>CM073000.1:52921915-53554415 GCA_037038555.1 Rhynchonycteris naso | reverse complement strand
AGCAAAAAGCTCACCAGCCTGGACCCAAGATTGCTGGCTCAAGCAAGGGGTTACTCGGTCTGCTGAAGGCCCGCGGTCAGGGCACATATGAGAAAGCAATCAATGAACAACTAAGGTGTCGCAACAAAAAACTGATGATTGATGCTTCTCACCTTTCTCCGTTCCTGTCTGACTCTCTCTATAAAAAAAAAAAAGCTTATGGCTGTGAACTGAAAAGATGCAGTTTTTTTGAGATAGAAAAAAGGGAAAATGTATAAACAATTGCACTGACAATGTTGATAGCTTGAAAAGAAGCAGATAGTACCATACCTAGTCAATTTTGGAAGAGATCGTTATAATGAACATTCATTTCTTTATAAACTGAGTGAGGGATAGCTGACTGAGTCACCAAAATTTTAAATACCCAAAACCTTACACTTTCAGTCTCAAAAGCAATAGAAAGCCAAAAGTTCGTGATCATTCATCTTTGTGCCCTTATTGTACAATAGTGCTGCATGCTTCTTTTTGACATTTATTTATCTATCTATCTACTTATTTATTTATTTTAGATTGAGGAGGAAGGGAAGCAGGAAGCATCAACTCATAGTAGTTGCTTTTTGTATGTGCCCTGACCAGACAAACCTGGAGTTTTAAACCGGCAACCTCAGCATTCCAGATCAAGGCTTTATCCACTGTGCCACAGCAGGTCAGGCTCTTTTTGATCTTTAAAGCAAATAGACAGGAATGTACAAAACAAGCCTCTTCTTCATGCCTTTGTGAAAACTTAGGCAGCAAGCACATGATTTTTCTGCACACAGTGTTGTCAATTGTGTGTTTACAGGTACTGACTGAGTATAATGGAATAAATCTAAAGACAGGAGAAAGAAACACCAGTGCTCTTAACATGCTGTTTACTTTGGCTTTAAGTTTGCAAAAGATTTTGGTTAACTGTCATGGAGGAAGACTAAACAGATCTCAAACAAAAGCACATCATGAAAAAGGAAGTTCCCTTCTAGTATCTTCCTAGAATGTTCAGACTGCTAGAAATGAACATAGAAGCTAAGTCAGACTAACAGAAAGCATTTACTTAATCATTCCCTTATTTATTCATCAGTCTACAATTTATTTGATCTTATTCTAAAGTAAGATCTATAGGAGGCTAACATCAGTATTAGTAGATGTGCAAATGAGTTCATGTGTTCTATGTTCCTTACAAAAAGAACATATTTAACTAATGAGGATAGCGATTATTTTTTCATATCAAGATCCAATTTGTCCTTACCTCTGTAATAGGAATCTCTAATCATTGTTTCATGACGTGTCACTGGAAATGACAAAGGGGAAAAGAGTGTCTGCAAATGACCATTTGTAATGAATTGGGAATTTGTTTTGATGTTTGGCTTCTGATATCTTGCAAACCTACCCTTCTATTTTCTTTTCTCACCTCATTTCTTGAAAAATCATAGGCTTCTTACACTCCCTATCTTGCATCAGTAGGAGGTTCAAACTACCAAATTCCCTGTCTGTCACCTGGAAACCCTCAACTCAGACACACCCTCTAAACACAACCCCCAAGTCAATTGCCCCACGTGTTCCTTGTCCACTCTCAGACTCACTTGGGAGCCATCCTATCATCCCCAGAAGACCTCATTTTGTAAGCAATACACTGTTTAAAACTCTTTTCATGCATTCATGGTATAATCTGTTTCAATATGTGAACAAAATTTGCACTGAAAAGTTGATTTTTTCACTCTTGTGGAAAAACCACAGGTAGTACCTTATATACATAGGCATTTATAGGGGTTACATATAAACTGTCAAGTGTAATATTTATCACAAACCAGTGAAGTAGGTGAACCAGGAATGAAAGAACAGACTTTATGTGATTAAATAAGTTGCCCCTATTTAATTTAAATTTAAATTAAATTTAAATCTACCTGACCAGGCAGTGGTGCAGTGGATAGAGCATCACACTGGGACTAGGAGGACCCAGGTTCAAAACCCCAAGGTTGCTGGCTTGAGAGCAGGCTCATCTGGCTTTAGCACAGGCTCACCAACTTGAGCACAGTGTTGCTGGCTTGAGCGTGGGATCACAAACATGACCCCATGGTTGCTGGTTTGAGCCCAAAGGTCACTGGCTTGAATCCCAAGGTCACTGGCTTGAACCCAAGGTCACTGGCTTGAGCCAGGGGTCACCCATTCTGCTGTAGCCCTCATATGAGAAAGCAATCAATGAACAAATAAGGTGCTGCAACAAAGAATTGATGTTTCTCATCTCTCTCCCTTCCTGTCCATCTGTCCCTATCTGTCCCTCTCTGTCTCTCTCTGTCTCCGTCAAAAAGAAAAAAAAATTAAATCTTCTCCAAAGTTCTTCTTTACAATATGTATTTGTTTTTACAATATGTAGATTGTTTTTAGTAGCAAGTATCAGAAGACCCATAAAAGTGTTCAAGTAATAAAGTGTTGGATGGTTCACAAAAGAATGCAACCAAATTGGTAAATTTGAGAAGTAGCTACGGAAGCACAATGACATTGAATGAAATGAGGGATGTTTCCCGGTTGTATCTATTTTTATTAATGAGAAAAACTTTTCCAGGAACCACCAAAGGAATTTTATCCTCCAAGGGAGAAGTCACATTTGCATGCCTCCACCAGACATTGGCAAAATGATGGACATCACTATGAGTAGTTTCTATGGGACATGATTCACCCTGGGAGGAGGAGAGGTCCTCTACATCAGGCATATGAAAGGGTGAGCATCTGAGAAGAACAGGGGCTTTGGCTCTAAGGACAAGAGGGAAAGTGATGCCTCTTTAGTAAGCAATTAGCAGTGACCACTGTTTGGTCTTATTCTGCCTTATGTAAGTGCCATGCTCATATGAATTCTAATAGCCTAGTTTAGTATATATCTAATACATTGTTGTCTTTTTTCTTTTTTATATAGTATATTTTTCTAAACTGATATCTCCCCAAGTTAGACAACAATAACAAAGAAACAATTGCAAACTATTTGTCTTTTTTGAAACTGGTATATACTGAGACTTGTAGGTGACTAAGGGTGGATGGACCACTGGCTCTGTGTAAGGCTGTCTCATGTGGGCTACTTAATTGACTAAAGAACATCATCCAAGCCCAGAGGAATGGGTGGGTGACTGCTGGATCCAGGAAGAGCTCAGTATTTGGGAATGTGTTGACTCTGTATATTATCACTCTGTTTTAAGTGACCCTGGTAAATTTGACCTTCTAAAAGCCAGAGCTAGAGTTTTAGTTGAGTCATCTCTAATCTTGCATCTGTGAGAATGTAGGAAAAACATAAAAAAAAAGAGGCCACTCTGGTGTCACAGGAAAAGTCTTATAACCTGATATTACAGACATTACAGGGTTGAGAGAGAGAAAGAGAAGAGAGAGAAGTGAGAGAGAGAGAGAGAGAGAGATAAGCTTTTGGTCTTTTATCCTTTAGAGAATTCCTGTTCTAAATAAATCCTAGTCACCAGAACTGAGTCCAGTGAGCTGCTTGGGAAAATATAACTGCTTATTTAAGAGGCCACAGCAGCCAGAAATAAGAGGATCAGCCTGAAATTCAGAATACTTGCCCTGTGACATGGATAAATGAGCAACTGAATTAAAAGAAAACAAAAGAAGAAAGGAAGAAGGAATAGAAAAAAGGCAACACACACACACACACACACACACACACACACACAGAAAGAGAAAAAGAGAGAAACCAAGTCACTGATTTAGAAATAATGAATTAAATATATTAAAAGGGAAATTGTTACTGCTGAGACTTGATAATTTAAGTACAAGAAATATCTCAATTCACAGAAAAGAAAGATAAAGAGAAGCCACAAAAGAAAAAGAAACGGGGAGACTAACCTTAAGATAAAGAAAAGTCGAAGGTGATTCAGAAGGAAGAAAAAGGAGTGAATGGGAGAGAGATAATTAGTAAATAACTCTTAGAAATAAGTTTTCCTGAACTGAGGAAAGATTTGAGTTCAGAAATTAAAAAGCTGACTAAGTTTCAGGCTGATTTATTAAGAGATACACAACGAAGTAATGCTTGCAAAAAGTGTGAACTCCAAAAATAAAGAAAAATAATGCATGTTTCCAATTTAAGAGAACAAGTTACTAACAAAGGAAAATAATCACGTTGGCATAAGTCTTATTATTTGACAGTAAAAGCTAATAGATTTTAGTAGATCATTTGTTACACTACGCAGAATAAAAAAACAGCTTGCAAAAAATTCTATACTCTGTCATTTTCTTGTTAATGTAAAAACTCAGACCATTTACCAAGCAAGTGTGCTATCCAAGGAAAACACTTGAGGAAAGACAATAAACAAAGAGAAGCAAAAGTCATAAGAGAGATGACAGGATGTAGAAAGAGGAAATAGTTGTGAGCAATGACACTTAAAATGTGTGGATTCTGGAAATTAGGATATGAGGACTTTTGAAACCTAAGGGACTTAATGCAAAAGCAATTCCAATAAGCACTAAATTATCCAGGAAATCCTAGGTGTTGGGGGCCACATGGGTGTGAGAGAAGAGGTTGAAGATGTTGTAATGCTCTCAGGAGGGATGGGGAAAAGGGCAAGGAGAGGGAGAGAACAAAATGCCTTCCAAGGGTCTTCTCCCATGAGAATTAGAGAAAAGAAGTGAACAATATTAAAGAACTGTGGGTGGGAGGGAAAGAATGCACCTTGAAACAACTACCAGGAAAGTCATTTGGTCTGATTATGAGAGAAAGGAGAGGGACTAAAATCACTTAGGGAATACAATTAGAGTAGAAACTCTAAATTAATTTGCAAATGTATAGAAACTTTTATCAACTCAGTCAAAATAGAAGAAATGTGTAAAATGTATATATTATTCTTCATGTAATTCTTAAGCATTACATCTCAATACCAAGTATGATCAGGTATATGCATTTTGTTATTAGCATTTGTTCAAATATTTCTCTAAACTACTGCTGATTATCAATCTGAGTAAGTAGCTATACAATATGTGATCTATTTTTGTAAATAACTTGCATGTACTGCAATGTAGTTATCTGTAAATATATGACATTACTCATGGATGGTTCTTATAACTGATAATAATAATATAATAAAATAGCTAGCAATTTTACAACATTTATGACATGCCAGACTAAATACTTTAAAATCATTATGTCATTTAATTTCTAGAATAACCTTAGAAATTAAGTAGTATTTTATCCTTAATTATTTAGGAAGCCAAAGCACAGAAGAGTTACCTAAATTACCAAGGTCAAATAGTTCTTCCAGATGCATGCATGTATATATATATATATATATATATATATATATATATATATATATATATATTCATTATTTTATATCTGGTATGCCTTAAATGTTTTTATTCTTCTATTCATTACCAACATAATACTCAATGTCTCACTCAGGATACCAGGTGCATGTTTATGCATATATGAAAAATATACAAAATGATGGAGAACAGTATATATTTTTTCTAGCTTATGTTATTTTCATTCTTCTTGAAGTTTGACACTGAGAATTATGGATGCATTAGCTCATTACTGAATACTTAAATACTAATTGAAATATTAACAATGCCACCATAATTCTGTGTACCATGTAGTTCAGGTTAATAAATGACACCATCAATTTGTTCTAGTTTTCTTTATGGATTTAACTGTGCAATGGTACTTACTTTTAGAAATGTAAGACCAACATTTAAAGGTGACAAATAAGTTAACTAATAATTTATGTAACTACATGTTTTGCCCTAGAACTAATCATTTTCTCTATGAAATGTAATTTTGCAATTATTTTCTTATTTAGTGCTCTGCGACTGATGAAATGTTTTTTTGCTTCTTCCCCAGAGATTATTCTGGAAATAGATAGCCAGAGAAAAGAGTCACTTTAAGTAAAATACTGATTTATTTGTAGCTCTTTAGGTAATATGACCATCTCACCCATTCTGAAAAGGTAAAGAGGAAAAATTTAATGTAACATGTAAACCATCAATAAGTGATTATTAGATGCAAGGTCCTTGAACTATGCTGCTTCATCAAAGAATTAACCAGGATAATACATTAAAATTTTCTTCAGAAATCACATGCTTTATATGCCTACACACACCAGGATTTAAGCTCAATAGCTATGCTAAAACAAGGGTTTCTGTCTGTATTGAGAACAGCTTAGAAGAGTGTCTGGCATATAGTGAGTGCTCATATCTTAACTGAGTTAAGAAATGACACTTAGGAGGAGTCCTCTATGAGAACCTAAACCTCTGGAGCATGAACACAAAGGAATGTCCATTATGGAGAAATCAGCATGAAGTTGTTAGTAGAGCTCGGTGCTTCTTGAGCTTCAATGTGATTTGTAAATAGTCTGGTGATTTTGTTAAAAATGAAGATTCTGATTTAGTAGGTCAGGGGCCGGACCTGAGATTCTGCATTTCTAACAAGTTCTCAGATGATGCCAGTGCTGCTGCATCCCAAGCCATAATTTGAATAGTGAAGGTATTTACTCTCTTCTGCTTGAAAGTGGCCCTCATCCCTTCTTACACTGTATCTCTGACAACTAATTACCTCATTAAAGTGTCAAATACATTCTCTGCTGGGGATATTAAAATAAATAAAATACGATTCCACGTGATAGCTCATAGTTCTCTTTGTAAATTAGTTTGGTAGAACTTTATAGACTTAAAGTGATTATAAAGCCGCAAAGAAAGTGTGCTGTTTCTTCTAACAAGGGGGTCTAAGCCTTGATTGGGAAACAGACTGAAGCTGCTGTCAGTTGAGTTCATTGATGGTTCTTACTGGGACCTGTGAATTTCCTCAGATGAGCTCAGTAAAGAAATCACTTTTTAAATAAAAATAGTTGGTTTATGCTTAGATTTTCACTCACTTTTCCTTCCCACAAACTAAAACATTTGTTTTTTATGTGCTTTATTTCCTTTGAACAAGACTTCTCTATTTAGGAAGTTTTTAGTGAGTTTAGAACTTGGCAGAGCTGACCAAAATTTCTTTTGTATGAGCATACAGAAAGTAAATGTTTTGTGTTGGCAGAATTGTAACCCATCCAAACTTATGGAACAGACAGAACTATAAAATATACCGTAGTTGTCTGGAATGAAGTAATCATACTTGGTATGTAATGCACGGAAGAAAGAGAATTGAGCAGGGTCTAAGAAACATTTGATCATACTGAAAACAGGATATGCAAACAACAATACAACATCCTACTGCTTTTAAAGTTTGGGTGGCTTGATGATATACAGTTTATTGAACAATACACTAGATAATCCTCAAGCTACTCATTTTTCAAGGTCAAGTCTATACTAGTAATTGCAGTTGTTGTTGAAGTCACTTGAATGCCATGTATAAAGGCTGCCACTTAACCAAACTGGTTGGATTGGTGACTTCATGAATTTTTCTACTCACTTCTGCTAAAAAATCACGTATGCAGAAAGAAAAACGAGTTATTGGCCTAGCCCAACGAACCATAAAGCTAACAGTTACTTGCAGATAAACCTGCCACGTATTCTCACAGAATTAAACAAAATCCATTCACATTTAATTGAACTCAATTTTAGATTCTCACCATATTGACTGCCCAAGATTTAAGAATAGAAAGAGTCACTGGTGCTCTTATGATTATATTAGCTGAAATAGGAACCAATGACAACTTAATCTCAATATATGAAATTAGATTTTTAAATTTGGGGACAGATAGGGTATTTTGTGTTTGAGCCTTTAAATCCTAACATCTTCTCATTTCCCTCCAAGATTACTCTTGGATGCCTGTATCTATTAGATGATCTGGAACAAAACTCACCCTAACTAGCACTGCCATAAATGGAAGATAATGTTTTTGGAAAATTTTACTTTTTCTGTATAAAACAAGTATATTAAGAAGAATAAGATTTTAATGGTGACCTTAAATGATCTAACAATTTTTTTAAATAAACTTGAAATGTATTGTTTATCACAATGTTTATTTTAACATAATTAATTATAGAAACTACAAAATAGGCCTTGATTTTCAATACTATCACAGATTATCATTTGATTGAATGATTTTATAGGATTGTTATGCATATTCATCCATTATTAAAATAAATATTTGTTCTGAGCATCAGCTACTTGTTACGTGCTTTGTCAATATTAAAGATATTAAATTCTCTTTGGCATAGATAACCAAAAAATACTGTTATTTGTGAAAGAAAGTTATAAATTAATATTTGTAACACGATCTCAAATTTGAAGGAAAATATAAAATTATTGTATATGTTTTTGTTTGTCTCTATATATGCATGTTAAATGCATAGGCATAATTTTCAGGATTAAAAAAGTTATACTGTGGTAAGACACAGTCTTTAAAACTCAGTGATTTGAAGCAACAAGAATTTATAGCTTACTGTTGTGAATTCATTGTGAGTGTGGCTGACTCCACAGGGTAGCTGTCTGGCCCAGTGACTCAGTGATCCTGACCCTTCAAACCTCTGCTCTGCTACCTGAACAAAAGATTGATTGGTTGACTTAGTAGGAGAAAAAGAGAAACTGGAGGATTATACAGGACTTGAACACTGTCTTTGCTTGAAAAGGACACATCATTTCTACTCATTTATAGACATAATTATAACGGACTTGTCTAACTGCAAGAAAACTGAGAACCACAGTGGAGTACATGGGATATGGGTTCTTCTTTATTTCCATAATAAAAAGGGGTTAAAAAGAGCTGTATCTAATTGTTTCTATAGTTGAATCTACAATGTTCTGGAGTGGAGAAGTGGCAAGGAATGGCAATCTTTTATTCAAATCTAAATTAATTTTTCCAAAAAATCTATGTTTTCTTTGAAATTAAAATATATTTTAAAGCTTACAAATTCTTATAATTGCTCCTGAGAGAGCAGAGGAATTCTCTTTAGCTTAATTTGTAGAAATGCTATGACAACTTCAGCATCTTGTTTGACATTTTTAATATTTCCCCCTAATTGTCTTTTTAGTTTTTGTTCCTACTTAACATTTTTATAATATTATCAATTATCATTTTATAACTAAAATGTTCTGAGCTTTGTTTCCATAGGTCAAAGATTTTCAATAGCCAACTTGCTCCGTCTTTAATAAAATATCCAGAAGGTAGGCTTGTCTAGTAAGTCCTCCATGAATCTCAATGGAGTTTCCTCAGAAAGAATGACATGTAACTATAGGAGTGTTTTCAATGATAAAAACTTCAGATATATTGTATATTTAATGTGATTGAGAGAATCAAAATCTAAAACTGTGTGCATAGAATAAAGAGCTAGGAAGTCACAGTCAGAAAGAGAAAGCTGATGAATTTGCATGGAAAATGGTTTCAGAAAAAATCCCAATTTGTATTTGGTATTTGAAGAGTGCATAATCTTATTTTGAAAGTTATGATTACTTAGTAGATCAAGTAATATTATTACTTAATATTACTTTAAAAATTTAGTGTCAAATTAATTAGTTTTATTATACTTAGGAAATGCAAAACTAAGTTCTATTACTCATGTATTCTTAGCATTGGACACTGCTTTTACATACAAATGATGGCAAATAAAAAGTCATAAGAAAATGTACTGATTTAATAAAATACTTTGAGTAATGAAAAGCTATTATCTAGAACATTGCTTCATACCCTTTTTAGATCATGAACTATTTTGAGATGATGATAAAAGCCACGGATGCTGTTTCCAGTAAATTACACATTCACACAATTGCAGTGGTCTCATTGAGGATTTATGGACCCTTCAAAGGCAAACCTTAAACTGAAGTTTGAAAAATTTTGATCCAAAGCAAAACAGAAATGATGAATTTTATCAATAATTTGATTTTAATATATAACTATATTTTTTATAATGAAATTTCAATTTGGAACTGAAAATTACAATTTGATTTATAACTCTTACTGTCAATATTATCTGGGCATATAAATTCTGACTCTTAATTATCTCACTTGTGAATTAGAGACAATAATTATGTCATAAGATTACTGTATTTACTTAGGTATGTATCTAGCATAGTACCCTATTATAAAGATATTTAATAAATGTTCATTCATTCACTTATTCATTCATTTATTTTTGATTTATTAATAAGATTCCACAGAATGTCTTCATTACTTTGTGGTTATGCAATCATGTTCAAATAATATTTACTGAATGCTCACTTTGTACCAGGAGTTATGATCAATCCATGCACAGATGATTAAAAAGAAATCTCTGCTCCAAAGAATTTAAACTACAGCAGTATGTGAAAAGAAAATGTCAACACATTGTAGTAGATGATTTAAGAAATGGGCATACATTAGTATGGAAGCCCATAAGAGAAGCAGTAACAGATGTTGAGGATTCATGGAAGAATCCATGGAAGAGATAATACTTAAGGTATACTAATAATATTAATAAAATAATCTTTCTGATTGCTTAGAACACGTTGATAATTTTGCTGTGCACTAGGTATGCTAATTTGATCCTTGTATAAACTTTATAAAATATATAGCTATTTCTTTTGCAAATGTCCATTTAACAGATGTGTCTACTATCTTAAAACAGAATGAACAAAATTTCGGTGGCAGAATTGAAATTAGCTTTAACTTTAAGTGTGTTCTTTAACAATCAGTTAAAGAAAGTTGGGGATAGCATTTTAGTTAGGGGATATAACTCCAATGAGTGCATGGAGATGTGGAATGACTTTTATAAGAAAAGCTATACAGAATAACAATAACAATTATTAACACAAATAATAATAAATTGCAAAACATAATTAAGAGAAATATGACATAAATGAAGACTGATAGGCTTTTTTTTTTTTTTTAAGATTTTTATTTTTTTATTTTTTTACAGAGACAGAGAGAGAGTCAGAGAGAGGGATATAAGGGACAGACAGACAGGAACGGAGAGAGATGAGAAGCATCAACCATTAGTTTTTCGTTGCCGTTGGGACACCATACTTGTTCATTGATTGCTTTCTCACATGTGCCTTGACCGCGGGCCTTCAGCAGACCAAGCAACCCCTTGCTGGAGCCAGCGACCTTGGGTTCAAGCTGGCAAGCTTTTGCTCAAGCCAGATGAGCCCGCGCACAAGCTGGCGACTTCGGAGTCTTGAACCTGGGTCTTCCACATCCCAGTCTCAAGCTCTATCCACTGCGCCACAGCCTGGTCAGGCTGATAGGCTTTTAAATAGAGTAAAAAAACAAGTAGTCCTAGTTGAATTATTAGTGTCTCATTTGCAGAGTCTAGCTCTGATGGGGCAGAAGCTATATTATGCATACAGTGTTGGATGTTAGGATATTCAGGAGGCAGTTGGAGCTATATAATTTCGTAACCCAAGATATGGTTAAAATTAGAGATAAACTATGATTAACATTAGTTCAGAGATAGCAATAAAAAAAATCTTCAGAGTGTATGAAAACATCCAGTAACATAGAAAGAACATGGCATTAAACTATATTTATTTTAACCAAAACACACCTATATTCCAAATATGTACAGGCAGTTTTACTCATTTTTTGTGAGTTAATTAAAAATAATTTTATTTTTTTTGTTTATAAAAAGTGTGGTAAAAGTGGAATCCATAGCTAAAGAAAGTTAAATAAATCTTTGTTTCAAAGTTAGTAGATTAAAAAATTAACACATTCACCAAATGAGAGTAGGCTTGAGAAGGGGACCTCTATAGATGAGTTTATTAAAGTTCATACTAAAATAAGTACCAATTAAGACAAACAAAACAAAAACAAAACTAACAACAACAACAAAAATCTTTCTGTGTTTTTTTTTTTTTTTTTTTTTTTTGCTAGGAATTTAAGCTAAGCGAGGAGAGAATGATTGACAGCATTTTAATTTTTTAAAGCAGTTATGCCCAAATTTCTCTAGATGACCTTACTAATATTCTCCCTCTTGATATTTTATAAGCTTTAACTTATTATGAAGAATACTTGAAGGTAATATATGACAGCTGAAGGCAATTTGAACTGTTTCTTAAAAATACAGTCTCTTTGTATAATGCTCTACTTACAAGACAGTTTTGTTAACAAGACTTCATTTCTTATCTTGATAATTAAAAGTTAAAGGTGATCATATGAGTAGACAGTTTTGACTTTCCATTGCATTTATTTTTAAACAATCTCAATATTGGAAAAGTAAACATTGTTGAAACACAAAGAAATTGATGACTTGTTAAAAAGACCTCTGTAATTGCATGGTTAGCTTCCTTCAGACTTACTGATCATTTTAGCTATATGCATAGGTCCATCCATCACAAATTTGATGCACATTAAATGAACAGATGTACAGTTATTAATCTTGGATGAGATCCATATGCAATTTCAACAGAGATCAGAGAAGGCATATCATCTTGTGTTTAAGACTTCAGCAACACTAGGGCAAAAGATATGTGAGCCTAAAAGTACTGAGAAGGAAAATTTGTGTAATCAACATTTTTCCATTGATATTTGAATTCCTAAAGAAAAATTTTTATTTGAATATGTAGTTCAAACATCTGTGTACTGACTGAAGCTTTGCATGTTCCAAATGTGTAACTTGCATGTTTGCAAATGTATGATTCTTCTTAGGCTTCTTAAAGTTTTTATCTTCTAACTTTCAACTTTCCTGTGGTTTTTATTGTTTGGACAGAGAAAAGGAGGTAAAAGCAAAAATGGTTATTCCATTTGTACATAAGAGAAGAAAGTCCAAAAGCAGGTTAGAAAGATATTAAGCAAAGGCCAAGTAGAACTGTTCATGAGGTTATTAAAAAGAATAAATAAAAAATGACCTCAACAGCAGGAATGAACCACTCGTATGAGAGGTTAATATTTCAAATATGAGGTTGGCTGCAGAGGTAGTGTGGTAAGTACAATGCTATGTGCCCAGAAAACCCCAAATGCTAGCTTATTGAAAACATGTTGAGTGTGCATTTATAATAGAAATAAAATCAGCAATGTGGTTATGGGCCATATTAAATATTCTAGCTTGAAAATGTTTTTAATAATGACATTCAGTATTTTCTTGAGTCATAATATAGCCAATGGCTGTTTATATATTTTAATTATGAACAAGTACTCTATGAAATATAACTTATTTGAAGATTATATTTTTGGCTATTTAACTACCTGTCCACATGCAGTACAGTAAATTGGGTTGAGATAAATAAATAGCAATGATAAGAAGAGAATTGGACTTTAAAAAATATTCTATCTTTTAGACACAAAACTAATTCTTCTGTTAATCATTTAATTCTTTATGTGTTTTTATTATCTCTGCTAACAAAGTGCCAACTTATATTCATGCTTAATGGAATATTATTTTAAAAACTATGATCAGGGAAATTAATGTGTGTGGAATCATCCCACTGGAAAACTCAGAAATTCCAAGCTGAGAGATAAGTTGTTTATTCCCAAAATATAAAGGATACATTGCAATTTTGGATACTTAATAGAAAAGGGGCTGTGCATACAGTTAAGGAACAGAATATGTGATATGTATGGTAGATAGCTACAGTTTAATGTAAATTAACAAAGCTTGGCAATCTAATGGGAAAGCTAATAATTTAATAGCTATTATAACTACTTACCGTATTTTTCGCTCCATAAGATGCACATCTTTCCCCCTCAAAAGTGGAAGGGAAAATGCCCATGTGTCTTATGGAGTGAAAAATAGGGTATTTTATTAAATATTTTAACACACTATTTGATTCAGAATATTTTTTTTTCTTATTCTTTTCCTTAAAATCATAGGTGTGTCTTATGGTCAGGTGCGTCTTATGGAGAGAAACATGGTATCTTAGACTGAAAATCTTTACTATTTGTTAAGAATCAAGTGTGATAGCTAAAGACTGTTAAAAATAGACTACAAGCAGACTGTAATCAGATTATTATAAAACTTTACTTAAGCTTTATTGTTTATTTTTAATATAGACAATAGAAATGTAAGAATAATGATATGAATTAATAATAATTTTCTGTTTATGGAAAGTCCCTATTGGTGTTTAGAACTAGCTAATATTTGAACAAGCTTTCTCTCTTCACTTTCCCCTCCACCTAAAGAAGTAAATAACAACTAAATGTTTTTCACATGTATATGTAGAGTTTTTTTTGTGTGTGGAAATGTAGAAAGCAGTTTATTGAGTCTGGCTAATGAAAGATAAGATTATAGATCAAGAAGATGTTGGTGAGCTAGCTAACTAGTAAGTTTTACACTTTACATTTTATTCTTTATTAGCAATTAATAGAGTTCTTTTTGTCTTTTTTAAATGTTGATAATGTAGTCATATTTTCTCCCGCAAAAGATGTCTTTTACCCTCTATAATTGCATGTAAAGCACTCGTGAAATATACTGGTATTTTGACGACTTTAACTTTGGTATTTATGTATGCAGATCAACAGACTTCAAATAATCTAGGTAATACTTAACCCACTCAATGTGTATAGAAGAGCATTTCTACAGTATCCAGATCTATTAAAAATTACACTATTTCTAATTTTAAGACTTTTTAAGCAAACCTAATTTTTTATCTTTTATAACACTTTAAAAAAATCTCAGTGGTTTCAACTCTCATTTTGATCAAGTTCTTTTTTTTTTAATCTATTCTACATGTTTAGGGTCTCTTGTTCATCAAATTAATGCCTAAAAAAGTCTGAGCTCTAAACTGTCTACAAGTAGAAAAGAGCCCAAAGGCCAGAGCAAAAGCATTCACGTATTCAGAGCCTGCAGAGAAGATAGTAAAAGCCAAATTAACACTGAAGAGATAAAATAAAAAAGGTTATTCTCTATTCTGTTAGTTTAAATTTCTCTCAGCAAACTGTAAAATTACCAAATTAAAAATTGAAAGAAAAAAGACCTTACAAACAGTTGACTAATGAAATATTTAAGACTATATGATTTGCAGAGATCCTTTTGATTATATCAGTTGGGTCGAATGTGTATTTGTAGTTGGTTTTCATTTAGCCTCTTAACTGAAAAATTGAAAAGTATAATTTGGCAACAAGGAGACTCGTAAAATTTGGAATATGCTTGAATAAAGCTGTAAAATATTTTTGTTAAGACACGAAATACTTTCCCAATATTACATTTATTCAGACATCATCAAAAGCAGGTATTGTTTTATATTTTTATACTCAGCTTTGTAATTTCCGTCTAAACATATGGCTCTGTAAGATTCAGATTTTAAAAAATCTAATGGGCGATCTTTGACAATTGTAAAGAACTTTTAGGTTAAATACCTTTAATAATGTTATATAGTGAGGTTTGGATTACAGTCTTCATTAATAAGATAGACAGTTGGGTTTTACCAAATCCATATAGCTCTAACAATAGTAAAGAGAGTTTAGGTTTAATTTGAATAAAGTGTTAACACATAGTAGATGTTACAAATACATTTTAAAGAGAATTTCTCCTATGCTACCCCTTATGTCCTTGCAAATTTTAATTTTTAAATATTACTTGCATTGCTCTTCCCTGCAGTTTTTTCTTTCTAAATTTGTTTAATTTGAAATTGAACAGTCATTTCAGTGGGAGTGAAGTTTTGCATCCTTTCAAAAAGACATTTAATTAGGAGAAAGGGAACACAAATTGAAAAGAAGTGTGTCTGGTTATTTTATGTTTGACTCACACTACTGGCTGGCATGGAGATGAGGCCAGTCAGTAATCACTACATTTCTTACAGCAGACCACAGCAATTGATTCCATTATCTAGCATAGCATCCATTACTGTGCAGACCTATTACATTTTAAAAGACACAGACTTTTATACAGAAAACACTAACTTAAAAGAATATATCTTTATCTACTTTATTTCCTCTTTTTTGAATTGTTTTTATTTTTTTTTGCTTAGTCTTACAACATATGATTATAAGATTAAATAACTATAGGTAGTAAACATGTTGTAATATATAAATGTATCAAATAAACATGTACACATTTAAAAAGCTATATTTAGCTCTTCAGTTAGAAAACTAAAATTAGTTATTGCCTACTGTTTATTCAATAACTTTTAGAACTATTCATACTGTGCCAACAAGATAGTTTTCATAGGATGCAGTTACTACCATAGAAGAAATTGTGAAGAGATTGAATCTTAACAAAAATAAACACTCTTTTATATTAATTTTAAATGTAGGATTATAATTTTGTTCAGCAAGGAGGCAGCATCTAGAAAAATCTTTTGGAACTATGCAGCAAATCTCTTGATTCTTGGTATGATGTCTCATGCAAGACAATTCTGCTTTATCAAGTTTATAGAAATACTGTACATCTAAATGACTTAAAGATTCTATAAGGCGCCTGATCAGGCAGTGGCGCAGCGGATAGACCATCGGACTGGGATGCGGAAGACCCAGGTTCGAGACCCCGAGCTCACCAGCTTGAGCGCGGGCCCATCTGGCTTGAGCAAAAGCTCTCCAGCTTGGACCCAAGGTCGCTGGCTCCAGCAAGGAGTGGCTCAGTCTGCTGAAGGCCCGAGGTCAAGGCACATGTGAGAAAGCAATCAGTGAACAACTAAGGTGTTGCAAAGGCAACGAAAAACTAATGATTGATGCTTCTCACCTCTCTCCGTTCCTGTCTGTCTGTCCCTATCTGTCCCTCTTTCTGACTCTCTCTCTGTCCCTGTATAAAAGAAAAGAAAAGAAAAGAAAAGATTCTATAAGGCTTATTTAGCTTTTATATTAATGACACCATTTTGACGAAATATGTGAATAATAAATATGCATACTTTCATTACAATTTGCATATGTATAAAGTAAACACGAATTCAAGAGTGAAGCTGTTGAGAATATTTTCTCCAGATAAGTCTTTTTTAGTGGTTTTGTTCAACTGCCTCAAAAATGTACTTCATTCTGTCATCACTTCTGAGTTCTTTCATCTTACCTGACTGACATGCAAACTATTGGACAAAGGTTGAGATATTTCAAATGGAGAAAAATTTTAAATTTTATTTAAAAATAATGCATTTAATATGCATGCATTTTCTTGACCTATTACTACCTTTCAAAACATTATCTTTCATTAAAAATGAGTGCTGTAGAGTGTTGGCCTGGCGTGTTCAAGTCCTGGGTTCGATTCCTGGCCAGAGTACACAGGAGAAGCCCCTATTTGCTTCTCTATTCTTCCTCCTCTCATTTCTCTCTATCTCTCTCTTCCCCTCCTGCAGCCAAGGTTCCACTGGAGCAAAGTTGGCCTCAAAACTGAGGATGGCTCCATGACCTCCATCTCAGGTGCTAGAATGGCACCAGCTGCAATGGAGAAATGCCTCAGATAGGCAGAGCATCACCCCCTGGTGGGCATGCTGGGTGGGTCTTGGTCAGCGCATGTGGGAATTTGCCTTTCTGCCTCCCTGCTTCTCACTTTAGAAAAATACAAAAAACAAAACAAAACAAAAATGAGAGCCTAGACCTTACCAGATGACTCAGTTGGTTAGAGCATTGTCCCAAAGCAAAAAGGTTGCTGGTTAAATCCTTGGTTAGGGCACATACAGGAACAGATCAATGTTTCTGTTTCTCTCTCATTCTTTCCCTTCTTATCTTTCTAAAATCAATCAATAAAAAAAAATTGGATGTCTAGTTTTGTATATTTATGGTACCTAATAAATAATAAAAAGCTATGACTCAAGAGATATAATGCTAGAAATTTCCAATTAAAACCCCTGCACTCTATGTAGAAAAGCAATGATACAAACAGAAAGATTCAAATTCTCCAGTAAGTCTTATGCATTTTGTACTAATTGCGTCTTTGGAAAAGAGCCGGGAGATCACCTGCCTGGCTGTATGGAAGAGTATGCTGACGTGGAATACCTGCTACACAAGTTGGCTCTTAAGCTTATAGCCACAATGGTTCTCTTGCTCTCTTTTTCCAAGAAAGTTGTGGGGCCAAACAGGCAACTTGACTCCTCTATGTCAGCTATTCTATGGTGAAAACCAAGGTTGTCAAGGCACAGATGAAGGTGATAGTGGCTATAGTTGTTCTTTCTCCTGCAGTAATTTTCAAACCAATGCCATGGCAGTTTAATGTATAAGATTCTGATGTGGGTGCTCATTCTCTTTTGAGTACGAGGCTAATTATGAAGGAAGTTCCCTCCCTGCCTGAGGTCATCATTGGTGAGTCAGTCCTTTACTTAACTCTCAGTGCTCAGTTCACAGGCTCACAGGAATATCTCTTATTTCTCCAGTCTGCCCAAACCTTCATTTTCATTCATGGGACCTGAGTTATGTCATCCAGGGTGATGACCAACCATATGTTCTATTTTCTACCTTTCGGTTTTATTTTTACTTAAATTATGAAGCATAAATAAGTACAAATTTAGTGCTGGTATTAACAAATACCTTAGAGATCAACCATTTTACATTTTATTGATAAGAAAATAAAAATATCAGAGGGTCCAATGATTTGTCCAAAACCCAGTTGCAATTTTAATAGTTAATAGTTTTGTATAGTTTTATGCTTCACTACTTATTGATTAGCAACTACATACTCTTGTGGCATTCATCTCTGTCCCATGGAATATTTTCTGTCCTTTATGAGAAAACACCTTTAGAGATGTCAGTAGATGGGCTTAAGGGCCCAGAGCTGGATCAAGGCAAAACAAGGATGAGAATAGCTCCAACTATTTTTACTGTATCATGTTTCCTCCTGCACTTACAGCTTGAAAAAAAGCAGTGAGAAATGCTGGCAGGGTCTGATTTACTACTGTTGTTAGTATAAGCTGAGAGTAAATAAAATATTTTTTAATGTAGCAATCATGTAGCATTATCATATGTGCTACTCATTAAATATCTCAAGGATTTAACTAGTTTCTATAACTGAAATATTTTCAGCAAAGGTATGTGGAGTGGAATATAGCTTAAATGAAAAGTATATCACCTGATTCTATTACTCCAAATACCTATGGGGTCCTGGGTGCCCCTCTTTCCCCATATGGCAGAAGCTCAGTAGAGAATATAAGAATAAACAAAACTCAGTACTGCTCTTTATCCCCTTGAGGGAAATAGACAGGCTTATCAGTAAGTGAGGTAAAAGATAGCCGCAAATAGGGAGTGATTCAGCGGGAAAGGGTTGGTTGTAAGGATTCTCCCTTCCTTTTAGAAATTTAGTTAAGTCTTAAGGAAGCCAGCAATAATCCAGGTTCTTCTGAGAGTCCAGTCAAGCTTGTTTCAAAATTTCCAAAGTGATAAATGAGAACATCATATCAGCATCCTTTTAATTTTTTATTTTCCTTAGAAATAGTCTAAGAGGATGACAGGTTTTTTCTTTAGGACCTAACCTATGTTTTTAAGAGTCTTTTGATTCACACGGTCTATAAATTTGATGAAAAATTTTTGAGTAAAATCCAAGGTAAATTGGCTTGACTTTAACTCTAACTTTAAGGGTTACCTCCAAATATTGGGGAAGGTTGTATGTGCAAGTAAACTTATTTTTTCTCCTGTCCATTCTTTGATATGGCTCTTTTAATAAGTCACTCCTAGTTAAAACTTTATATTTCTGTTGTTATAGATATGAATTAAGATTAAAATACTTTTACAGTTTAAACATGAAACAGAGTGTCAAGATCATTTTCAGTTACTTAGTTTTTGTTCACCAAGATTTGTCTGAAAACCAGTTTACAAGTCTGGATAAGCTCATAAAAACCATTGATGAAAGAACACATAACTATTCATTTAGGCGATACACTGATAATATGCTGAGTCTTGTCTTGAATATGACTTTATCTGTTTCTGGCTGTATAGTTGTATAGTTCTTGAAGGTGAAAGGAGGAATAGAAAAGAAAGAAAAGAAAAGGATCAGATTCTTAGGTCACAGTGAAATTGCAATGCTCCTTTTAGTACGTTGATAAGTTATAGATATCTGAAACCATGTAAAAGATATTATAGCAACATTAGCATGTTGAAAACGCTGACAGAAACTAAAGGGCTAGCCTGTGTTTGCTTGTTAAATATTCTGAGGAAATAAATTATTTAATAAAACTCTGTCAGGCAAAAAAAAAAAAAAAAAATTTCCCCTTCAACTCTTTGGCAATAGATGGATTCCAATGAATGTAGTTAGTTATTCCAAGCACTTTAAAGTAGATATTTAAAGTCTAAAAAAAGTCTTAAAATTACTGTATTAAAAAGCTGCGAACATTTTCTTAAAAAGGAATAATGATTGAATACATTTCTCATCAAAGTGAAGGATTAATAGCACTGAATAAAAGTTTTCTACAAAGTTTCACACAATGCGCTACGAAAATTAATTTCCCTCTTTTTGCTCTCTGTTGTTTTGGCTCCTGCCTTTATACAGCTAACATATTTAGTTTTGTCAAATTGGGAAAGCAGAGTCGACCATTTTATATGTCAACTGATATTTGTGGGAAAGTGTGTGCTCTTTTGTTGTTCTCGAAGAAAAGTACCTACTCTGTGGTTCTTTGTTTCTTTGTGTGTTCATGTTTTTGTTTTTGCCAAACAATGGTTTCAGCTAATTGTACCTGATTTGCATTTATTATTTATGTGATTGGTAAAATTTTATCAGTGAGTTGAAAATTTTCACTAACATTGAAATAAACATTCTCTGAGACATTTAGAGACTGTCACTGGACATTTAAAATCCTTTTATATGATCTCTCTGATTTACTAGCTTCAGATCATTCATTTTAATTAAAAGCAGAGGAAACTTCAACTCAATAAATGGAAGAGATGCTTAGCTAGAATATATCTAAGGAAGTAGTAGTTTCTAACTGTAACTAATTTTTTATCTATGCACTTAAAATACCACCATTTTATTTCAAGTTTTTATAGATAAAATTCTTATATAACAGAAAATAATAATTCATCTCACTAAATGTGAAATTAAAAGATTTCTTTCAGTGAGAAAAACAAAACAAAACTTCTCTTTCTGGTTAAAGAAAGACCAATTTTAAAGATTTTTTTAAAAAAGATTACTTCAGTGTTTCCAAAGAATCTATTGTTTAATCTGCCAAGAAATTCTGTTCCTACACCAGTAGAAAATTTTAAACTCCAACACAACCATACTATTTCCTCAATAATGGCAGGGGAATTAACTTTAATGCAGCAAATTCTCAAGAAACCCCTATAATAAAAAGATGCCTCTCACTCCTATTATTTAATTGATCTTTTTGGAACAGTTCACTTGTAATCCAGAAAAAAAATAATTAAGTGGGTTATTAACTTCTTTCAAATGTATGAAAACAATGGTGACTAATACCCAGATATCTTTTTATGAAAGGCTTTTGTGTTTGAACCTTCTAAATTCTAATCTCTAATAGGTAGTTCTAGGCTTACTATTATCATTATTTTAAGCCTAAAACTTCCTTAGCAGAATTGAAATACATTTGATTTAAATTCCTATTATTCATTTAAAGATGCATGAAATGGATTTTACTTGCACAATGAAAATATGTTAAATTTCAAAGCATTATACTTTACTCTTCATTTCCTGTCTGATCATTTTGAGAAAGGCACACTGTGTGGCAAAACAAAACAACACCAGGTGAGCAGGCAGGAGACATAGCTATTTGACCTTGAATTGAACTTCAATTAACTTCTTTGTGCCTCAGGGTCCATATCTGTTACATGAAGGGGTTCTCAGAGATTGAAAATCAGCTGTCTTAGCTAGATTCAACAGGAAGATATGTTTTGTATGACCCACATGATATTTTAAAAATATGAATGTTGGTTGTATCAACTTACACTCCTATCAGCAGTGTATGTGAGTCACAGCTACTTTATTGCCTTACCAATGCAGGATATTGTCAACCTATTTCGTTCTAGATATTTTGGTGTTTTAGTAGGCATATTCTATTATGGATTTAATTTTAAATTTTCCTGTTGATTAATAAAGTGAAGCGCCTTTTCATATATTTTCCAGCCACTTGGATAGCACCTTTTGTAAGTAGCCTGTTTGATGTTTTTCTTTTGGGCAATTTTTTAAAAGTTGTATTGCCTGGGTATTTTTTGATATGCTAAAGAGTTCTTTAGATATTCTGGATATGAGTCTTTTGTTAGATAAATTAATTCAAAGCATGTTCTCCCATTATGTCTTGCTTCTCACTCTCTTAAAGGTGACTTTCGATAAATTGAAATTCTTAATTTTAGTGAAGATGAATTTTTCAATTTTTTCCTTTATATTTAGTTTTTTATTAAAAAAATTTTAAGCCTGATCAGGCAGTGGCGCAGTGGATAGAGCGTTGGACTGGGATGCGGAAGGACCCAGGTTCGAGACCCTGAGGTCGCCAGCTTGAGCATGGACTCATCTGGTTTGAGCAACGCTCACCAGCTTGGAACCAAATTCGCTGGCTCCTGCAAGGGGTTACTCGGTCTGCTGGAGGCCCGCAGTCAAGGCACATATGAGAAAGCAATCAATCAACAACTAATGAGTTGCAACGAAAAACTGATGATTGATACTTCTCATCTCTCTCTGTTCCTGTCTGTCTGTCCCTATATATCCCTCTCTCTGACTCTCTCTCTGTCTCTGTAAAAAAAAAAAAAAAAAAAAGGAAATATTTGCTTCCCATAAGTTATAAAAACACGTTCTTTTTTATCTTCTAGAAGCTTTTCCTATAAACTATCTGGACTGATTTAGCAAATATTCCTTAACACATACGATGTACAATTCAGGTCATTCAATTTCAGTACACATACCCAGTAGAAGTGTATACATTTATACACCAAATAAAATGTGCAAGAATCTTTACAACAGTTTTACTCATAATGGCCAAAAATTAGAAGCACCTATTATTCCTCACTTATAAAACGGATTGTGATATATTTTTACAATGGGATAGTATACAGCAAAAAGAAAGAAAGAACTACTGTTGCATGCATCAACATGGGTGAATCTGACCGCTATAGTGAAAGAAGCCATGCACAAAAGAGTAAATGCTGTGTGATTTTATTTATATAAAATTCAAAACTAAGCAAAATGCTTGAGAAGATGATTACTGAATAGTGGTTACCTTTTAAAGAGGTAAAGGTTAATTCCAAGGGAAAACACTAAGCAAACATCTGTGTGGCTGGCAAAGGTGCTCTATCTAGATCTAGGTAGCGTGGTGCTGCGCTTTTGGTAACAATGATCAGGTCTGTACATTTGGTAGAAATTCATCACGTTGTACATGTAAGAGCTGCCCTTTCAATCATTATTAAGTACTAAAAAAGGAAAATACTTGTTGGAGCTAATATTTCAGGCATATATAGAGATTAAAGTATCATTAATAAATGTACTAGAACCAAGATATAAATTCAGAGTAATCTCTATTAATTTGTCTACCTTCTCATAAGGCTTCTAGACAGTCTGTCTTCTAATTTTTTGCACAATAAAGCAGATTTAATATTTTTAAATGCTCGCTTTTGAACTGATTGACTGCCTATTTAGAAATATTTGATTATTCCCCTCCACCTAGATAATAAATAGCAAGTTTTAATCACATAAATTATCTGTAACATGATACTGATGTGTGTGGGAATTAACCAATATACATTGGAAATTAATTACCGTATATATCAGGTGCATTAAATTGCTTACTTTAGTGAATTTAACCCTTACATCATATCTCTAAGTAAAATAACATTATGCCACAGTTAATGTACTCTAGTTTGAAGATACTGATTGAATTTCTACACAGTCTGAAGTTACAAAGTTAATGGAGGGCAACAACAGAATAAAAATATATGTCATTCTGATGCCAAAGCAAACAATATTTTATTTAACCATGTTGCTTCTACAATCACATATAAGTTCTCAATTATTCAATTTCTCATCTTTCTAATCTCTTCATTCTAAACTAACTTATTCAAAATCTGGCTCTTACAATTAGTCTTACACTTTCTGAACTCCTAATTTTTCTTAATTCCAATTTCTCCAAAGAAATAATATTTTTTTTTTAGCATTTTCTGTCTATTCATATGATATTCATTCTTTCTGACAACTTTAAAATTCTACCTTTATTCTAAAATTTTGATTAACTACAACAGTTTGAATAATCTTTTTCTTCTCTGAAATCTTAACTGTAATTATGGTTTGTTACAAATAATTTAATATGTATAACATTTGTGATGTTTCTTCTATGTTGCCTCAAATATTATTTAAATTCAGGTTTTTGACTTGATGCTTGTCGTATTTTCCTAATTATATTCAAAGCTCCTGAGTAGAGAGAAAATGTTTATATTTTTTCATCTCTTCCCTCAAAAGTGTTAAAATAATAATGAAGACTGAATTAAAGTTTAGAAAGAATACTATATTAATTGGAGTTTTATAAGAGTAGGATAAAAATAAAATTTGTGGAAGTCAGTTTTACATGACTACAATTATGCTCTTTATTTGGATAGATATGTGAAATATACATGTTAAATAAATTAACACTGTAGAGATTATTCTAATTTACTAAGAAAACAATTCTTCCTTATTTCCTATTTACTTTCTCATTTATTCCCATTTGTCTTTGATCCCCACCAATGTGCCTAAGTGATAGCTCCTTTCAAGATCAATAACAAATACCACATTGTCCTCATTGGCTGCTTGGCCCCTTATCAATTTTCACAACATTTGACCAGACTTCCTTTGGTACACCATTCTCTACATTTCCAATGGAAACATGCTTGATTTTTCTCCCTCTTCTGACTACTTCATCATTCTCCTTCCCTTGTTCTTTCTTTTCTGTCTTAACTCCTGACATCAAAATTCATTCAATATTTTATTTCTTCTTTTATTTAAAAATCTTTATTGAGCATCTACTGTGTGCCAGTCATAGAAGTACTGGAAACACAACAATTAACAATATTTTCTATATTTTGCTCTTATGTAGTTTTGATGGAGAGAGGCAATAATAAAATACAGTGGATTAGAAGTTGACATATACTGTGGAGGAAAATAAAAAATCAGAGTAGGGAAGATAGTGAATACTGGAGCTGGTGGATCCAGAACTGGTTATATTGTTTCTGGGGCCCAACATAAAATAAAAATTTAGGGCCCCTGTTTAAATATTGTTGAGAATTTTAAGACAACAGCAGCAATGCATTAAACCAAGCAATGGACACTTTTCACATGCCCATAAAGATGGGCGTTGGAGTTTGAAGACATCACTGGGGTAATATTTGAGTGGAAACTAGGAGGAGGCAAAAATTTGAGGCACCCCCCCCCCACACACACACGAGAGCAATGTTCCAGAAGAGCAGTAAGTGCAAAGGCACTGAGGCAGGAGGGCATCTGGTAGATATACACAATGGTAAGATGAGCAGCAGGGTTGGTTGGTTGAAGGGGAGAGAGAAAGGAGATTAAGTTCAACAGATAACTATGGGCCAGATCAGGTAAATTCTCACTGATTGATATCAATATCTTATTTTGGGATTTAAGGAGAGTTTAGAATACATCTGACTTAATTTTCCCCAGGGTCATCTTGTTCTTCTCTTTCAAAATAGAATGTAGGAGGCAAGAGTGAAAATAGATGGGAGATGATAGTGGATTTAATTAGCCAGGTGAGAGGTGATTATGGTAGCAAAGGTTAGGTAGGAAGAAGTGTTTGGATTTGGCATGTGTTTTGAAGAACTTTGGTATTTGGTTTTAAGACTTCTTTTCTTTTCTCTTTCTTTGTGATGTTTTCCTATTTTCATGACCTTAGATGATATTTAAAAAGAGCTGATGCTTCTCCTCTATATTTCCAGTCAAACTAGACATTTAAAGTTCTACCTGACATCGTCATTTGGATTTCTCATAGTCATTTTAAATGTAACATGTCCAGTGAAGAATGTGATCAATCCCTTCTCTCCCAAATTGTTTCAAATAAATCTTCCTCTTATCAGAAAATGCCATCAGTATTTATTTATTTAGTTGTTCAAGCTAGAGGCCTTGATTCTTTTTCTTTCTTAATATCCCACATTAATTATTCTAATTAATCAGATAGAGATTTTAAATTCATCCATCTTTACTGCCATTTTACTCATCCTAGACACAGGTTTCTCCTGTACTATGATAACCTCCTAACTGTGTTCTCCACTTCTACTCACACTGTTTGTAGTAGCTAAGGTATTCACTTTAAGATTCAAATACAATTGTATATTTTTCTACTTAAAGCCCTTCAATAGATTCTCATTGTATCTTGTGTATAATTAAAACTGCTGGGTGTGATGTTCTACAGGTCCAACATGATCTATCTAGTGTTGTCCAAATTCCCCTGTTTTCTCTCATATCTGTCTCCCTTAATGAACTCACTCTACACTATCCATGGTGCTCTATTAAATGAAGAACTAGGGAAAAGACTGTATCAAACATTTTTAGGCTGTCCATATATTTAATAAGACAGTACTGTATTTAGGAAAATCATTTTTAATTTGTTTTGCAAAAACCTCTTTCAATTTGGGTTCTTAGATACACAAGAATACTGAAGGAGAGATTTTTGAAGTAAAAGTAGAATAACTTTAATAATGATTTTTCTCATAGGAGAACACAGTTGCCTTCTGAGCATTCGTATTTACCTCCATCTCTATTAATATATACATGAAAACATGGGAAGGAATTATGGGACATGGGACAAGATGATGTAAAATTAAAGCCACACATTTGATTATTTCTCATATATCAGTTATTCCCTTATTGGATGATGACTGTAGTTGATAGATTTTTCATGTCAATAAGGGTTTTAAAGGAACTGATATAGTTAACACGTGAATGTGCCCTCAGTTCTACTTCTCAGTGATTCTAAAAAAACCATTAGCGAACTGGGGTGATTAGGTGAAAATAATTCCTCTTGTGGACCAGGATTGAAAACTTTCAGATAATTTTAATCTTATGACATTCAGCAATCTTTTACCCTACCTATAACGCCAAAATAATTTGAGAATGTAAGCAAGCATGTAATGGTAATATTGGTTAGTAAGCAGGATATAAGATAGAAAAGCATTTAACCCAGTCTGGGGAAGGTATCTTAAGTCTGGAGAAAGTCTTTGTAATGAGATAATAAGTAATAAGTGTGAAGAAAAAGAAAAAGTGAAGAAAAAGAAACAGTGCTTGTCAAATAGTGAAAGCAAACTTGATAGCTGGTGTCTTGATAGATGACACATTTGGGAAAGTGCATTTTCACGGACAGGCAAGAATGTGGTCATATTTAAATGAAAAGAGGTTCCAAAATATAAGATAAGATCAGGGAATCTATTTCATATCCAAAACTTTTCCTTTTGGTGTAGACCAAAGACATTGTCTTAAAAATGTTTCTATTTTGGCTTTCTTAGGATAAACGTGTACTGAGAAATAACCTTATCTCCAACAGTCCACTTTGGAGAGGGGGTAAAAATTCAAACTATAATAGTGTCTGCAGGACTTCATTGTTTTTCTATAATTCTACTCTGGTAGTTTAAATATTTCTTCCTACAATGTCTCTATTCAACTACTAGCAAGTCAGAACATACACTAAAATGGATACTTTACTTTTGCAAAGTCTATAATAATAAGATTACACATTTCAACACGTGAATATGACAACTTCAAAAAAGTATTTCAATTCATCCTTATTAAAGAATCACACAAGAAGAAAATGTAATTTGGACTCTTTTTCTCACTAGGTTTTTCACTTTTTTTTTTTTAAGTATGTTGTACTTCCATGGAAATTATCCTTTGATCTTTAGTGAGTTCAGATATTCTGTACCTCATTTATGCTTAAGACAATGCAACATGTTTGTTTTGTCATTAATACTAATCTTACTTTGATTTCTTTGAACTTCTGGTAACAGGTAATTCAGCTTAAGACTTTTCTAGACAATCTGTTCTTTTCTTAGTTGGATATTAAATTTTCTCTGGTGCTAGCACTTAAAAAGAGTGTCTCCTTTTCCTTTCTTCTTCTAATTATTGGATATATTGTTAAACTGCATCCAAGAAACTGATTTAACATTTGAACTGAGAAAGAACATATTAATTTAAGCAGCTTCTGACCTTTCTTAATAAGAGAAGTTCAAAAGACAATCAAAGAGTTAACTTAAAACCTCTAGCATATATAAAATGTTTGTTTGCAAATGGCAAATGGGTATGATTCCTTATATGTCTTTTTCTTCATTTTATATTTAATACTGTTGTGCTGTTGGCATACTGAAAATTTTCAATGTAAAATATCTTACAAATGAATTGTGGTCTTTGTTAAAATATTCAAGATTTGGCAAAAGTATACAATGGTGAGCATAAATACATGCTTTTAGATTTTTCTAAACCAGTCCTACTTACCAAAATAGAATTTTAATTGATTTAAAAATTAAATCTCATTTATTCTAAAAGATTTCCAGGCAATATATATTTGTTCAAACACATGGCAATTTTCTAGATATCACGGTAGATGTTGAGGAAATTCATAAGAGTAAGTCTGCTAAGCATGTATGTTTGCCAAACCTTTTGATATAACAAACACTTATCTTTGATGGCAGCCATTCACTCTTTTTTAAAAAATTATTTTACTTATTTAGTTCAGAGAGACTAGAGGGAGAGAGGGAGAGAGAAGAGCAAGAAGCATCAACTCCAGTATGTGCCTTGACCAGGCAAGCCCAGGGTTTCGAACCCGTGACCTCGACGCTTTAATCCACTGCACCACCACAAGAAAGGCGGTCACCATTCATTCTTTACAGGTTTCTAAGTGCTTCCTTGTAGCTCTGAACTGCATTTTTGATGGAATTTGAAACATTGGCGACCACATCACTGTATGCTTAAATACATATGAAGAGAGATTACTATCAATCCAAAATGGGAGAATCAGAGTTACAGTTTACAGAAGGTTGTTGAATTAAAAGTCAGCCGAAGACCCTTGGCTCTCGGGAGAGATTTCTAACTTATACAGGAAGTACATGTACATTACTGAAGGGCCACTTCTTGAGTATTTGATTACAGACAGAAATAGGCTTACTTAAAAGGTCTTTTATAAGGGGGAAGATAGGAGTCAGACAGTCTGATAACAGAAAAACTTCTGCTTTCTACTTTGGGGTCTCCCTATATGCAACTGGAAAATGTTCCACATTTTTCTTCAAGTGGACATGTAAACAAATGGTTATCATGGAAGCTATTTGCAGATATAACTTAGGTGCTAGGCAAAAGGTCTGACAAGGAAATGATTTGCTTTAAAGTGATCTTAAACAATGAAAACAAGATACCTATTGTTAAATTGGCTGTCTTTCTCAGTGTATGTTTTGGAGAGATCCAGCCTTTATGGATAAAGTAATGGATACTATTTGTAAAAATACTGTAATGATATCTGTAGCAGATGGGAACAAAGAATATAAAATATATCATATTCCATATATATATTACAATGCTAAACTGTAATAAAACCATGCCTCTATCACTTGCCAGATGATAAAAATAATTATGCTTTAGAACATATACCATCAGTAAGCAAGTTTGACCCAGTCATTTTTTATTCCAGAATATACTCTGAAAGAGCATAAAATCAACTTATCTGCACTCTTATAAGAAATGTCATCTTTGTGTACACTCTACAAATCACCTCAGAAAACAAACTCTTATTGGCCTCTGTGTAGTGTTGTTACTTAGAAAAGTCATTACAAAAGCATTTGTAATACTAGTACATATTTATATGTGTTTATTTGTTTGTATACTATAGGTATGGTTATTTTAAAGTTAAGGGATGAGGAGATTTTATATGTGGCACAATATTGAATTTTAATGAGTTAATAATTTTTATCTTTATCACTAGATGTGAAATAGCTAAATAAAATTTGGCTTGATTCATGGAAAGTATAATGTCATCATACATTATCTGGGACTCACTGGGGAGACTTTGCTTATAATCAATGTCAAAATAACCAGTCATATTAGTAAAATAACCTTCAATTTAGTGAAAATGACAGTCAAATTTAATGCTTGCCTCAAATTATATAACAAATTAAATAAAAACAGAACTAAATACAATTCAATTACATATTGATGATGTAGAGATCAAAACTCTCGGAAATTAATATAAGCTTATACATTTACTGCTATAATAAAAATCAGAAAAGTAATAAAAATTTATGTTTAAAATTTAGTAATTCAAGAAATAATTTATCAAACATGCTTCCACACTTGGCTAGGTCAGTTCTGCCCAAGAATACTGTGTCATATACCCATTTCTTAAGCTTCCAATGATATTATAGAGAGCCACTCAAGGATTTTTAAGCACCAAAGATGATGTGACTATTTAATTGGCTTCAAAAGAAAATGAAAAAAGGACTTACACAAATGCTAGAACTGTGTTTGGTGAAAAAAATCCATTTAATGAATCATAAAAGATATTTATTATTTGTTAATAATGTAGAACCACTTCAAATTTCTTTCTCAGTTTTAAGTGAATCTCATTCTAGAATACATTTTACAGAAAAAATGTATAATAAACTGTCTAGAAATATAGAGCTAGATTTCTAATAGTAGGTACTAGAATATATCAAAAAGAGTAAAAATTCTGAGAGAAATATGATTTGAGCATAATAGGGTCATATCTAATTTTTAAAAATTAGTTAGCATTTTAATAAGAAGATACTTCATAAAAAGAAGGTGGCCCAAATCATGTATATAGAGCTTTTTAATACTTCATTTATTGACCCAAAATTATTTTCAGTTTCTGTCTTAAAGTATTTCAATTCTCTGTACTACAAAATAAAGCTAGTTGTCAGCTGGTAAGGAATTTGGAGTACCTCTGAGTTCAAGAAGTCTTCTAATTTTTTAATTAAAAGGTACACATTGCTGGAAGTGGTGCCAACTTTTAATAGAGTACCTATGTCATGGGGCCATGGTTTTTTTATTCTTGCTGCTTATACTGAACATAGTTAATGTTCTATTATATAATAATTCATTCTCTATCTCCTCTCAAAAGATAAATTTACTTCCAATTCTTCCAAGAAAATTAAGGGTGATTTGAACTTAATCAATTTTTTTATTTCCATAAATATCATTTCTTCAAAATCCATTTTTTCTTATTTCTATTCCAGTTTCAGATAAAGCAATCTTTAATTTTCTTTGAAAAGCTAATACTTCAGCATGCATTTTGACTCAGTTTATAAAAGTTTTTTTTTTCTGTTTTATGAGTTGTTTCTTATCTCTCCAGTTTTCAACATTTTACTCTGAATTTGCTACTTGCTACATCATAAATAATTTCAGGAATTTTTTCCCCCATTGATTTGAAAGAGAGGAAAAGAAAGGGGGAAAGAGAGAGAAGAATCAACTCATTGTTCTACTTAGTTGTGAACTCATTGGTTGCTTCATGTGTGCCCTGACTGGGAATCGAACTCACAACTTCAGCGTGCCAGGGCAACACTCTAAATGCTGACCCACATAGCCAGGGATGTTTTTGGGATTTTTTCTCAGATGATAACATTAAACTAAACAAGATTCATCAACATTACCACCAGAAAAATAAAAAAGAAAACATAATTCTGATCCTTATCCTGATCCTTAATCTGACCCTATATCCATGGTCTAATTAATCTCCTCAAATATCCATTTTTGCATTTTATGATCAATATTTATTTTTATTTTATTTTAAATGATTTTATTTTATTTTATTAGTGAGAGAGGTCAAGGACAGACAGGGACAGACAATCAGAAAGATGAGAAGCATCAACTTGTAGTTGCAGCACCTTAGTTGTTCATTGATTGTTTTTTTATATGTGCCTTGACTGGGGGGATGTAGCTGAGCTAGCTAGTGATCCCTTGCTCAAGCCAGTGACCTTGGGTTTCAATTCAGTGGCCTTTGGGCTCAAGCCAGCAATCATGGGGTCATGTCTGTGATCCCATGCTCAAGCTGGTGACCTGACACTCAAGCTGGGTGAGTTCATGCTGAAGCTGGAAACTTCAGGGTTTGAATCTAGGTCCTCAGCATCTCTGGTAGAGGCTCTATTCACTGTAACACCGCCTGGTCAGACTTGTTTTGGAAATCTTAAATCTATTAAAATTTGCCTTCAATCTGTTTGACTTCATTAAGACTACGTACTTTGCTGCATTTAACCCAGAAGATTATTCTATTTTGCAAACCTTTTTCTGAGCACACTCATCTAGTTCTATAACTTCAATTATTCCCTCCATGTTGATGATTCCAAAATTTCAATCTCCAGAGCCAGATCTATATATCCAACTATTTGTAAATATCTCTGTGCTTCATGTGTGCCTCAAACTACTATATACATAACACTGAACTCATCATCTTTGCCCCAGACCTGCTCCTCTTCCTAAATTCTCTACCTTGGTCAATAGACACAGGTTTTACCCAAATTATCCACTCAGATAACTGAGCCTCAAACTAGATAATTTATTTTCTTTTACACTCTAAGCCAGCTAGTCTTCAACTCTGAAAGATATGACATCATTGGCATACTCAATACTACATTTTTCTCATCAGTCCTGTACACTTGTCAACTTAAAGATTTCATGTTTCTTTAGGCTACTCCTTACTTGGAATCATCTAGTAACTATACTATCTAACAGAAAAAGCACACAGGATAAAGATACTGTTTATGATTTGCCATGAACTGGTCTGCACCCCTGTGCCACAGCATAATATTCTCTCTGCCTTTCATGTTCCTCTACTTAATATATTCAGCTATACTTTGTATACCGAATACAGCTCATTTTAATGCCTAGCTCTAACACCGTCATATTACAAGGTTCAGTAAAAGGAAATTACTGGATGAAATAGACACAAGTTTTAAATATAGTTCTGCATTTTAATAGTTGTGTTCAGTCAAGTTTTATTTAAAGTTTAGAAATCTGTTTCTTCATCTCAAAATGAGACTATTAATACTCTTCGAAAATAGTTGTTATGAGTTGTAAATGGGATAACGTGTAAAGTACCCAGAAAGGTATCTACTGTCATTAAACAAATGCTAGTTTTCACTTGAATCCCTTTTTTAGTAATAATCTCTCCTTTGACACAGATTCAGTTCTCAGCTTTTTTTGTATGACCTTGGCCAAGTTACTTAACCTTTCTGTACTTTGGTTTCCTCACCAGTAAAGGCGGATAGTAAATGAACCTGTCTCAGAGAGGTGTTTTGATAACTAAATGACTTAATAAAGCCCAGAGATCAGTGCTTAGCATATAGAAAGCACTATGTAAGAATTGCTGATATTTTTATGAGTATGGGACAAACTTACTTTCCTTTCTAATTGTAGTTTCTTATGCATTTTTTTACATCATTATTAGCCTGCAGTGATGTAACCCAACATAAAGTAATATTGAAGAAATTAGTCTGATGAATGTACCTGAACCATTCTAAGAGTATAGTTAATATGGATTAGTAATAGTTTTCATTACTTCCCTGTGTTTTCATTTTCTTCTTCCTTTCTAAATTATTGATTCAAAGAAATAGAGTTGAACCAAGAGGGTCAAGTCACATAGAGAACTGTTGGAGAGAAGCAGGATCTTGCTGACACCAAAGGAAAATTGCCTCTTTCATGATCAATACAGGTAGTTGGGGAGCGTAGATAGAGTCAAAGCACAGGATAAAGCTCTCAGGGCAGCTTTGAAGATCAAATTAATGTAGAAAGGAAGGAGAAAAAACTCAACAAACTTAAAAAGAATAAGGTTTAAGATGAATAAAGTTAAAAGGATAGAGAAATTACATATATAGGTGTGTGTGTACATATATGTACAGATTGCCAAATCTAACGACGGTCTTCAGACTTGTTTTGAAGTTTTCCTCCTGAGAAACAAACTAGTATGTATTATACACAAGATTCTGCATTGTAGTAGTTGGTACCTAATGGAAGTATCTAAACAAATCATAACTGATTATTTTACACTGTTACGTAAATAAAACCTCCAAGTTATAAATGAATATATTCTAAATGTGAAACATGTCACACATATCCATTTACCAATGTGATTTTTAACCATTGTCCTGCTTGTCTGTTTGCCTTTACTAAAAGGATGAGAAGGCTTATCCAGGCCTATAGCAGAGTAACTGTGGCCACCACTACTGTTGTGGGAGAGAAATAAGCCACGTAGCTGCATTCTTTCTCCTCGTTGAAAGATAATTGCATGTTCTTATTAATACTCATAGAAGAAAATGTTCCTAGGATGAAAATTCACATGTAACTTACAGTCTAAGTTAATGTCACTTCAAAGTTTTGTTTTATTATTAAATACCATCAATTCCTAATTGCTGAAATCGACTCATTCCCACACCCTGGATGACAGGCTGCTGTGAAATGCTCAACAGATAAAAATCCTACTGAGATAACTTCAGCAGAAAATATACTAGTTTGGTTCTTGACACAAAGCATAGATTAAGATTTAATAGGATATATACTACAAATTTAGCCATCAGTTAAAATCTATCTAGAACATACCCTTAACTTCTTGATCTGTGGATGAGATTTTGAGATTAAAAATAAAATGAAAAAATTAAGTATTCAAGAAGTATCTTTTTAGTATCATAGTTGATCAACAGCATAAAGATTGGAAAAGTTGTCAAATAAAATGTAAACTAATTATTCTTTTGTAGTTTTTTGGTACATTAATCATCAGGAAATGAAATATATGAAACAGTGTGCTCAGTAACTAGTATATTCAACATCTGACATCTGAATGCAACCCCAGAGGATCCCAAATAGAATAGAGAAAACTGCCTAGGTGGACATGGTCAACCCAGAGAACTGTAAGAGGTAACAATGTCGTTAGTTTAAGGTACTAAGTTTTAGAGTTGCATCTTTTTCAGCAATATATAACTCTAACAATATAGCATTTAGTTATAATAACTAGAGGCAAAAAAGTGACATGCTAATGAAATATAATCTTTATCCATATATTTAATTTTTAATGAACTATTTCCAAGTGGGAACAAAGCTGTTTTACTAAGAAAATGCATTGAAACATAAAGCAATGCGTCTTTAGAAGGACCCTCTCCCAACCAAAAAGTAAATTCATTTAGGGGTATGTATTTTTTCATTTTTCTCATTTTATTTTATATTTTTTTAGCTTTGGACCATATAATCTTAAGATAATTCATAACAAACTCAAAATAAAGATGCATTAAAACTTGACCTGTTTTGAAAAAGCAATGTTGTAGCTTGCCCATTCTCTCTCCACAGAACCACTAAGACTCTACAGAATGCAAATCAAAAACATGGATTTGGAGAATAGAAATAAATATTTACACTGGGTACTTGGGGTTAACTCATTTAAACACAAAATTACACAACAAAGGTTAGTTACCAGAATCCCCTTCCTCTCTGAGAGAGAGGAAACATGGTATGTTACAAACCATTGACTGATGAAAGAAGATTCTAAATTAGTCTGGAGAAACAAATTTAAACTGGATTGAATTATTTAATGATGGAAGGATTTTGTTACATACATCCTTTTGAAAGTGCTGTCTGTACATTAGTCCTGTCTAACTTTACAATTAAAAGAGATTTTTGCTCGTGAGTACATAAATTATGTCAGTAGGTAAAATCCTTTCATGTGTCTTACTGAAACACTATAAAAAACAAATAAAATCAAAGAAATACCTTCAGCATAATCAAAAGACAAAAACAGCTAAAGATTTCAAATTACTTATAAAAAAGAATTCCAGCAGAGGTAACTCTTGAGCTCCTATTGTAACACTTTACAGATTGCTAAGGAGGTATGGGAAAGTTATATGGGAGTGAGAAGATATTAAATAAAATCACCTCTAAAAGAAAGTCAACCTCAAGTATGAAAATAAGAAAAGAGCCCTGGTAAATCACAGCTCTGACTCCATGAAATATACTTAGTAGTTTTTTGGGGTTCAATAAGTCAGCTTTGATAAGACAATGTTTCTGATGAAGGCAAAATTAAAGAAACAGGTAATTTTTAGAGACAGTAAAAATATGTGAAAAAAATTAGTACACTCTTGAAAAATTCAAAAGTTAATTTGAAAGTCATCTTTTGTTTTGGACTGGATGACTCAACATCATAAAGATGTAACATCCCCCTAAGTTAATTTATAAATTTAACACTATTTTAATGAAAAAGAAAACTAGATTCTTGTGAGAGTGGCTTAGTTGATACTAAAATTCATAAGAAAGATAAATATTTAAGGATGGCTAGGGAAACATTGTAAAAGTAAAGCTATGAGGTCAGTTTTCCAAGTATTGAAAAAGGTTGAAATCCTTTATAACTTGGGTACAAGCAAAGCCTTTCTACCTATAACTAAAAATTAAATTCAATAAAATATTGATATATTTAACTACAAAAACCCACTTCTGCATTGTATGAAACAAAACATAAAATAAATAAAAAAGCAAACTGAAACATAAATGACAGAGAGAAAACATTTGCATTATATATGCAAATATTGAAATAATACAAATATTATATAAAGAACTCTGAAAACTTGAGGAAAATAAAATTAAAAACTTGATATGTAGATAGATAAAAATGTGAACATATCATAAAAAAGATATAAAAATAATCTAAGTTTATGAAAATGCAACTGTCCTATGATGAATTTCTCCCCTGTCAGATTAACAAAATATTAAGAAAATGACAGTACATTTTTTTGGCTGGGCTATGGGAAAATAAGCACTCTCATTGTTTGTTTGCCAGTGTGGGAAAAAGAAAATTGGTACAACCTTTATGGAGGGAAATTTGTCAACATCTAACACATGATGCGTGCATTTGTTTTCAATCCAGCAAACCAAGTTTGAAAAATTATCCTAAAGTTTCATATCCAACAATTTAAAAATATATTTAGACAGTTTATTGTAGCAATAGTTAGACTTTAAAAATTTGGGGTAAAACCTAAATACACATGTATAAAAGAATGATTGGATAAGCTATAAAAAATAGAGTACTATATACTGTAAAATAAAATAAGGAAAATATCTTTGAACATATATATATATATATATATATATATATATATATATATATATATATATATATAATAGTTACCAGTATACATTAAATAAAAACAGAAAAATAAAGAAAAACTATAATAAGCAAAATTTATGTAACAAGAGAGGAAAAAGTATTTTTAAAAAAGACACAGGAATAATAAAACAGAAACTCATAATCTTGGCTACCTAGAAAGAGTGGTTGTGGTTTAAAATATGGTAGAAGGGATGAGAGGTGACAACACAGTGGAAGGGAACTGGAGGGAAAAATGAGTGGAAGTGAGGGGTTGAAGAATACTTCTCTAAGTACACCTTTTAGTATAATGGCTCCTGGACCATATGAAAGCTTTTCATATTAACTACCACCAACAACAATGGTAATATTCTGCTTACAAAAATTAAGGGAAGTATTAGGTTATTTCCTCTAATAGCAAAAGTGGGAAAGACTAATATTAAGCAGTAAGAAAAAGGAATAAATTGACTTTATTTCAAATGAATAATACAATTACATTGAAGGAGTAGAAAAATAATGAAAACTAACCAAAGTAATGTTGAAAGAGTATTTTGACTCTGCATCCTCAGGCTAAAAGACAGAAAGAATTATAAAGAAATGTTGAACTCTAGTCAGTAGATAGAATTTTTCAGTGACAGGGTTGGCAGTTTTGAAACTATTCTCAGTGTATTTAAGGTTTAGCACACAAGTAAATATGTTGAGAACAATGGGAGCCAGGTTTCTCACTGTTAGAGGTGAGATCTACGCATATGGAAAGCAGAAAGCTAGAATAAAGTCTTTGATGTTGGATTAGAATTGGAGGTGTCAGCATATACTCATGGCATATATAGATAAAATATAAATAACAGATATGCATGTGTTGAAAAGAGAGAAAGAGGGAGGGAGAGAGAGAGAGAGAGGGAATTGTTAGCTCAGTCTGCTGAAAGACCCTGGTATCAATGTTTCCTGAGTAACAATGAGCATAGCTACCACTCATATCTTCATTTCTAAACCATTCTCCATCACAGGAAACCAAGACTATTTGGAGAAATGGCAGATTTTAAGCTGGCACAAGAAAATGACAAGGTGGGCCTATGATTATCCTGGAATATAAAAATATACTCACATAATGATTGGGACAGGTAGAAAAGACCGAGGTTCCTACTTTAAAAGGATTCTACTGGCCAAAGCTAGGACAATTTGAAACTCATAATAGTAATAATAATGGATTATAACCCACTAAAAAAATTAAAATTCATAATTCTACACTGATATAAATGAGTGAATAAACTGGGAGAAAGAAAACTTCTTCCTCCTGACCAGGCAATGGTGCAGTGAATAGAGTGTTGAACTGGGATGCAGAGGTCCCAGGTTCAAAATTCCGAGTTCACCATCTTGAGCGCAGGCTCTCTGGCTTAAGGGTGATTGTAAACATGACCACATGATCTCTAGCTTGAACCCAAGGTTACTGGCTTGAGCAATGGGTCACTCACTCTGCTGTAACCCCCTGGTCAAGGCACATATGAGAAAGCAATCAATGAGCAACTAAGGTGCCACAGTGAAGTATTGATGCTTCTCATCTCTCTTTCTTCCTGTCTGTATGTCCCTATCTGTTGCTCTCTCTGACTCTCTGTCTCTGTTTAAAAAAAAATTCTTTCTCAAAGCAGAATGCCAATGAATGAATTTAGAACAAATGATAATTAGGAAGAAAATCATCATTAAGCCTACATTACAATAATTAACATCAATGCAGACTAATGAATAACAGTTTGATGAATAGTAGAATATTTATATATTTCAAAGTATCTCCCCACAAAATACATTTTATTTGCAAGGGAAAACTAGTAGCTTTATAGTGGAGAAACACATACACCACATTAGCAAGTGTTTAAAATTAACACTGCCAATGGTAAGCCACATGTACATGGGTATCTCTAAGATTCAGAAAGACACATCAATTATGTATTACTGTCAAATAGGCATATTTGAATCAAATGACAAGAAAACATCAGACAAGTTCAATCTGAGAAATATTTATAATACAACTGTTTGATATTTATTCAAATATACACACATCACGATGGTCAAATAAAATCTGTAGACCTTCTCCTTACTAAAGGAGACTAAAGACAAAACAATTAAATCTAATATGTGGTATTGATCTGAATCCAGGAACACATTTTTTTTTCTTTTAAAAGAAATGTTATTGTAGCCTGACCCACAGATGGAGCAGTGTATAGAGCATTAGCCTAGAATGCTGAGGACCCAATTTCAAAATCTCGAGTTTTTTGGCTTGAGTGTGGGCTCACCAGCTTGGGTACAGGGTCACCAGCTTGACTGTAGGATTATAGACATAACCCCATGGTTGTTGGCTTGAGCCCAGAGGTCACTGGCTTGAAGCCCAAGGTCACAAGCTTGAGTCCAAGGTCACTGGCTTGAGTCCAAGGTTGCTGGCAGGTCACTAGCTCACCTGGAGCCCTCTGGTCAAGGCTCAATATGGGAAAGCAATCAATGAACAACTAATGTGTCGCAACTATGAGTTGATGCTTCTCATTTCTCTCTTCTTGTCTGTCTGTCTCCCTCTGTCTCTCTCACACACAAGAAATTTTATTGTTGAAAATTGAAAATTTTTGAATAAAAACTCTAGGTTATATAATGCACTAATGCAAACTTTATGAGTTTGGAAGTTAAAGTTAGTGCAGTTTTATAGTTAAGAGATTCCCAGATGGCAACAAAGTAGGTGAACATTTCTACTGCCACCTCCCAGGACCAAATTTATTAGAACTTAATTTAAGAACAATCATCTTGAAAAACCAACTTTGGACTAAATGAAGAGGAGTATATAGTGAAGGATCACAGAAGAAGCCATGCCTAGACTTATAGGAAGGGCAAATATGTGGAAAGGGCTGCTCTGCTCCCAGGAGCCAGTGGCGGCTGAGGGTTGAGAGGCACTCTCACTTAGAGAGGGTTGCCGTGAGAGGTGTGAATACTCAGCCCCAGGCCTGGAGCCCTAGTCTAGAGCCCCAGAGCCTAGAAGGGGCACCTACACAGAATTGGGAGGTGAAAAGAGCTGGGTTTCTGTCTGCAAGAAAGAAACGGAACTCTTGGAAATGCAGTCTCTGTCTTAAAAGGCCAGCACAGAAAATCTTGTTCACAGCCACTTACTTGAGGCTCTGTGGAAAGAAGAGCTGAGAGGACTAGAGTTGCATGAGGAGAGTGTAAAGTTGGAGACCCAGGAGAGACGCTGTGGGGGATGGCCACTGGAACCCCTGTGCTGAGTCATTCTCCAATGCTGTAGTTGCCATCTTTCTTGGGTGGTACAGTCCCCTCCCTGTGGCATCAGTCTGGGGAAGAGCAACGGCCCTACCCTTGGGTATCTCTCTTACCCTACTCCACGGAGACTGGGCCAAAAAACAACTAAAAACTATATAACTTCACACATAGGTGGGATATAAAACTGAGACTCATGAACATAGATACAAGTAAAGTGGTTACCAGGGGGAGGGGAGAGAGTAATGAGGGACTTATATGGTGATGAAAAATAATTGAACTTTAGGTGATGGGCACACAATACAATCAACAGTTTAAATGCTATAGAAATGTTTTCCTGAAACCTATGTATTCTTCTTATTTATCAACATCACCCCATTAAATTTAATTTCTTAAGAAAAGAGTAACTTTCCTCACACATAAATTTAAAAGTGAGAGGTGATTGGTTCCACTCAGTGAGATACTATATTCCTTGTGATCATTCAAGGATCCAGGTTTTTTGTCTTACTGATCCATTTTTCTTCAGGTGTTATTTTCCTGGCAAGACCAAAACTAGGTTGCAACCATATAAGAAGAAAAGAAGAAGAAGTCCATATAATTCATTGTATCCATTACATCCACCCATATTTCATTGTCAAAAACTTGGTCACATGGTCAAGTCTCAGTGAAAAGGTGACTGAGAAATGTAGTTTCAATTGGCACAGACATGTGTCTAAGAAAGCCTACTGCCGAATGGGAGAAAAGTAGAATTAATACTGGGAAAAATTAGTAATGCTTGCCTCGCATATTGTTCTAGGAGGTAGAATCTTGATTAGAAGTGTTTGTTCAAAAAACCCAAAGTGGGAGAGAAAGTAAGTCCACTAATCTGCTTTTAGACTTCAAAAGGAACTTAAATCCTGAAATAGACAAAGAAAATAGATGAAGATACCAAGTGAACATTAGAGAGTTTGAAAATTCCTGCAGCACCTGTAATTATTTGGTGTGATGACTTACTGAAACTTAGGTATCTTAAAATAACTCTTTGAAATGTTTTTTTCTGTTTTACTTTAATTAAGCTTATCACTAGCTTTTAAGATCCCAAAATGTTTTTAAAAACTTTTCAAAAGGGAAAGAAAATCAAGCACTCTTACCTAATGAACCTGCTCCGTAAAACTTACAACACTTCATATTATTCAGATTGAATTCACATCAACACATATTTTTATCTGTATCATGATGATCACATCAATGTAGTTAGCTTTCTGGGGGAAAGAAACCATAAAAATTATAACTGATTAGATGCCACTGCAATCATACACTGCAAAACTCGTCCTTTTTGGAGGTATGGAGGGAGGAACTGTGTATTATTTCTATGTGAATATAAATAAACTTTAGTTTAATTAGAGATTATTTTGATCTTATGAAGAAAAATGATTAGAAAAGTAGAGAGGCGGTTTTATGCTTTGTGCTGCCAGGCTTTTCTGTCTGAGTAGGAGTGGTAATAATATGAGCATCATCTTTCTGGTCCTATACACTCTGTTCAATTCAACGAATGTTTATTTAACTTGTACTCTGGACATGGTGTCTAAGAGTGAAACACAGCTTTCTGCAGTTTTTCCCCACTGTGCATTTTTTCTTTGGGAGTCTCCTTTACTACCTCACACAAAACACTTCACCTTGGGTTGCCAAATATGTGCAGGTTTTACCTCACACCCAGCAATTGTTTTTATGATACCAGCTAGGTGTCCAACAGTTTAACTCAATTCTGATACACATAAGGTTTCAAGAGCTCTGCGTCAAGAACAGAGATCCAAGACCAATATAAGAACAAGAGATTTTCCTAGTGTTCTTATCACTCAAGAAATTACAGGGGATTTAGGAGCTCTGTGCCAGGAACCAGAGGCAGAGAACAATATATATTTTCTATGATCTCATAGCGGATCCCCTGGTCTCCGGCCTGGGAGCCTTTACAACACAATAATACATAACTCAAAGATATTGGTATCTTTCTAGAATCCACAAAATCATTAATAATCATCCCAGTCCTTCATCATGTCATATGACAAATGTCTCTCGAGCTGAGCCAACTCAGGTTTGCAGACTCTCATTCAATCCTGCCAGGTTCCCAAAGCAATAGTCTAGGGAAGCAGATGGCTTCATCCTTTTGGCATCTGATATAATTAAGCTAAGAAACAATGTTGCCTCTTGCTCTAAACCTCATTTTAGATGTTAATGTAATAGTGGATTTTCTTTATTATATAACTCATTCATTCATTACCCTTACCTATATTATTCCTCATTCTCCCCATTTATACTCAATTTGTTTTTTAAGCTTTGATTGGGACATTCGGTACAACCACTGTGCTGGTTTGGATTGCTAGCAGCATTATTAGTCTGGAAAGAGCTTTCCCCAGTCTATGTTCATTAGCATAGAGTAAGGTCACACAGGTATACAACTAGTGGGCTATATTTACCACCAGACTGTATGGGTGCATTAAATGTTAGCCCCACTTCTGCCAGAGGAAATGTAGGCACATACTGCCCCATCAGGCATTTAGGAATTCCAATGTAAGGATTAAAGCTCAGATGTGATTTCTTGGTTAGGAATCATCCCTGTTTACAGCCCTTGTACTGGCAGCTATGGTCCTGTGCATCGAGGAGAAAAAAAAAAGTTGAGGTGATGTTGGGAAAAAAGTATACCAGCAACGTCCCCAACTCCTTTTCATCAGACCCAGAAAATCAGAAGAATCTATCCATTGGGGACATTCTTTTAGCTGCACTTATGTTCATGTTGAGTGGAAGCACATACTTATGAAGGTGTGTAAGCATCAATTTAGAGACTAAGGGTAAGAGGTAGGCAGAGATTAGGCCTGGCCACCATTTGCTAGAAAGTTTATGTTTAATTAAGGGGTCTGGTAGATAAACATTTTTATTGATTATTCTATTTATTTATTTATATTAATTTTAATGGGGTGACATGTGGCTCAAATTGCTTTATTCTTACCAACAGAAAGCTAGCATGTTTCCCTCAAAAAAGATTCAAAGTAACACTTGTTATTTCAGAGAATTTACAGTAATCCAGGTTAGAAATTTCAATAAACAAACAAACAAAATAAAATAAAACACATTCAAACATTGTATGGTAGATATTTATACTAAAGACGTATATTCATATACATTATATTATAGGAATATGCTCTGAAAATATGCAGAGTTAGGACAACAATTAGAGATAGCAAGGTGCCCTAGGGCAGTGATGGGCTATCTTTTGAGCTTGGTGTGTCAAAATTTGCCAAAAAACCGAGCATAACTCAGGTAGTGCGTCACTTAGAGAAAAACGGCCTAACCGGAAGTCCCAGAATTAGACGCTCTGTGCCGGAGCTCTGTTGTTTTGGCCTACAGACCTCCGGAACAGTGTCTACACTACAGCAAATGTTTTATCCTCGACTACTGTACCTGGTCATGCAGGAGCCGAGGATGAAACATCCTTCTCGGCATGTGGCCCCATACTTCTCCGGTATGAGGCCGTGTGTCATCAAAAATGGCTATGGGTGTCAGTGCTGACACGTGTGTCATAGGTTCACCATCACAACCTTAGGACAAAAGCCCTGATTTGACAAGAGTCCAAGAGCCTCTCTGATCCTGTATTGGAAACAGCAAAACAACAGGATAAGATTCAGTAATAGAAATGTTTAGGCTCTCAGAACAGAGATTAAGTCACTATGTTCCTTATTCTTTACTTTGCCCTCTGAAAACTTCTGCGGTCAGCTTCCTTGAATTCATTGTATTGCTAATAAATATCTGTGTAAAGATGAGGTTGAGGCTTTAGTCCTTCAGTCCGGTGACTGGGACTGTTGCCTCCCCTTGACCCTTTGGAGCATTTCATCTGGCCTCTGGGTAGTTTGTTGTCACTGATACAAGTGGTGCTCCATGTGAGGATCAGGAACCAAATGTAAGGTTTACTACTTTGAGTTGTTCATTGTTGCAATGACAAGCAGTTCCCCACATGAGAAACCAGATGAAATGACCTCCCAAAGCCTGGCAAAAGAAAAAGATGTCCACTCATCCCGTTTGGTTAAGGACACAAGTAGCAGGGAATTAACCATTAAATGCTTGCAGCAAGTCACTTTTAGGCAGGGGTCCCCAAACTATGACCCACGAGCCGCATGCGGCCCTCTGAGGCCATTTATCTGCCCCTGCCACACTTCCGGAAGGGTTACCTCTTTCATTGGTGGTCAGTGAGAGCATCCTCACCCATAGTTCCCATTGAAATACTGGTCAGTTTGTTGATTTAAATTTACTTGTTCTTTATTTTAAATATTGTATTTGTTCCCACTTTGATTTTTAATTTAAAATAAGATATGTGCAGTGTGCATAGGGATTTGTTCATAGTTTTTTAATATATATATATATATTCTGGCCCTCCAACAATCTGAGGGACAGTGAACTGGCCCCTGTGTAAAAAGTTTTGGACCCCTGCTTTTAGGGATAAGGCCAGGAGATTTTTTTCCCCCTTCATCACTTCATCATAGGGAATTACTTTTCACCTGAACAGCAGAGTCACAAATTATAGTTACAGGAACTTCTCAGAGCTACAAGGTGTCAGACCAGAATTTAAATGCCTTCTTGCTCAACAATTCGGCAACATTGCCCGTGTTATCCAAAGGATACAAGTTCAGACTTAGAAAATTGAAAAAGCACTTTTATCAAAGGGATAGCTAAAGCAGTCAGGATGGATATAAAATGTTCCCTCGGGATTGAAAAGGGTTTGTGAAAACTGTTCTCACCACCTATCCTGAATTCAGACCACTCCTTCCCCCCAGATATTTCACTGACCCTAACCCAGTGGTTCTTAACCTTTTCTGAGGTACCGAACCCACCAGTTTCATATGCGCATTCACCGAACCCTTCTTTAGTGATAAATAAAATATGATGTTTTTTCTAAATTCAAGACATAGGTATATGTTTTTTTACTGGTGCACAAAATGAGCTGTGCATGAACATTACCTTGCTCAAAGAACAAAACCAACAAAGTGCATGAACTCACAACAAATTACGGTATTACTTTATTCTGGCCTCTGAGGCAGAGGCCTCTCCGAACCCCTGAGACCGACTCATCGAACCCCTAGGGTTCGATAGAATCCAGGTTAAGAGTCACTACCCTAACCAGAAGGAAGTAACTACAAAAGAAGATACCTTAATCCCTTTTCCTTAAAAAACAAAAGACTGGAATGTTAGGTTTGGGTCTAGGGTGCCTTCAAACCCATGGCTGGGTATAAAAATGGGAGGGGTCATGCCAGGACCTCAATGCAAAGGAAAACAAAAAAAAAAAAACAGTTTTAAAATCTAAGCAACTTAATAACCCATTCCCTCTCTTCTTTTCAGTCAATGTGGAAGGCTGCCAAGGACAAATGAAGAGTATTGCCTTCTCTGCAATTATTAATAATACTGTAAAATATAAAGTTATGCCAAAATGTTTTAAACAGATGGTTTAGAAAAGCATTTGATATTAATATTAGTTTAAATTTGTTTACTATCTTTTAAAGTTCTTATGTTTGTTTTCCCTAGGTTTACAAAAGGTTCCTGTTATCTCTGCTATGTCGTCTAAACTATGAGTTTGTTTGCCAATGAAAGAACTTGTTTATAAAGGTCATGAAGTATGTTCATAAAAGTATCAATCTAAAATTACTTATTACCAACTTAGTTGTCACTGAAAGTTAAGGTTTTTAGAACTTGAGAATTCTGATTAATTAGATAGAAATTGTATGGTTTTAATGATAAAACATATAAGGTATAGAGGTACTTTTGAAAGGAAAAAGAAGAAAGTAAATAAGTTCTGAAAGGTGGTCATTTATGAATGGATAAGAAAGTTTATGAAAATTGCAAAAAGTTTGTGTAAGTTACAGAAGGTTTGTGTAAGTTGCAGAATGTTTGTGCAGAGGAAAGAAACAAAAAGAGAAAGAACTGAGAAGTAGACAAAGCTGAGAAAGGGAATAAAAAGGAAGGACTTTAGAAAAAGGGTCCTGAAAAAAAAATAAAAAGGAACATTAGAACATTCTTAGGGACCTGAGGAGCTTGAGAAATTCCACTCAAACTTATAGGTATTTCAGAAGAAGCCAATAGTCTTCTTAAGCTCCAACTACACAAACAAAAAAGGGGGAGTCAGGTGGAGAGACTCACCCCACAAGAACAATTGCATAAGGCTCTTTATACTTTTAATTTTTTAAACATTTCCTCATCTGGACTTCCTGCAGCCAAGAGACATTTTATAACAATCGAGCAATGGTCTAACCTTCTCATGTTGTACTGGGATATACTAGCTGGCCTTGTGTGGCATAATCCAATCAAATTGCTATCCTAGGGGTGAGGGTATGGTCAATTTTGTCATCAACAAGTCCTCTTTGAATACAAGCAAGAAATGTGAAGCCTTATCATATGTTGACACTAGCCCTTAGAAAGCAACACAGTTCCAGAGATCCAGAAGTTGATAGTGAATCCACCTGAAAATCAGAAATTAATTTGAAAAAGAGGAGGAAACCTAACCCTCTTCCAAGCACTCAGGGAGCACCTGACATTACCTGGGACACTTTAAAATATCTAGCCAGGCGTGCTGAAGAAGTTTTGCAAAATATAACCTCTGAAAACCTGTTTCTCTTTATGCTTGCCCTTCACCTTCCACTGCAACCACCTAACCATCTTTTTCTCTGTTAATCTTTACTAAAACAAAAAAGGGGAATATGTAGGAATATACTCTGAAAATATGCAGAGTTGGGACAACAATTAGAAACAGCAAGGCACCCTAGGGCAAAAGCCCTGAGTAGACAAGAGTCCAGGGGTCTCTCTGACCCTGTACTGGAAACAACAGAACAGCAGAATAAGATTCAGCAACAGAAATGTTTAGGGTCCTCAGTACAAAGATTAGAAGTCAGTATGTTCCTTAGCCTTTACTTCACCTCCTGAAAACTTCTATTTCCTTGAGTTATTTGTACTGGCTAATAAATATCTGAGTAAGACTGGGGACAGGGTTCAGTACTTTGGTCTGCTGACCAGGGCTGTGGCTTCCCTCAGCCACTCAGAGCTTATCATTTGGTCTCCAGGTAGTTCATTGTTGCCATGACATTATATACTTTTATAGCTATTTATAATATTATATATATTTATGTGTATACATATATGCTATGTAATATTTAGATATATGTGTACATATGCGTTTTTTGCAAATATATATAGTATAGTATATATGCATATATGTATTTAATTTAAATTATCCCATGAAAGATTTGGTGTGTACTTAAATTTTATTCCTTATTTGTCTGAAACAGAGATATACCTGCATCTCCTGTGTTTTATTTGTCAAACCTAGGCTAGGGTCTATTCCTTAGATCTCTAGGTTAAGTGACAGAATGATGGTGCATTGGTAGCAGATCAACTCCTTGGAGGGAGCTTCATTAATGAGCCTCAATATCAATGCATTCAAGTACAGTATAGATTTATTTATTACTGGTGTGGTTATAAAAGTGGCAATAACGAGAATCCCAGTACTCATTTGCTTTACCTCTACAATCTGTTCAGTATGTCCACTAACATCACCCTGGTTTAAGCCACCATAATTTCTTATTTGGACTACTGAGATAGTCTCCAAACTTCATCCTATTCATTTATTTAGTCAACAAGTATTTATTAAGTGCTTTTTAAGTGCCTGGTAATATTCTAAGCTGTGAGGATTTGATAATGAATACAAAACATCCTTTCATTCTTGGAATCTATTTTTAAGTGGAGGGAGACAGGTAAGAATAATATACAGTATGACAGATGGTAAAAAATAAAGTAGAAGAAAACTGAGGAGCGTTGTAGGGAGTGTACATTTCTGATGGTGATTGGTGAAGGCTTTCTTAAAAAGGTAACATTTGAACAATGCCTTGAAAGAATAAAGGGAATAAGCCATGTGGCTTTCTGGGAGAATAATATTCCAGGCTAAGGTAAAATTCTGTAATAAGAGCTCGAAGAACAGCATAGATTCTATCAAGAAGTAGGCAGAGCAAGAGAAAATTATTTTTTGAAAGCCATTGCAAAGAATTTAGACTTTGAATAAGATGGAAAGACCTTGTGGGTTTTAAGTAGAGTTGTGATATTATTTGAATTACCTATATTATATTACTTATGTGAATAATTTAATTTGGGAGACTATTGCAATAATCCTGATATAATATGTTGATGACTTAAGCCAGGTAGTAACAGTGGGAGTGATAAAAAATAGTATAATTTTGAATAAATTTTAAAGATAGAACCAAATGATTTGTTGACAGATTTGAATTTTGTGACTGGGAGAAAGAGAGGAAGCCATTATTTCAAAGGCATTGGCTGAACCACTGCAAAGATAGAGTTGCTATGCAGTAAATTAATGAAGAATATGTGAAGAGGAGGAGGTTTTGGAGGAATATCAGGAGTTTGGCTTTGGATCAATTAATTTTGAATTATGTATCATTCTTCCAAATGGAGTGGTTAAGCTTGGAAAACAAAAGGGGACTGGCCTGAAGGTGTGAATTTTTTTAAGGTTTTATTTATTCATTTTAGGGAGAGGAGAAAGAGAGACAGAGACAGAGAGAAAGATGATGGTGGGGGAAGAGTGGGAAGCATCAATTCAAAGATGTTTCTCACATTTGCCTTGACCAAGGCTTCAAACTGGCGACCTCTATGTTTCAAGTCTATGCTTTATTCCACTGTGTCACCACAGATCAGGCAAGGATGTGTGAATTTGGGAGTCATTGATAGATATCTGACATTTATTTATTTATTTAGGTGAGAGGAGGGGAGATAGTAAGGCAGACACCAGCGTTTGCCCCTACCAGGATCCACCTGACAACCCCATCTAAGGCCAATGCTTAAGTACCAAGCTATTTTTAGATCTTGAGGCTGATGTGGTCAGACCAACCAAGCTATCCTCAACACCTGTGGCCATGGCTGTGGGAGGAGAAGAGGGAGAGTAGGGGGAGAGGGAGAGGAGAGAAGCAGATGATTAGTTCTCTTATGTACCCTGACTGAGAATCAAACCCAGGATATCCATATGTAGGGCCAACGCTCTACCCACTGAACCACCAGCCAGGGCCAATATCTGGTATTTAAAGCTTTCATACTGACAGTTGAGTAAGGGAGTTAGTGTAGATAAAACAATAACAACAACATAGTAGATTCAGAAATGAACCTCGGTATGCTCTAAGATTAGAGTAGGATGCCTGAGAGATTAAGAGAACCAACAATATTGTCAGGTAGGAGGAAACCAGAGAAATATAGTGTCCTGGAAATCAAGTGAAGAACTGTTTCATGAAGGAAAGGGAAATACTAGGACCAATGCTTGTAATAGACTTTTAAGAGAAAGATTGAGAAGTGGCATGAGATTTGTCAATCTGGACATAATATGTGACCCTGACAAGAGCAATATTAAGGGAGCTCTGGGGTTAAAACGCTGGCTAAAGTGCTTATAAGATAAAATGATAAGAGGACTTGAAAGCCAGTATCAACAACTGTAGAATTTTTTGCTGAAAAAATAAAATTAAAAGGAGCATTTCATTCAGTAACTGGAGAGAAAAGCAGATCAAAAGATTATGAGTAAACCAAGAGATTATTATTTACTGTAAGATTTAAATCTTAGCATATTCTTATTTCCTTTATTTTCAAAACTTGAAGAGCTGTCTACTGAAGCAAACCAGTGTTGATACACAGAACTGATAAGATGATAAAATATCAGAGGCAGAACTTTGGGCTGTACATGTTACCAATTTGGCAGATGGTACAAAAGTTTTTACATTATTACATAATTAATGAATTGATGTTAGAGCATCATTTTTCATTTTATAATTATTTTTAAAAATATATATATATATTTTTAAATTCAAAATTATCTCAGTTGGTTACTACACCTCCTCAAAGGCTATAGTCTGGGTCTTTGTTTAAAATATATGAGCTCAATCCTACTTGCGTGAAGTCTGGGGTCTGTTATGTTTTCATGACTGGATAGAAGCAGAGCTGACTGCTGTCAGTCTTCAGGATAACACCCCAGCTCTATCTTGGCCCTACTACCTAGGTCTCTCGTGGCTAGTCACTTCTGAACAAGTAGCAAGAGCATCGAGCGGTTAAATTTAGAACCATCTCAGTGGAAAGGTAGTGTAAGGCAGGCTTAGCTGCAAAAGAATCATGACTAGGAGTCAGAACTTACCTTTATCAAGCCTTCAATTCCTCAAGAATATTAATAAATGAGCCAAGAACTCAATAAATGGAATGTGGCCAATGAAAAGAATGAAGGAGGAAAACTGGAAGAAGATGGTTTGAAAGAGTCCAAAAGATAGATGTTAGCTTATCCTTACATCCTTACCTGTGCATCTCTAAATTTAGAGACTTGACGTTTGCAAGCTTACTCTGGAAATACAGCTTAATTAGCCCTCCTCTTTCTAAACCTGGGAGGATGATCCTGTTTATCATAACCCTGTTCCCTTCCTCCAAAACATAGTTAGTTCTTGGGCCTGGCAGGAGTCATGCTGATAGAATTAACATACTAAGTGGGTGTATTTGTGGGCCTCTGGACAAAGCTGTACCATGATCATAACATTGGCATACTAATGTGTATCTTGGGTTCATTTTACTATGTACGAGTTTTAAAGGTTAGTCAGAAATACACATAGCAATTTGTCCAAATATTAATAAATAAGTTAAGCATTTTTTCCCCCAATAAAATGAAGAAAAATTTGCTTGGGTTATGTAAGGTGGGAAAGAACACTTATAAATAGAATCAAGCGTAGGATTAATTTCACACTGGGCATCACAGAAATACTTCACAACTTAAATAATCAACAATAAGATAACAACCCAGTGAATTTTCTTATTTTCATTTGATGTAGCAATTTGAAATGGTGCTTTATAAAGGAATACAGCAATATATAAAACCACATATTCAAGGTAAATGTCAAGAGTGCAACATTTCGTATTACTGGATCTTTAAACTACATACAAGTTTTTATATAATAATCTGGAAGAATTACTCTGAAATGATCTAGTATTTATAATATGTGCGAAATTAGGATGGAACATTTTCTCTTCTTATTGTTCAAATTGCTAAAAGTATATGATGTAACATCTACCTTTTTAGATAAAAGCATATCTAGGAAACAGACTGAATGGGTTAAGCAAACATTTATTTTTTTCTGGAAAACTGACTTGATCGCTAACATTCTCCTGTCTTATGTAACTTTGAGTAACAGACCTAACTTATAATCAACTAATACTCCTCAACTCCAAACAAACAAAGACACCCACACTTGGGTGCAGGTTTTATGGAGCTGAGCAGATGTCTGAAGCAGCAGACAAGTCAGAAAGTGCCTTAAAGCTGATAACAATACCAGAGCACACACACTATTTAGAAATATCTTGTCTCACTTTGCTCCACCAGCAAATTCAAGGAGTTAACCATCATAACTGCCTCATGTATTTAAACTTTGTGCAGTGGGTCATATAAACATTCTTTGAGTTAAATGGTGTAATAGATCTAAAAATCTCATACCCGTTTTCTTTTCTCTTTGAGATTTATCACACTGTGATATAAATACCCGCAGTATTTTACAAGACTATGAACTTGGCTTTTTCTAAGACCAGTAATTTTTGCTGAGTAGTGGAATTCTAGAGAGCTGCCTGGCACAATCCTGGGGTTTTTAGAAGTGCATCCTTAGAATTTATTTTTAATTGTGACATGATCATATTTTTTGAATATACACAAATAGTCATATAAAGAAAAAAGCATGCCAAAATTCTATAACTGCTAAACCCTACCAAGTAGCCAACTCAGAAAACTTGTACTATTTAATTACCTTCATCTGTTTTTTTTCTTTCTTTCTTTCTTTTCTTGTATCTTACCCTTCTGGATGATAGGCTTGTGGATTGAAGTTGAAGTAACGGCTTAAAAGTGATTTATCATGCTTGCCCATATACAATGTCACACATCTGTCTGTTGTACTTTTGCCAATATTAGTTGAGGCCTTCTGGGGAATTTCCTGGTATCTGGGTACTTTTTTTTTCCTCTTCCCCTTCTTTCCTTTTTCTCATTACAGAACCTGTGATGTCATCACAGCTCTGTTAGCTCTACTCTGACAACAAAAGCACATTATCATAACAGAAGTGCCCCAGTGCTCATTACCAGGGCAGTGACTTGGTTCAGGAGTTGTCTATTCTCTGTGGAGACTACCCTGCCTGCCAGGCCTCTCCCAGAGGAGTCCTGGAGAATGAAGACATCAAATGCTTTGGGATCCAATGGCATTCCTCTCTTTAGTCCTCACAGAGAAGCCCTGTAAAGTGAGTCCCTACTTATTTTGGTTCCAACAAACTCTGAACAATGGGTGGCTGTGTGCAAAGCCTTTTTTTCCTGTCCAACCTATAGGCATTATCCAAGGAATCTCCATTCACATGAGGATAATGTGCAGGGCCTCGCTTCTTGTTTAGATTACGGCTCACACTATCTGAGGTCTCCTCTCATTTTCTTTTTGGCATTTTAATCCTTAGACTTACAGGTTGACTTGAGAATCAAATAAACTAAATTAGAAGAAAATGCTGATGCCTATAAGTCATAAAATCCTCAGATAAAAATGTATCTTGTTTTCTCATATTTGTGTTAAGCATCTTTAGTAGACAGACTGTGAATGATGTTCATTATAATTGCTGGAGGAACCCTGGGAAGCAATCACCCTCCTTTAGAGTCAGATTTTTAGCTCTGCCCTGATCATCAAAGCCTCCAAAGAACACCAAGAGACAGAAGTAAGCAAAAAACAAAAAACAGTGGAAATATCACTTTTGATAAGATTGTTTACACTGTCCAAAAGATGTCAAACTGATCATTAGCTAGAGAACTCTCTGGTATCATTAAAAAGATCCTGAGGTCTTCCCAGCCTGTTGATGGCACCACCTTCGTGACATCATAGATGACATCAACAGTGGTGCAGTGGAATGCCCAGCCAGTTAAGAACTACAAGGAAAAGTATTTCAATTAAAGATAATTTAACAACCAACCAAAAGGAAAAAAAAATCAGCCCTTTGGGTGGATTACAGCCAGAATCCAATGATCTCCACTGTTTGCACCAGTATTACCCTAAGTTAAGGTGCCATTGTTCTATGCCAGGCTACTTGTAATAGTTCTTAACTGGTCTCCCTGTTCCACTCCTGTCCCCTAACTCTGTGTCTGCCACACAACAGCCAGATAATAATTTTACATCCAACTTTAGCCATATAACTCCTGTGCACACATCTTCCCAGTGGCATCCCCTCTCATTCTAAGTAAAGCCGAAGTTCTTCAATGACCTATAAATGCCCGTTAGAAACTTGTTCCCCAGCCCCTTTCTGATGGCATCCCTTATTATACTTCCTAAGCCCCCTCTGCTCCAGTCCCATGGGCCTCCTTGTTCTTGAACATCTGCCCTGCTCCTACCCTATGCTCTTGAATTTACTGGATGTTCTGACTAGAATGCTTGCACACAATTTCTCTAGTCCTTTACTTTTATCAAGTCTTTAACTTAACCTTCTTAATCGTATCTTCTTTGGCTATTCTATCTAAAATTGCATCATCTCATCAATTGCTGACCTCTTTCTAACCTAATTTTTGTCCATAGCACTAATCAATATTTAACAATCCATGTAATTTACTTAATTGTCTTATTTCTTCCATTTAGGTTCCCTGTCTAAAATACTGCTTACCATATACTAGGCACTCAATAAAAATCTGCCAAATAAATGAAGGGAAAACAAAAAGAAAAGACAGAAATAAATAAAAAATTAAACAGTGGAAAATAAATAAATAGCTGAAGGAGAGGAAAGATTGTTAAATCAGAAGGGTTCAGGCAACTAGAACAGTACACTCGCCTCAGGACAGAGCACATGCGACAGTAATGGAAGTTATATACATAGAGTTTACAGATAGGCCTGTACATATATAGCCGTGAACCTTGGTGTTTCTCCATGTTATCTGGAAAAACCTTTCGCTTTGATCTGTTTTCGTTTCTATTTATTTACTACAGCAAATAGGCACACATGTTTATTGTTAGAGGAGGATGTGAACAAATATGAGTGGAAGAATTAAAGTTTGTAACAATTTTGCAGTTTGTAAAGGATTGAGGTTATGATGTTTATATAAGACTGATCTAACCAGTCTATGGTTCCTTTTTAAAAAGGAAGTAAGGTCATATCATTACAATAGCTATTTTATTCCTAAAACCCTTAGAAAAATTTCCCAACATTATTCATAGGTAACATAAGGCAAAATTATGGCCACTTCAAAGCTTAATGAAAAATTTTTAAAAATTGTTTCTTTTTCTTTTTTTTCTTTCCATTTCTTTTCTTTCTTTTCTTCTGGTAAATATTATTCCCATAGTTAACAGAGAACTACCAATCATGTACACTATGTAATTACTATAATTTGTTAAGCAAACTGACCATTTTTCTGTATGGATTAGTGTGAGGGTTGTACGTGTCATATGTTAATCTGAAGCAGCCTTTCCAAGGGTGTTGAGTTATGAGCTTCACAGAAATCTTTTGAAGTATAATTTTATCCAGCCTTACAATTTGCCAAGTTACGTCCTTTCTTTTTCTAGCAAGTAGTCCATTAGTTCTTTCCCCCCAACCCTGAACCCCCATACTTTTGTTTAACCCCCACACTTTTAAGATTATCATTTTGTCTTTGTTTTTCCAGAGTTTCACTATGACGTATCTAATGTGATTTCCAATACATTTATACTAGTCAGGGTTGTAGGGTGACTCTGAGGTCTAATATCTTTTGACAGTTTTGGAAAATTCTCATCCAGTGACTATTCAAATATGATTACTGCCTGTTGTCTTTCTCTTCCTCTTCCAGGACTCTAATCACATTTCTTATTGGAACGTTTTACTGAGACCCATATGTCTCTTACCTATTTTTATTGCATATTTTCCATCATTTTTGCTCTCTGAGTAAGTCTGATATTTTCCGCTGACCTATTTTAGAGTTTACTAATCTTATCCCCTGCTACTAAACCCATTTACCAAGTTTCTAAATTTCTGTAATTACAGTTTTAGTTCTCGAGTTTTCATTTGATTCTTAATTTTTTGTATCTATTTTCTATTTTTTAAAACACATTAATGAGTCTATATGTGATAACTTCAGTGACTGGGTTGTCTTAGCCTGTTTGGGCTGCTAGAAAAAAATACTACAAACTGGGTAGCTATAAATAACAGAAATTATTTATCACACTCCAGGAGGCTGGAATGACCAAGATCAAAGTGCTAGTAGCCACATTAAAAAAAGTACAGTTGCAGATCAAATTAGTTTTTTAAATATTTTAGTAAACCCAAACTAAATATTTACCGCATGTTGTCAATATAAAAATTAATGATACAGTTTACATCTTTTTCTTTCAAACTAAGTCTGTGAAATATAGAGCTTATTTTACTCTTAGATCTCAATTTGTATTAGCCATGTGCCAAGCACTCCATAGCCACATCTATTTAAATGGCTATGATGTATGATCATGCAGATGCAGATAGATGAGAATGAGTAGATTTGATAAAAAAAATCAAATAAAATAAAAAATAAGTTAAATATATTTTTGAAGAAAGTTGTTACTTTGGTGATATTTCAAGGAACTATTAGGCTTCTATTTTTTCTAAATCTCTTAAAAAGTTGGAGAAAAGAGAGAGGTAGAACGTGTATGAAACCTCTATCTGGAATAAAAATGAATCTGAAAATTTAAATAAAATATATATAAAAATCTATCATAAAACATTAATTTTTTTAATAAAAAACACTGCCTGACCTGTGGTAGAACAGTGAATAAAGCGTCGACCTAGAACTCTGAGGTTGCCTGTTCAAAAGCCTGGACTTGCCTGGTTCAAGCACAAATTGGAGTTGTGATGCTTCTTGCTCCTCCCCCGTTTTCTCTCTTTTTCTCCTCTCTATCTAAAAATGAGTAAATAAAATCTAAAACAAACAAAACAAGTTATAGAAAATCATGTACAAACTCCTTTTCTTCTTTTTTGAGAGTAGGGAAGATAGTGAGACAGACTTCTGCATGTGCCTTGATTGGGATCCACCTGCAACCCCCGTCTAGGGTCAATGCTCAAATCAATCAAGCAATTTTTAACGCCTGCGGCTGATGGGTGCTCAGACCAACCAAGCTATCCTCAGCACCCGAGGCTGTTGCTCAAACCAACTGAGCCACTGGTTGCGGGAAGGGAAGAGGGAGAGAAGAGGAAAAGGAAGGGGAAAAGAAGCAGATGGTCACTTCTCTTGTATAGCCTGACCGTAACCGAACCGAGACATCCATATGCCCTGCTGCTGATCTATCCACTGAGCAACCAGCCAGGCCCAAATTCTTATTTTTAAGTTTTGTTATCTGCTTTACACTCCTTTATTTGGAAGACACAGGCCACAGGTGTAGGTTATATTAGTAAAGTAGGACTATTTTTATTAATATAAAGTAGCACCTTTGGGCCTAAAATACTTTCAATCTCATTCAGAGCTATTGACATATCTCTGACAGATGGCAAACTTTTAATTACTCTATTAGAGGAGGAAAAACCCTCAAAAATTAAGTAGCCCTGAGAGAGGAAACACATTAACTTAAATTTTAAGAGAAGAATAAAGTATTTCTCAACCTTTTTTTCTTATAGATGCTGGTGATGATACAAGATGACTAAGTATTTAAACAATATGGAATAAAAGATAAGAGAGAGGCCTGATCAGGTGGTGGCGCAGTGGATAGAGCGTTGGACTGGGATGAGGAGGACCCAGGTTCGAGACCCCGAGGTCGCCAGCTTGAGTGCAGGCTCATCTGGTTTGAGCAAAAAGCTCACCAGCTTAGACCCAAGGTTGCTGCCTCGAGCAAGGGGTTATTCTGTCTGCTGAAGGCCCATGGTCACGGCACATATAAGAAAGCAATCATTGAACAACTAAGGTGTCAAAACAAAAAACTGATGATTGATGCTTCTCATCTCTCTCTCCATTCCTGTCTATCCCTCTCTCTGACTCTCTCTCTCTGTCTCTGTAAAAAAAAAGATGAGAGAGAGACTGGGCCTAGTGACGACAATTGGTCAACAATATTTGCTAATATTTATTCTGCATTAGTTATGTCCCAGACCTTGTTTTAAGATTTAATGTTAATTAAATCTTATAGCTTTATAACAATTTCTAACATAGATGTTATAATTATTCTTGACCACATTCTTTTGATAAAAAAAAATCAGGGCACGGAAAGGGTACTTGTTTAAAGTTCTACAGAAAATAAGTAATAAAAGTGGAATTTTAGCTAGATTGACTCACTCTAAAATCTGATATCTGAACTACTACTCTCTACTGTTTCTTGCATATAACATAAAATTTTACCTTGACCTTGATCACTTGTTAAAAACTGGTTTTTAATATTCATGTAATGTATTGCCGAGAAATATCATATTAAATTTAGATTACCTATAAATACCTATTAGAAATGACTTAAATAGTTATATTTTATCTTTGAAATGTAAAATGGTATTTGAATTTCATAGGTTTTAAAAAACAAACAAACAGAAAAAGGGTATCAATTCCCTGGGTTTTGAATAGATACATGTGAAATTTCTTCTACAATTCAGGGCTCTCTGACAGTTATGTCAATAAGGAAATATCTTCTTTTGCCCATTATTCTCAACAGTTCAATGTTTGGTAAAGGATTCTAATTTCATACTCCAAGATATTCTGTTATCAGGCAGGTTCAAGTTTAACCATTATTTCATTAAGTTGTATCAACTGTAAAGATAACACAGACTGGACTACACAGTGTTAGGAGTAAAGTGTTCATTCCATTTTTTTGCACCTGGGTTCACATACCTTGGTTTTTTTATTTCATTTTAATGTATCACTTTAGCATTAATACAGGGCATTTTTAACAACCATGTCAACACTGTGCTATGTGCTATATCTTCTAGAAGTCTCATCTCCCCAGATTACTGCTATACACACTCATTTCCTAATGAAGCTCCTTCTCATACTCTGATTTTCATGTGGGCTTTGTGCTTGTAAAAGGTGCCAGACTGACAGATGACACTGATCTCTTTGTCGCAAGAGTGGATAAAAGCGGCAGGCAATGCTTGATGTGGGAGCCTGCCACATGGCCGCTTCTGGCAGGACAGGAGAGATGCTGCCTTGTAGGCCCTTTGCCAGTGGTATCTTGGCAAATGCCAACTGCAATTATGTGTCTGCTAGTCTCTAGCTTGAGGACTAATACAGGAGGAGGAAACGGATAAACAAAAACTTCTCTGGACCCCGGTATAATTATCTTCATGTCCTCCTGTTTCACCAAAGCAAGCTACTTTAGAAACACTGCCAATGCCACAGCTGGTCTGGCTGCTGTTTCACACCTGTCCCTTCAGAAGAGTAGACACCTTATGAAAGTGCAGTGCTGATTCTGAGAACTGACTTTTAAAATGAAGAGATGAAAAAGAAATTGCACTATTTATTGTCAATGAATACTTCTTTATTTTGCCTCTTTTGTAAATGGACAAAATGATTAACTATCAAGACGATGAAAAGTCAGTTTGTTTTTAGAAAAATTACCACAAAGAACTTGAATTATGAGTTGTGGACTTACTATATAGCACAGTGGTGGCTGCAGAATAATTTAGTACTGAGATGTGTAGCAAGGTGCAGTCTCAGAATGAGGAAACTTGACATGTAGTACTGAAAACTCAGTTTTCTTTCTTTCATTTAACTCTGAGAATAAACAAGTAAAATAAAATTCAAGAGGGTAACCTGAGGAAGATAGTAATCCCTTTGGTAAGTAGTCCCATATATATATATATATATTCTCTGGTCAACTAAGCATGCGTAAATACACTTGAAAATATTTTATTTTATTTTTTTAAATAGACTTTTGAAAAAAATTTTTAAAGACTTTATTTATTTATTTTAGAGAGGAGAGAAAGGGCGGGGGGGAGAGAAAGGAGGATCAGGAAGCATCAACTCCCATATGTGCCTTAACCAGGCAAGCCCAGGGCTTTAAACTGGTGACCTCAGCATTCCAGTCTGATGGTTTATCCACTGCGCCACCACAGGTTAGGGCTTGAAAATATTTTATTCAACTCCATAAGAGGTAAAGTTTGGTGGGAATAAATTTTTACTTTTTCTTCCAACAAGGAAAAAGAAACAAGGAAATATATATCTCCCATACTTTTTACACAGCAATTCTATCTTTAGGACTCTACCTTATATAAATATATGCTACACATTAATATATGTAAACAAATATTTTTACTGTAGCAGTATTATAAGTGAGGAGAAAAAGGAATGTTCTCAATATTCTTCAATAGGAAAATTGCTGAACAAGATATTATATTCACTTTACAGAATATTTTGCAGCTCTTTATATATATATATATATATATATATATATATATATATATATATATATATATATATATATATATATATGTATATAATGACCTATAGGTAAATGCAAATTGTTAATTTAGAAAGAAAAAGTGCAGGGGTCAAATATATAATCCCCAGTTCATAATTACAATGACTTTTTAAAAAAATCTTACAATTATAATTCTTTATATGTGCAAATAATGTTCTTAGATGAGCAGGGAGAAAGACATAGAAGGATACAATCCAAGGTATAGAAAAAGGTCATGCAAGAAAGAAAATTAGGTAAATTTAGGTGAAAATATTAAAAAATAAAAAACCAATAAAAAGTTACTTAGACTCAACTCCATGAGAAGGCCATCTGCATGCTGTAAGTATTAGAAAATCTCTTAAATATCTATTTCATTGCCTGTCAGAATTTCTTAATTTTTTACTATATGAATAACTGATGTTGTGACTTTATAGATTCAAATCTATCTTTGAATAATGCCATGAAGACCAATATTTTTTTATCATATTGATTTGTCATGGGAGATAAGTAAAACTGGGACCATGTCCGACATGAGGGGTTCCAGGAAAGGCAGTCTTAAGAGCAGAGATAGCTGGAGCAGGTCCAAGCATCTCACAGTTAGATGGAAACATTCACAATAAGATGAAAACTCAGTTGTCATAAGATTTTAGAAAAAAAATTTTCCATCACATATTTCTAACATCTCATTGGCCTGGGTTGTATCATGTCTAGTGCTAATGTACAATTGGCAACTGGGATGGCATGATTCTGACTTGCTTAGATCAGCGATTTTCAACCCGTATGCTGCAAGAATTTTTAGAACATGCGATACCTGACTATTTACCTCTTTTCCTTTAGATTGTCAAAGAAAAAAAACAAAAAAACAAAAAAAAAAATCCAGCCAATACAGCAATAGCCTTCTGGTATGAATGCCCTGTCTTGAATCATAAACACAGGTTATAAAATAAAATTGCATCTCATTGATCAGGTTGAATAATAAGGTTGAGTTTTACTGGTTAATTCTTTTTTTTTTCTTTTTATTTTATTTTATTCATTTTAGAGTGGAGACACAGAGTGAGAGAGAGAGAGAGAAAGAGAGAAAGGGGGGAGGAGCTGGAAGCATCAACTCCCATATGTGCCTTGACCAGACCAGTGCAGGGTTTTGAACTGGCGACCTCAGTGTTCCCAGGTCGATGCTTTATCCACTGCGCCACCACAGGTCAGGCGGCACCAGATTTTTTAAAAAGTCACACTTTGGAGCAAAAAGAGTAATTACTATTATTATTATTATTGTGGAAAACAATCAAAATTATACCTATTTTTTGTCAGATTGGAAATTTTATATATATATATATATATATATATATATATATATATATATATATATATAGTGTGTGTGTGTGTGTGATGTAGAATTTTAATATTTAGTTTACGCGTGCCATGAGATGAAAAAGGTTAAAAATGTCTGGCTTAGGCGAATTAACATCCTAATGTGAAATTGGGAAGGGACCATGAGACAGACAGCTACTCAATATCTGTGTAAAACCAAGTGCTTAGTAAGAAACAATGCTATGGTAAGTCTGGGGTGTTTTCCAATACCACCAAGCAATTTTCCAATTCTTAGCAGACACCAACTGGTTGTCTTAGAAACTTAATGCAATTCTGATACAATCTACCTGAAGATGGCATCAGATACCACAAGTCCCATAAAATAGCCACCTCTTTAGACACTACTTGCCAGTACAGATTTTCACTTATGCTTTTGACTGGCTATAAGTTGGGTTCCTACAACTTCAAAATCAGGTTTCATAATTTGTTGGAATAGCTCACTGTATGGCCAGTAGCCACACCATCACAGCCATGCAGGTGCAGGTTCCCATTTGATTTGGACAGACAGTAAAGAAACAGTGGAGCCAAAAAATGGTGGGTCATTCCTTTATTCTAGCCTCATACCTGGCCAGTGAGTAAAACACACACAGAGGGAAAACACTTCCCTTTCCATTCAGGGCTCCCAAAGTCACTGACACATCCTAGAATGAAAGGCTTTCACCAGTCTCAGTTACCTCTGGTTCCCCATCTCCCTCCTCCTCTCTGCACAAACTGGCTTCTCCTTTAGCACCCTGCCATCTTGGTTTCTTTCTCTGCAAAAATATGGTTTCTTTCTTTTTTTTGGCGCGGAACTCCTCCTCCAGCAACATTAGAATAACAATGACCCTTCCCAAGCAGGATGGTAATTAGCAGTTTCACCTGGCAGTGCCATTCACGTGGGCAGTGGTCATTTTCAACAATAATAGTGAGCAAACATAAAAGTCACATTTTCCAAACTCATTTGCCGAACTTTCACAAAGCTTAGCAAACCATTTACTTTTATGTTTACCAGTTTATTATAAAAAATGTTATAAAACACACACACAAAGGCAGATGAAGGGGTAGGTAAGGCAAGATCTAGAATGATGCTCTAAGCACAGGAGCTTCTGTGCCTGTGCAACAGAGCTACATGAAGCACAGGCATGCGGTTATATTCACTAACCAGGAAGCTCATCAAATCTTATTGTTCAAGAGTTTTTATAGAGTATAATTTCCATCCTCCTTTCCCCAAGTCCTTTCCTTTTCCTGGAGGTTGATGGGTGGGGCTGAAAGTTTCAACCCACTAATTACTTGGTCTTTTAGATGAACAACCTCATCTAGAGGTTATCTAGGGGCTCAACCCTGTCACCTCATTAGCATAAACTCAAGTTGTTCAAAAGAGATCTCTTATGAATAACAGACAGCATTCCTATTACTAAGGGAATCTAAGGGTTTCAGGAACTGTGTATGTGCCAGAAACTAGGGACAAAGACCAATAAATTTCCTTTTTATAACACAGTAAGAAACAATGACTAGAGAATACACAATCAACATTGGCTGCCAAACTTCTATTTTATCTACTTCACAAAAGCTGCTTTGATTAAATGACTGTCCTTCTACTAAATTCAAAATCCTGGATTTCAATGTAATGTTGGGTTTGATCTTTTTTACATCATTTGCACATAGCACGGGAAGGATACAATGAAAATAAACCTTAATTTATATGGTATTCAACAGTTTTGCTATTTACCATTTTCTTCTTCCACCACATTGAAAAGAAAAAGCTATCTTCAAGTCTTTGACAGTTGAATAAAGTGGAGAAGTTGACTTTTAATTGTTTTTTACTATAGAAAAATTGTGAGTCACATAGCTAAATTTCTAGGTAACCTATTAAAAAACTAATATTACATGTAATAAGGTAGTCTCTTTTGTGAAATATATTATAGCATTTAAAATATATATTGTTTCTGATTTGAAATAAAAATGGTGTTGTTAACCTTTACTTGCTTCAAGTGACTTGAATCACTTGAAAATAAATGACAAATAAATTTTTTTACTTCTTTTTCTTGCACAAATTCATGGGTCTACATTAACCATTTTATGTGTGTGTGTGTGTGTGTGTGTGTTTTGCTAATTTTTAAATGACTAAAAATATAAGAAATAAGACTTCATCGACAAGTTATCTTTTTTCAAAGTTATATTGAGCATTTAAATTACCTACGACACTTATAATTTTCCAGGACAATCTAACTTTCAAGCAGGGATTTTATATTAGTTCTGACTTCTAATTTTAAAATATTGGATATCTATTGAGTTCTAATAACAAAACAAACACTGGATTAAGCTTTAGATAAATGGTCTTTAGAGAAATCAAATACTTATCTGTGAATAGCTTGTATCATATTTACTTTGATATAAATTTTGGATCAATATTTATTGCATTTAAGTTATGATTATCTTTATTTTGAAAACTGAATAATACAAAATAAGTGCTTACAGAAATAATTTTATTTAAATAAAGTATGGTGGGTAGAAACATGTTTTAAACATGTTTCAGAAAAAGAAAGGCAACCTTATAGTTTTCCATGTATATATTTTATTAAATAAATATTATTTGAAACATAAAATTTTACAAAAAGTTGTATTCAAATTCTTGATATTCAGGTATGAGTTAAAGTAAAAGTTGCGTGAATATCAAACTCTTTCTAATCTCTTTTCTATGAAAAGCATGTCATGTTTCTAGCTCTCTCTCTTTCTTTACTTATTGTCTTGTAATCTTGTAAATAGTCAACTTGAATATGGGCAATTGGAACACCCCTTAGCTTTCTAAAAGGTATCCACTCGGGATGCAACAATGATGGGATTAAATCTCTTGGAATTCTTTCATTAGACAAGTGTTTTTCTACTGTCAGTCCATGGACCAGTCCGCCAACAAGTTTATGCTGGTCCATAAAAGAGTTTACCACCCTAATGTTATATGAAGATTATAGACCCAATGATCTTAGTAGAATTTGCTTATGCTCCAAGTGATTTCTGCTTTCCAGTTCCCAAGATAATTCTATTTTCATTGGCCCCCAAGTGTAAAAAGTTGAAATACCCTGTATTAGACCATAAGAATCTTTATCTAGTGAAACACAGACTATCCATAGTCTAGATTCCTGTCTGGAGTGTAATGTTGCATTGAGTACTAGCCAGTGTCTAACAAAGCTCAACTGAAAGGAATATTAGTGTGAGATCATTTGAAAGATATATATTGTATTTATTGTTTTAGATAGTAAATAATATACTCATGAAGTAAGCCAGGCCATCCAAAAACATGTTAGCCTATTTGTAAGATGGCCCTTACTAAACTGGGTCATAGGAGGTAGTCATAGGACTAAAGAGAAGACAAGTATGATAAATAAATCTATGAAGCTCTTAGTGTTTCTCACTATGTGGTAAATGACCATGTTTATTGCATAATATTATGAAGTGTCCCTATTATAATATTAAAGAAGCTCAGAACAGGCTTCCCAAAATGTGCTATTTTGGCATGTGGATTATTTTGAGATGAAAGCAATAGAAATCCTGCAGGCTCACAAGAAACTTTAACCTCTCCTTTAAAAAATTTCAATTTGTGCCTTGCCCTTAATAAGAGTTATCACCAGAAATAACTTTTTATGACCTATCTATAGAGCTGAGTGGAATTCTAATTGATGAACATCTGCTCTTCTTATAATCCTGGGAAATTCCCCTCATTCCCTCTGAGCCTCAGGACATTTTGTTTCATTCTTTAGTTCAAAATATTTTATATACTTAATTTCACCATTCTGTCTCTGAATCGTTCATCTATTTGGGGTTCCTATATATACATATGTAATTAAATTTGGTTATTTTATTTTGTTAATCTGCCTTATGTCAATTAATTATGAGACCACATGAAAGAACCTAGTAGGGCAGAGTAAAATTTCTTCTTCCCCTGAAATATTATTGGAAGAAATGTTTTGCTTATTCTATGATCAGAGATACCTGTGGTTTACCACTACGGAGGATCCTATGACTGTCTCGACATATGAAGTTTTGAGCTTGCAATGCTCACTCCCATAAAAACTTTTAAAAAGTTGAGACGTAAGTGTTTTGGCTTATGTCCTTAGTGTCATACTTACCATCTATGTGGGCAAGTTAGTTTGGTTGTGTGGGGTGGAAGAATACTCAGTATGCAGCATGTAAGTGAGGGAGTTGGAGTCCCCCAGTACACTTACCTACTGTTAAAAGCACAAGTGTTCTGTTTGTGTTGCTTTGTTTGACAACTTTTTGGCCCTTATTATGGCTCCTAAATGAAAGTCAGAGTCTTCAGATGGTAGTGCTTCAAAGAAGAGGAAAGCCATCATGATGATGTCAGAGAGCTATTGGCACCACATGGAGAGGAGCTGTCTGCTGAGGACCTCATTCTCCTGGAGAAGCAACTGAATGAGGAGGAAAGGATAGAAATCTCAGAACCCAAGAGATGTACTACCATAGGTTTGGGCAGAAGGATTTTCTATGGTAAATGATGGATTGGCAAAATTTCAGGCTGAGGACCCCAGCGATGACAGATTCAGTAAGGTCTACAGAGCTGTTATGGATGTTTTGCAATGCTATAGCCAGATTTAGGAAGAGAAGAAGTGCCCAGCCTTCTAGACTAGCCTGTAACAATTCTTTAAGAAGATAGAGTGGCCTGAAACAGATCCTGTACCCCTTACATCAGCTGCTTCTTGACATGAAACACCTGTAGTACAGGTAGAATCATCTCCAGCATCTCCTGCACGTGTCATAGGCAATCCTGATTCACCTGACCCAGTAACTCCAGCAACTTCTGCAGATTCTCCTGCCTCTTCAGCTTTCTCCTCCCAATAGGTTACTCTCTCCCACCTTGCAATGCTCCTTCCAGTGTGCAAGCCAACCATAGGAATAAAGGGAAGGATTTTTTTTTATACTCATTTTTTTTTTGTTACTACAGTACAGTTTATAGTACAGTATATTTATGTCCTTTTCCTTTTTCTGTGGTTTAGTTGTGCTTTTATGTTCTAGATTATGATATTATAACTATTAGGATAGGTAAGTGACTTAGGCTAGGGTGTGTTTTGACTTACACCAAAATTCGGGTTATGTCACTTCATAGGAATGAAACTGTGTCATAACCTGAGGACCCCCTGTATTAAGATTTGCTCTTTTTAAAAAACATTGAGGATTCAATCATATTATCAACCAAACTCTTTTAATCCTGTTTAAAGTTAGTTTGCAGCTAACTTTTAGAAATTGTATTGAATAATAGAATACATTTTATGAGATTTTCATTTCTAGCTCTGGTTCCTTTCCTTGGCTTACATTTTTTATGTTCCTGTAATTTTTTAAAAACATTGTTTTATCTTGTGTATATTTTGATTCTTTAAATCTATTCTGACTCAAGATTCAAGATACATAGTTTGGGAAAGAAGACAAGAGGCAAGAAGACAGAAGAGAAGAGAAGTGAGGAGAGAAGAGGAGAGGAGAGTAAAGCACAGTAGTACCATGCACCTGAGGGGGAGGTAGAAATAAACTTGGTAGTTTCTCCTTCACTCACAAGTTGCACATAACTCCTGTGAAAATTTAAAGAACAGTCAATTCCTTAAATGATACTTAACATTGAGAAATCCATGGGATTGATAAAGATAGTTTGAATTTCAGTTCAAAACAAAAATGAAAGGGTTTAGCATTTGATGAATAGATTTTTCTCTTTTTCTTTTTCTTCTTAGGTGAGAGAAGGGGAGATAGTGAGGCACATGCACTCTGACCAGGATCCGCTGGTAACCCCATCTGGGGCTGATGCTTGAGTACTGAGCTATTTTTAGCACCTGAGGCTGACCTGCTCAGACCAACCAAGCTATCCTCAGTGCCTCGGACCATGCTCAAACCAGTCGAGCCACAAGATGTGGGAGGAAATGGGTGAGAAAGGGGGAAGAGGAGAGAAGCAGATGGTCGCTTCTCTTGAGTCCCTGACCGGGAATCAAACCAGGGATATCCATATGCCAGGCCAATGCTCTATCCGCTGAGCCACCAGCCAGGGCAAATAGATTTTCTTAACTATGAGTTTGGGCATGCCAACTTTAGGAATTAAACTTAGATGTTAATTACACTAAATTTGTTCACTTAAGGAAATAATCTACATTATTTTCAGTCACAGATTTTATACTCTCTTCTTGTTTTTTGATCATAAAGAAAACTGAATAAAGGGATTTTCCATTAAAACCCATTACTATGGTAGGGGAAAAATCCCTTTAAGAAATTGTTGAAGTAGATGACCTTTTAACAAAGTAAAAACGAGCAACTTTATTAGGTAGTTTTTTATCATGGAGTTTACTAATAACTAAATTTTGTAAGACAAAAAGATAAATGGTTTGATTTGGATGGGATCAAAATGTATTTTAAGCAGTTTATATCACTTCTTTCCAAGATTGGGAAACTGATTTCAGAACTGGGGGTGGGGGTGGAGGTGGGCAGGGTCAGCTTCTATGTTCAGTGCTAAAGAATTTATGAGAGACAGGCAGCCATTGAAGAAAGCTGAGTTCAAAACATGAGAAATAAAAACAGAGCCTCTCAAACCACACCCTCCTTCCACCTTCTCACGTTGCCAATACAGTATCTCCATTATCAGATCCATTTTTAAGTGATAGCTGCTGCTAAAACAGGGGTGGGAGGGATAGGGGGGAGGCGGGGATGGAGGGACTGTAAAAGGAATGCTTTGTAAATGACCCTTCAAAAGCTGTTCTGGGGGGAATGTTATATACCTCAGCATCTTAAATGTTTAGCCAATAATTTCAGCTGTGCATTCTAAATGCAGCTCTCTTCCTTTACCTAATTACTGAAATATGTGCTGCAGTTTGCAGAATTTCACCACTGTCATAACTTTTCTTGAAGTTCAGCCAACCAATGATAATAAAGCTGTCACGAGATTAAAGGGGGCTGCAAGTCATTGCTTTTGACATTTATAGGTAACGTGGGAGATGCAAACAAGTACGTGGAGTTATTAGTAATATTATGGTCTCTGAATCCTTAAAATGGAGTGCTTGAGAAATCTGCCTCAGCCAGGAGGGTGAGAATGAGGTGAATTCAAAGTGTGCCCTCCTTTTGTTTAAATGAGGCAAACGAGTCTGAGGAAGCCCGGGAAGCCAGTAATTCTTTTTCTTCTTGTAGCATCAGTGTGGAGCGTACGCCTCCAACGCCCACCCTGGGAAGAGATAATCTAGGCTGTGGAGAGAAGAAAGTTGTAAAACTTTATAAACAACCCCGGGATCTTTTTTTGGGGCCCTTTCTTGACCTGGTCTCCCTCATTGAATTCTGAGCCAGAGAGCAGCCCAAGGCCATGTGGAAAAGCACGGGAAGTTTCCCATTGCCATAACTAAGTTTCTTTGGTTTGTTTTTATAAAAGACTTTTTTTTTCTTTTTATTTTATTCATTTTAGAGAGGAGACACAGAGTGAGAGAGAGAGAGAGAGAGAGAGAGAGAGAGAGAGAGAGAAAGAGAAAGAGAGAAAGGGGGGAGGAGCTGAAAGCTCAACTCCCTCCCATATGTGCCTTGACCAAACCAGTGCAGGGTTTTGAACTGGTGACCTCAGTGAGTGTTCCCAGGTCGACGCTTTATCCACTGTGCCACCATAGGTCAGGCATGGTTTGTTTTTGTTTAGCAAAGGAAACCACATTTAAAAAGTGGGTTTCGTTAGAAAAAAAAAATACTGTGTTGTTTTAAAATCTGCGAGGGAAACTCCCATTTTACTTTGAGGTTTGCCATTTTTTCTTGATTATCGGCTCTATCCTCTCTTGGCACTGGGTTCGAGGTGTATCTAAAAGAGAATCACTCAACATCTGGATTAGTTGTCCTTTGCTTCAATATGCGAAAAAGGCAACGTATTTCATTATCTTTGATGATGAATCACTACCAAAATCTATCTAGTCGGGCTCATTTGGAGACTTACTTCCTCAAACTAAAGAAAAAACAAAAACAAAAAGAAAAACAAAAATACCCCACAAAAATAACCACTTTAACTTTTTAAGTTATTTTGGTGCTGATATTTAGGTATAAATTTGGCCTCTGGTGATGTCAGAAAAAAAAAGAAAGAAAAGAGAAAGAAATAGAAAAAGAATGACTATCTGTAGTTGAAATACTGAATAATTTGAAACCAGGGTCTTTTCAGAGAATTCTAGACTATGATAACACTGCACATGAGCCTTCCTGATTTGTTTATCTCTCCCCTGCTCTTAGAAACTGCAGTTTGAGTGTGATTAGTACCAGAATGATGAATTGCAGAGAATGAGGTGTTGGAGGCTTACAGGGGGAAGTAGAATATGGAAAAAGGGAACCAGGAGACTTGGAGCCTTTGGTTTAGTTCCAATGCTGCTAATAACTATTATTATCACCAAATGAGCATCTACCATGTGCGAAGCACTGCATTAGGTGCTTCCACAAATGGAATTGCATTTAATTACGACTTAATTTTTATCTGCCATAATTTTTGTTTAAAAAAGCAGTGCTTTTTTTTTCTTTTCCCTAAATGATTAAGCATTACTGAGATTTTTGTTTAAACCTAAGTTCAGGACTAATTATTTTCATTTAGGGGATTAAAATAAATCTGACTAATTTCTCATAATGTTTGTTTTATTACTACTATTGTGAAGATGAATGAACTAAAATGAACTTGAGTCTCCCAGTGCTTCAGGAGAACACTGCTTATTTGTAAAAGTCCATGGGTTGTTCTCTTAGTTAATAATTTATGTCTAGTCAACTAACTCTTGTAGTGAGTCATCAATATGAACTAGCATTTGTCTGACTAGAAAAGACCATAGAGTCTGCAACAGGTCAGACTAACAGAGACGTAATAATTTTGTGTAATATATTGAACACACCGCTTAGACATTATGTTATTATCAATGGTTTAGCAGCTAAGATGAAATTTTTTGTGGGGTTCAATAAAGGTTGAGAGGTGAAATACAGAAAGTAACTACTAGGAAGGTCTCATTAGTGGCCGCTTATTAAATAGCCTCCTTCAAATGCTGTACCCTCCCCGACCCCAGATTTCTTTATGTAGGACATGATTGCCTGGCCACACTGTATATGCATATTAAATTATTCTCCATAGTTTTATAAGAAGTGATATTAAATCTATAGGAGTGTTATGTGAAGAAACTATTGTCAAATGCAAAATTTCAGAGACATTGAGTTGTAGCTATGAATTCAAATTATAACTAGGAGTAATATGGTTCAGTATAGTAAGCCAAGCAACTCAAAACTATTAAATACTAATTTATCTTTATGTTTAGTTTTTTATTACTTTTAAGTGAAAGACAGGGAAGCAGAGACGGATGCCTGCATGTTCTCTGACAAGGATCCACCTGGCAAGCCCCTTACAGGGCAATGCTTTGCCCATCTGGAGCCCTGCTCTGTTGCTCAGCAACTGAAATCTTCTAGTGCCTGAGGCAGAGGCCATGGAGCCATCCTTAGCGCCTAACCAGGGCCAATTTTGCTAGCACTATTGGAGCCATGGCCATGGCTGTGGGAGGAGAAGGGGGGAGAAATGTGTGTGTGTGTGAGGGGGAGAAGCAGATGGTTGCGTTTTCTGTGTGCCCTGACCAGAAATTGAACACAGGACTTCCACATGCTGGGCCAACACTCTACCACTGAGCCAACAAGCTAGGTCCAAATACTAACTTTTGAAAGAAGTTAAAAGCCAGTTATGTATTTGTGTCAATTTAAATGTATTAATAGATTCCAAAACATTCAAAGAAACTGAAATGTTAGATTTTAAACCACAGGGCCAAAACCTTTGGAGCCTTTACTCCAGCAGCCATGGCTTTCTCTGACATGTTGGATGTGCATTTTCACATGACCTCTTCAGGGTTGGGACTCAGACTAAGAGGTCTTATCAATAAGGGAGAAGAAAAGAGGCAGGCAGAGGGGCAAAGCCAAAGTGTAAACAGTGAATGTAGTTTGGAATGAAGATATTTGAATCTGAATAGTGAGTTAATGATTCAATTAGTTTTTCACTTCGTTAACTACATTAATCCTTCTTTTCCAGGTTCCCATATTGAAGCCCTTTGAAAAGAAAAATACTAAGGATCTTATGAAGAATAATTCTAAGAGCCAGAACCTTTTTAAAATCAATGATTCTTCCCAAATCCATGCTGCCTATTGGAAACAATAGAGATGCTGTGTAGATATTGTTGTCGAGATCTGAAGACTTGAATAGGGGTAGTTTCAGTTGTTGGTACAATAGTGGTGAAGTGGTTCCTATTTGAAAAGGCTTACAAAATATGTCTTCTATCTTTTAATCATAGAGTCAGTGATTTAAAGTTAAAAATACAAACTGGGGAAAAGATTTTAAAATGGAGTGCTACAAATATAATCAGAATACTTCAAAATAAATAATTACTAAATTGGAAAAGTAAAAGTTACAGTGTTGGGAATGTTTTTGTCTTTTGATTATATTTTGGGTTCTTACATTTTCTGCATTCACTGCTTTAAATTCTTAAAAGAAACTCAGAAATTTAACATCTCAGCCTTAGGGTATCATTGTCATTTTTGTCATTCTCATAATCATCATATCAAGCATTTTATTAAACTTTCAGGCCTACCTGATGCTTGTCTAACAAGTAAAAAGGAAAGCCCAATCTAGGATGTCTATGGTTTTACAAATGTTAAGTTGATTCACTAAATATATTAGGGGCATAAACAGAAATGGAAAATTACTAAAGAAAATTTCGCACAGGCAGTGAAACACAACCATGACAGTCTAATGATATGGGTCTAATTACCTGTCAGAATTTAGGCTCTAAATTTTTAACAAAAATGGGTTTGTTGTAAATATAAATAAAAATCTTAAAACCCTGTTAAAGATATCATAATAGTCTGTTGGATCTTGCTTTAGTTTTTAAATTAGGCTATATATATTGCTAATATATTTGTGTATAGATGTGTGTAGTAGACAAACATTTATTTTAGTATGTTAAGCTATTTTTTCAGTGAAGTCCTGTTAATATCAGTTATTTTTCAAGAGATTATTTCAGTTAACTGGTAAATAAGTCAGCTCAGTTCAGTTCTACATTATTATAAAGTGAACAATGACTGTTTTTGGTAATGTGGAGCTAGCAAATAAATTTAATTGATAAAGGAAAGAACAGAAAGGAAGAGAGGAAGGAAGGAAGGAAGGAAGGAAGCAAGGAAGGAAGGAAAGAAGGAAGGAAGGAAAAGATTAAAAGAAAGGAAGCAAGAAAAGAAAAAATCATGAAAGTTGTATGTTTTGAATAAAAATATAAGGACAATTTCTTGTTAAAGAAGGCTTTATATATATATTATTGTTCTATGATATTGTTCTATATTGTTTATATATATATATATATATATATATATATATATATATATATATATATATATATATATATATAAATGTTCTACTTCTTTCAATTTTAAATATATATATTTAAATCTACTATCTGAATATCAGAAACTCTTTTGAATGGAGTCATTTTTATACTGATAATCAGTATAATTTTCACATGTACCCTATGCTTTAAGTGAGAAAGTATTTTGTATTACATGAGGATACCAAGATATTAAATGATGCTTCCTAACTGTAAAAGTAGAGTCAGGAAGGAAGGTTAAAGTGAAAGTAAAAACTATTAAGGTGAAATTAGGTCTGCAAATGATTCACAATTAACACAAATAAAAGAAATGATGCCTCTGGTTTTATAAAACTGGGGATTACAGTCATAGTTTACAGAACAAGGACTCTGAAGTCCGCTGTCTTGGTGAATATTAAACAAGTTGTTTAAACCCTCTGTGACTTTGTTTTCTCATCTGTAATGTGAAGATGAACATAATTCTGCATCTTAGACCTGTGCTGACTTTAGAAAAAAAAAGATGAATGTGAAATCTTTAAGTCAGTGTCACAATTAATCAACTGCAATATATGTGTCAGCTAGTATTTTAATGTAGATTTTCTTGAGCTATATACACCATGCGAATTTCTCATTTTAGGGCTGAAAATTATGACTCTAATAAGACATGTGTGGAAAGAGTGGGAGGAGTTATTTGAGAGATTTCAATGGAAAGTTCTGGAAGTCTTTATCAAATATATAGAGATAGTAGATACAAGCTCTCAAGTTAGCTATTAAGAAATTCTGTTACTTCATTTGTTAAGTTTTAAGAAACAAAAGGTTCTACTTCTCTCTATATTGTAAGAACTGTTTACACATCATTTATTTTATTAGGTGTATTTTTTTCTTTTACTTTTTTTCCCCATACTAGCAAATGAGTAAATGAGAGATTTTATAAGTCTAGATCTGTGCAAAATGAATCCAGATGAAAGCATTTTTTCCCTTTAATGATTAAGTTTGGAAGGTTAATCTAAAACTCAGCTAATACATGTGATTTGAAAAAAATATTTTTTAAAAATACTTTTCAATGTGTTCTTATAATCCCACTGATCATAATTGCCAAGTTAAGTATGTGTTAGAACCATTTTTTCTCCTACTGATCACATATTTCTTATATCATCCATTGTATAAAACTGACTAGGAATCTATATTTCCCCTGTTTTCTGGCTCAAAAGTGGGTTATTACACTCCATTTTGCCTCATAACAGCTTTTCTGGGAATCAAGCTACTTTTCTTTCTGATCCCAAAACCTAGTGTAAGATGAGTAAGTAACATGTCTTTGATCCCTACAGAGCAATTAGGCTTAAAAACATTGGGTCCTGTTATTCTATCAATATAAAGTGTAGAGCACAGTTTATAACACATGGTTCCAACAAATCTTACCAAAGTATTCCCCAGAAACTCCAGTGCCAAACATTTACAACTTTCACCAAATTAATAATACTTAGCTTCTTTGAGAAAACAATTAGAAATGTGGAACTGATTAGCTTGCAATAGGTTTTATCAAAATGACTTTAACAAAGGCTAAATACTTTCTCTTGGATAGATTCTTTTTTTTTTTTTTTTTAAGACACTGGAAACGAAACAAAGGCTACAACATCTATAATTGTGAGTGCTCTTTGAAACACTGTAATACTTTATCAAAAGATAACTTTTGTTAGGACTACCACTTGCTAAACATTAATTCATTGCTAAAGAGTTTCAGCCCAAGGCAAAACTTAACATCCTTTACAGACCTACCTAAGATTAAAACAGTTAAAACAACAACAATACAGGCCCATCCCTCTTTTTCACAAAGATAAACCACATTCTATCATTGCTATAGAGTGAACCTCTCATAATTAAGAAAAAAAAGGTAAAGAAAATGCAGAAACTGGTAACGTCAGGTGGGACCTCGGGGATTTTCTTTCCTTTAGGCCCTTAAAATGAGAGTCGTGGTTCCCAATATTTAAAAAGCACTGGTCACATCTGTAAATAGCAGAATATCATTCATACAAAAGCAAGCATCCCACCTACAAGAACTCAGTCATATCCGCCCTTTTACATTGTCCTCTCAATTGTCTCAGAAGAGAGACTTTACTTTGCTGACAAGGTTGTTATCCCTGCTTTAGCACTTAACAGGTGAGAATCTGTAATTGTGACAAAACCCAAATCCGCTTGTATTTCTGGAATGTCTCTTCAGCATTTTTAAAATTTCCACGCCTGTTTTGGCTTCTACAAGTTTAGCTAGTTAGTTGATTAGAGTGTATAGGTTCAAGGCCAATTTTTCCAGCGAGGATATTGGTAATTCACCTTTATGAATCATCCTTTAGAGGAAGACATTGATGAAGATCAGCAGGACGTCCTTCTGCAGATTGAGTTTATGCCTCATTTCTTTTAAACACATAGTCTTCACAAACGACCTTTTCCAAGATTAACTAACCTCTTCTACACCTTGTGGCAGGTTTGATTGGATTCTTTTCTTCCTAGTCTTAAAAACCTTTGTTAGCTTGTCATTTTGTGCCCGGCAATGGAAAGTTTGGGCCCAGGCATAGCAGCACACTTGTCTTTGTGTACAGCCCCATGCGTTGGAGCAGCGCGGTGGGTTTGCATTCCTTTAAAGACATGCCGTGGGGGTGGATGGAGAGAGAGGTGAGCAAAGCAAGCTGTGTTTCAAAGGAGTTCTTGAATTCCACTTGGAAGGCATTTGATTTCTTATTAATTTTGAAACTCCAGGCACATGTTCCTTCTTACTACCAGATAAGACTGACCTCAAAAGGTGAGTAGTCCTTAATGACGGCACTTTATAAAAATTCAAAGGTCGTGTGAAGTGAAAGATCCATCACAGACCTTTGAGAAAGAGAGAAAAAGTGGACAGGAGGTGAGAAGAGGGGCTTTCTAATGTAGACAGCACATTTTGAAGATGAAAAGCCCTAATGAGCTTTAATAATGATGATGATAACTGCAGTAGCACACTCTTCAACATTTAGCAAGCTACCTCCTCCACACTTTTTTTGGGTTGTGGGATAAAGTGGTTTTGGTTAAAAAAAAAAAGGTGGCACATTGGCTAAAGAAAAAACATTAGATGTGCATAAATCATTGTAGATACCCAAGTTAAAGTCTCAAGGACCCTTAATGTTCACCTTCAAAGCAGTAAGATAAGCATGGCCGGCATTGTATAAAAGGTAAATACAGAAACTAAACTCCTACTTGATTCACTGAAATTGCAGAGAATGAGAATATTTGTCATATTTTGTCCGTAGAAATATTTATTGTTATGGCAGACATGGATTTCTTTATACAGATGAATCTCATATAATTTAAAATAATTTAGGCCCTGGCCTGGTAAACTCAGTTGGTGAGAGCATCATACTGAAACACAGGGATCGCGGGTTCCGTCCCCCATCAGGGCACAGATAAGATAAAACCAGTGAATGCGTAAGTAAGTAGAATCAGTTTCTCTCTCTCCCTCCTATTTTCTCTCTCCAAAAAAAAAAAAAAAAAAACCTCTTTATACAAATTCGTAATTAAAAAATAGTAATGAAGATATAAAGTACTGCATAAGAAATATAGTTCAATTTTTGTAATAACTAAGTATGGTGCCAGGTAGGTACTGGAAATATCAGGAAGAACTCTTTGTAAAGTATATGATTGTCTAATACACATAAAACTAATACAAAATAATATTGAATGTAAACTGTTATTAAAAAATAAAACTAAAATAAAATTATTTAAAATGGTATGGTTTTTATCATTTGTTAATTTTTGTCATCTATAAAAGCACCCATTGAAGGATTAACCTTTAGGATTATTACTAACTTATTGCTGGTAATGTTATGTCCATTGTAAAACTGTTGCAGGGTTTAAACATTAATTGTAAGTAGTAAAAGAAAAATCTATTATTATTTATTTCACATATGGAAGTTAAAAATTAATAAATCTCAAGTTAATGAGTTAAAATGGTTGTTTAGTTCAATAAGCTCAAAACTTAGCTTAGTTTTTAAACCTTTTTATTTATTAATTTTAAAGAGAGAGGAAGGGAGAGAGAAAAACAACAATTTGTTGTTCTGCTTATTTATGCATTCATCAGTTGATGCTTTGTATGTGTCCTAACCAGGGATCGAACCCACAACCTTGGCATATCAGGATGATTCTCTAAACAACTGAACTACCCAGCCAGGTCTTGGCTTCATTTTTAAACTCACAATTCTGGTACTGAATTTTAATAAAAATTGTTTTTTAATGACAATAATGCTATTAACTAGGTTTACCTCTGATTGAAGTGTTTGAGTAGTACACTCTATTAGGCAATTTACAAATGAAGTAATTTTTATAAGTCCATTATTTAAAAAAAATGTATACATTTTCAGGAAGGGTAAAGGAATAATTCTTTTCTCGTTCTTACAAATCCTTCCACAAAGAGGGACTTCCATTATTGGAACAAATATGGTGCCTTGTGTCCCTTCCCCCTACTTATCTATAAAAGGTAGTCACAGTACTGTGGGAGGTTTGTTATTGAGCAACACTGGCCACAGGAAAAAAAATCTAATTTCATGATGAGGACTTTATCATGGCTTTCTATGACTTGATTCTGAGCTTTATGAATGCTGGCCTTCTAACACATGTGCTCAAGCTCTTTAGGAAGCTTTGTAGACCCAAACATGCCTCAGGAGCACAAACTAATTGTGAGAACAAGATTTATGGTAGAAAAAGCTTCTCTCTACAGGTCTTTATGCATTGATAATGGTACAGAACTTATTATTTTAAATCACAGAGATGCTAAGTTCTATGTTTGAAGCAGAGCACAGATGCAGTTTTAAAAAACAGTTGTTGGTAACATGCATAGGTAGGCAATACAAAGATAAAATGTAAATCAAGGATTTCTCAACGTAATGATGGAGAAAGAAAGTACCTCAAATAGGACCTGTCATCATTGCAAATTTATAAACTTTGCAAGATATCTTCAATATCTCAAATACCACTTTCAGAGAGAAGACGCATGTTTAGAGAGAATTTTTCCATACAGTGGAACAAGAGTGCAAAAAGTAACATTTTGCTAGGAGAATTCTCCCAGTTAAATAAATTCACAGGCAATTAGCAAAGACAGGCATCCTTATAAAGCTATAACCAGGAAGATTTACACCTGTTCTATTTCAGTCAAATGTACTTCCAAGTCTTTGTTCCATCTTTGGGAACGTATGTACTATTTTCTAGAAATATAATTGTATCTTGAATAATCACTTTGGAGGCTGGGAAATAGCTTTCTTTGAGGAAAATTCTATGAACATCCTACAAATTCCATGAACTTATTGAAGTCTCTAGAATACGTGGCATGTTAGAGATTTGTCATTGATCTAATTCAACTTCTCAAACATTTTAGGAAGCACATGTATTCCCATGTACTACAGTTGGCCAAAGAAACTTCAAATCTACCTAAGCATCAGAAATTCCTCTGGTGGAAATAAGACAATAAAAAAGTGTGTGTGGTAAGGGGAGAGGTATAATATCTTATACTTTTAGCTCATAAGAGAAAAGTATTTGATTTTGTATTTTGATTCCTTTTGGTCTTTAAACTTGGTGTTTTTTTTAAGTTTTTTTTTTTTTTTTCACAGGGACAGAGAGAGTCAGAGAGAGGGATAGATAGGGACAGACAGAAAGGAACGGAGAAAGGTGAGAAGCATCAATCATTAGTTTTTTGTTGCCGTCGCAACAGCTTAGTTGTTCATTGATTGCTTTCTCACATGTGCCTTCATCGTGGGCCTTCAGCAGACCAAGTCATCCCTTGCTGGAGCCAGCGACCTTGGGTCCAAGCAGGCGAGCTTTGGCTCAAGCCAGATGGGCCCATGCTCAAGCTGGCGACCTCGGGGTCTTGAACCTGGGTCTTCTGCGTCCCAGTCCGATGCTCTATCCACTGCGCCACTGCCTGGTCAGGCCAAACTTGGTTTTACAAGTGGTTTTTAAACTTTATCTCTCTTAGAAAATAAGAGAAGTGTTTTATTCAAAATGAAGGGTTTTTTTCTGTTTCTGACATCACATTTTTAAAATGTGCTTGCTCATGTCATTATTGAAATATATCCACAAGATTTAATTCCATTTTTCAGAATCTGAAGAAATATAATGGAAAATTTGAAAAGGCATGATATAGGATAGGACATAGAACAACCAATGTATTTTAGCCTTAGGTACAAAGCGGTTTTGCAGTTGATTTTAATGTAGTGTTTAAAACTATTTGAAGCTCTTTTGGGGAAAAAGTTTTTATTTTCTACTATATGTCCCAAGAGAACACCCAGAGAAATAGTGGTTGGCATGGGCCCAGGAAGGTACCAATAAGCCTGTCCAATAGTAGTAGCCTGTTGGTCTCCATTAGATCCTTCAATGCAGTAGGCCCACCCTGGGAGACAGTAGTCTAAATGAGACAATAGTCTAGTCAATGGGTTAAACTGGGCAGTCCTAGTGAGGGATTCACTAAGTCTCCCTTTCTAAAAAGTCCTTGTTAGATACTTCTGGTATCCCTCTACCACCTCCATCATTCACTCCCTGGGTAGACAGAGACCTATCAGATGTAACTAACTGGTAAAGAGAACAAGTGTACAGGGCACTTCTCTTCCCTTTCTTTTGGAATGAGTGACCTGCAGAGCACTTGCTATGCTACATCATACTTTGGGCCCCTCAGAACTGGCAGTGAGAGGTAGGAGGGTTCAGGGACTGAGCAGATCAGGGAGCAAGCCTCACTGACATTGAGCAGCAGGAAGTGCAATGATGCTGACTATCAGTCTCTAATCTCAGCTTTACTAGAAATGGAAGAATTTTTTCTTCATTTTCTTTATTTTCTTGCTCTATTTATCAATATGCTTTAAGCGTAGGTGAAGTATAGGTGTATGATTATTGGCCCCCCCAAACCTTCATTATGTATGTCAGATTGAAGATGTTACCAATCTTGCATGCATATTGGTTAGAAAATGGCAAAATTATTAGCTGCAAGAAAAGTTGAATGGCTTTCTCTAATTAAATTTAATTTAATGGCTTTTTTTTCCCCAATATACAAAAAGAAAAAAAAGATATTATTAAGAAGTTGACTCTCTAGGTTGAGTTTTCCAAAGTAGGGCTTAAAAGAAAATAACTTAATGGACTATTTTAGTAAAATTACATCCCCTCTCATTTTCCTTCCCCACCACATGCACACACATAGTGTGAATATTAGCTAATGTTTATTGAATTCTGATCATGTTCAGGACGGCGTGCTAAACTTTCATAGCTGCATCATCTCACAATTCTTCATGTAGGCACAGTTTTTTCAGATGAGACACCTGAGGCTTTACAAAGTTAAATAAATTATCTGTAGTCACAAATATGGTGATTGAAGAGCCAGGATTCAAACCCAGGTTTGTCTGAATCAAAGCCAGGATACTGAACCCCTAAACCGTGATGACTTTTGAACTAACACGTGCTATGGCTGCAGCTGAGACTTCTTGCACTATCTGTGATGTTCCTTTCTCAATTAATTTTTTTTCACATATATTACTGCACAGGGTATACAGCCTCTTTTGATAAAAACAAATATTTGCATAATATCTCATGTGATAATTTCATCTTGTTCCATGAAGGTTAAGATTCCATGAATTCTATCTCATGGATGTGACTTTTTTTTCCTTTTAAGTCAGAGGAAAGCTCAGAGTGGCAGTCTAAGACAATTTATACATTCACTGTCCCATTTTTAGAATAAATCAGACAATTGTCTTGACTAGGCTGACACAAGATCTGTTCACAAGGACATAACTGTGTCAAATGATTATAAAAGGACATCTTCTGAAAAAAAAATAGAAATGATTATGCAAAGCAAACTTTTCTAAGATTATTATAAAGGAAGTAGAACAATACCAGGCAAAATCAGCATGATACAGTCAAGTCTAGATATCTCCCACCTCTTCCATAACCAAGTTGGATAGGACATTGGGTGTTAGATGAAAAATTAAACTTCACACTTTTCACTTTTTCTTGAAAATGCATTTGCTCACCATAAGCAGACTAATGGTTTGCATAAAAAATGCAGTTAATAATGTATTACAGAACACCACTATATGCTTTATACTCTTAAAAATATTTTCTTTTAAAAATACAATCCTACATACATAATTTAAGCTAAGTGAATATGCTAAGTGTGTACATTTAATTTTGATTTAGGTTTGTCACCTCATAAAGGACACAAAACATTTGGAATTTGAGTCAAAGATAATAAAAATACATTGTGACACATATTCATTTTGTGCATTGTTTGGGGCAGGGGAGTCCTTATAGATTTATTGTCTACATTGCCTATCACAAGTCAGAAACTAGGTGTTATTAAAAATTCCCAGATACATTTTGAAGTAAGTCATATTTACCCTAATTAATAGAAAATTAGAACTTGATCTCAGAGAGACTGCATAAAATAAGCAATGCCTCACAACTGGTTAGCAACTAAGAGAAGCCAGGAAGTATTACTTATTATCTGGTACCACACTCTATGTCTTTATTCACAAGGCTATTTTTACCTCTGACTATGCTAAAAATTGAATCTCACTAACTTTTCTTGGTAGTCTACAGTTGCTACCTTTTTATTTTTAATTGCTGAACTTCAATTTTTATAAGGTTTTCTCTTAGGTATAATTTCTTTTTCAGCCTTCTACTACAAGGATTCTGGGGATAGAACTGAAAGCTTATTATTACTACCATTATTCTGTGATCAGCTATCCAGTATCATATGAAGTATAGAGAAAATGTTTGCTTCCCTAAAGTGTCACATACAGTATTATATGCAGATATTCATGTGCTTTCAGTTCTATCCCCAGAATCCTTGTAACTACAAAACTGGATTAAAGACTTGACTCTAAATGAGATTAAAGATTAAGAAGCTTGACAATAACAAGATAAGCATTTAATAAATTTTGTCCTCAGGTAGAAATATGTAAAGCTTAAGCATGCAGAGAGATGGACAACTTAGCAACTACTTTGGGCCTTTTATGAATGTAGAGATACTTCAGTATCATAACAACCAAGCCATTTTCCCAGACCTCTCTCAATTCAACCTCTTAGAATTTCATAGATTTCTATACACTTCTAGGTCAGTAAAAAGAATGTCCTTAAGATAAAGGAATTCTAGCCTGACCAGGCAGTGGTGCAGTAGATAGAGCGTCGGACTGGGATGCAGAAGATAGAGTGTCGGACTGGGATGCAGAAGACCCAGGATTGAGACCCTGAGGTCACCAGCTTGAGCGCGGGCCCATCTGGTTGGAGCAAAAGCTCACCAGCTTCAACCCAAGGTTGCTGGCTCCAGCAAGGGGTTTCTCGGTAACAAAAAACTGATGATTGATGCTTCTCATCTCTTTCCGTTTCTGTCTGTCTGTCCCTACTTATCCCTCTCTCTGACTCTCTCTCTGTCCCTGTAAAAAAAATAAAAATAATAAAAGATAAAGGAATTCTAGCTTCTTAGAAATGATTTTCAATAGTTTTAATCCTGTAGTACTGTATTATAGGTATAAAAACATTTCTTCCACCTTTAGCAGTGAGATTTCTTTTAATTTAATTGCTCACTTCTCAAAGGAAACACAAATTCTGTTATAACATCAGCAGATACAAAGTGGATCCCTGCCATTATTTTGTGATCAGCTATCCAGTATCATATGAAGTATAGTAAAAATGCTTGTTTCCCTAAAATCTCACATATTATATGCAGATATCTGCCAATAGCATTTACATTTTATAAAAAATAGTGTAAGCTCATACCATTGTATTAAGCCTCGCCATTGGACACTATCAGTATTCTTTATAAAATGTAAATATTTAATGAAATGCTGAGGCATTTGGTAATCACAGGGTAATGCTAACTGATTTGTCACTTAACTACCTTTCTCTATGTCAATAAAGACCTGAAGGCATTGAAATTTTTGAGGAAAAAACTGCTGAAATATCTGTAATAAAATGAACAAAGGAGATATAGCATGGTCTGGTGGCAAGGACTGTATTGAATACAGACTACCAAATTCATACTGCCCCTTTGAATTCTTCTGGATGCTGCATCACATAGGGCCCACATGTGAGTCTCTTTCCAAACATGGGCCTCCTTTCATTACTCTTTCTTGACTGCTTAGAGGTTAGGAGGTCCCATCCGGATATCTGAGCTCTTGTCCTCTTCCAGACCATGTGGGTTTATTTATATCTTTAGAATGCCTTAAAACAAGAGATTTATTGGAAAGGATACCTTGTAGCAGAGATAAAATAATGTGATTAACTGCAGGCTAATTGACACCACATGCTGTCCTATTGGCCATTTGGCCTTCTTAAAAGGTCACTCATTGGTTTTTCTGCCACAGTTGTCCTGGAACATGCCACCATTCTATGATATCTCTGAGAAGGGTAATTAGAGGACTCAGGTGAAAGGCAGATCTAATTCCTGATTGCTGTAAGTCCCATATGGTATCTTTGGGGATCTCACAGATCAAAATTGTTTTGACTTTCTTAGTCTACTCTTACCACTGTCATTTGCTTTTCTAGATGTGAACCACAATTATTCTTCAAACAAGTAATGTGTGAGAATTGGAACAAATAAGTTAGTAATATAAAGAGTCTAAAATCTGTTTCTTTCACCTAGGTAATAGCTTCTCAAATAAGAATGAAGATATAGGGAGGTGCTAGGAAACACTGATTGCACAATTTATCCAAGGAGCACAAGGTCCCATAGAACAAAAAATCATTGTTGCCACAATCTTTTCACACTAAAACCAGGGTATATCTCTGTTTACAAAGGTGGAGTTATTTGGCAAAGGTCGGAAGGATGTAGTTTAATGAACGATTTGAAAAAATAAATGTCAGAATGTGTGTTTGGCAAATATTTAAAAGAAGCCTCTTGGAGTACTTCAGTGTGTGGTTTACCAACTCTCCTTGTCCAGAAGGAAAGGTATGTCAAGGACTTCCGTTTTTAAAGAGGAGTGACGTTAAGGAAACAGGAATAGACATTTTAAGTTCCTTAAAAGCATTTCTTTCATATAGTTTATAGTTTGGGTTTGAATGTTTTAAAACATGCCATAGTAATCACTTCTCTTCACGATACTTCACAGATATCTACATTTATATCTATCTATATCTATATCTATATCTATATCTATATCTATATCTATCTATATCATCTATTAAAAGGTAAAGATTTGTGGAAACCCTGTGCTGAACAAGTCTGTTTTCATTTTTCTAACAGCATTTGCTCACTTCATGTCTTTGTCACACTTTTGTAAATCTCATAATATTTCAGACTTTATTATTATTATATTTGTTTGGTGATCTATGATCAGTGATATTACTAATGTTATTGTTTTGAGGCCCATAAACCACACTCATGTAAGATGGTAAACTTAATCAATAATTGTTGCATGTGTTCTCATTGCTCCACTGACTGGCTATTCCTTAGTCTCTCCTCTTCATCTGTGTCTATCCCTCTCTTCCAGCCTCCCTATTCCCTGAGACATAACTATTTTGAAAGTATGGCAATTAATAACCCTACAATGAACTCTACATTTTCAAGTAAAAGGGAGAGTCACCAACTTGGCAAACTTTCTTGTTGTCTACCTTAAGATATTGACACAGCCATCCCAAACTTCAGCAACTACCACCCTGAAGAGTCAGCAACCATAAACATCAAGGCAAGACCTTCCACCTGACCAAACGGTGGTGCAGTGGACAAACAATTGGCCTGGGATGCTGAAGACCCAGGTTTGAATCCCTGAGGTAGCTGTGTTGAATGTGGGCTCATTTGGTTTGAGCGCAGGCTCACCAGCTTTAGTGGAGGGTTGTTGGCTTGAGCATGGGATCATAGGCATGACCCCATGATCACTGGCTTAAGCCCAGAAGTCACTGGCTTAAAGCCCAAGGTCACTGGCTTTAGTACAAGTTTGTTGGCTTGAGCAAGGGGTCACTTGTTCTGCTGGAGCCTTCTCTACCCCTTGTCAAGGCACATATGAGAAATCAATCAATGAACAACTAAGGTGCTGCAATGAAGAATTGATGCTTTTCATCTCTCTTTCAGCCAATCTGTCCCAGTCTGTCTGCCACCATCTCTCTTAAAAATAATATGCCCTGGCCAGTTGGCTCAGCAGTAGAGCATTGGTCAGGCGTGTGAAAGTCCTGGGTTCGATTCCAGGCCAGGGCACACAGGAGAAGTGCTCATCTGCTTCTCCACTCTTCCCCTTTTCCTTCCTCTCTATCTCTCTCTTTCAGTCCTGCAGCCAAGGCTCCATGGAAGTGAAGTTGGCCCAGGAGCTGAAGATGGCTCCGTGGCCTCCTTCTCAGGCACTAGAATGGCTCTGGTTGCAGCGGAGCAACACCCAAGATTGGCCAAGCATCACCCCATAGTAGGCATGCAGGAGTCTGTCTGTCTGCCGCCCCCCCCTTTCCACATCAGAAAAATACAAAAAATAAAAAAAGACCAAGACCCTCTACTGAAAAAAAGATGACTCTCTGAAGGCTCAGATAGTTTAGCACTTTTAGCAATAAGTTATATTTTAATTAAGCTGGGTTTTTCTAAACATAATGCTGTTTCACACTTAAACTACAGTATAGTATAAATATATATTTTTTTATGTACTGGGAAACCAAAAATTTATTTGATTCACTTTATTGTGATTATTGCTTTATTGTGACAGTCTGGAACCAAATCTACCATATCTCTGAGATATGCTTGTATTTAAAATAACTACTTGTGAGAATCTTGATGACTCACTTTTCTTGTTTGCTATACTTATTTATTTCATGTAAAAATATTGTTCACTTGTTATATGAGTCACAATAGGCTATGTTATGCTGCATAACTGAAAGCTCAATAAGTTAGCACACAAGAGACTATGCATACTGCTATATATCCAAAGGGTCCCCAAGATAGCTCCCAAGTGATGACTCAGGAATCCATTACCTCCATCTTTGGCTCTGTGACTTTAACATGTGGCTCTCAGGTTACCATAGCATCCTGCAAAGTATAAGTATAGAACTTATATATTCTCTTAATTTTTTTTAATTCAATGGACATTTTTATTCTTATTGGGTTTTTTTTTCTCTTAAATGCCTTGATTCATTAATAATACATTATTTTTGTGTAAAAAAAATATCACAAAACCTCCACCTCAATGAAAGAGGCATGGAAATGTTAAGCACCACATATGACATATGGTAAGTAGTGGTAAATGCCTCTATTTTACTTGGGCAAGATGTTTTCTCCTCAATATTAAACATAATTTAAAATCATTATTCCAGCCTGACCAGGCGGTGGTGCAGTAGATAGAGTGTCGGACTGGGATGCGGAGGACCCTGATTCGAGTCCCTGAGCTCACCAGCTTGAACAAGGGCACATCTGGCTTGAGCGAAGGCTCGCCAGCTTGGATCCAAGGTCGCTGGCTCCAGCAAGGGGTTGCTTGGTCTGCTGAAGGCCTGCAGTCAAGGCACATGTGAGAAAGCAATCAATGAACAACTAAGGTGTCACAATGGCAATGAAAAACTAATGATAGATGCTTCTCACCTCTCTCCATTCTTGTCTGTATGTCCCTATCTGTCCCTCTTTCTGACTCTCTCTCTGTCCCTGTTAAAAAATAAATAAATAAATAAATAAAATCATTATTCCATATTAGGCTCCTTACTATTTTAATAGGAAAAGATAATAAGCAGTAAATGTGTTCATTCTATTTAAAGAAGCCAAACATTACTAGTGATAATTTAGAAAAATCTTTTCAATGTTATTCTGTTACATAAGATATAATGTATGCTTCTAAATAATAGAGATAAATGATGACCGCAAAGGGTATCCAGAAATTTATTTTGAAGATGGAAGTTTAAGAGGAGAGCTTCCAGAGAATTTGTCTTCATTGCTCTCCCGAAAAAAAGAAATCTGAACTATATTCATTGAGTTATAAAAGTCTTTCATTTATTTAAGTCTGAGCAACTTCAACAATTATATAAATGATATCTTGGCTCCCCAAATCTTTGCCATCTCATCACCAATCATTCTTTACTCTAAACTACATTATCAGCATATCTTAAAGGTCTCATTCAGGGACTGCCAACACCAAAATATACTGTACCTTAAAATCCATGTATTTAAATATACTTAGAGGAGATTCTAAGATAGCAACAAAGTAAGCAGACGTTTCAACAGCCACTTCCCAGGACCAGGTTGGATTACAACTTAATTTAAGAACCATCATCTTGAGAAAGCTACTTTGGACTAAACGACGATGAGTCTATAACGAAGGATCACAGAAGAAGCCACACTGAGACTGGTAGTAAGGGTGAAGATGTGGAAAGGGCTGCCCTACTCCTAGGAGTGAGCGGTGGCTGAGGGTCTGAAGGGACTCTCACTATGGGGAGGGTCACCCAGAGAGGTGTGGGTCCTCAGCCCCAGACACAGAGCCCCAGCCTAGAGTCCCAGAGCCTAGAAGAAGCACCCACACAGCATTTGGAGGTGAAAAGAGCTGGGTTTTTGTCTGCAAAAGAGACAGAGCTCTCAGAGACACAGGCTTTGTCTTAAAGGGAGAGCACAAAGAATCTTGTTCACAGCCACTTACCGGGGGCTCCAGCAGAGGGAGGGCTGAGAGGACTAAGTTGCATAAGGAGAGTGTGAAGTTGGAAGCCCAGGGAGAGACACTGTGGAGGATGGCCACTGGAACCTCTGTGCTGAGTCATTCTTCAATACTGCAGTTGCCATCTTTCTTGAGTGAAGAAGTCCCCTCTGTGCAGCATCAGTCTCAGGGAAAGCAATTGCTCTGCCCTCGGGAGTCTCTCCTGTGCCACCCTATGGAGACTGGGCCATTATGAGAAGCCAGAAAGCAGGGGATGTGTCAGTAAATCAATTTTCTGGTGTTGAGGCTGGATCTATAGCTTTCCCCCCATGACCTCCCAAGACTATGACTAGTGCTTCTGCCTCATGGGAGGCTCAGTAGAAATTGTCCAGACTGGGAGCAATCTCTGGGTGTAAGAGGCTATACCCACTGAACTCCTAGGGGCTACACCCTCCTGAGGTCTGTGAAAAAGTCTGGACAAACTAACACCTGGTGTCATGAGGTGGGAGCCACACCCACCACCCTTTTCAATCTCTAAATTGCCACAGGCTCTAGACTCTACCAGAGGTTTTATTTTAGTGGTCGAGCCTGAAAAGCAGCCAGCAAACAGAAGCTGCAGGAGGCAGGGCTAAAGGAAAGCTTGGCCTTTTGTGGACCTTCTCCCAGACACAAAATAAAAGCCAACTTAAGTGTGCGGTTTGGTATTTCTATGTGCACTTGGGAACAGGAAATACAGCTACAAACTCTGGATTGCTTGTAGCTTCAAGAAAGTTACTGAGACCTGATCAGGCAGTGGCGCAGTGGATAGAGCATCAGACTGGGATGCGGAGGGTCCAGGTTTGAGACCCCGAGGTCGCCAGCTTGAGCACAGGTTCATCTGGTTTGATCATAGCTAACCAGCTTAGGCCCAAGGTCGCTGGCTTAAGCAAGGGGTCACTCAGTCTGCTGTAGCCCCACAGCAAAGGAGCAAATGAGAAAGCAATCAATAAACAACTAAAGTGCTGCAACAAAAAATCGATGCTTCTCATCTCTCTCCCTTTCTGTCTATCCCTATCTATCCCTCTCTCTGACTCTTTCTCTGTCTCTGTAAAAAAAAAAGAAGAAGAAGAAGAAGGTTACTGAGGACCAATCACAGGCTGTGTAATCCACTGGTCTGTGCAAGGTTCCCTCCAAGAAGACCCAGGGTCAGCACATCCAGTGGGCAGCTGTGAAGAACACTGGTGCTGGACCTAACAACCATTGCCTGTCGTATGTCTTAAGGAAGGGTTTTCACACCTGGCCCACCTGAGGCAAGTACCACTTTCTATGATCAGCACTGGTACAGTGGCTAATGTGCATTAGACTGCATGGAACTTCACAATCAGCCAGCCCAGGTGCTGGATATCCTGCCATGCTGGGCTAGGTACCACAGGGGGAAGGGAGAGAGGCTTGCAGCACACACATTTAAAGTGTGAGTCCTGTGAGCTTATTGTTGCTCACAAGACCCAACAATAGAGGGGTTTAGCCACTTTCTGAAGGGGGCACAGTCAGCCCCAAGGGGGGACTCTTTTAGTCTTGCTTCCTGAGACCAGAGGCTCACCAGCTGGAAGGACTTCAGAAGGAACACACTCACCTTGCTGAGGAGTAATAAAATTTGAGTATCCTGCAGTGGCTGAGGGATTAAGCTCTGAGGTAGGGGCCATTTTCCCACATTGAGCTCCTGACCAAGAGGTGTTCCCACAAAGTATGGGTTTCCACTAACGTTGTACTCCCAACCTCAGTTTCCCTAAACCACCAAACTTGTAACCTATAGAGGGGTTGGTTGGGTGAGGCCAGTCTGAGCCCACACTACAGTCTTTCTACAGAAGACTCTGTGGGAAGATCAGGCAGCTGCAAAAGGAGGTGGAATAGCTAAAAAGTGGAGGCAAATCTTACAGAGTTAGGGTTTTTACAGAGCTGCTGTCATCTCTAAGCAGGAGCTGATGCTTATATACAGGCTAGCCCCTCCCACACTACCCAGGAACAAAAAACACAGACACAAACAGTGAAAAGAGCAGTAGCTATAGACAGGTAGCCCACAGAAAGTTATAAACAAGGGCTGATGCCAAGACCTAGAACCAATACAACCAGCACTGGGTGGCAGACAGCACTAACGTTAGACTCAGCAAGCTACACAGGCAACATGCCTAAAGGATTAGTTCACTAGACACTAGAAACTGTGGACAATAAATATGCCCAATAGACAGACACTGGACAGTGTGTAAACACATGATGAAGGTTCACTCATAGAGCCAGCCAGCCTGGAGGGATAACCGCACCCACAAAAGGAACAATAGCATTCAATAGTCACATACAACAAAAGGGTAAATACTACCCTCAAGAAACACTCCTTGAACAAGAAAATCAGTTGGCTTGAAGGTCAGTACCACCGAGCCCATCATTCTCATAAAAACATCACAACAAATTTCAAATTCAGACAGCCCTACTTAATACACAGACAAAATGGATAGACAAAGAAATACAACCCAAATGAATTAACAACAACAACAAAAATACCCAGGAAAAGAATGAAATGAAATGGAAGTAACCAAACTACTAGATGCGGAGGTTAAAATAATGTCTTTTAGAATGCTCAAGGATTTTAGAGCAATAATGGATAGTCACAATGAGAACTTAAAGAGATAACAATATTTTTGTCAATTTATCTCCATGGGCAAGTGAAATAAAAGACAAATACACAAATCAGACTATTTCAAACTAAAAAGCTTTGCACAGCAAAAGACACCATGAACAAAATGAAAAGACAACCCACAAAATGGGAGAACATATTTGTTGATACATTTGATAAGGGGTTAATAACCAAAATTTATAAAGAACTTCTAAATAAAACTCAATACCAGGAAGGTGAACAATCCAATTTAAAAATGAGCAAAGAAACTGAATAGACACTTGTCCAAAGAGGACATACAGATGACCAATAGGCATATGAAAAAATGTTCAATGTCACTATCATGAGAGAAATGCAAATTAAAACCACAATGAGATACCACCTCACACCTATCAGAATGGCACTCATTAACAAATCAACACACAACAAGTGCTGGCGAGGATGTGGAGAAAAAGGAACCCTCCTGCACTGCTGGTGGGAATGCAGACTTGTGTAACCACTTTGGAAAATAGTATGTGTTTGCTCAAAAAATTAAAAATAGCACTGCCTTTTGACCCAGCTATCCCACTTTTAGGAATATATCCTAAGAATCCCAGAACACTGATTCAAAAGAAGATATGCATCCTTACGTTTGTTAGTTTGTTTGTTTATTGTGGCAGAGACAAAGAGACAGACAAAGAGATAGATAAGGACAGACAGACAGGAAGGGAGAGAGATGAGAAGCAACAATTCTTCGTTGCGGCACCTTTGTTGTTCATTGATTGCTTTCTCACATGTGCCTTGACTGAGGGGCTACAGAAGACCGAGGAATCCCTTGCTCAAGTTAGTGACCTTGGGTTCAAGTTGGTGAGCCTTGCTCAAACCACATGAGCCTGTGCCCATGACGGTGACCTTGGGGTTTCAAACCTGGATCCTCCGCGCATTCCAATTCAACGCTCTATCTACTGTTTCACTGCTTGGTTAGGCTGCACCCTTATGTTTATTGCAGCATTGTTTACATTAGCCACGATCTGGAATCAGCTTAAGTGTCCATCAGTGGACGAATGGATAAAAAAGCTGTGGTACATATACACAATGTAATACTATGTAGCTTTGAAAGAGAAGGAAATCTTACCTTTTGCAATGGCATGGAGGGACCTGGAGGTTATTATGCTAAGGGAAATAATGCAGACAGACAAAGAAAAATATCATATGATCTCACTTATATGTGGAATCTAATGAACAGGGTGAACTGAGGAACAGAATAGAAGCATAGAGGAGGTCACAGGGAGCAGAGGGACAGCTGTCAGGGGGGAAGGAGGATGAGAGGAAGAGATTAGAGAAGGTGAAGGGCTTAGTGAAACTATATATACATAACACATAGACACAGATAACAGGACAGCAAATTTCAGATTAAAGGGAGGGGGAGTTAGGGAGGGTGGACAAAGGGGGTGTAATGGAAACATGGTTGGGGAGGTGAGGCTGTTATATTGAGTGGGACACCTGAATCCATATTAACACAATAAATTAAAATTTTTAATAAAAAGTGAAAAAATAAAAAATAAATATTTTTACGTATTTGAAATAGAAAAGTTTTGAGAATGAAAGGACAAGCTATTACTCATTTCACTAATCATATGTTGGTATCGCAGGCATAAAGCAGGATTCTTTTTAGCAAGAAGGAATATTATTCTTCTAAATATTTGGCTTTCCAACAACATATTTTTACTTCTTTAGTTCAAGTGCTGATTACTAAATTCTTAGACCTTATTTTTGAGTGTTTTAATAAATTAACACTAGTATTTCCTTTCCATTAAACAGGTTCCTCCAGTCTTTAATTCTTTCCTCTTAAATTCCATATTTATCATTATAATTAATCTGTGTAAAATACATCTTTATCCCCATTTTCCTCTTGTACTTGGCAAAATATTCCATCACTCTTCACTATCTATCTTCTTTGAGCACAGATAACACTGCTAGAAAAAATAGTACACATAGATATCATTTTATGATCTCTAACCTCTATCCTCGAACAAGCCTTAACACTACTTGGCAGTCTTACTTTTCATTTCTCTTCTGAACATCCAAGTGACCATCATGTCACTAAATCCAACAGACATTTTCCCTAACCACCCACCTCATCTTTTCTTTCCTTCTCTTCCAATAGTGGAAAACTTTGTAAGGCCACTCTAGATTCAGGTATCTTTCAGACAGCAAAGGTATTCATTAAGACAATATCAGCCCAATTTCTCACTCTACTAATCCAGCGTGCTCTCTTCCCTTGTACGGACATTGACTTTCTGGAGGTTAATCTCCATTTCAAAGTCTGCTTTCCAGAGAACCACTCTGTGATACTGGCTTAACCTTATTCTTCATGCCTTAGTTTAAGTGTTGCTTTCTATGACAGCACTTTCCTTTTTGTTCATTCTCACGCTGACTCCAGCCCCTCCCAAGAGAAAAGCTCTCACATGGTATGTACTCTCTGTTTCTATTTATAGTTCTTATCACACTTTGTTATTATATATATATATATATATATATATATATATATATATATATTTCATTTACTATCTATTTCTTTGCCTTTAAAGTAACATGGCAAAAGCAATGTTTGTTTTGTTTTCCAGTATACCTGCCCCAGTGCCTAGCACAGGGATTAAGAGTTTGGGAGAATGATTACCCTATCATTCTTGATCACTGGTATCTCATTGTGTTAAGAATGAATGGAAAATATAGGATGCTTTCTAGACTAACATTCTCTAAGTTTATTTTTTTGGGGGATATAACATTCTGAATATATATAGTATATACATATAATCAGGAAATAAGAGTGAGAGAAAAGAGAATAAAATCTAGTTGTTTATTTATCTCAAAACTATTTTTCACATAATGCCTATAACAATCTTGCATAAATTTTAGCAACACTGAATTGAATCTCAAAGTGTGTGCTATATTCGAATACTCAGAGAGTGAAAATGACTATAATTTTTTTCTGAAGGTTAAATCTATATTGTTACTGTGTAAAAATAATATTTGCTATTCAAATTTATCTTGGAAAAATTATAATTAGCTCCATGGATTAGTGATTAATTAAATCTTTTTGAGTAATTAAATTTTATTTTTATTTTATTCATTTTAGAGAGGAGATACAGAGTGAGAGACAGAGAGAGAGAGAGAGAAAGGGGGAGGAGCTGGAAGCATCAACTCCCATATGTGCCTTGACCAGACCAGTGCAGGGTTTTGAACTGGTGACCTCAGTGTTCCCAGGTTGACGCTTTATCCACTGCGCCACCACAGGTCAGGCTGAGTAATTAACTACTTATTTACATTGTTACAAAATTATATATTATAAAAATAGACTTTATATATTAATTATATATTATAAAAATAGACTTTAATGAAGTAATTTATACCTTGTCCTTGACTGACTAGATATTAAATGACACAAAAAAGTATTATATAATTTGATGCAGAAAAAGAGGGAAGCAAGATATTTTTTGATAGTTGTGAATCACAATAATAAATAATTGTGTCTAGTGATTTTCATTAGGTGATGAGTTTCTCAAAGGTATAATAGAGACTTACTCATCAATGAATGTCTGAAAAAACTCAATATCTAGCCCATAGTTAGTATATAATTAATGTCCATTGAATGGCTATATGAAGAAATCAATTAAAATTATATAAATTCATGCACTTTTGCATGTAATATTTTATTGTATTCCAACATTTTTTCTAGCATTATGAGATAGGTAGCAGACCTGTTATTAATAATCCCTTTTAGCAATGAGACAATGTAGAGTCAGATTAAGAAATTTAATGTCTTTTTCAGGAATTGTTGGCTAAAATGAACAGAAACTCAGTCTAATTCAGACAAAAGTGGTAGTTTTTTCAAGGACACAAGAAATTAGAAAAAAATGGAGTTGGAGATAGAGCAGGACTTGAGAAATTGAACAGTCACAAGGTAACTAACTAATCACACACTCTGTTCATTTCTGTCTTCCTCTTGCTTTCCTTCCTTCTCTCTCTCCCCATCAACATGCTCCCTTATCTTTGCTTCTTATTCTCTTTCTGTATTTCTTCTAGAAAAACTCTGCTTGTTCTTGGTTGCATTACTCAATGATTTTAGCTTTCTAGTATATTTGCCTTGCCATGGTTCCATACTGGGCTTTGATGGAGTTCATATGAGTGTAGTCTACTATTGTTTGAATAAAGGCTTTTAGTCTAACTATGGTAAGAAAATCTGTGACCATTGAACATTGGAAATGTACCACCAAGGTACAATTATTCATTCAGCTGTTAATTTATAAGAATGCCCCTTCTGTGGTCTCAGGGAAAACACACACACTCACTAATCCAAGTTTACACTATTATTAAGTATTCAAGTAGAAATTGAGAACAGAGATTTCAATTCCTGGTTTAATCCTAATTCAAATGGGTTGATGAACAATAACTATATGCCACAAAGTTTGCTAGGAAACAGAATATAATTTTAAGCGAAGCCAGTTACTATCTTACCCTCTTGAATCTGGTAAGAGAGGTAGAAAGTAAAAGCAAAATCTAAAAGTTAATTTTTGTAGGTGTAATGGAGAAGAGGTGCCTTGGGATATAGGCAAAAAACGGAGCCTAAATGTGCCAGTTGCAGGATACACAGGAAGGGATGTTTTGGCTGACATGTTAACAGGTAAAGACTGGGAGAAGTGAGAACATTTTAGAAAGAAAGGTAAGCAGGTAAAAGGCAAAATGTAAATGTTTTTGCAATTTGTCCTGAGGATATTACTAGGTCATGAATTTTGAATAGATAAAAGACAGAATCATATTTGTATCTTGGAAAAATCACCCCTAATGCAATGTGGAAGATAGGAGGTTATTTGAGCAGTAATGGAAACAATTAATAAATGATTGAATGATTTCCACATGATGCCATGGTGTACTAAAACTGAGATCTAGTATACAGTCTGGGTTATGCTCTTCTCTCCTACTATGTGATTATTAATTTTATTATCATTATATTCTTAACCATAAATGCTATGAGGTGATATGAGAAATCTAATAAAAACTTCCCATGTTCATGCAGAAAACATTGGCTCACAACTTCTTTGATTAAAATGTAGAATGTTTAGTTAGTGTCAACTACAACAGAATTATTAGAATAAGCAGCTTGACGCTAGAGCAAACTCAATTTTCCATAACACGAAATGACTTTTAATGAAGTTATGAGTATTTCTAAATTTGTTTGTAGTTTTTTATTTACAAACTTTAAGTAAGAATTGTATATATATATATATATATATATATATATATATATATATATATATATATATATATATATATAATTTAAGGTTTAAATTTTATTTTGCAATTAAATCAGATCTTTTATTGAGTTACAGTAAAAATTTACCTCTAAAAGATTTTTTTTCCATTGGTTCAGTTGTTTATTTCTCTAGAGATATCCCCCCACCAGAACAGAAAACAGATTGCTTATTGTTGTTGTTAGTTAACATACTGTAAAACTTCACACTAGCCATAGAAGAATTTTGTCAATATTTCCCTTTCTAAATAACAAAAGAAGCCATTGCCGTATTTTAGACTAGAAGCCTTCCTATTAAAATGTGCCAAAATATGGGATTCCCTGATTACAGCATAACAGCTGCACTCGAACTCTCTCAGGCTAATGGATAAATAATCTGTTGTCAAAATTAGTTCTAATATAAACATATGTATTGATAGACTGCAGGGACTTTGAAGAAGTTGTTATGGTCTACTGGGTAATTAATGCATTTTAAAATAGGCATAATGTGCAAAATCACTTAGATTTAAATGGTTAGCAATATGCTTTAATCCTGGTTAATCTGGTACATATTAATAAGTATATTGAAAACTTGGCTTTGATTATAAGTTATCCAGGCTTGTAAGAAGATGTGGAAAGTAAAAAAAAAGTTTTGTCAAAATAAATTTCAAATGTGAAATATATTTAGTTGCATACGATTAAGATCGTAGCAGAAATATAACCAAGATCAATAAATTAATCAGAAATTTTTTACCGGCTGACAATTCTGTGAGAGAAATGTTGTTGGTCATCAGTAGGTACAATTTCTAGAACTGGAGGCAAAATAGAAAGCACCAAAAATAATCTGTAATATAATAAAATATATGTGTTCCTAGCTCCGTGGTAACAAACTTGACTTAATGTAAATCATATGCTACTAGGAGTTTATAAGAACCTGAAGGTATTTAGAAGAATGACTGTAACTATCCAAAGAGGTCATTTATGCTAAAGAGCTTTGATTAAAAATATATACAAAATATTTTCTATTAGAAAAGAAATACATGTTATATCAAAACTAAGTCTTCTCATGCGTCAATATAATTTTGTCATTTTATTCCTTAAACAACTGTTTTTGCAGATTATTCCAATCTTTATTGAGAAATAACTGATGCCCATCACTGTTTAAGTTAAAGGTGCGCCATATGAGAGTTTGATTTACATAGATTGTGAAGTGATAATCACAATAGGTTTAGGTGACTTCCATTTTCTCATGTAAATACAGTAAAAAGTAAAAGAAAGAATAAATGAAAAAAATTCTTCTTGTGACAAGAACTCTTGGGATCTACTCTCAATAACTTTCTTATAATATACAGCAGTGTGAGCTATAGTAATTATGTTGCACATGATATCCCTAGTACTTATTCATCTTACACTGGAGGTTTGTAACTTTTGACCATGTTCCTATTATTCCCACTCTCCTCACCTCCCGCCTCTGGTAATCACAGGTATTATCTCTTTTTCTAAGTTCTTTTTTTTTTTCAGAGACAGAGAGAGAGTCAGAGAGAGGGATAGATAGGTACAGACAGACAGAAACAGAGAGAGATGAGAAGCATCAGTCTTCTTATTGTAGCACTTTAGTTGTTCATTGATTGCTTTCTCATATGTGCCTTGAGCGTGAGGCTACAGCAGACCGAGTAACCCCTTGCTCAAGCCAGCGACCTTGGGTCCAAGCTGGTGAGCTTTTGCTCAAACCAGATGAGCCTGCGCTCAAGCTGGCGACCTCGGGGTTCTCGAACCTGGGTCCTCCGCATCCCAGTCTGAAGTTCTATCCACTGCGCCACCGCCTGATCAGGCTCTAAGTTTTATTTTTTAATTATTATTCCAAATATAAGTGAGAGCATATAGTATTTGTCTTTCTTTGACTTATTTCACTTAACATAATGTCCTCAACGTCATCCATGTTGTACATGATAGGATTTATTCACTTTGTTCGTTTTTTTTTTTTAATTTTTTTTAAAATTATTTTTATTTATTTATTTATTTTAGAGAAGAAAGACAGAGAGAGAGAGAAAGAGAAGGGGGGAGGAGCAGGAAGCATCAACTCCCATACGTGCCTTGACTGGACAAGCTCAAGGTTTTGAATCAGCAACCTCAGTGTTCCCTTTCGACGCTTTATCCACTGTGCCACCACATGTCAGGCAGGGTTTATTCACTTTTTATGTCTGAATAATATTCCATTATTTCAAGATTATTCAGCCATTAAGAGTGTAGAAATATAAATCAACATTTCTTCCACTGATAGATACTCAGGTTGTTCCCATGTCTTGGCTATTATAAATAGCACTATAATAAATATTGGGGTAGAGATATCTTTTCGAGTTAGTCTGCACATTTTTTGAGTTAGACCTTTGCTTTTACTTTCATTTCCAATTTTTTGTCATAAGGTTTTACTAAAGGGTTCCATGTTTCCACCCCTTCACCTTCTTCAAGAAAAATAATTGAAAAATTCTTAGTTTTCTCTAGAAAATATAATTTCTATTTGATAATGGATTAAGTAATTAAAGAAATATTTATTCATATGTCATATGCCCAGCACTGTGCAAGGTATTTAGCACATAAAGATGGGAAAAAAAGCTCAGTTTGTTAGAGCATTGTCTGGAAGCACAGAGGTTGTTAGTTCAATACCTGATCAGGGCACATACAGGAGCAGATCGCTGTTCCTCTGTCTCTCTCTTGCTAAAATCAATTTAAAAAAAAATTAAAATAAGAAAAGTATGTCTGTAGTTGTTTAGTGGATAGGAATTCTACTGTGAAACTAATCTTTCTATAAAGTTCAAGTATTAGATTTACTTGTTTTCATAGTCAGATGAATTGAAAATGTATTATTTATCACTTGGCCACCACTTCATTTCAATACTTTGAAAGAGTTGGGGACTCATATTGATATTTCCATGACCCAGAAACCTTTTTTCTCTTCTTCCTCCACCTTAATTATCTTTATATATTAATTTCCCATTCACTATAAAGAGTTTAACATTGCCAACCTCACTGTGTACTCCTAGAGCATGCTACATTTTCCACTGATATTTTTTTTGTTTCTGAAGTGAGAATTGGGGAGATAAAGAGACAGACTCCTGCATGCAACAAATTGGGATCCACTCAGCATGTCCACTAGGGGGCGAGGCTTTACCCGTCTAGACCCTAGACTCTATGATCTTGCTCCATTGTAACTGGAGCCATTCTAGCACCTGAGGTGGAGGCCATGTAGCCATCCTCAGTGCCGGGGCCAACTTTGCTCCAATGGAGCCTTGGCTGTGGGAGGAGAAGAGAGAGATAGAGAAGAAGGAGAGGAGAAAAGGTGGAGAAGCAGATGGGTGCTTCTCCTGTGTGCCCTGGCCAGGAATCAAACCCAGGACATCACATGTCAGGCTGACACTCTTCCTCTGAGCCAACTGGCCAGGGCTCATCCACTGGTATTTTTCATAACCATGAATACAAAAAGAAAATTCGTAGCAAACTGTTTAATGTCTGCACCTGCTGCTCTAGTGAAACTTTATGAGTATATTGATCATGCCTGTGTTATTTTCCTTTGATTCTCCGGTTTTAGCTCAACACTAGGCACAAAGTCGGTCCTATTAAACATTTGGAAAATGGAAAAATAATAAACAGAATTGAAAATGGCTATCAACCATATAAATAAAAACCAGATTTTTTTAAAGAAGGAAACATGGTTTTGATAACTCTCTGCAATTTCAAAAAATTACAAGTAAATTCCTGACATAGACATTGAATTCAATTGTTTGAGTTATTGATTGAGCTCATTAGTGTCACTTATTTGTCTTGTATTTTAACATTATTTAAGTACTTATTGAGCATCCATCCTGTGGTGGTATGCAGTGATGCTGGGAAAATGAATAGGGTATCTACAGTCACCAAGAAACTCAGAGCCTGGTGAAAGAGTAAAAATATCATATATAATTTAATATAACAACTCTTGTAAAAATAATAGACAAATATTTATTGGACCCAGAGGAGCGAATAATAATTTTGACCTTGTAGAATCAGAAGAATTTTACCAATCCTGACATAAAAGAAAGTAGGACTTCAGGCAGAGAAAATGATATTTTGTATAGGCATGGAAGTGCATGCCATTCGTAGGGTCATATTCTCAGTTACTACAATGTAAAGAGGAGTCCCGCAGCAGTAGACACTTTCAAAATAAGTGGGGGCAGCTTACAACATGATAAATGCACAATAAAATTATCAAAATAGGAATAAAGAATGTTAAAAGGTGATTTAAATAAGAGATAAACAGAAAATTCAGAAAAAAGAAATTTATTGCTTATAAACATAAAATAGTTCTGAGTCTTTTGGCAGCAAAAATATTTTAAAGGAGAGACACAAGATGATATTTCTTTATTATCTCACAGCTAATTAATTCATTAAGCAGATCTAGCTCTTCATTAATACTAAATTCAAGGAAGAATTCATGCCATGAGTCTTTATTTGTAGTTGTTTAACATAATGGTTAATATTTACAATAAAAACCTTTTAGAGAAATCTCAATAGAGATGATTTTTTTTAAAAAATTGTTTTAAAAAGCTACATTCATTTTCTGATTATAAATGAATGTAGGTGTACATGCTATGGAATACAGGCTATAGAATATCTGGAAACTACAACAGAAAATAAGAAAGAAACCAAATTCCCTAAAATCACACCACCCAACGATATTTATTACTGTTGATATTTAGCAAATGTTACTTTCTGTCATTTTTCTCCCTAAGAGAAAATTAACCTCTTGGCTGACCTTCCAGACTACCCCCAATTCTAACACAAATTTAGTACTTTCAAAAACATATCCCAAATCCCAAACTTAAGGAGCATATGTTTACAATAACTTTTTTAAGGGAATAATCGGAAAACTTTCCTCAAAAAGTTTTATAGCATAACTGGAAATTGATGGCTTTGCAGGGGGGAGGCATACTGCTCCAAGCACTGCATTTTGCTGAGTATATTCATAGTTGATTCCCTCTTCCAAAGTTAATTTTCCTATCTTTCTTTGCCTGATTTTGTCTGACACCTAACACCCAGAGTCACAAACCATCACCACAAAATGTACACATACACTCACACACACACATACACATTTAGTCTACACACTAGAGGCTTACAAAGCATGGGAAATAATCCAGATGTTTATGATTTATATAAAAATCTACATTTCTATGTTCTTATCTCCAAACATATATTTCTAATGTCTATATAATTGTCAAAATAGGAGCATACAAAAATATATTTAACCATTTTCTTATTCTTGGGAATAGTGAAACAAAGACTTTTTGTGTTGTGGTTTAATTCTTCACAGTAATAAATAGCATTATGAAGAAATCCATGTGTATTAAAAATTGAAGGTCATTGATTATTTCTTGAAGGCTCTTGATTACTTATTAGAAAGTTATGTTATTAGTTTATCTGTATATATTTCATCTATATTTCTTAGTTCTTCTCTTTCTTGTTCTCTTGGGATGTACATCATTTGGGCTAATCTTGGTTTTTCTACAGCAGCTTTCAATGACAAAGGGTTTTATTTTGTTTTCTTTTTTCATTCCTGCTATATGTCCTGATGGGTTGACTGGAACTCTATCCCTTCTTATCCTGGTCATCATGCTGGGACCAAACTGCTAGAGTAACCACTATCTGGAACTTTTCCTATTGTACATCTAATAAATATTAAATACCTTTATTGTACTCCTGTTTTAGCTTCATATAACATTTAGAATTAAACCATAAATAAATAAAATTTAGAAAAATTTATAAAATTCACTAAAACTAAAATTTTGTTTATTTTCAAGAACATTTTTTTTTTTTTATAGTCAGCAAAGAAGCAATTTTGTCTCCTGGAAATTAGAGTGCTGATATCCCAAAGGGATTCCAAATTTTCTAAAAAGACTTCTCAAGCAGGTAATTATGCTTCTCTCCCATTAAGAAAGAACAAAGCATGTAGGAAGGGAACTTGCCTCACCTTTTGAGAAACTCCTTTCGGAACCTTCAGCAGTGGAGCTGTCAGCAGCTTTAGAGCTGTTCTTCCACTTCTGAGCAGGCACGTGCCACTCACATTCCTTCCCAAAGTCTCCCTCCTGCCCCCTTTCTGGATGCCCCTCTTGTTTGCCCACCTGTCACATTTCTTCTCCTTCTACCTTTCATGAGTGAAGTTCTCTCCACTTGGCTCCAAAGGCAGATCCCACAGCAGAGTAAAGCAAGGTGGATACAGGAATCACCATCTGGAGCAAATTACACATTTTCTTCTCCACTTACATGCAAAAGGAATATAGTCAATCAATTAGAAACAAAATTAACCAGCAACTTCATGTTGCCGTTTTCTTGCTGTCCTGGGATTCTGTTGATGAAGGTAAGATCAATCATTCTTCAGTGTGTCTGCATGACAAGTACCCCTTAACAACACTCTTCAAAGTCCCCTCACCCAATATGTAGCATTTTATAGATTGACATGCATTGCTTGATTTTTTTCTTTTTACTTTAGATTGATTCCATTTAAATGACTACTTATGATTTACAAGGACTCTTTAAATGCTTTGATACAAATATTGAATTTTTAAAAGCACTCTATGGACATGGTTTAGGTACTGGGCTTCTCATTACAACTTTGTTTTCAGTAGTAAAATAAGGGAAACAATCTAATTATTCAACAATAAAACTTAGTTAGAAAGCATGGCACACCTTTGCAATCATTTAGAGTGACTTGAAAAATATATCAATCATTATATTGCTAAGTAAAATAATGCACATAAAATATGTATCACATGAAGCCATACAAAATTTCATTCACCTATATTCATAAAGTATGGTAGATTATGTAGAAAATAGTCATTTTTAAAAAATGTCTGGGGTATAATAGTCCATGCAATCTTTTTACTTTTTTGTAATGAAAAAATTAATTTGGTAAACAATCAACTAAAACAACAGTAAATATCACAAAAAAACTTGCTACTTACCCATGTGTATGTATGTGTGTATTTATATAAATGTATAGCAGACTTTCTTTCAAAACAATTTTTTTTTCAAAATTATCATGAAAAACTAACAGAGGATACAAGGTTCAATGTAGTAAAATTATATTTAGGGCTCTCTTGCCACTCCCTTCTCTTCACCTCCCCTAGGAATATTGACCACATTTTTGAAACACTGTCATGCATTTCTCAAAATTAAAACTTTCTAACAATGTACCTTTTTCTTTACATTTATTTCCTTGCTTTTTTTTCTCTTTTTCTTTCTCCCCCCCCTTTCTTTTGCCTTTTCTGTATTCTTTCTTTATCTTTTTCTTCTCTCTCTTTTTTAATTCTTTTGTTCTTTCCTTATGACTTCCTTTCTTCCTTCCTTCCTTCCTTCCTTCCTTCCTTCCTTCCTTCCTTCCTTCCTTCCTTCCTTTCTTCCTTCCTTCCATTTTGGCTCTTTCTTTTCTATTAACTGGTTCAATAACTATCATATATACTAATATTTGTTACATGTTTTAAATATTTAATGCAATTTTATCTTTTTACCAAGTCTGGCATTTTGATATGATCTCCAGTTTATAGCTTAGGAAAGTGAGGTCAGAGATAATAAATAATATAGCAGGGTTATGCTAAAAAAGTAGGAATTAAAATTTAAACTCAGATTCTATCCAACTTCATTGCTAGCATTCTTTCCATTACCACACTCTTACTTCTCCATATAGCTTTCTTATTTCTTACTAAATGTGCGTATACCAAAATGCATTTAATTCTCACAGTACTACCAATAAGCTCCATATTTGCACCTTTTATTGATAAAAAACTGAGGTTTAGTTAAATTACGTAAATTGTCCGAAGATACAAAGTTTGATATTTCCCTTTGGGTAGAACTGCTTACACCATTAACAGGTGAGAACTTTCTAAAAATGACACAAAAATTTGTTGGGAATCATTGTCTGACCCCATGATTTAAAAGGTACTATTTCTTTGCATTTTCTACACATATCCAGTCATGTCTAAATCAGAGACACTGACTTGTGCTATTGGTTTAACATTGCAAACTGCTACATTCCAGAACTAGGAGGAATTTGGTGAGGCTCCGAGACCCTCTGTGAGATTCTCCTCACAAACCTCTTTTATGTCAAGGTTGGAACTCTTACCCCACACATTCTAATGTGTCCTGGAAGGTGGAATTCTTATTTCAGGGGCTTTATAATTGACCATAGAGACTTGTGAGTCTATTGACCATGTGCTAGGCACTGTGCTTGGTACTGGGGAAGCAACATATGTAAAATAAAAAGCTTCCAGACCTCACAGAACTTCTATTTATGACTGAGGTAAAAGACATTCTATCTGTATTCAACTCAATTTCTTCCACCTTCAGGGCTAAAGTCAGAAAGGCAGATGGTTGTGTTACTTTTTTATGCTCACTTATAGACTTGTGGCAAAGCTCTGGGTCTTAGAACATGACCTTAAAGCAGTCACAATTCTCTACATAGATGCTATTTATGGGTAGTTAATTAAATTATATTATTGTGTACTTCATGAAATTTCATATTTTATTTAGGGCTTTCAAGTTATTTTTTCCTAAAGATATATATCTCATAAAATAAAAAATTAGTCCAAGTATTTTTCTCACATTCTCAGCGACTATTGAAAAATTCATATCCTTTTTATTAATGTTTGTTGTTTTATGAATTACTAACAAGCAGTTTGAGAAAAGTGAGTATACTTTTATTTGGACAACTATAATATTACTTAGTATAATATTTGAAGAGGCAACCATCTTTTCCAGTAGTGGTTGGTATTGGGTAAGAAGTTTAGGTCAGGGACTTTCTCTTATTTTTATATTTAACAAAAATATCATTCTTTTCATTAAGAATTAATATTTCTCATTAATATCTTAGAAGTTTCTCATTGTCAGAGAGTGACAAGAAGGAGCAGATTTTGATGGTTTATATCTGTGTGTCTGCATGCTTACTTGTGCATTTTGTTTCTGAAAGAGCAGAGAGTATTCTTTATTATTAATTGATGAATATTTTGCTCCAAAATAAATCATTGATCCAGCCATTATAAAGTAATTGTGTTCACTACATAATGCTTTTAAATCAAATGAATATTGAATACTACTTTATCGTAGAAACTTGTCATTAAAAATCCTTTTATTTGGATACCTGCAATGGTCAATGCCTTACTATAAACTGTGTCTGAATCAGACCAAAAAAAGGTAGGGCAAAAAAAAAAAAAATCATTAAAAATAACAACAAAGGTAGTTATTTATAGTGCATTTTAATCCCATATTTCCAATTGCATTTTTCTTTTTTCTTTCCTTCCTTTCTTTTGCAGTATTGTGTTCCAAAGTATATATTTCAGTTAAAACACATAAAGTAGTTTTAGCAATTATTTGCATTGCAAAACTCCTGATTTAAAAAAATGAGTTCGTTAGAATTTTGCTATAACTTAATCCTCAGGGTCAATTCTATGTGCCTTTTTAATAAGTGAAAGGTTTGGTGTAAAATAAATAAGCCATTGTTCCTCCCGCCTTTATCCCCTTCTTCAAAACTTGATGGAAATACAGGTATTGTGAAAGGGAAAATAAAGAGGATTAAAATTACAGGCCTTGTGGAGAACAAAGATAAGCTTTGTTGAACTGGTTTAAAAATATAACATGTTTTTTGAAGAAGATATAAAAATAAAAAGCACTGTATAAATATTTCTTAACTGTATAACTAGTAAGTATGAAATAAACATATATGATATCTTTTAGTCTGTTTCTCAGATATAAGAATTCATTTATTTTATGGTTATTAATATAAACTGGAAATTGTCCTGACTCCTTTAAAATGAATACCAAGAAATCAGCATTTTCACGAGTATCATTATTAAACAAATTTAAAAAATGATAATAGAATAAATATTCTATTATGTTAATCTATTACATAAAGTTGGAAAGAAGAACCTTTTTCTTCCCCGCAGGAAATAGCTTGAGGCTGATAAAACATATGTTGCAATAAGCTTTTGCTGCTTGTATTTTCTGCAACTATGGTAGCGATGCCTATAAACACTAATCCAGACTTTCTTTTCTCTGTATGAGATTCATCTTTAAAGGGGTATGTTGGGCAGATGAAATATATTATGCTCACTTTGTTAAAGATGGTGCTGCCCACGTGCAAGTTTTAAGAGTAAGCTTTTCCCCACCCGATTGACTGATTGGATGATGTGGGGTGGTGCACTCTCATGAGAAATCCCCCCAGTATGTCTCAGATAAGTGACTTTGTATCAGAGATTTTCTTGTTTGTAGATTGGATTAAAGGTTTTGAATCTATGCTATAAAGTGGGGCAGACCAGGAGCTTACTCTCTCTTGGTTCCTGAGGTTAGCATTAGAGAGGAAAGCAGATTAAGGCAATGTGGAGGAGAGGAGGCAGCCAAGATGGTGGAGTGCTGAGGAAAAAGCCAGTTTGTGCAGAGTTTGTGTAGAGAGAAGGAGATGGGAAACAGAGGTAAATAAGTCTGGTGAGCTAGAAACCTTTTGATTCTAGGAAACTCGGATAGATCAGTAGCTTTGTGAGCACTGAATGAGTGGGTTTTGGAGCCCGCCGGGTGCAAGCTGGAAAAAAAGCTGATGGCTCACCAGTTCTTGACTCTGTTGTTTCATTACCGACTGTCCGAATCTAATGTGAACCTGAATGGGACAGGCAGCTCTGATGGTGGCCTTGGCTTTACAGGGTATAAATAAAATATAACAGAATAGAAGTTGTTTCAGGTCAAATTCTTGATTTTCTTAGATCCATTCTGACTTTTTATTATAGTTACTTTGAATATGTTTTATATGGGTATTTGAATAATGATTTTATATGGGTATATTTTATTTTTTTTTATTAATTTTTATATGGGTATATTTTATACTGTGTACTATTTGGCTTGTCAGGGGTTCCAGGATCAAAATAATGTCCACGACAAAATGTGACTATATGTGTGTATGTATTTGTGTGTAAATATTTATACATAATAAATATTTATGCATCTGTATGTACAGATACACTTATATGCTTTAACATATCAGTTTCAAAATATATTAAAACTATTTCTAACAATGTTCCCCCAATAATACATATATTTGAAATATCAAGAATTTTAAACAATTCATCAGCAGCCATCAATAATGTAATGTTTCTGTGACTGCCCCCTCCAAGAATAGTAGCCAGTTGATGGTAAGTTGTATGTCTGGAAGAGATAATAAGCACATCTTCAGATTTTAACCTGTTTCATTTTGTTTTCTACTTTCCCAGAGAAAAAGAAACAAAAGTGCTTCTTTGCTTGGTTACGCACATGGATGGGGAGCATTTAACCCAAGCATACTCTGGCAAAACAAATAAATAAATTTCAAGTGAAAGGGAGCTTCTTGGATTAATATGTGGTGTATAAAAGACATTTTTCCTCTTCCAGATTTGCCCTCTAATTAAAAAAATATAATTTTCTTCTTTTTGGTTTGCTTTTATAGTTTTTTTTTTCTTTTATTCCTTAGAAGTTGTTTGTTGGTTTCTACTCTGGAAATTGGAGGAAGATAAAACTAGTTTCAGTTAAACATGGAAAATTTCTTGTATGTAGCTTGTAATATACAGGCATTACTGTTTATATGTCCATCAGATTGAGGTTTCTTGGTTTCTTTTATTATATTGATATTATAAGAGTTTTTTATTTCTCTGTTTTCGGGAAACAGCTTCTTTTTGGTCATATTTTCTAAATTTGTCACGCAAAGAAATGTCAAAAGAAAAAGAAAAATTTTAGTAAAAACCTTTTTCTTATTTTTGATAAACTGTAAGAGCCATTTGTTTCATATATTTTAATAAGAATCACCTTAAGGGTTAAATTAGTTTTGAAATGGCGTAACTAATCATAAAGGCAACATTAAATTAGGAATTTTATTTACACTCTTTTGACCTTTATTTTATATTAGTATGTCCTGTTTTCTTTTCTTTGTGCTTCCACCGTTTTACTGGCTATACAACTGCATAAAAGTTAATAAACACTCTATGCTTCAGTTTCCAGTTCCCTGAGCTATAAAATACAGATATTAGAGAATAATGCATGTAAAAATATAAAGCATAATAAATTCCATATGTGCATGTGCAAACATCTTATATACATCTATAAACACAATGTGTATGCATATATAAGCATAGGTAACACATATGTGTCATATACACGTATATAGTGTGCATATATATATATATATGTCATTTAGTAATTTTGTTTATATTTCTGGTAATCTTGTATTCAATCATTTCTTTATATGGCTAATTTTAAATAAGGTCCCTGAAAAAAAGTTATATAATTAAGGAATCAATAAAACACATTGAATGTATCAAAATAAATGTTTACTTTCTTTTAACTATTTGGTAAAAGGCTATATGGCTCCTGGTTCTCAGTTGCAAATTTCAATTTTAAAAGATTTTCTGAGGAAATTTGAAATTACAGGGTGATGGTCATGTACTTCACAACAAGGATACATTCTGAGAAATATGTTCAAAGAAAGGCAAAATTGTCCTATGTGACCACCATAGATTGTACTCACAGAGAGCTAGATGGCATAGCATACTGTACTCCCATACATCATCATCTTATATGGGGTCCCTCAACTGAAACATCATTATATGGCTGATGACTGTATTGAGAATGTGTATTGAGAATGATAGCCTGTTGCAAAAAGGAGAAGACTATACAAACTTAAACTTTAGGGAACACTTTTTAAACTTTATGTTGTGTTTCTCTTTTCTCTTTTTTTATTTTAACAAGTTAAAAAAGGACAACATAGAAAAAAGATAGGAGATGAAAATTGTAATGCTGATGTCCAACACCAGGAAGGTCCACATTGGATTCTGGCAGATGGTAGAAAAACTGCGGAGCCAGAAAGGGTTGGGTCATTCTGTTTAATAAAGTCTTACAAGGGTGGACAAGCACACAGGCAGAAAAAACTGCCTCTCAGGCAAACAAACTGGAAAAATGGCCCCTCACAGTGGTGAGCAGGCAATCTGCCATCTGCAACCCCCAATCTCTCTCTCTCTCTCTTTTTTTTTTTTTTAACAGGGACAGAGAGAGAGTCAGAGAGAGGGATAGATAGGCATAGACAGACAGGAACGGAGAGAGGTGAGAAGCATCAATCATTAGTTTTTTGTTGCCATTGTAACACCATAGTTATTCATTGATTGCTTTCTCACATGTGCCTTGACCGTGGGCCTTCAGCAGACCGAGCCACCCCTTGCTGGAGCCAGCGACCTTGGGTCCAAGCTGGTGAGCTTTTGCTCAAGCCAGATGGGTCCATGCTCAAGCTGGCAAGCTCGGGGTCTCAAACCTGGGTCTTCCACATCCCAGTCCGATGCTCTATCCACTGCGCCACTGCCTGGTCAGTCCCCCAATCTCTCTTGAGTGCAAGCACCCATGGTTTTAGAGAGGCCATACCCAGGTGTCGCAGCCACATGATCACATACCAGTCAGGCAAAGTGCTTGCAGCTGGTAACCCCACGCGCAAGCCTAACACAGCTGCCCCACAGAAATCAATGACTTATTTGAAATAAGAGAATTGTGAAAGAGTGAAGAGGCCTTTAGATCACTTAAAATTGAATTACATGCTAATTTAAGTAAAGAAAGCTCAGAAAGTAGCCTACAGAAATTCCCCTTCAGGCTGAAGCCAGATAATCTTTGCTGATTTAGGCCCTTAATTAACATAAACTAATCATGCTGTGTGCTCTAGAGAAGAAATGACATATAATTGTTAGTACTAATTTCTTAATTGTTAGAAAGTGATACTTCAGTAGTGCTTCATCCAACAAGAATATCTGTTACGTGGCATCTCTTCTCTCCACACATGTCAACAGTTTACACTTATAAACACATCAAAGAGAATATTTACTAATTCACGTAATTCCTTCTATTTGTCTTTAAGACAAATTTGATGTTCTGAAATATAACCTCTACTCCCTTTTATTAATGGAATGACAAGCATGGCTCTCAGTACTGAGAATGGGTAATCCAGTCAAAATGTATAAAACTATTTTTCATAGTAAGTCACCAGCACTAAATTATCCAATAGGAAGTTTAAATGGAATTTATTAAAGAATAAAATTCAACCAAGTAAATTTGAACATCTAATTGGCTTTATTTATTTATTTATTTTTTTACAGGGACAGAGAGAGAGACAGAGAGAGGGATAAATATGGACAGACAGGAACGGAAACAGGTGAGAAGCATCAATCATTAGTTTTTCGTTGTCGTTGCGACACCATAGTTGTTTATTGATTGCTTTCTCACATGTGCCTTGACCGCTGGCCTTCAGCAGACTGAGCAACTCCTTGCTGGAGCCAGCAACCTTGGGTCCAAGCTGGCAAGCTTTTTGCTCAAGCCAGATGGGCCCACGCTCAAGCTGGCGAGCTCGGGGTCCGACCCTGGGTGTTCCGCATCCCAGTCCGACGCTCTATCCACTGCGCCACCGCCTGGTCAGGCTAAGTGGCTTTATTAAGAGATTTATGAATCGGGCAATACCACACTTAGCAATCAAAAGAGAATGCTGAGAGGTTGTCTAATGTTTTATAGAAAGAATGGTGGGAGGCAGGGGCAAGGAAGCTATTAACAAAAGAAAAGGAAGAATTATTTTTAGAGGAGGACACCTTTTGCAAGAGGAAATGGAAAGGACTTTTATCCTGCAGATTGCCTCTTATTGTGGGTGGGGTGGTAAGGAAGGTAGAGGGAGAAGGCACAAGGGACAGATTACCTCAGTGGTGTTGACCAGAAAATTTCAGACTAGTCAAGGTCAAGTTTCTGGGTGAGGTTAAGACATCAATTAGATCAGGTATGAAATCTAGGTTTGGTATCACAAATTTCATCAATTTTAGGTCTTTTAGTTTTCTCTTTAACACATTAGAGAACAAAAATATTGGATATACACTTTCTATATGTGCTCTTTGCTTACATTCTCTTGAAGAAGATGAAATAACAGTCATTATTAATTCATATTTATTCTATTCTGTGATCTCAAAAGAGGTCAAGAAATCAAACATATAATGTAAATAAATCTGGATTTCCTCCTTTTGAAGAAGAGCTGGATTTCAGGAAGGCTATAGTAAGTACACTAAGTGCTTTACTTGTATGTTCTCGAATAAGTAACAAAATATAAAATTAAAAATTCTTGAAAGTGACAAGAAATTGGAAGTGATAGGACACAAAAACAAGAATGTCATCTTTTCTTTCTTTTTCTTTCTTTTTTTTTTTTTGAGATCTTTCTAATAAGAACCAAGCAGGAACAATTTTTAGGCCTGGTGCATTTAGACGGCATAATACAAGGGTGGAACCACATACACTTACTAAGTGTTATACTGTCAATTCAAATAGTATAATTTGTCTCAGTTCATGGCAGTACATTTTCTTCTTCCTTCCCATGTCTCCTCCATTTTTGCCACTGAAAAGATCTTTAAGGAATGAAAAGAAAATAGCATAGTAGGAAGTAGTTTTGTATATTAGACTGAAATTAAATAAAAAATACAAAAACCCAAAACCTAGGCATTGTTTTCAGTAAGTTTTAGTACATTATAGTTTGCAAATATAGAATTGTTTTCTTTTCAAAATTAATTTCAGTGAATATTTTCTTATGCTACTAAGATAACTGTGTGCATCTATTTTGTGATATTCTAAGATTAGAGTGCACATTGAGCACTATGAGAGCATGAATTTTTAAAGTCTGGGGAAAGTTATTGCAACTCAGCTCTAAGCAGTCCACAGAGAGCCTGAACATAACTTGTGCTCCAAGGACAGGGACACAGAGATGACTGTTTCAGTGCTGCCCCCCAGGGGCACCCAGGAGAGTGCCAGGGCTCTTCTCCAGAGCAAAAAATAATGAGAGCTGTGTAATAATACCTATGTGCACAGAGTTCGGGGAGCAGAGAAAAAGGGAAGGACACTTGTCTTTTAATGTTTTTATCAACAGCACAGCTCCAGATGTTTTCCAGACCCTTTTCTTAACTTCCTACCAAACAAGTAATCTTGTATATAAAAATATTTTCATTTCAATATCAATATTTCTTATGTCTCCTGGAGTTTACCACTGATTCCTGATATTTTTATTTTCCATTAGAAAGTCTATTCTGTTCCTTACAGAATTTCAATGAAAATGTTTAAGTTTAATGGTTTAGTAGTGTTGACAGATTTTTTATAAATTCACTCTAATATGATCCTGATTAATATTTTTCAAGGAATAATATCCTCTTCTTTATACTTATCTTAAAGGTGTCTATTCTTTGAATAAACTATTGATAATGTTTGAGATAATGAGTCATTTTAAAAGACTAAATTAAACTCATACCTAGGTCAGTGATGGGCAATCATTTGAGCTTGGTGTGTCAAAATTCGCCAAAAAACTGAGCATAACTCAGGTGGTATGTCACTTCAAGAAAAACCACCTAACTGGAAGTCCCAGAACTAGACTCTCTGTGCCGGAGTTCTGTTGTTTGGCCTATAGACCTCTGGCACCGAATGTCTACACTATAGCAAATGTTTTATCCTCGGCTACTGCACCTGGCCATGCAGGAGCCTAGGATAAAACATCCCTCTGAGCATGCGGCCCCATACTTCTCTAGTATGCGGCCACATGTCATCAAAAATGGCTACACGAAAGTCAGTGCTGACATGTGTGTCATAGGTTCACCATCATGGATCTAGGTTCTTCTTTGGTTTTCAAAGGAACCTAATGTCTATAATGTCCATGTATTTTCAAAAGTATTTATTGATGTTAATGACATTTGTAATGACAAATTATAAAGAGAAACAAAATATACCAGATTACAACCATAGTAGCAGAAGAGGCTTCAGGGCGAGAATACCACAGTATTCACAGGAAGCAGCCTTAGTATATAGATGCGTATTAACAACAATGACAAAGACTCTAGAGACCAGTTTGTACACTAAGTAGGGAAAAAGCTTTACTGCTAAGCAGTAAACCTAGTTCAACACAGAATTTCAGACAGCTCTTGAAGATGAGGAATGGGGTAGGAAAAATAGAATGGAACTTTTTAATCTCAGAAACTCCAAAATCTCTTCCTCTTAGGAGAAAAGCAATGTCACTGAATGTGGCTGCAAGTTTGTTATTTACACCCCACATTAGCTGGAAATGGTCTGCTTTGTATGTGCGCTACTTAACTTCACATTATGGTAGCCAGGTGCTTCTGTTTTGCATGGGAGGGCTCCACCTGGGAATCTGGAATCCATAGGCTCTGCTCTGCGTGGGATGGGCAGGAGTTGGGATTGTGTTGCCAGTCAGTCTGCCCCAACATCAGCAGACTGAGAGAGTGCCCCACTCTAGGCTTATCTGGTGAGTGCGAGTAAAGAATGCCATTGCGAGTGTATTAATCTTAGCCTATGGGGAATAGGTCACATCTTTCTTGATGGAATCTGCAATCAGCACTGAAGGAAAATGATGTCAATTGTCATGAAATTTGGAAGGACCAAGGATGAAAGTAGGTGAGATTTCCTTAGTTTTAACTATGTGATTTCTATAAATTAAATATTATTGTGATGATGTAAGGTTGGTATATAAAGTACAACTCCAGGGTATAGCAGAGGTAGCTACTTATATATTGGAAAAGATTTATCAGAGTTTGGCCTAAAAGCATGTGATTGTGTGTGTGTTCCTTCAAATTTAACCAAGAGTAATTAAGATTATTGAAAAGATGATGAAGAAATGGAAGGAGATAGCACCAACAAGTGTCTAATAGAAACATATAACATATTTTTAAGAATTTAAGTGAAAGATATACATTGTTTCTCTTCTATTTACAACAACCTTAGTTATAAAGATTAGAAAATGGATATTCTCTAAAAACACGGAGATAAAAATAAACATAATTCAAATGCCAAATATGCAAATGTTTACTGTATACCACACTCTATGACATCCCAGATAGACACAGGAAGTCATAACAGCTGCATTTATAATATGCCATCAGTTTAATTAATTTTTCAATATTAATAGTTTCTGAATTTGGAGAACCTATGGGGCCAATGAGACTCAGAGCCTCTCAGCAGACATTCCTGGGTCAGACCCCCATGTGTTTTGGTAGAAAAGTGTACTTTGTATAAAATAGTTTCATTCAGAGAGAAAGGGCCTCAGAAGACACTATTTAGTTGAATATTTAGTCAACTATGTATCATCTTGTTCCATGCAGTTGAAACATTCAGTGGCAAAATTGAAAAACACTTCTCATATCTAAAATTAAAAGTATAATTTTAATATGAGACATTATTTTATTTTGCTATGTTAAAAAAAAGGAGACACAATGGTTTTAAAAATAAAACAGTGAGTTTCTTTACATTGTAACTGGATAGTTGTGGGTTTTTTTCTGTTTTTGAAAAGTATTAAAACTGATAAAAAAATTGAAGCAAGAATAAATAAATCTTAACCACACTGAATGGAAAGAAAAAAAATCTAATTCAAGTAGTTTAAGACTATATTTCAATATTTAGTGGTATTTTCGTGGGAACAATCACAAACAAATCCTAAACTTTTTAAAAATAGTATGGACAAAGCAACTCTGAAGCTGTTTAAGATATATTACGGGATTAAGCAAATAAGTAAATATGTTGATATTGTTAGGAGTCAGAATTCTCACTATAGAAGATGAGACATTTAAATAAGGACTGGGGAAGACAACAAAGAATCGTTTGAGGGATGAAATTGAAGGTATTGGGGTAGGCTCATGATTTCTAAAATATATGTATATACTTCTAATGTATATGTTCATGTGACATGTATGTAAATAATGCTGTGTATATGATATATATATGCATAGCACTAGCCTGACCTGGCAGTGGTGCAAGGGATAGAGCATCAGACTGGGACATGAAGGTACCCAGGTTTGAAACCCTGAGGTCACTGGCTTCAGCATGAGCTCATTTGGCTTGATTGTGGGCTCACCTACTTGAGTGCAGGGTTGCTGGCTTGAACATGGGATCATAGAAATGATCCCCCATGGTCACTGACTTGAGCCCAAAGGTCACTGGCGTGAAGCCCAAGGTCACTAGCTTGAACCCAAGGTTTCTGGCTTGAGCAAGGGGTCACTCAGTCTGCTGGAGTCCCCCTGCCCCCAGTCAAAGCATATATGAGAAAGCAATCAATGAACAACTAAGGAGACTAAGGAGCCACAATGAAGAATTAATGCTTCTCATCTCTCTCCTTTCCTGTCTTTCTGTCCCTATCTGTCCCTCTCTCTGTCACAAGAAAACAATATGTATGCATAGCTCTAGATAGCAGCTAGGTCTAGAAGCAAAAACACTGCAGCAGCAATGAATGTACCTGCTGCCTCACACCTTGCTCTTTGTCATCTATCTCTCACTAAAAGAAAACAGGACTTCTAAATTGGGTCAAGGTGGGTACAGGGTGAGGCTGAGACGTATTGTTATACCAAAAAATTAGGATTTGCTCAAAAAAGTGATGGAGCATGTCATAGAGATGCTAGCCCAGCTGAAAAATCTTCCCCTGGCCAAATATATAGAGAACAATTTGTGCTCTAAAATAATGAATGATGGTAATAAATTGTGGGTTAGCTCTAAAAAATAAATATTCATTTTTTAAACCAAAAGTAAATAGAAAAATGAGAGAGAAGGGATGGTTTTACTTATTGTAGAGTGCCAAAGGCCAACAGGTAAGTGAGAATGGGGCCTGGGCTGGTTCAGGAAAATATCAATGTGTGCTCGCTACATCCAGAGAGAAATTTTGAAGAGAGGAATATTTCTATCATCATAAGGTGTCCTCTCAGAGACTGTTTTGTAATTGTAAGAAAAAGAACCAATAACTATACAATGGAGAAACGGGAAGAAACTTTGACAATTTTAGACACAATGAGCATCATCAATAAAAGGCGGAGGATATCATGTACCTCCCATTTAGTGCTCTGAGAAGGACCCCTTTACTAATCCAGCACTCCAGACAGTAGTGATTCTAAGTATAATCACGAAGAGAGTTCAGACAATGCTCAAATGAAAACATTCTAAAAAGAGGGGAGGAGGCTATATTTCTCAAAAATGTCAATGTCACACACAAAAAAAGAAGATTGTAGAGCTTTTTCAAGTCAAAGGAGAAGTAATAAGGCATGACAACTAAATATGATACTGACTCAAAACTGGATTATGTACTGAAGAAAAATTTTATTATAAAGAACATTATTCAGTTAATTAAAAATTTTATAACATGGTTATAAAATTTATAAAAACATTGTATGAATGTTAAAATTTACTCTAGTGTGATTATGTAAGAGAAAATCCTTATTGTTAGGAAAAAATGCACTGGAGAATTTAGAATAAATGGCCAATATGTATGAAATGTGCTCTCAAATGCATAATATATATATTAAATTATTATATATTAATATATTATATATAAATGTAATAATATAATGCATTATTTATTATCAAGTATTACATAATATTTTGTGTATTAATATTTCTTTCTTTATATATATAAAGGGAGAGAGAAAGAATATGGTAATGCAAATTGGAAAAACTGTTAACAGGTGAGTCTACTTAATTTTAAAAATACATGGGTATTTTCTTATACTTTCAATAATATTTTTTTAATTAGTTGTAATACATTATTATATTAGTTTCAGGGTGTACAAAATGGTGATCAGACATTATATAACTTAGGAAGTGATCACTCCAATAAATCTCATACCCATCTGACACCATACAGTTCTTACAATATTATTGATTATATTCCCTATGCTGTACTTTACATCCCCATGACTATTCTCTAATTACATTGGTATTTAATGAGTTTTTAATAAAATTTTGCCACATTCTGTATGTTTTCAATTACTTCTCAATAAACATTTTTTAAAAAGACCGTAAGTTTGACATTAGAGAATTAAAGGTTGATTTGAAGTCCTGAGTGATCCTACTTCAGTTTCTTGCATCTCAGTGGTCTGTTCTTTAAAGCAGAGGTAGTCATTCATGTCACTTTACAATATTATAATGACAACATGAATTGCTATTTGGAACATAGCAAATAGGTGATCAGCAAAGGTTGACCCTTCTCTCAGAGCCTAAACTCATCTCCCAGATAAATATCATCACTAAATCCAATTTCTACAAGTTTGATTAAATCTTCATGTCTTTTTAATAAACTTTTGATTCCATATTTAAAAATTATACAGTAGTAGAGATTTTAAGCTTAAATTATGGTCTTACTCTAAAAGAATGTAAAGTCTTTAAAGGTCAGGAATATTTTGTATTCAAGTTGGTATTCCTAGCACATATTACATCTAATAATTGGCACTTAATAGATGCTTATGGTATGTTTATTGAAAGGAGTTCAATGATCTACACAGTTATAACTATAATTTGACATAATTATGGAGATCAAATGTTTTGACTACAGCATTGTTATATATGTGTCTGGATGTCCTCACCATTGAAAAGCCATGCGGCTGGTTTGAGGTGAATTCAATAGACTTAAATGCCTCCCCCTAGTTCTGTTCTAAACTGTTCAAGCCTAAACCACAAACCAAGGCCATTTTTCCTTCTTCTGTAATCCATACTCTTTCTTTCAAAAAGACTCAATGCCAACCATTTTATGCATTCTATAGTCTTAAGCTTTAGAACAGCTTCGTTTTAGTTTTTTTTTTTTTCTTAAATTTTTTCTATACCTTTTTTTCTTGAAGAAAAATGCTATTTAAATTAAAATCAGTCTTTGTTTATTTCTCATTTTGAGTCCAAGAAATGTGTTTAAATGGAACAAATTACAGCAAATATTGATCAAAGTTGCATGGGACACAGTGGTTCTCAACTAGGGTGATTTTGCCTCCAGGGAACATAAGGTAATGTCTGGATATATTTTTGGCTGTCAGTTGTAGGGGTGGTGGTGATGGAAGCATCTAATTGTTAGAAGCCAGGGATACTGCTGAACATTCTCCAATGCTCAGGACAGCCCCCTGCAACCAAGATTAACAAGAAAATGTCCATAGTGTCGATGTTGAGAAACCTTGATTTAAATGAAGGGAAAGATTGCCATTATGAATTGCAGGCAGATCTGATTTTCAAAGAGGTCAAACTTTAAATTACCAAATTGAAGTTGTACATGAGTTTTGTAGACAAGTTTAATTGCATTTCAACCTTGTATATTACCATTATAGCCTGCCCCAAACAGATGTTTACAGAATGTCCATACTACCACACACTGATGCTTTACATTTATAATTTTTCTATTGCTTGTCTTATGGTAGAATATGCATGGCCTTTCAGCTGTCCTGGAGAAATACCCCTATAGATAAGATGTTCATTCTTCTGTTGATTGTGCTGGCATACAGTTCTATGCATCTTTCTATCTGGCCTTTAAGCAGAGTTTTAGAAACAGCTGAAGACTAGAACAAATTTCATATTTAAATTTCACAGAATATTTTCCGATACACAAAGAGGAAAGAGTTAATCTGAAAAGCTACAGAGAAGACCTAGCAAACGTCTTGGAGAAATCTCCTTTACCACCATCTTACTGCTGTTCCTTGTTAACAGCATGAGAGGGGTTTTCTCAACAACTGTTCCAACTTAGACTGCAATGTAAGACAGGGAGTGGCTTCAGATATCTGACCATCCAGCCAACTTCCCAATTGTGTGGCTCCAGCTCTTTCTCAGTAGTTCTTTAGTACTGTCAGAAATTGTCTTCATAGGTTCTTTGGAAACAGGGGTGCACGTAGGCAAGTCTAGGAAAGAAGTTAGGGCAGGGAACCCTGTTAGCTGGGTCCACTGAGTCTCAGGGGAGACAGGGTAACTAATCTGAACTAGGTGGCTAGGAGCCACCTTGACTCTAGTGACAATTCCTTTGAAAGTCTTGTTAGAAAATCAACGACTGATATTTTTCTTTTTTTAAGCTGGAGCACCAAAAGAAGCAGCTGGGTGGTATCTAGGGCCATGGTTTATAAAAACTAGGTGATTTAAACATTAATTTCATTTTCAGAGTGGCAACACATTCCCATTGATGTCAAAACACATGTTTGGAGAGTAGAACAAAGAGCGATGTGGGTTGAGAATTGGCCTAACATTTAATTTTCTATATAACTTTAAAAAGTATCAAATCCATGTTCGCTGTAAGCAGTTGTGCCCCCACCCAGCCTGTTATGTTGCAGTGCTTGTAGTCTAGTGACCTTCACTTGTGCAGGGTCACTCATTTCATCATCTCACATCACCAGAAGAAGGGTGATTACTGTACAATAAGACACTTTTAGAGAGACCACATTCACGTACTTTCATTATAGCACTTGTTATAATTGCGCTATTTTATTATTAGTTCTGTTGTTAATTCCTCACTGTGTTTAATTTAAAATGAAACTTTATCAAAAGTAGGTGTATAGGAAAAAAATAGTATATTTAGGGTTAGGTACTATCTGTGGTTTCAGGCATCCGCTGTGGATCTTGGAACATAACCCCTGTGAATAAAAGGGCACTGATAGATATAGTACATATGCATATATACCTTTGTAAGGAAATAAGCACTGTTCTCCAAAATGGAAACTTTTCTTTTAATTGAATTTTTTAAAATGTCTTTTCTTCTAAATATGTGTGGTGGTCATTTTAACACAGAAATAGTAGCAAAAGTTTATTTTTTTAACTTTCGGGGCAGTTACGCATTAAAGGTGCTTTGGCTTTTGTATGTAAAAGATTTGGTGAAATAATTTTATTTGCATTGTGCTCCAAATTAGATAAGTTAATTATATAAAGAAATAAAGTAAGATTAAATATCTACTGGCACATAAATGTGTAAGCAGGGTAGGGGTGGGGGATCATATGACCAGAGCCATCTGCTTACTTCCTGTCATATAGGTTAATTCATTCTTACAGCCTTTGAATGCAGAGCTGCAGTCAGAGGCGGATTTAATGGTGGACTCACCAGGCACGCACCCTGGGACCCAACTTCTGAAGGGCCCCGCTAAACCCCAACTTTACACTTTTTTTTATAATGTAAGGGGCTCAATATTTTCTTCTGTGCCAGGGGTCTCAACTGACCTTAATCTGCCTCTGGCTGTAGTAATTTTCATCAACTAAATCACATTTCAGTGTTCTGACTAAACTATTCTTTGCTTGCTCTCTCTCCTCACTCTAACCTCCCCCATATATAACCTAGTTTAAAAATTGTCAGTCCAGATGACAATGGCAAGATGTACATTTTTTATGGTTGGCTACCACTTTGTCCTCTCTTATTTGTGTCAAGCTTTATTTTGGTCTTTTTGAAAACAAGCGTTAATGTCATTCTTTCACTACTTTTAATGGCTTATGGATTTGTATTTAAGCTATTTGATAAATACCTTATTGAAAAACTGACTTAAATGCAAATAAAAAATAGCAACAGCAGCTTCAATTCTTTCCTTTCTTAGAATTTTTATTCCAGGACATTGTGGCCCAGAAGAGGCTATGACATCTAGAGAATATTTTATCATGCTATATTCAAAAGGATAGCAAGAAGGTATATAAGAAGGAACATAACAATTTCAAGGTAAGCGGCAGAGCTAGAAGATGTCTGGGAAGGCAGACTGTTTTGGAATCTTTTCAGAAACCTGCTCCAGCTTCCTCATAATGGCAGCTAGACTGTCCCTGAACATATGTGAGTTCACAGGACCTATGAGAAATGGCAGGATAGAGACAATCTAAAATTACACTACAGATTTAGGCTTATAAAGGAAATTCTTTTAACTATTCCTTGGAGTTTGATTAATTACTTGCCTATCGCTGAAGACAGAATAGAGTGACCAGAACTGGGACTTTAATGGAGAAAATGAGACAGCGGTTGCACACAGTTCTTAGTACAGGAAAGTGATGCTGTAAAAATGTAAATGTTTTGGATTTAGTCTACTCCTTTTTAATTCCCAGAAGTAGCAGACCTTGAGGTTTCCTTGGCTGCTGTGGATTGCAATGAGATATTTAGCACTCACATGAGGATGCTAATCTCATTTGTTACATTCCATTTTAGAGCTATTTGGGTAGCTAGATTACTAGTCAGTAATCATGCATACAGTTTAGCATTATGCATCTTTAATAACCCAAGCATTTGTGTTGATGAGTTTAGGGTGGATTAGAATATATATTAGCTGAATATTAATATGTTTAATCAATCTTTTTTTGAATTTATGAGATTTTTTTCACTTGTAAATGCACATTTAGGCTTTGACTTTTTTATCACAGGCACTATAGGACAACGTGGAATAATTTATTGTATCATCATCATCACCATCACCATTATAAAATCTCATTTAATTTGTATAAACACTGAGATCACTACATTGTTCTGGGGGGTGCTGTGTAAGCAAGATTCTGGTTAAGACCACTTGGTTTTCTTTCCAATAACTCATGAACAGAGGCCTCGCTCATACTTCTGGTCAGGCATCAGACAAATGTGAAATATTATCACAAAACAAAAAATCTTTTACTACTACAGACGAAGAAAAAAACACAAGCATGATCTGCTGATAGAGTGTGCACACACACATTTATACACATTTATATAAGTGTACACACATAAGAGAACATATATCATGCTCAAAATGATTGAACAAGAAATGATGTAAGAAGCACTATTTTATTAGTTTTTATTATCTTATTCAGCTGAGCACGAACAAACTTTGAATGAGACCTTTTTTGGTGCCATCATTTGTTCTAGCTTTTAAAAGTAAGGACAGTAAGAAAGCATAAATTCTGACTTTGTAGACCTTAAAGTCCAACACACTTGAAACTAACATGATTCACTGCTCAGGAATTGCACACTCAGTATAGCTTACTTGTTATTGTTCATTGGTTTTTCAAACTAGTGACTTGGTGAAAGAAAATAGAACAGAACACTTTGTTGATGGAATGAAAAAAAGTTTTCCACTGTATTCTACATAATTAGAAGACTACAAGGAGTATACAGTTAATACTATCTTAGCAATTTTTTACAAAAGTATTGGTAACTGGAATTATTCAGTGACACAACAATTCTAATCTAACAGTGCGCATGTGTGTGTGTGTACGTGCACATGCACGTGCATGCATGTGTACATCCAAGCTACTCTGTAAAAATTTTTATTTAGAAAATTAAATTTAAAAGGGTGACATTGATCAATAAGTACTTCAATTTTAGATAAACATTTCTATAGCACTTGAACTGTTGATTATGTCACCCAAAGTCAAATAATTTTCTGTCACCTTATATTTGTCCTTCTTTACTCCCCTTCCCTCTACCTCCTCTCCCTGATAAATGCTTCATTTTTATCTATGTTCAAAAGTCTCAGTTTTATATCCCACCTATGTATGAAATCATATAGTTTTTAGCTTTTTCTTATTTACTTATTTCACTCAGTATTATGTTCTCAAGATCTATCCATGTTGTCATAAATGGCAACTACTTTTCTTGTATGACCAACTATGTTAGTTTCTTTTTGTATTGCAGTTGTAACAAATGATAACAAATTCAGTGTATGAAAATACACAAATTTACTATTTTATGGATATAAAGGAAGGACTTTATATTCAGAAGGACTAAAATCAATGTGTTGGAAGGACTGTGTTACTTGTAAAAGCTGTAGGCAAGAATATGTTTTTCCATGGCTGGCTCATGACTACTTTCTCCATCTTCAAAGCCAATTGTAACATCTTCAAGTCCCTTTCTCTCTCTTTTTCTATCATCACATGCCCTTCCTTAATTCTGACTTCTTTTGCCCTCTTATAAGGATCCTTGTTATTAGTTATATCAGATCCACAGTACAATATACAAATGATGATTATAGAATTGTACACCTGAAACATATAATTTTATTAACCAATGTCACTTCAATCAATTCCATAAAAAATTAAAAACTATATATCCTTAACTCAATTATATTTTCAAAGTCATTTTCTTCCCATATTATGTAACATATTCACAGATTTTAGGCATTAGGATATGAACATCTTTGGGGGCCACAATTCTATGTATAACACCAATGCTACTAGCATTTTCTTTTTTGTTTTGGTTTCTATTATCACTTGCAGAAAGTTTAGTTGTGCACTTGCTTAATATATGAAGTTTTAGAATTTAATCATTATCTGTTATTTGTATGTAAAATGTTTTCTTTATATATGCCTCACAAACTAATGGCTACCTGCTTTACTAAATTCCAAAAGAACACAGAATGAATTCTCATTGGTCCTCAGCAGTTTGGTCCCCTGTTTGGAATTAGCTTTCTCACTATAACAACTGGCAACCTCTTTCTATGTCAATTCTTGTTAGCAGGAAGAAACATTCCTGTTTGGAGCTTAATCTGAAGTATCTCTATATCACATAGCACCAGGTGTGGATGTTATTGGCTTTCTCCTCCTTTTTCTTAACCCATACCATCTGCAGCATAGAGAAGGAGAATCTACACTTACTTAGTGCTTAATTCTTTCCATGCATGTCCATCACACTTCAACAGTATGAATCCATTAATTCCCACAACCTCCTATGGTTTTCTTCTTGTATAGATAAGCAAATCCAGATGATGTGGCTCCAATGATCATACTCTGGATAGTATATGATATTCCAAAGCCTCATTATTTTACAATGGTATCATTTAATCAGTTTATGCCCAATACAGAGTCATGTTGTTGTGGGGAGAAAACAGCCACAAATTATGTCAATGGGCTAAATTGGTATTTGCAGCAATAGCCAATTTTAAATACTTGTTGAAATTATAGACTTTGCCATTGGTTGCCAACATTGCACTAGAAAGTAGAATTTTTCTTGTTTTCTTGACTCTCTTTAAACTCTACTTGCATTTCACAGAGATAATGCAAAGAAGTTTGGTTTTGGTAATAGTGATAAAGAACAAGAAAGTAAACAAATGTATCAAATGAAGTTACCCTTTCCTTAGCTGTAAATATGATGCTTGCTCTCACTATTGTATAACATTGTTCTGGGATTATAGTATCTTTGGGCATTTCTCTGGCAGTGGTCAAGGAGCATCTCTTTGCCCACACCTAATAAAAAATGACATAAACCACAGACTTACTTGGCAATTTCTTTGTATAACAAATTGTGTGAAAGAGACATTGTTAAAGTATTACATCAATAAAGTATAAAACCAAAAGAGAATTTAGCAAGGAGATTTAGAGACTATAAAAGCTTTGGTTTAGGAAAAAAAACTTGGCAAAACTGTGCAATGCTTTCGGTATTCAGTACTTTGGGACTTTGAGGGATTCACTGATGCTATAAAAACTTTCTTAATATTAAATATATTGAACTTATTTGAGTTTAGAAATTGTAACAATTATTGCAGATAAAAAATGTGTGTGTGTGTGTGTGTGTGTGTGTGAAGAATACAATGATACATGGAGAGGAGCCACCTGCTAAGTCAAGTTACAGGTGAAGTAAAAGAAGAAAACACTTTCAGTCATTCTTTACAGATACATGAAAATGATCATAAGAACTAACAGTTCATGCTGAATAGAGTTTAATTAAATAGTAGAATAATCAAAAAGACTAATCTGAGAATAAATCTATCATCACATTTCTCATTCATGAGCAGATTTGGTAATATCAAAGATGGAAATTATGAACAATAAAAAAAGTAAAGCTTTATCTTTTGCTGTTTATGAAATTCGAAGGAAGTTATAAAGAAAAAATACTTCTAATTCTAAAAACCCTTACTTTTTATTAAGAGACAACTAAAAAGTTTAGATGAAATAAAACTTTACAGTGCTAATATTTAATACTTGTTTGTAGTTAGAAATGTCAATCGAATGATCATTATATACCATTATAAAATATATATTTGTGAATTAAAAAAACACTACAGTTATTTTAGAAAATAGGTACTAAAGAAATAGATGAATTCACTATCATAGTTTAATATTTATAGATCCATCCATTACAAATGAACAGATCCAGCAGGAAGAAAATCTGTAAAAACATAGTTGAGGTCAACAATAGCATCAACAAACAGGATATATTTGACATCAAGAGACTTCTGTGTAGAACATTTGTAGAATATGCATTCTTCTCAAGCTCACATGTTACATTCACCAAAATAAACCACATTCTGGGCCATAAAACATACCTTAAAAATTTTGAAGAACAAATCATATACTGTCTGTTCTCAGAACATATTGAAATCAAATTAGAAATCAGTAACAGAAAAATAACTGGAAAATATAAAAATACATAAGATAATGAATACATTACTAAATGACACATGAGTCAAAAAAGAAATGTCAAGAGAAGTTAAGAAATGTTTTGAACTAAAAAAGGCACAATATACCAAACTTTGTGGGGTACAGTGACAGAGGTGCCTAGAGTAAAATTTATAACTTTGAATACATATATTTGAAAAAAATTCTAAAATCAATATGTCTAAGTTTATACTTTAGAAGACTAGTAAAAGAAGAGCAAATTAAATCTAAAGAAGGCATGAAAATGAAATAAAAAATACAGCAATACTTAATGAATCTGAAAACAAATATCTTAATAGGATTAACAAAGTCAAAAGCTGGTTCTTTGAAAATATTAACAAAATTAATAAGCTTCTAGTCAGGCTAAGAAAATAAAAAAAGAGGAAAAACATATGTTACTAATCTCATAAATGCAAAAAGAAATATCACTATAAATCCTATAGACATTATAAAGATAATTTAAAAAATGTTATGATTCTATGCTCACAAATTTGATAATCCAGATGAAATGCACCAATTCTTTGAAAAACACAATTTGCCAGAATTCACATAAGAAAGAAAAGACAATTTTTATAGGTCTCTACCAATGAGAAATTTAACCAATAATAATCTTATTAAATAGAAAGCACCAGAAAGCACCAGTTCCATATAGGTTCATTGGTAATTCTACCAGATATTTAAGGAAAAAAATATAGCAACTCTCTATAATCTTTTCCAAAAGATAGAAGCAGAGGGACTACTTCTAACTCTTTCTATGAGGCTAATATTACTCAATGCCAAAATCAGACAAAATTATTACAAAAAAAGAAAACTGTAGACCAATATTTTCATCAGCGTAGATGTAAAAATCTTCAACAAAATATTAGCAAATCAAATCCAACATGAAATGAAAAGAATTACACAGCCTAACCAAGTGGAATTTATTCTAGGTATGCAAAGTCAGTTCAACCTTCAAAAATCAGTTAAGGTAAGTCAACATATTAGCCAACCAAAAGAAAAATGATATGATTTTATTCATAGATACAGTAAAAACATTTGATAATTTTATTTTTTATTTAGTGAGAGAAGGGGAGGTAGAGACAGACTCCTGCATGCACCCTGACTGGGATCCACATGTCAAGCACACTGAGGGGCATGCTCTGCCCATTCGAGACCTTGCTACATTGCTCAACAACTGATCTTTTCTTAGTACCTCAGGCAGAGACCATGGAGCCATCCTCAGTGCCTGGGGCCAACTTGCTCTAATAGAGCCATGGCTACAAGAGGGGAAGAGAAAGAGAGAGAGAGGTGAGAGTAAGAGGAATGGAGAAGCAGATAGGCAATTCTTGTGTGCCCTGACTGGGAATCACACACCTGAGACATCCACACACCAGGCTGATGCTCTACCACTGAACCAATTGGCTAGGACCACATTTGATAAAATTTAACACACATTCATGATTTAAAAAATGAGTAAACTAGAGATAAGGTAAAGTATCTCAATTTGATAAAGACCATCTAAATAAAACCTACAGATAACATCATATTTAATATGAGAGACTTGAAGTTTTTCCCACTAAGATTAGGTATAATGCGAGTCATTCCCTCTTTATCACTCGTTTTCAACAGCATACTGTCTTAACTAATGCAATAAGACAAGAAAAGAAAAGAAAAAGCATACAAATTGGGAAGGAATAAAACTGTCTTTGTTCATATATGATATGATCATCCATGTAGGAAATCCAAAAGAATTGACACAAAAAACCCTGGAACTAATAAATGATGATAGCAAGGTTGCAGAAATCAAGGTTCATATACAAAAGTCAACTGCTTTTCTGTATGTCAACAATAAACAAGTAGAATTTGAAATGAAAAACAAAATGCCATTTATCTTATTATTAGTATCTTCAAGATGAAATAAGTATAAATCTAACAAAATATGAACATAATTTGTGAGGAAATTTTAAGAGTCTGATGAATAAAATCAAAGAACCAAGAAAATAAAGATACATTTCATGTTTTTGGATAAGAAAATTTAATCGTGTCAAGATGTCAATTCTTTTCAATTTGATTTATAGGTTTAATGCAATCCCAATTAAAATTCCAGCAGATTATTTTGTGAATATCAACAAACTCATTCTAAAGTTTATATGGAAAAGCTAATGACCCAGAAGAGCCAACACTATCTTGAAGAAGAACAAAATTGGAGGATTGATTCTACCCTATTTGAAGACTTATTATAAACTACAGTAATCTGGACAGTATGGTGTTAGAGAAATAAAGAAGACAAATGAATCAATAGAACAGAATAAAAAGCTCACACATTGACTCACATAAGTATAGCCAAATAGTTTGACAAAAGACCAAAGGCAATGAATGAAGCAAAGATTGTCTTTGCAACAGATGGTGTTGGAACAATTAGACAAAACATGCAATAATAATAAAAAAAATAATCTAGAGACAAACTTTAAGTTCCTAAAAAGAAAATTAACTCAAAATAAATCACTGACTTTAATGTAAAATAGAAACCTAAAAATCCCCTAAAAGGTAAAACATAGAAGAGAGCCTAAATGATCTTGGGTACAGAGATGACATTTTATATGTGATGCCAAAGGCACAATAATGAAGCTGGATTTTATTAAAATAAAAAAATATCTGCTCTGCAAAAAACAGTGTTAACAGAATGAAAAGAAAGTCACAGACTAGGGAAAAATATTTGCAAAAAACATCTCTAAAGAAACCTTATTATCAAAATATGCAAAGAACTCTGAAAACTCAATAAAAAAACAAACAACCCATTGATGGGATTAAGCTGGTTCGCACTGGTTTGGCAGAATGATGCTTAATTTGAGTTTGGTGAACCACTTGTTAAAATTGCACTTGTAATCAGGGGTCTCTCTCAGGTGGGCACCCGGGCAGCTACCCGATGTGGAAATCACAAATTTACATTCCTTACTCTTTTTTAATGTTCATCTGTGCAACAGCATATTCTAAACGACCATAGTAATGTTCATTCCTCTTATAGGTGAAAAAAAACTGGATGGCACTATGTTCGTTATATTTATTTATTCATTTCATAAAACTCATTTGATAAAATACTACATTTTAATTCCCTCGCATTTGTTACTTCAGTAAACAAACATATAACTTAAAGAAAAAAAAATGCCAAACAACCAGGGGGTGACAAGCTGTCATTTGTCTCAGCTTTGTGATACACCCAAAATTCCCCTGAGATATTATGAGTGTGCTGGTGCTCCCTAAATGGTGAAACCAATAGGAAGCTAGGACACAATGGATCAATAGAAATATGAATTTTAAGTGTTATATTTTTTTATATATTTTTTTGTGACAGAGAGAGATAGATGATACCTTAGCTGTTCATTGATTGCTTTCTCATATGTGCCCTTACTGGGGGGCCACAGTAGAGTGAGTGACCCTTTTCTCCAGCCAACGACTTTGGGTTCAAGCTGGTGAGCTTTGCTCAAACCAGATGAGCCCGTGCTTAAACTGGCGACCTCCAGGTTTTGAATCTAGATCCTCTGCATCCCAGTCCGATACTCTATCCACTGTGCCACCACTTAGGCTTAAGAGTTATCACCCATTTCGGAAACCATAGAAGAAAGCTCACAACTTTCCTTTGACAAACAGGTTTCTCGTATACATTATTCGATTGTATTTAATTTGCATAGCCTAATCCATTTATCAATTTAGCCTAGAAATATTTATTTAGTACTGATAAAATGAAGAAAATGTATGTTCTGACTGATATTTATCAATAGTATAAGCACACTTTTAATTACCAAATTGATATTAATGATTATTGAGATTTTGTGGAAAATGTTTTTTAAAAATCCTACAATTATGCAATTCCTGAAAGTGTTCAAAGAGCTAAAGATATTGTCAGAACAATTGCTGTAAGTTCAGCAGAATAGCAAAGGAATTTTTCAAAGATGAACACGATATGTTCATAGAAGAGAAGTCACCTCTTTCTAACATATCAAACACAGTGACTATTAGTCTAATCGGCCCACCTCTAAAGGAATGGGATCCTACTTCTACAATGAAAAGATGGTTAAGGGTAAATCGCACAGCTGATGATGCTCTAATAAAAGCAAAGAAAATTGAAAGTGAGGATGCCAATCGAAGCAATATGAAAATATCTTAACAGTTTTATTGTTTTTTTGTCAGGTATTATTTAATATTTTTTCATTAAGATTTTAAAACTCTTTTTATAACATAATCTAATTTTGTGTACCTCTTTTATTGTTCTTATTCAAGTATTAAATGCATGAAATAATAAACTACCTTTCCATATGTTTTTTATACTTAAAACGCTCACTAGGGCAGAGAACCGGTTGTTAAATTATTTGAATCCAACCACTGAAACAACTGTGTTTATAAAAAGAGGGACTTTAACAGACACCTTATATAAAAGATATACAGGTGGCCAATATGCATATGAAAAAATGTTTCTCGTAATATGTAGAAAATGCAAATTAAAACAACAGTGAGATGCCAGAACCTACCTATTAGAATGGTCTAAATGTGGAACATTGGCAATACCAAACACGAGAAAGGATGTGCAGAACAAAAACTCTCATTCATTGCTGATGGAAATGCAAAATGGTACAGTTACTTTTGAAGATGGTTTATCAGTTTCTTATAAAACTGAACACACACTTATGATATGATCCAGCAATCAACATCCTTGGTGTTTACCCACAGTAGTTAAAATTTTATCTCTACTTAAAAACCTGGACACAGATGTTTATAGCAGCTTTATTCATAATTGATAAACTAGGAAGCAATCAAGATGCCTTTCAGTAGGTGAATACATAAATAATCTATAGTACACCCAGACAATGGAATATTATACCGAGCAATGAAAAGACATGTAGAAAATATAAATGCATATTACTAAGTGAAAGAAGCTACTTTAAAAAGACTACATATTGTATGATTCCAACTATATAATATTCATGAGAAATCAAAACTGTGGCTATGGTAAAAAAAAAAAAAAAATCTGTGGTTGCCAAAGTTTGGCAGGCAAGGAGGAAAGTATAGGTAGAGCATAGAGGATTTTAGGGTAATGAAAATTTTTTTTATAATACCATAATAATGAAAACATGTCCTTTACATTTCTCCAAGCCCATACAAAGTACAATATCAAGAGTAAAAAATAATGTAAGTTGTAGTCTTTGGGTGATTATGACATTTATCAATTGAAACAAATATACCACAGAGGTAGGAAATGTTTATAATGGAGGCTATTCGTGGGTAGTGTGGAAGGTTATAAGAAATCTTTGTACCTTCCCCAACGTTTCCCTGTGCTTTAAAAAACTGGTGTAAATAAAGTCTTAAGAAGAACAAAAAGATGCTGTATTTTGACACAAAGCACATTAATTTTCTCCTCTGATATTGTGAATAGAAAGTTAAAGAACTGCACCTTCAGGAATTAAATACAGCCATAATTGCTTCTGGCAGGGTTGTGAAAAGAATCATACTGTTTTTGTGCAGGAGAAATCAACCTCCTGACTTAAGCTTGCATTTCCAGCTTTATAAAGAAAATTGGTGAGAAAAAACTTTTATGATGTTCTCCTCCAGGTAGAGGTAAGTTGAATACTTAATAGTCCAGACATCAATGTTACATAGCCTATGAGGGAAATTGCAAAAAAACATTCATGTGAATTCTATTTCTATTGTCCTTTAATCAGCACTTACTACAAACTGATTGTATTTGATTTCCTATAAAGTTGGAAAGAGATACTAAGGTATTAGAAAAAGAAATTAATGTGGGGAGAGATACTTGAATGCATATTAAAGAATATTTTCATTATAAGGTGTCTTTAGTTTTTCTATATCATAAGATTTCAGTGGAGCTACTGAAAATTAATATTCAGATAATAAAGATACCTTGAATTCAGTCAGTCAAAATGGAGAAACAAATTAGCAATTTTATTACAGAGATTGTTCCCATGAGTTGGGTTTTTTTGGTTGGTTGGTTGGTTTTTTGGCAACTTGGGTTGCATCATTTATTTGCCTGGAAATAAATTATACATCAAATTTAAAATGTCTTTAGATACATAGGACAGTTAAGTATTTTGCAAAACCAACACCTAAAGATCACACATTCCTTTTTAAATCATTTTCAAGGTAATCTGTATGATGTTTAATACAATAAGTAATTTAAGCTGATTATTTTAGCAATTGAAAGATAAGATTGACTTAAAATGTTTCTTTATAATATGCAACTTTTCAACTATAAAGTAGCAAAATGGATAAATTAGTTATTTACTAACCTCAGTTTCAAAATCTGTGTATGTATACATATATATACATATATTTATATAAGAAAATATTATGCTGTTACTAATGAATTCAGAAGATAAGATAGAAACAAGTTATATTTCTTGTCTTTACCCTTGTCTTATTGTCACCCAAACATTTATGAAATAATAATAGTAAAATATTAAAGAAATTTCTTAAATTAAGACACCACCATATTGTGGTTTCTGAGACTTTCTTTTGAATCACAGAAGAGAATTTAACATTTTCCTTAGACTATTATTAATTACAAAATATTTATTTCATAAAAAATGCTAGACAGTGTGAACAAAATTTTATGGCCCAAGTAAGTATAGCATTCAGATATGGGCACTAATTTGCCTTAAAGTTGTGGGGACAGAGCTTTGACTTTTGGCTCTGCAATTTACTAGCTGTGCAACATTGGGTTATCTGTTGAAACTCTCTGTTAACTCTTGTCTTCAGTAAAATTAACAAAATAATACTCTCTACAAGGCTGTTGAGAAGTTTTAATTAGATAACGTCTGTTAAATATTTATTCTTTTATCTTATGCCTACTAAATGCTCAAATAATGACATTCTGGTCCTTAGAGATAAAAAAGAAACCCCTTTCTTTGCATAGCTGTTTTCCATGGATAAAAGTGCAATTGTTTGATAAGTAATTTAGTGTGGGTAACCTTTTTAAAAAATGAAAGAAAACATCATGTTTTGACCCTCTTAAATTGTGCAAGTTCATACTGGAAGCAGGGACAAATTTATTATTTCAGAATGCTGTTTTCACCACTGGTTAATGCTGGAACATTTAAATATCAAATAGGATTTTCTTTAATTAATTATTTCTCAGGACCAACAAAATATGTTTGAATTTGCTTGTTGAGAATTATGTACAGTTATTCTGCCATTTAGTTGCCTAGAAAAAACTTTTGCTAACAGATGTTATTGTATTGTTGGATTAGATGCAGCTCTACAGATACACTGTAAAATATAATTGAATATCAGAATGCATTAATACATACTCTAGTTCATCACCACATGGCTATTTCCACACAAAGCCTCTTAACATACTTTGAAAATCAGCAGATATTACTAATTATCATAAACAATACACTAAGCACTTGAAGCAACTGACTGCCATCCACTCTCAATCAAGTTATCTTTGTTTTAGAACCTATGTAAATCCAGACTATTGTTGGAAACCCAATGGCTCTTTGAACTTGAGGATAATACCTGACAATGTGTAATATCTGAGTCAATAAATTCTGGTAATAAGTGCCCATTTGACAACTCTCATCTCAAAAAGGAAGATATACAACTTTTAAAATTACTCTCATTTTAGTGTTCTTCATGTATTTATAAAGTCAAACTAGGCTTTAAATGGCATGTACCCTGGTCTGCAGCTTCCAAATACATTTATATTACCATTTATTAATGTGAAAAAACTTGATAAAAAAAGGTTTGAGTTAACCATTTTAAAAATTAAAATATCTAACATTTCATGCCTATGAGTTCTGGCAGAAATTTTTAATTCAAAGCCTGAATAAGTTGTGATGGAAAATCTTGGGAAACTTGAATGATATTAATCTGAAGATAGACTAAAATCTTCCCATGTTTAAACCTTAGTGTTTTTATTACTGTCAGAGCAGAGTTCCCTTCCCTTTGCTTTTTATTAGGAAATAATAACTTCTCGATTTGTTGGATAAGCAGAGCAGAGTAAGCAGGAACTCCTCCAGCTCTGGGATTAGGACACCTGGCTTTGACTTTAGCCTCTATTACTGTAACAGGGTGTGAACTTTTTTATCTATAAATGGGCATATTCAGATAATAAAATACTCAATAAAACTGTATACTTTGGCTCAATTCCACAGAAGAAAGAAAGGCTAATACTTTATTTTCTAATGAGATATCATTGTGTGTCTTCCATCAATTCTAATCTATTCTCTTCTAACTCCTAAAGTGGAATAAAAGAATTTTTTGTACTTCATCCAAAACAGACCTGTCAGCCCTGGCCGTTTGGCTCAATGGTAGAACATTGGCTTGGTTTGTGGAAGTCCCAGGTTTGATTCCCGGCCAGGTCACACAGGAGAAGCACCCATCTGCTTTTCCACCCTTCTCCTTCCCCTTCCTCTGTATCTCTCTTCCCCTCCCTCAGCCAAGACTCCATTAGAGCAAAGCTGGCCCAGTGCTGAGGACAGCTCCATGGCCTTTACCTCAAGCACTAGGATGGCTCCAGTTGCAACGGAGCAATGTCCCAGATGGGTAGAGCTTCACCCTCTAGTTGGCATGCTGGGTGGATCCCGGTCAAGTCCATGCGGGAGTTTGTTTCTCTGCCTCCCTGCTTCTCACTTCAGAAAATTACAAAAAAACAAAAATACAACAACAAGAAAACAGACCTGTCACCTTAAAGAAAAGGTAAGAAGAGATAGTACCAGAAAAAGCTAGATATTTTGTATGTTTATTAAATATTTTAGTTTCAAGTTTAATTTTTAAAAACTTGCCAGTTCATTGTGTTTTTTTTTGTAAGAATTCATTTATAGTAAAATACAATGATTTTCTCCATAAATGGCCTTTTCATCAACTATGTAAATAATTACATGCATAAAAGTATCAGTCAGAACCTGAGTCTCACTCCTTGTGTACAGTCTAAACAGAGGATCTCCCTAAAACCTATCACTGGGGAAATATCTATCAAGACACACAAAAAAAGAAAAAAAAGTAATCCCATGTCTGCCTGAGTGGGTGTGGCGCACTAGATAAAAGATCAACCTGGGACATTGAGATCATAGGTTTGAAACCCCAAGGTCTCTGGCTTGAGCACAGACTTGACAGCTTCAGTGCATGGTTGCTGCTCTGAGTGTGGTATTGTAGACATGGCCCTATGGTTGTTGGCCTGAAGCCTAAGGTTGCTGGGCTTGAGTCCAAGGTTGTTGGTTTGAGCAAAGGGTCACTGGTTCAGCTGGAACTTGCCCCCTCTACCTCGCCCCAGTTAAGGCACGTACAAGAAGCAATCAATGAACAACTAAAGAGCTACAGCTATGAGTGGATGTGTCTTATCTCTAACTCTCTAGCTAAAAAAAAATAAATAAATTTAAAGTAATCTCATGTCCATATGCATGGATCTGTTGATGCTTATTTTAACCAAGCTGGCCTACAGACTTGCTCATTTAGAATTGGCTGTGAGTTTCTTCCTCCTTTCTAGGAATTCAAAACAAAAAAATTATCTTATTATACAAAATGTCAGGCTTTAATATCAATAATACTTTATCTGTAACACTGCCTTCTGTTAGTGTGCTTTGTAGACTATTTTATTGAACAAATTTTGAGGTTTTAAAGCACTTTTATTACTAACCAGGAATTCCAACATTGTATATCCATTTTTAAAACAACTCCTACAAATTTCTTATGTTAATTATCCAAGCATTGCCATTAGGAGTCATGTATGGGATGAAATCATGCAAGGATGTGGTTTGCTTTCACTTCCTGTTGGCACCCAATGGGTTTGAATCAATTTTACATAGAAAAATAACCATTTCCTTAAAAAATTTTAACTCTCCCCTACAGATTTAAAATTTACATAGATAATTTTGCATAAATATTTTTTTTTGTAGGAAACAAGAAGAGTCAGAAGAGAGATAGAGTAGAGGAGGAAGAAAAGTGAGGCATGGCCCAGTCAGTGTTAGGGTATAAAAGGGAGAAAACAGACATTCTACTTTTGTCTATAAAGAAGAAAAGGAACAGACAGATTTTCTCTTCACTGGCTTTCTCTTGTCCAGGCATCTCTTCTAGCCAGATTACTTATACAGGTGTGAGGTGAGGTAAGCCATGGAGGGACTGATATCCTAAAATCTCTGACCTTGGATAAAGGTCCTGTTGTAGTTCTTCAACCAGCTCTATGGTTGCAGAATGAGAGCAGCTGCCTGATATAATTTTTCAAAGTACATGATTTCTTCAGCGTCTGGCCCCTAAGAGCTATCATTGCAGTCTTACTAGTTATCACCACCCCCTCTAGGATTCCTAGGAAAATGTCCTTGCAGTTTTCTCTAGACTAAAGTAATCCAAACTTTAGTAAGTTACCTAACTTGTCATTTATATTCTATAACTGCATTGGACTCCTATTAAAATATACTCTCCTTAACTTCTAAAGCAATAGTATTGATTAGAGTACACAATTCTGAGAAAACACAAATGGATAATAATAGTAACTATATTTTTTTGTTTAGTTTTTAATAACTAGGCTGATGCTCACATAGCATCATAAATCTAGCACATTATAATCATTCTTATTATGAATCTTGCCAACATACCATTTTATTTTTATTTCAGATGATATATATATATATATATATATATATATATATATATATATATACTTTATATGTGGAAATTTTTATTCCTATTTTGTATTTTTTAAATTAATTTAGACAATTAAATTTAACAGGGTGACATTGATCAATCAGAGCACATAGATTTAGAGAAAAAATCTTTACATTGTTTGGACTGTCAATTATGCTGTATACCCATCACCCAAAGTCAAATAATCTTTTGTCACCCTATATTTTGTTTCTCTTTAAGCCCCTTCCCTTCACCCCACCCTCCTCCACCTTCTCTCTTCCCATCCCCTTGATAACTGCACTTTTATCTATGTCCATGAATCTCATTTTTGTGTCCAAATTATGTATTGAATCATACAGTTCTTAGCTTTTTCTGATTTACTTATTTCACTGAGTATAACCTTATCAAGGTCCATCCATGTTGTCATAAATGATACTATATCATCATTTCTTATGGCAGAGTAGTATTCCATTGTATATATGTACCACCTCTTCTTTATCCAATCATATATTGAAAGGCATTTTAACTGTTTCCATGTCTTGGCCACCATGAACAATGCTTCAAATAACATGGGTGTGCATGTGTCTTTACATACCTATGTTTTCAAGTTTTGGGGGTATATACCCAGTAGAAGGATTGCTGGGTCATATAGTAGTTCTATTCTTAAGTTTTTGAGGAACCACCATACTTTCTTCCATAATGGTTGCACTAATTTTCATTCCCACCAACAGTGAATGAGGGTTCCTTTTTCTCCAGAGCCTCTCCAGCACTTGTTATTACCTCTCATGTTGATAATAGGAATAAACATAACAAAGAATGTAAAGGACCTATCTAATGAAAACTACAAAACATTATTAAAGGAAATTGAAAAAGACACAATGAAATAGAAAGCTATTCCTTGTTCATGGATAGGAAGAATAAATATAGTTAAAACGGCCATATTACCCAAAGCAATATACAAATTTAATGCAATTCTTATCAACATTCCAATGTCATTTTTTAAAGAAATAGAACAAAAAATCATTAGGTTTACATGGAACCATAAAAAATCCCAAAAGACCAAACTAATTCTAAGGGGAAAAAAATGAAGCTGGAGGCATTACAATACCTGACTTCAAACTATACTACAGAGCCACAATAATCAAAACAGCATGGTACTGGCAGAAAAATAGACACTCAGACCAATACAACAGAATAGAGAGCCCAGAAATAAAACCACATATATATGGTCAGATCATCTTTGATAAAGGAGCCAAAAACACACAATAAAGAAAATAAGCCTCTTCAATAAATGGTGTTGGGAAAATTGGAAAGCCACATGTAAAAGAATGAAATGACTATAGTTTGTCTCCTTGCACAAAAATTAATTCAAATTGGATCAAAGACCTAAATATACAATCTGAATTAATAAATTACATAGAAGAAAACATAAGTAATATACTCATGGACCTTGTCAGTAGAGAACATTTTATGGATTTGACCCTAAAGGTAAGGGAAGTAAAGGCAAAGATAAATGAAAAGAACTACATCAAACTAAAAAGCTTCTGCACAGCAAAAAAAGCGGTCAACAAAACAAATAGAAAGCCAACTAAATGAGAGATGATATTTTCAAACAACAGCTCAGATAAGGGGTTAATATCCAAAATATATAGAGAATTCACAAAACTCAGCAACAAATGAGCAAACAATCCAATAAGAAAATGGGAACAGGACATGAACAGACACTTCTACCAAGAAGAAATACAAATAGCCAAAAGATATATGAAAGATGCTCATCTTCACTAGCTATTAGAGCAGGGTTCCCCAAACTTTTTACACAGGGAGCCAATTCACTGACCCTCAGGACGTTGGAGGGCTAAACTATAAAAAAAAACTATGAACAAATATCTATGCACACTGCACATATCTTATTTTAAAGTAAAAAAATAAAATGGGAACAAATACAATATTTAAAATAAAGAACAAGTAAATTTAAATCAACAAACTGACCAGTATTTCAATGGGAACTATAAGTGCAGATGCATCCTATGCTCCTCTCACTGACCACCAATGAAAGAGTTGCCCCTTCCAGAAGTGCGGTGGGGGCCGGATAAATGGCCTCAGGGGGCCGCATGTGGCCCACTGGCCGTAGTTTGGGAACACCTGTATTAGAGAAATGCAAATCAAAACTACAATGTGATACCATCTTACAGCTGTTAGATTAGCTATTTTCAACAGATTATATATATTTATATTATATTTATTTATTTATAATTTTTGTTTGTTTTGCAAATTTTTCAGCAACCTGCTTCAGAATCTTTTCTGAATGGATCACCTTAGCTTATATAAGCTGATTTTATTTTAGTTTTGTGTTATCATATGAGTCATCTAGTTTCAGAATTATAAAATTTCAGGATTTGGAGGGAATTTATTGATTATCTAGGTCTCCTATTTTTTGGAGAAGAGTGAGTAGAAGTGAGGGTATATATTATAAATAAATGACAAGACATTACCATCTATTAGGATTTCATATTGTATGAAAGTTAAAAAGTTATTAAGCTACTTTACAACTTAGTTCTACCTATTCTAGTAAGCCCTAAATTCAGTAATCAGTATGCAAAATAGTAAACATAAGCATCTGATATTTGCCCATCATTGGCTATTTGTTGTACATTACACATAAAATAATGTGAATATCATCATTGACCTCAAAGAAAACAAAAGGAAATTGGTATTTGAAGCCATTAAAAAAGAGCTTACAGTGGGTAAGTACAGACAGCAAATGAAACAGGGCTTTAATGAAAAATCTAAATGGAAGAGAATATCATGGAAGAAGAAAAACAAACTGGATATTTAAGAATTATAATATTTTAATAGATAAATAAGTTAGAGAAAGTACTTTTTATAGGCAGATGAATGAAATAGGTTTTATACATATAAGCAAAGTGACCATATGTATATAAAGTACATTATATATAGCACATAATAAGAGCGTAAACTATATTAGAAATAGTAAAAAAACAATATTTATGGGAGAAAATAGACAATGTAAAGCTATACACACTCTGGAGCATAGATCTGATTCAATAAAAAGAGTGTTTTAAGGAAGTTTGCCTAAGTGAATAGTTTTAACATGTGTAACTTTAAGATATTGAAGATAAGAAGAGCAAATGGGAAACCATCAACTGATTTGGATGTTTGGAATGAAAACTGGATAACATAATGGATGAGAATATGGAGAAGAAGAATAGAAAACTAAATTTTAAAGAAATAAATGCAGTGTGTCCGTAAAGTCATGGTGCACTTTTTTTTTTTAATTTTTATTTTATTCATTTTAGAGAGGAGACAGAGTGAGAGAGAGAGATAGAGAAAGAGAGAAAGGGGGGAGGAGCTGGAAACTCAACTCCCATATGTGCCTTGACCAGACCAGTGCAGGGTTTTGAACTGGCGACCTCAGTGTTCCCAGGTCAACGCTTTATCCACTGCGCCACCACAGGTCAGGCATGGTGCACTTTTGACCGGTCACAAGAACGCAACAAAAGGTGATAGAAATGTGAAATCTACACCAAATAAAAGGAAAACTCTCCCAGTTCCATACCTATTCAGTGCAGTTCGATGTGGGCTCCATTTGTTGCCCTACACACATCCAAACAATATTGAAGTTCTTGCCACACATGGGTAAGGATGTCTGGTGTAACAGAGTGAATAATGTCTGTTTTAAGTGATTAATGTCGTTGATACGTTCAATGTTCACATGATGCTTCACATAACCCCAAAAGTAAAAGTCTAAGGGTGTAATATCCAGGGATCATGGTGGCCATGGCTTGAAAGAACCCCTGCCTATCCACTGCCGAGGTAATGTTCTATCCAGAAACTCACAAACAATGGTGGCATAGTGTGAAGGAGCGCCATCCTGTTGAAAGATGGCACCTTCTGGAAATTGTGGCACTGCATACAATTCCAACATATCAAGATAGGTGTTTGCTGTCACAGACTGCTCCGTGAAAAAAAAATGGGCCTATCACCTTATCATGCATCAGGCCACACCATATGTTCACTTTAGGGGTTTTACGTTCATACTCAACGTAGGCATGAGGATGTTCAGCAGCCCATATTTGGACATTATGGTGACGAACATGTCCACAGATATGGAAGGTCGCCTCATCGCTAAACACAATCTTCTGCAAAAATCTTGCATCATTGTCGATCTCATGAAGCATATCTGTAGCAAACGCGCATCATGTGGGTCTATGCGCCAGTTTGATAGTGTGCCACAGCTACAATTTGTACCCCATAAAACAGAGATGTTTCTTTAACACCTTATGAACTGTGGTCTTGCTTGGGTGTAATTGTTGAGCATGTGCACGCACAGATTTTTTTATATATATTTTATTATTATTAATTCTAATAGGGTGACACCAATAAATCAGGGTACATATGTACAATGAAAACATCTCCAGGTTATCTTATCATTCAATTGTGTTACATACCCATCACCAAAAGTCAAATTGTCCTCTGTCACCTTCTATCTGGTTTTCCCTGTGTCCCTCCCCTCCTCCCTATTCCACCCTACCCTCCCTCCTCCCACCACAGCATGCACAGATTTTTTAGGTCTTCTTAGGTAGCTATCCTGTATAGCCTCTACAGACTCATCACTGACTGATGGCCTATCAGAAAGGGGGTTCTCCACCAAACTGCCGGTTTCCTTCAACAGCTTATCCCATCGAGTAATGTTATTCCTATGTGGTGGTGCTTTGTTATAAACCCGCCAATATTCACATTGCACTTTGGTCATGGATTCAAATTTAGCGAGCCACAGAACACACTGAACTTTCCTCTGTACCATTCACATCTCGACTGGCATGGCCGTGGGCTGCTCCTCTGTATACATGGTGTTACGTCATCATCTGCGCATGCGCACATGCTCCCACATCATCCCACAGAAACTGGGAGGGTTTTCCTTTTATTTGGTGCAGATTTCACATTTCTATCGTCTTTTGTTGCTTTCCTGTGACCGGTCAAAAGTGTACTATGACTTTACGGACACACTGTATAAGACCTTGTATTTATACATTTGAGTGATTAAAAATTATAGGGGATAATTTCTATGAATTCTGATTTGAAACAAGAGTGTAAATGTTTTCCTTTTGGGATCAAAGTGGTTTTTCAAGAGCTGGAAAAATAGTGCTTGTTCATCATAATTTTAGGACTGAAATACCCTGCAAAGTGTATTGAGTTGGAAATGATAGTAGATATAGAATACAGGTAAGAGATAATAAATGATACCTGAATTTGAGAGTGAGCCAAATGGAGGTGATAATCAAATACAAGCAGGTAGATAACATTTTATGTGCCTATTTATCTTTAGATTTCAATATCCAACTTCTTTTTTTACTTCCCTGATGTTATTTTACATAGCGTTTTATTTTTGCATTCTTCAGCCTCTATGCCTAGTTAGTCAGAAATATATCACAACAGAGTTTAAGAGTTCAAGGTTTTCCTGGCCTCATTTTGAGTTTACCATAGCTCTGTTAACTTTGTAAACTGACTCTTGGGGTAAAAAAATAAGAGCCATCATATGTACTTTATTACAAATCTTATCTCTTATCTCATGTATTTTCTCAATCATAAATACTTATAATTTAGTCTTATCTCTATTAGCACTCTTAAAGATTTTTGTCCCATGGTAAAATTCTTTTAAACATTGTTGAACAGTACTGGTTAGCCTAAGAGGTATGCCTCTGAAGTCACACTAGTAGATGGCCATGTGTAACTCTGGGCCCTCAATAAATGTCTTCTATATTGCTAACTGTGAGGCCACAAGGCAATGAACTATCTTCTGAGTTATTGCACTTCTAGAATATGACTATGTATTCTGAATCCTTGAGAATACTATCTTAAGAAAGTAGATATCAAGTAATCGACCAAAAAGATCCCACTCATGACACAATATTTACTATGATGCTTTCAAATGTTTGGTAACTATTTATAAAAATTTAGGGTCAAAGGGAAAACCACATGTCCTAATTTTAATACATGGCACTGTTCTTTTGTTTTTTTGTTTTTTGGGGGTTTTTTTTGGTCATTGATATGTTAACTCTTTATTCCACTTAACTTCATTTTAGTCTTCACAGCCAATATTATTTTTAAATTAATTTTAATGAGGTACATTGATCAGTTAGGATACATAGATTGAGAGAAAACATCTCCAGGTTATTTTGACATTTGATTATGTTGCATACCCATCATGTAAAGTCAAATTGTCTTCCGTCACCTTCTATCTGGTATTCTTTGTGCCCGTCTGCCCCCCTCCCTACCCCCCCCCCTGTAACCACCACACTCTTGTCCATGTCCCTGAGTCTCATTTTTATGTCCCACCTATCTATGGAATCTTGTTTTGGTTAGTTTTCTATATTCAACACTAATAATTTTCTGTTTGCTGATCTATAATTTCATTGGAAAAAAGTTAAAGGATCTTGCTTTTCCTAATCATGTATTGTGGAAGTAAACATGGATATATATTTTTTAATTAAGCAATTAGAAAATCTTTTTTCACTGAACATCATTTCAATGGACTATATGTAGAAGTTTCTCTAAATAAATTAAAATGACTCTAAAAATGCCTAAGGCATGTGTAATCTGCAAACAAAACCAACAATTATACTATAATGTAAGCATATGGTAGCTATATTCCTTCTAAAATTATGATGTAATTTCATTACTTTCGTGCCAATTATACTGGCGCTAACCAAACTCAGTAAAAAATCACTATCAAAGACTCCAGCCCATTACTAACAGGCATGCCCAAAGAAGTACAAAATAATATTGAACAGTAGTTTTATTTGCTACTGATATTTATTTATAGAAAGTGGCAGCTATAATTAATGTAGTCAGAGTTTATAACATGTAAATGGGCTGCTAAAACACAGAGAAACTAGATATATTTCAAATATTGCAGCCAACTTGCCTCATAGAAGCACAGTTATATTATGCGTTTGACTCTAAAATGGTACCCTGTAGAGGTTTAAGCCTTTTGAATTTCCATTATTCCTTTGCATTTTCAGGACTGGCCAACTGGCATCAAGAGTCAGTGGCATTCCTTGCCTTGCCAATATTTCTGCCATAATTTAATAACAGGCAAAGTCTAACAAGATTCATATCTATAGCAGAAGAGCTGAGAAACAAAGAGATAAACAAAATTAGAGATTGTGGAATGTTGTGCAATGACTAGGCTCTGTAGCCAGACAGACTAGGATTTAAATCTTGATTTGTCCATTTACCAGATGGGTAGATGCAGCTAAGCCCTTTAACCCTCATGGTCACAAGCTTGTTTCTCTATCAAAATACGTACATATACCTAACAGCATGGTTTTTTTGTCTGGATTGAATAAGACAATATTTGTGAAGTACCTAGCACAGTGCTTGGCACATAGTGGTGTTCAAAAAATGATGCTTTTGGTGCTGTTACTATTAGCAATGTTTTTATTATAATGTAATAAGACAAACACTTATAAAGACATTAACACAGTACCATTAGAAGTGTAAAGGGAGCTAATAGCATAGAGAATGAAATGATTTTATTATATGGAAAAGGGTAACATTTGGGTGAAAAAGTGAGAAAGGCAATTAGAATAAGTAGAATCATGAAGACATAGCCTTTGCACATATTTTGGCTTTCCTGCATAAGTGTGATCATATGACTTGCTTTGCCAATACAATGGGAGCCTAACTCTCTGTATCACTTCTGAATGAAAGCACAAAAAAAACCCAGTAAAACATGTTCTATGTTCCCTTCTCCTAGCTCTTTTCTGCAGTTGTTGTCAGCCTGCATCTTTGAGTGAGGAAATCAGAAAGCAGAGTTCAAAGTCAATCTGAGATGATTATAAGATCAAGTTTTCTTGTTTTAAGTCACTGAGATTAAGGGATTGTTTGATACCATGACATATCCTATTCAATCCTGAGTCATATAGGCTAGACATTCATGCCATATTCAAGGAAGGAGTGTGGTTAGAATATAAAGAGATTAGTAATAATCTGAAAATAAGACTGTCAATGACTATAAAGAACGTAGAATGTCATTACAAAGACATGGAGTTTTTTTCTTACAAACAACATAAATACATCAGACTTACTTGATGTGTTTTTTCTTTATATTTTATTATTATTAATTTTAATGGGGTGACACCAATAAATCAGGGTACATATGTACAATGAAAACATCTCCAGGTTATCTTATCATTCAATTGTGTTGCATACCCGTCACCCAAAGTCAAATTGTCCTCTGCCACCTTCTATCTGGTTTTCCCTGTGTCCCTACTCTCCTCCCTATCCCACCCTCCCCTCCCTTCCCCCACCCTGTAACCACCACTCTCTTGTCTATGTCTCATAGTCTCACTTTTATGTCCCACCTATGTATGAAATCATGCTGTTCTCAGTTTTTCTTTTTTTCTGATTTACTTATTTCACTCTGTATAATGTTATCAAGGTACATCCAATTTGTTATAAATGATCCGATGTCATCATTTCTTATGGCTGAGTAGTATTCCATAGTATATATGTACCATAGCTTTTTAATCAACTCGTCTTCTGATGGACACTTGGGCTGTTTCCAGATCTTCGCTATTGTGAACAATGCTGCCACAAACATGGGGGCGACTTTCTTCTTTTCGAACAGTGCTATGGTGTTCTTAGGGTATATTCCTATAAGGGGTATAGCTGGGTCAAAAGGCAGTTTGATTTTTAATTTTTTGAGGAATCTCCAAACTGTTTTCCACAGTGGCTGCACCAGTCTGCATTCCCACCAGCAGTGCAGAAGGGTTCCCTTTTTTCCACATCCTCGCCAGCACTTATTCTGTGTTGTTTTGCTGATGAGTGCCATTCTGACTGGTGTGAGGTGATATCTCATTGTGGTTTTAATTTGCATTTCTCTAATGATTAGTGATGTTGAGCATTTTTTCATATGCCTATTGGCCATCTGTATGTCCTCTTTGAAGAAATTTCTATTCACTTCTTTTGCCCATTTTTTGATTGGATTGTTTGTCTTCCTGGTGTTGAGTTTTATAAGTTCTTTATAAATTTTAGTTATTAACCCCTTATCAGATGTGCTGTCGAATATGTTCTCCCATTGTGTGGTTTGTCTTTTTATTCTGTTCTTATTGTCTATAGCTGTGCAAAAACTTTTTAGTTTGATATAGTCTCATTTGTTTATCTTGCATTTCTTTCATTTGCCCATGAAGATAAATCGGCAAATATATTGCTGCTACAGATGTCGGAGAGCTTGCTGCCTATGTTTTCTTCTAAGATGTTTATGGTTTCATGACTTACGTTTAAGTCTTTCATCCATTTTGAGTTTGTTTTTGTGAATGGTGTAAGTTGATGGTCTAGTTTCATTTTTTTGCAGGTAGATGTCCAATTTTTCCAACACCATTTGTTAAAGAGGCTGTCTTTACTCCATTGTATGTTCTTTCCTCCTTTGTCAAATATCAGTTGTCCATAAAGGTGTGGGTTTATTTCTGGGTTCTCTATTCTGTTCCATTGATCTATGTGCCTGTTCTTATGCCAGTACCAGGCTGTCTTGAGTAAAATGGCCTTGTAGTAATCCTTCATATCCGGAAGAGTGATATCTCCTGCTTTATTTTTTCTTTGTAAGATTGCTGAGGCTATTCGTGTTCTTTTTTGGTTCCACATAAAGTTTTGGAATGTGTGTTCTATATCTTTGAAGTATGTCATTGGTATTTTAATTGGTATTGCATTGAATTTATAAATTGCTTTGGGTAATATAGACATTTTAATGATGATTATTCTTTCTAGCCATGAGCACGGTATATGCTTCCACTTGTTTGTATCTTCCTTGATTTCTTTTATCAATGTTCTATAATTTTCCAAGTACAAGTCCTTAACCTCCTTGGTTAAATTTACTCCTAGGTACTTTATTTTTTGGCTGCACTAGTAAAGGGGATTGTTTCCTTAATTTCTTTTGCTGACAGTTCATTGTTGGTATATAGAAATGCTTCTGATTTCTGAGTATTAATTTTTATATCCTGCCACCTTGTTGAATTCATTTATGAGGTCCAGTAGTTTTTTGACTGAGACCTTAGAGTTTTCTATATACAATATCATATCATCTGCAAATAATGAGAGTTTTACTTCTTCTTTTTCAATTTGGATGCCTTTTATTTCTTCTTCTTGTTTGATTGCTGTAGCTAGGACTTCCAGAACTATGTTGAATAAGAGTGGTGAAAGGGGGCACCCCTGCCTGGTTCCTGATCTTAAGGGGATTGCTTTTAATTTTAGTCCTTTTAGTATGATGTTTGCTGTGGGTTTGTCATAGATGGGGCCTTTATCATGTTAAGGAATGTTCCCTGTATTCTCACTTTACTGAGAGTTTTGAGCATGAATGGGTACTGGATTTTATCAAATGCCTTTTCTGCATCTATTGAAATTATCATGTCATTTTTGTCCTTCCTTATGTTTATGTGATGAATCACACTGATTGATTTGCGAATATTGAACCAGCCTTGCCTCTCCAGAATAAATCTTACTTGATCATGGTATATGATTTTTTTCATATATTGCTGGATCCGGTTGGCTAATATTTTGTTGAGAATTTTAGCATCTAAATTTATCAGGAATATAGGCCTATAATTTTCTTTCTTTGTGTTGTCTTTGCCCGGTTTTGGGATCTGAATTATGTTCACCTCATAAAAGGGTGTCTTCCTTCCTCTTGAATTTTTTGAAATAGCTTTAGGAGGATAGGAGTTAGTTCTTCTTTGAATTTTTAATAGAATTCACTTGTGAAGCCATCAGGCCCAGGACTTCTCTTTTTTGGGAGTTTTTTGATAACTGTTTAGATCTCATTTGTTGTAATTGGTCTGTTTAGGTGTTCTGATTCTTCCAGATTGATTTTTAGAAGGTTATATGATTCAAGAAATTTATCCATTTCACCGAGATTTTTAAATTTTTTGGCATATAGTTCTTCATAGTATTTTCTTACAATGCTTTGTATTTCTGTTGTGTCAGTTGTTATATCTCCACTGTCCTTTCTAATTTTATTTATTTGAGTCCTCTCTTTTTTTTTCTTGGTGAGTCTAGTTAAAGGTTAATCAATCTTGTTTACCTTTTCAAAGAACCAGCTTCTGGTTTCATTGATCCTCTGTATTGTTTCCTTAGCCTTTATGTCGTTTATTTCTGCTCTGATCTTTATTATTTCCTTCCTTCTACTTGTCCTGGGTTTTATTTGCTGTTGTTTTTCTAGTTCTTTTAGCTGCAGGGTCAGGTTGGTTATTTGAGCTTTATCTAGCTTCTTATGATATGCCTGTATGCAATGAACTTCCTTCTCAGAACTTCTTTTGCTGTGTCCCATAAATTTTGAGTTGATATGCTTATTATCATTTGTTTCTAGAAACTTTTTTATTTCTTCCTTGATCTCATTGATAATCCATTCATTATTTAATATCATGCTATTTAGTTTCCAAGTGTTTAAGTATTTTTCAGTTTTTCATTTGTGGTTAATTTCTAGTTTCATGGCATTGTGATCAGAGAAAATGCTTGATATGATTTCAATCTTCTTAAATTTATTGTGACCATTTTTGTGTCCTAACATGTTGTCTATCCTAGAAAACATACCATGAGCGCTTGAGAAGAATATATATTCTACTGCTTTAGGGTGAAAATTTCTGAAGATATCTATTAAATCAAGTTCATCTAGTGTATCCTTTAAGTCTGCTGTTTCTTTATTGATTTTCTTTCTTGAGGATCTATCCAGTGTTGATAGAGGGGTATTGAAATCCCCTACTATGATAGTATTGCTGTTAATCTCGCCCTTTATATCCATCAAAGTCTGCTTTATGTATGTCAGGGCTCCTATATTTGGTGCATAGATATTTATAATAGTTATATCTTCCTGTTGAATTGTTCCCTTTATCATTATGTAGTGTCCTTGTTTATCTCCTACTACAGCCTTTGTTTTAAAGTCCATTTTGTCAGATATAAGTACTGCTACCCCGGCTTCTTTTTCATTTCCATTTGCATGAAATATTTTTTTCCTCCTTTTACCTTTAGTCTATTTGCATCTTTTGTTTTAAGGTGTGTCTCTTGTAGACAGCATATGTATGGGTCCTGTTTCTTTATTCATGCAGCTACCCTATGTCTTTTGATTGGATCATTTAATCCATTTACATTTAAGGTTATTATTGATATGTAGTTGTTTATTGCCATTTTATTCTTTAAAGCTGTATTCTTCTTTTGCTTTATTCATTCCTCCCTTTAAACTGTTCACAACAGGCCCCTTAGTATCTTTTGCAGAATTGGTTTGGTTTTTATGAATTCCTTCAGGCTTCTTTTTCTGGGAATCTATTTCTCCTTCAATTTTAAACGTTAGCCTTGCTGGATAAAGTAGTCTTGGTTGTAGGTTCTTGTTCTGCATTACTTTGATTATATCTTGCCATTCCCTTCTGGCCTCAAGTGTTTCTGTTGAGAAGTCTGATGCCATCCTTATGGGGGCTCCTTTGTAGGTGATAGCCTTTTTTTCCCTATCAGCTTTTAAAATTTTTTCTTTATCCATTAGCTTTGGTATTTTAACTATGATGTGTCTTGGTGTAGATCTTTTTGGGTTTCTCTTTAATGGAGTTCTGTGTGCTTCTTGAACATGTGGAGTGTTTCCCCGCCTTAATTTAGGGAAGTTTTCTGCTATGATTTGATTGAACAAAGTTTTCATTTTCTGTCCTCTCTCCTCTTCTTCAGGCACCCCTATGATGCGAATGTTGTTTCACTTCATGTTGTCACAGAGCTCCCTTAGAGTTTCCTCACATTTTTTGAATCTCTTTTTCTTTTTCTTCTCTGCTTCTGTAACTTTGTTTATTGTGTCCTCTAACTCACTTATTCTATCCTCAGCATGGTTCATCCTGCTTTTAATTCCTTCCATTGTGATCTTCAGTTCTGATACTGTATTTGTCATTTCTGTCTGATTCTTTTTTATTATTTCAATTTCATTTTTTATACTTGTTATCTCTTTATTTAGGTGTTCATAATGACTATCCATTGTTGCTCTAATTTCTTTGAACATCCTAACTATCATTATTCTAAATTCTGCTTCTGGTAATTTGGTTATATCTGGTTCATTCAGGTCCTTCTCTGGGGATTTCTCTTGATTCATTTGGTTTGCATTCCTCTGCCTGCCCATTTTGTCTGTGTATAAGCAAGTTGTGTCAACTGGAGTCCAGTAGTTGTTGCCTTTGTGTTCTCTAGGTGTGGTCTGTCTGCATGTCCGCCACCCCCTCTGCCGCTGCCTAGGGTGGTTGGGTATGGGCATTGCCAGCGCCGGCCCACTGTAGCTTTTGCTGTGATTTCTGCCTCTCCTCCGCAGGAGGGGCTGTCACTCAAGCCACAAGCCTTAGCACCAAGGGTAGAGGTGAGCACTTTTGCTCAGCTGCTGACCCAGCCTGTTTCCGGACTTCTGCCCAGAACCCGCAGTCAGAGCCTCCTCGCCACAGTTTCGTGGGTTGAGCAGGACTTTTGACGTCCTGTTAGCTGTGAGCTTTTGCCCGTCCAGAGCTTTAGCCCCGCCCTCGAGACCCCTTCTGCGCAGGGTCACAAACCAAGGTTTATTGGGCCGGGCATGTTTGCTGGCTTCCGCTCAGCTGTGAGCTTCTGCTAGTCCCGGACTCTACCCAGCTCCCGTGTTCGGAGCCCGCTTGTGCACGTAGGATGGCAAACTGAGGTTTCTCCGGCCGGGCGGGAATAGAAGCATGGGATTAGCTGCGAGCTTTCGCCCCTCTCGGGGTCTATCCCTTCCCCGCGCTCGGAGCCCGTTCGCGCACGTAGAATGGCAAACCGCGGTCTCTCAGGCCAGGTAGGGCTGGTAGCGTGAGCTCAGCCGCGAGCCTGCACCAGTCCCTGGTCCTAGCCCCGTCCCTGCGGTCAGGGCCGGCTTGCGCAGGGTCGCAGAGCAGATCTCTTCCCGTTCCTGGCCTCCCGCTTTGTCCCCGCAGGTGGGATTACAGTCGGGCCCGCAGCCTCCGGACCACTTTCGCGATTCCCCTCCACCCCTGTTGGGCTAGACTAAGCTCACACCGGCTTGGCCTCCGTCCACGCTGACAGAACCGTGTTTCAGTCCCCTGCCACCACCATACCCTTCAGCAACTCTCAGCAGAGTAGGAAGGGCCCTAATACTGCACACTGTAGGCCTGGGAGCTCCCTCATTTGTTTCACAGCTCAAAACTGTCCAAACGCCTCTTCTAGGCTCTGGGACTGTAGGCTGGGGATTGGTTCCTGGGACCCAGGTCCCTCCCTCTCCGCCAAACTCTCCTCCCGCCACGCGGGTCTCTCCGGGCTGCCGTTTGCTCTGGGGAGCTGGGCAGCCCTCTTCGCGTTTTTGCTATTCCTACCAGTCTCAATGTGGCTTCTTCTGTGTTCCTTGGTTGAAGAGTCCACTTAGTTTAGTTCAAAGTTGGTTTATCCAGATGATGGTTCTTAAAATTGAGTTATAATCCACTTTGGTTCTGGGAGTTGTAAGTTGGTACGTCCACCTACTCCATCGCCATCTTGCTCCCTCTATAATTTTGAGGGGTAGCCTTTAATTCTCTTCTAGAATTGAGGAGTCTTATTCTTTCTGCTTACAATACTCCTTTTTCCAGGGTATTCTTCTACTTCCAGAATAGGTCAGAACAAAATTTGAACAGATTCTATTATTTGTTTAATCTCTGTCGGCAAGAACTGTTCACGATCGTACCATCATGATGGCAAATCAAATTGAGGCAACACAAGTGAAGGATATAAATGCAGCACCATTCTTTTCTCTTGCTTTGGATGAGTCAACAAACGTAAACCATTTATCCCAGTTCAGCTCGATTGCAAGGTATACTCTCGGTGACACACTACAAGAAGAAAGTCTTTCTGTTTTGCCTTTCTGGGTGTATTGTTTTAAAGCCAGTAGCCACGGCCGCCATCACAGCTGCCTCTTGATGTGTTTTTAATACAGGTATTTGGCCTAGTAGATTTATGCAGGAAACCATGTGACAGATGAAGACTAGAGGCAGGAAGGAGCTCCTGAAGTAAACTATCACACAAGAAATAAGAATGTGAAAGGTAATAGAAGAAAAGAATTAGAAAGACTTAAAAATACTGGTGAAATAAGCTAGTTTTTTAGATTTATAAATTATGAAAGAGTTGAGAAACAAAGAAAAAAACACCAATAACCTCTTGCTCCATTGACTGGTTAGGTGTTAATGACGTTAACTAAATTAGGTAAAATAGAGGAAAATTATTGACCAATGTTTGTGATTTTAGAAGCCTAACTTTTGGAAATTTTGAGATACATACATTAATAATTTTGTATATAAACAATAAAATTCATTTAAGAAATTATTAGATCTAATTTAAGTGCATAAACTTCATAAATAAATGTTAAAACTTGTCACTTGAAAATTTTGACTTGTTATCTATCATTTACAAAGTGTTTTTAGTGAAGTAAACAGGAAAACTAGACCAAATAGAAGTGAGAGTAAATAATTATAATCTTTGTCATGGATTCTGTGCCAGTGATTCTTGTAATTTTATTTAGAAACTATTTGCAGTGAGATATTAAATCAAAATTTGTTATATGTATGAAAAGCATTGGTTTTCTAAGACAATACATTAGTTGGTACAGTATATAATTTCTTTTTTGGAATACATGTGTTATCATTAGTATGCTTGCATAAACAATTTGAATAATAATGCTTTCTTTTGTATAATACTAATAAGATGCTAACAAAATGTATTTAATCAGAAAAGAAATGAAATGCATATTATAAATCTTTAGCTGTTAAAATTCATTGGTTAAATGAGTACTGGTCTCTCCTACTAGTCCTTGAACTTACTGATTATATGGTTTTCCTTCTTTGAAATACTGGCTCAAAGTAAGTATTCAGTTAATGCTTGTTGGTTACAGAAACTGACTCAGTGATACCTTTTGTTGCAAAACATTCAAAGATGTATTCATTTATCTAGTAGATGTATTCATTTGTCTCCTGAGAAACAATTTTATGGCAATTTAGAGCACTACACATTAAAAGAATGTCAAACAATGAATGTTCCTACAAATACACAAAATATCAGTGTGTAATTACAAAACGTTAGTATAAATGCTTTAGAAAAAAACTACAAATTTTGGCTCTATTATCATGGAGCAATTTTATTTTTCCCAATAATTTTTACCAACTGCTTGTGGCTACCTTTTTTCACTCTGGGTAGCAGACTTTATTAATAATGAATATATCAATCTGACTCCTTAGCTTCCATAACATTTGGAAAATTATGGTAGTGATTTTGCACCTCTTTGCACTCTTCTTACCCCATTTCATCATCTGTTTTGAAGGTCTGTTTATTAGTCTGTTTGGGCTGCCATAACAAATACCATAGACTTAAGCAACAAAAATTTATTTTTTTCACCATTTTGGACGCTAGATGTCTGAGATTCAGGTGCTATCATGGTTAGGTTCTGGTGGGAACTCTTATTTTATTTTATTATTATTATTTTTTTACAAGGATAGAGAGAGAGTCAAAAAGAGGGATAGATAGGAACAGACAAACAGGAACGAAGAGAGATGAGAAGCATCAGTCATCAGTTTTTCATTGCGACACCTTCGTTTTTCATTGATTGCTTTCTCATATGTGCCTTGACCATAGGTCTTCAGCAGACTGAGTAACTCCTTGCTTGAGCCAGCGACCTTGGGCTCAAGCTGGTGAGCTCTTTTGCTCAAGCCAGATGAGCCCACGGTCAAGCTGGTGATGTCAAGGTCTCGAACCTGGGTCCTCCGCATCCCAGTCCAACGCTCTATTCACTGCACCACCGCCTGGTCAGGTGGGAACTCTTAATTTAGATTGCAGAAGTATACCTTCTCCCTGTGTTGTCATATGGAAGGGAGAGAGAGCCAGAGCAAGCTCTTTGTTGTCTCTTCTTATAAGGACACTATTTCTATTATTAGAACCTGACCTTTATGACCTCCTCCAAGCTTAATTACCTCCCAAAGGCACCATCTCCAAAGCCATCACATTGGGGATTAAGGCTTCAACATATGTATTTTGGGAGACACAGTTTAGTCCATAGCACTCTTCTAGTAGCGAGCTGGGCACCTTAGTGCTATTCAATCACACAACAAAAGGTACATATGCCATAATTGCTCCCTAATTTGATGGGAAATTCTTTTCTTTTAATGAGCTTTATACCTAACTGTTATGGGGAGGAGATGTACCACTTTTTTTTTTATTCAGCAAGGATGTGAGTAGAGAGGATATCCTCTTTTGAAAAATACTGAGTTGACTGAAAACATGATTTTGTCTTCAATCTCCTCCTTAGTAGTCCACTTGTGATGCCAGGAGCACAGTGAGCTGGAGTGGTGCTAGTCTCCTATCAGGAAGGACTCATCAGTCTCAGAACTTGGACTGTGTTGTTCCTTGTGTTGCTTGTTCTTAGCTATAGTTTCTAAGTTGTGATTCTTAGAAAGATGATCCCATTTAGAGTGTAACATGATTCATCTGAAATTTGAACTACACAAAAATAGCTAGTATTTCACTTTTTAAAATGGTAATGCTAAATGTAGTATAACCCAATATATTGGTGTTTATCAGGATTTGTAATCTGCTCATGTTTTAAGATGTATCGGGACAAGGTAGAATGAGGAGTTATCCTTAAAACATTTTTCTTGTTTGGTGATTAGAAGCCATGAAATACAATTCACGGTAATGCACAGATCACCTCCCCATACCCTAGTCCCTAATGAAGTGGGGAGCATCAATTTGCCATAGTTTGACTGTAGCAGATGTGCTACATGTGACAAATAGCAAACATATTGGAAACTCTCTATTAAAACAATGCTGCCTCTATGCTCTGAATTTACATCCTAACACAACGTCACCATCAATAGGAAGTGGTATAATAACTAAATGACTGCATTCTCTCTGTCCATTTAAATCATTTCAACTTTAACTCAGTTTGAATTAAAGCATTTCTCATACCAAAAGCACAATTAACTTACTTCTAAGTTATTTCCAGATGCCACTTTTAGTTCCAATATGAGTGAATCAAACATGTGCCAGTTTCTCTTTAGGGCATGCTGCCCTCACACTCTTGGCATGCATCTACAGGATGTCTCTCTCACAGGTGGATAGCAGGCCAGCTTGACTATTGAAGTAGTCTCCAATTATGTTATCATTGATATTAATTTCTCTCTCATCATTTAGTCATAAATGAATTTTATGATTCCCAATTATATTATAAAAAGGTTTACATTTTATAATTCAAAAAATTATAATTCTTGAATTAGATGTAAAATATAATTTGCTTCTAAAGAAAATGATACTTGGTAAAATATGTGAAATATGTCCCATTCCACAGATGCTCTACATCATGAAGTCACTGATGCTCACTCTCATGAGATGATGAATAACTATGAAATCTTGATATCATGAAACAATGATATGACACATGCTTCCTCTTTCTTTCTTTCTTTCTTTCTCTCTCTCTCTCTTTCTTTCTTTCTTTCTTTCTTTCTTTCTTTCTTTCTATCTTTCCTTTCTTTCTTTCTTTCTCTTCCTTTTTTTCTGGAGAGAGAGACAGGAAGAAAGAAAGATGAGAAGCATCAACTCATAGTTGCAGCACCTTAGATGTTCATTGATTGCTTTCTCATATGTGCCTTGACTGAGGGGGGTGGGCTCCAGCTGAGCCAGTGGCCCCTTGCTCAAGCCAGAGACCTTGGGCTTCAAGTCAGTGATATTTGGCATCAAGCCAGTGACCATGGGGTCCTATCAATGATCTAGCACTTAAGCTGGTATACCTGCTCTCAAACTGGTGAGCCTATGTTCAAGCCAAAGACCTTAGGGTTTCAAACTGGGGTCCTCAGTGTACCAGGCCAATGTTCTATCCATTGCACCACAGCCTAGTCAAATGACACATACTTTCTTTCTTATTTTTTTTTTTTTTTTTTTTTAGGGAGAGAGACAGACAGGGACAGATATGCTGGAAGGGAGAGAGATGAGAAGCATCAATTTTTTTATTGCAGCATCTTTGTGGTTCATTGATTGCTTTCTCATATGTGCCTTGACCAGAGGGCTATAGTAGAGACAATGACCCCTGGCTCAAGCCAGCAACCTTGGTCTTCAAACCATCAACCATGGGTCATGTCTCTGATCCCACGCTCAAACCGGCAACTCTGTGCTTAAGCTTGTGAACCCGCGCTCAAACCAGATGAGCACACACTTAAGCCGTTGAAACTGGGTTCTCAGCATCCCAGTTCAACACTCTATCCTCTGTGCCATTGCTTGGTCAGGCAAAACCTGCTTTATTTTAATCCTCATGATCATATTTCCTATTGGCTAATAAATCATATTCACATTGAGTCCAGTTTAATAAAATTTGCCACTGTGAAAAAAGTGGAAAATTTTCAAATAAGTTAAAAGTTGTAGTTAAAGGTGCTCTTTGCTATTATAAAAGAACTTACTTTCTTGTTTGTGTACAAACACCCACTGAATTTAATCACCATTAAAAAAAACATTTTTATTTGTCTTATACTCTGGATATTACTTTCTCAGGCTTTGTAATAGGCATTTTTTTTTCTTTACAGATATTTTTAGAGATCGCTTTTTTTCTTTGTCTTCATTTTTTTCTTTCTTTCTTTTCTTTTTTTAGTTCATAGAGAAGAGGGGAAGCAAAGTGACAGATGCCTGCATGCGCCCAAACCAGATCCACCTGGCAAACCCACTGGAAGGTGATGCTCCGCCCATCTAGAGCCATTGCTCTGTTGCAACCAGAGCCATTTCTTAGTGCCTGAGGTAGACGCCATGGAGCAATCCTCAGTACAGGAGGCCAACTCACTTGAGCCAATGGAGCCATGGCTATGTGAAGGAGTGGGGAAAAGAGAGAGAGAGAGAAAGGAGAGGGGTGGAGAAGTAGATGGTCACTTCTCCTGTGTGCCCTGATCAGGATTCAAACCTGGGACTTCCACATGCTGACTGATGCTCTACTGCTGAGTCAACTGGCCAAGGCCTAATGATTGCTTTATATTTTGAACAATTTCTAATCCATTGTGTTGTGTCTTCTCTGGGTAATTCATTTTAAGAAGCACACCAACCAATGCTGTGGATATAACAATAAAAATAAAAGTGTGCTTATAACCTAAATAAACTGTGAGTTTAACCTAAATAAACTGTTAGAGTGTTCTTATAAGTTTAGCGTGCAACACTAATGGAGATATAACTAAATCTGAATATATTTAAAGCAAGACTTCTAGTGTGTCTCCCCAAGAATACACTGTGAGCTGAAGTTTATTAGATAAGACCAAAGTAGTTCATTGTTTAAAATAGGGATGGAATAGTCTGTGTATAATAATCCCCCCCCCCATTATTGCAATGTCAGTATTTAAATGATTATTTTTATCCAGTAAATTATCTTCAGTTCTGGAACTGCCAGTATTTATAACATATTTAAACTGTAGCTAAGTATTCAAGTATCCAGATAAGCAAAGGTATTCCTCATATCCTAAAATAAATGCATATCTAAGACAGTTTCTTTTCTTGCTATTTCTTTTTTTTTTTTTTACAGGGACAGAGAGAGAGAGAGTCAGAGAGAGGGATAGACAGGGACAGATAGACAGGAACGGAGAGAGGTGAGAAGCATCAATCATTAGTTTCTCGTTGCCGTCGCAACACTTTAGTTGTTCATTGATTGCTTTCTCACATGTGCCTTGACCACGAGCCTTCAGCAGACTGAGGAACCCCCTGCTGGAGCCAGCGACCTTGGGTCCAAGCTGACGAGCTTTTGCTCAAGTCAGATGGGCTTGCGTTCAAGCTGGTGAGCTTGGGGTCTCAAACCTGGGTCCTCCGCATCCCAGCCCAACACTCTATCCACTGCACCACCGCCTGGTCAGGCTCTTGCTATTTCTTATATCATTTTTTTTCCTATGCTATTTCACTCAAGCTGTGGCCCCATGTAATGGAAATAATTGGTTTCTTATGGAATAATTAGTTTTATTAAGACTTACTTAATAAAAAGTGCATTGTGATTTACCTGGAGGTCACTAATAAGAAAATTAAATCATAAAACCCTAAAAATGAAGCATACTTATCTGCATTATGTGAAGAAATAATAAATAACCAGACTCTGAATTGAAAATACTTAATTTTAAAAGTGCTGAATTTTGAGACTGTAACAAAAATTGGCAAAATTTATCAAACTCATTTCTCTGTTCAGCCGGCTGACAAAACAGATCTGCATTTAAAATTTTGTCTAAAACTCTGGACATTGCTGAATATAATTAACTATTAAATTTTAATATTTACTTTATGTTTTACCTCATGAAGTTGGTAGTTCTGAGAGTATCCAAAAATCACAAAATTCTGCCGGATAAGTATACATTCATCACAACAAACTGTTTGTATTTTGACATTGTGGAAACTACTTTAAAGAATTCAATCCAAAACTGTTCAGAGTAGCAAGCACATGATACACTAAATTTTTCTATGTATATCCATCTTATTTAGCCACTGAATGGTTTCATAACACATGAAAATTCAGAAGCAAATATGCCATAGAGAAGGAAATCATAAAACAATGTAAAACTGCTGTAAATCTTTAACGTATTCTACTCTTTTTATTCAAAATTAATATCAATGCTGAAGATGCATTTGAAATAAATACACAATTCAATAAGGATTAATTACAAAATAATGTGCTCAGTTTATTTCTAGCCTGAAACAAAATGATCACTATTATAGAATCTAAAATAAGAAAAAAGGGGGGGAATATCCATTTAAGAAGTTGGTGTTCCTTTAGATGTTGACAGATATTTGAGCGAAAACCCTAAAGTCTTAGTCAAAAAACTACTGGACCTAATAAACGAATTCAGCAAGGTGGCAGGATATAAAATTAATACACAGAAATGAGAGGCATTTTTATACACGAACAATGAAATGTAAGAAAGAGAAATAAGGAAATAATCCCCTTCACTATTGCAACAACAACAAAAAATAAAGTGCCTAGGAGTAAATTTAACCAAGGAAATTAAAGACTTGTACTCATAAAATTATAAAACATTGATAAAAGAAATCAAGGAAGACACAAACAAGTGGAAGCACATACCGTGTTCATGGTTAGGGAGAATAAACATCATTAAAATGTCTATATTACCCAAAACAACTTATAAATTCAATGCAATACCAATTAAAATACCAATGACATACTTCAAAGATATAGAACACATGTTCCAAAAATTTATATGGTACCAGAAAAGAACACGAATAGCCTCAGCAATCTTGAAAAAGAAGAATAAAGTGGGAGTTATCATACTTCCTGATATTAAGTTATACTACAAGGCCATTGTACTCAAAACAGCTTGGTACTGTCATAAGAACAAGCATACAGATCAATAGAACAGAACAGAGAACCCAGAAATAAACCCACATCTTTATGAACAATTGATATTTGACAAAGGAGGTAAGAGTATACAGTGGAGTAAAGACAGTCTCTAACAAATGGTGTTGGGAAAACTGGACAACTACCTGCAAAAAAAATGAAACTAAACCACCAACTTACACCATTCACAAAAACAAATTCAAAATGGATAAAAGACTTAAATGTAAGTTCTGAAGCCATAAGCATCCTAGAAGAAAACATAGGCAGTAAGCTCACCAACATCTGTTGCAGCAATATATTTGTTGATTTATCTCCACAGGCAAATGAAACAAAAGACAGGATAAACAAATGGGACTATATCAAACTAAAAAGCTTTGCCCAGCTAATGACAATATGAATAGAATAAAAAGACAAACCACACAATGGGAGAACATTTTTGACAATACATCTGATAAGGGGTTAATAACCAAAATTTATTAAAAAAATTGTAAAACTCCAAACCAGGAAGACAAAGAATCCAATCAAAAAATGGGCAAAAGAAATGAATAGACACTTCTCCAAAGAGGACATACAGATGGCCAATCGACAGATAAAAAAATGTTCAACATCAGTAATCATTAGAGAAATGCTAATTAAAACCACAATAAGATACCACCTCACACTGGGATGTATTCTTATAAGTGTGATGACTGGGTCAAAGGGCAATTTCATTTCTGTTTTCCACAGTGGCTGCACCAGTCTGCATTCCCACCAGCACTGTAGGAGGGTTCTCCTTTCTCCACATCCTCTCTAGCACCTATCGTGTATTGTTTTGTTAATGAGCCATTCTGCATCTGTGCTTATGTTTATCTTGACCTCTAAATCACTGATTTGATCTTCTTCATCCAGGCTGTTATTGATTCCTTCTAGTATTGTCCTCATTTCTAATATTGTATTTGTCATTTCTGAGTGGTTCTTTCTATGACTTCAATGTCTTTTTTGATACTTGCTATATTTTTAAGGTCTCATTGTGATCATCTATTGTTGCTCTAAGATTCTTGAGCATTCTAAAAATCATTATTTTAAACACTGCATCTTGTAGTTTTGTTACTTCCATTTCATTCTTTTTTTTTTTTCTGGGGATTTCTCTTGTTGATTATTTAGCTTATATTTCTTTGCCCATTTGTCTGTGTGTTAGGTAGCACCATATGACTTTCAAATTTGTGTGGTGTCTTTTGAGGAAGATGGGCTCAGTTTTACTGACCTCTAGGCTAACTGAGTTTCTTGTTCTAAGAATGCTTCATGAGGGTAATTTTTACTCTCCTGTTTTATGTGATTCTTGAATGCAGTTGGTCTTTTCATGGGTCCAGTTATTCCTTCAGGCTTGCTGGCTTTATGGGTCAAACTAGATCATGTGCATGAGACATTGCTCAGTGTCTGTTGTGTTGGGCATATTTATTCTTCACAGTGCCTGGTGACTGCTGGACTCTTCCTTTGGTCATGCTGCTTGTGTATCTAGCTGAGTCTAGTGTTCATGCTCTTTGCCACCCAATACTGGCTATGTTGGTTCTGGGTCTTCTTGGGCTGGTGTCAGCCCTTGATGGTAACCTGCCATGGGCTACTTGTCTGGAGCTACTGCTCTGTCCACTGTTTGTGTTTGCATTTTCTGTCTGCACATTACTAACTTCTTTATTTACAACATTTAATTTAGAAGAGTAAGTTTTAAAAATGTCATACTTAAATATTTTTAAAAGCTCTGGGATTTTTAAAAAAATTATTTATTGATTTTAGTGAGAGAGGAAGAGAGAGAGAGACAGAGAGAGAGAGAGAGAGGAGAGAGAGACAGAAACATCAGTCCTTTTCTGTATGTGCCCTGACTGGGGATCGATCAAACCAGCAACCCATGTGTTTCAGGATGATGCTCCTACCAACTGATCTGTCTGGTCAGGGCTTTTTAAAACTTTTTTATTTATTTTATTTTTATTTATTTATTCATTTTAGAGAAGAGAGAGAGAGAGAGAAGGGAGGAGTAAGCATCAACTCTCATATTTGCCTTGACTTGGAAAACCCAGGGTTTTGAACTGGTGACCTCAATGTTCCAGTGCTTGATCTACTGCACCATCACAGGTCAGAAAATCTCTGGGATCTTTCAATGAAAGGCTTCAAGTAATTTTTTTTTTATATCTTATAAATTTGCTTATGGCTATAAATTATAAAGCTTCAAAAGAAATAAATCTAAGTAGACATATATCTTATACATTTATAAATTATCTTTGATGTATCACAGTTTGTATTATTTATTTGTAAAATTTATTTGTCTTAAACCTTTACTGCTGTCAACTTAAAAATTAGATTGTTTTGCTAATCAGATATTATAGATTCAGAGTACACTGTTGCCTATTTAGCATTTGAAAACTAGCTGGTAAGAAATACAGAGGATATGTTTTGGAATGCAAAATAGAATTTTTTACTATACTTATAAGATACATATTGAGTTTTATATTGCTAGTATTTTATACTTTTTTTCTTTCACCCTCCTGATCAGTTATTTTTAAAATAAAACTGCAATATTTTAATCTTACAATTTCCTAAGGAGTAGAAATTCTACTTTATGTGGTAAACTCTGAATTAAATTAAGAGATGCCAAATATACTTTTTTAATTTACAAAACTTGTTGGTATTTGTCATGGGTAATAGTAACAGAAGTTCAATTTTTTTTGTATGTATGTGTTTGTAATACATCTTTCTTAAGAAAATGTAAAATCAATTTTATTTTGTCATTTGAAAGAAATAGTTTATTCTGACTAGTGGTTGTAGCACATTAAACTTCAATACATGGATTCTAAGTAAAAAACTTTCATTAATTCATCTTGAATAAATCATAAATGTACAGAAAATGGAGATGGGAAAAATGCTACAATTTATCTAGCTTATCCCCCAAGGCTATATAAAATTGTCACATTAAATATATCCTCAAGTGTTTTATCTTCCTCATGTTAACCATTAAATGGCCCTAGTTCAATATATACTTAGTAATTTTGATGCTCAACTCAGCACAAAATACACACATGACAAAGCTCTAGTCCTTCGAGCAACGTTTTGAGTTTATCACGTATACAAATATCACAAGCAGCAGACACTGTCATGCAGGAATTTACTTTTCAAGAGGCAATTTAAACATTGTGTAGAGAAGTGTTGGTTAACTATTGACAGTGGGCCAAATCCAACCTGACTGCCTAGTGCTGTGAATAGGGTTTTATTAAAAAACAGCTTCGTTCATTAATATTTACCTATTGTCTAAAGCTTCTTTTGCACTGATGTCATTGAGTAGTTAGTTACAAGTGAGAATGACTCACAAAGCCAAAATATGTGCAATTTTGTCCTTTACAAAGAAAATTGCTGACCCATTGATGAAATTCAAAACTGGCTTGCTTTTCTTATCCAAAATATTGCATCTTTGTGTGTATAGTGCATAATTTCATCCGATTTGTTAAATATATTTGGCCTCATGATATTACTGGTTCTTTTTATTTCACAATTAACAATTGAGATAATTTAGTATTACAGGTTTATTTTGCTTTTTTGTTTGTTCTTTTAATGAAAATATTTCCTGGTTTTTTTTGCTGATTAGGTGATGTTAACATGAAGAACAGTAATGGCCAGCTTTAAGCTTTGTCATACTCCCTCCAGTGCCTAACGCTGTGTTTTACACAAAACAGAAGCTCAATATGTGTTAAAATGATATTATTTACATTTCAAATTGCTTTCTCTAATAGAAGAAATTCTGCCATATTTAAAAAAGTGTTTTATTTGTCATTTCATTAGATTTCCATAAGCTATTTTGTATTTAAATGACCATTTGAAATGCAAATATCCAACTAAATAAACCTGAAATAGTGAGTTAAGAATGTCCTTCTACCAAAAAAAACTTTTGGGGGTAATAGATTTGTGTTGACTTAGTCTGCAACCCACTATTTATTAATTCTTACAATCCGCTTAGATCATATAAATCAAGAATACTTAAAAGTAGTTTTCAAATTCTGTTGAATTCCCACTGGTTTTATCTGTATTGTGATATTTTATTTTTTTAAAAAGAACAACTTTTCCTTTCAATTTCCTGCAAAGTTTAATTCTTTTTATAAAACATGAGAAAGCCCTCATTGTGGATATTACATGCATATAGCTTTTTAAAAAATATTGTAAGGAATGAAAGTTTATGCATGTTGCTTGAAGCTGGAATAATTGCATTGGGAATAAGAAAGAGAAGTTAGTGCTCTAATCCTAGAACATTTTTCATAATATTCTTTGAAATTGAGTTGCATTATCTTTATTTAGCGTTAGTAACTTAGATTAGGTTAAATGTCTTAATGCTAACCATTTGAACTGTATTACAATTCTAGTGATTTCAAATCAATGAGGCAACTTAAGTTTTGCGTATTAAATTATGATTACCTAGACCAGGGGTCCCCAAACATTTTACACAGGTGGCCAGTTCTCTGTCCCTCAGACGGGTGGAGGGCCGGACTATAAGAAAAACTATGAACAAATACTTACGCACATTGCACATATCTTATTTTAAAGTAAAAAAAAAATGAACAAATACAATATTTAAAATAAAGAACAAGTAAATTTAAATAAACAAACTGACCAGTATTTCAATGGGAACTATAGGTGCGATGCATGCTGTGCTCCTCTCACTGACCACCAATGAAAGAGATGCCCCTTCCGGAAGTGCGGCGGGGCGGGACGGATAAATGACCTCAGGGGGCTGGGGACCCCTGACCTAGACACTTATATTTTACATTTTCTGCTTATTTTAACATTGGAAGACACCTGTCCTAGGCAAACAATTGTTGCCAGTTTCTGATTTTCTCAACACAAAGTTGTTCCCTATTGCTAGAAGTATGAGATTCATTAGGCTGCCTTGCAAAGCTTCCAGCAATTTAGCTGTCTAAAAGTTTTAAGAAATGGGCTGGGCTTGTTACAGGCTCAACCTACTCAGGTATTTGAGAAATGTGCAGTAATCCCTCGCCATCTTGTGGTTCACCTTTTGCAGTCTCACTGTATCGTGCATTTTTAAATTGTATCTAATTTTGTATTGCGGATTTTTTGCTATATCGCGGGATTTTGCGGGATATAAGTATTTTTATATGTTGTTAAAATTACGTAGGTTTAAGAGTGTAGAAAGTGTTTAAGAGCATAGGGAGTGTTTATAAGAGTGTGGGAAAGGTTAATCACAGTGTGGGAAAGGTTTAATAGAGTGTGGGGAGGGTTTATAAAGCCTTAAAACATATACAAATAATAAAATAAATATAAGGTTGCTACTTTGCGGATTTTCACTTATCCCTGGAGGCTCTGGAACCTAACCCCTGGGATAGACAAGGGACCACTGTAATCCACGATCACATTCTCACAAATCCAAATGGATTGTCTGTGACACGGATCCTTTCTGCTGGTGTCAGTCCTCAGATATAACCAACTTTCCTGGCTCCCCCTCCCCTATTAAACAGAGGCGGTAACAGACCCATATCACTCCTTTGTATGTTCGATTTTCAGTTTAGAAAATATGGTTAAAACCTGAAGAGTCCTCCATTGAGTAGTAATTATAGGAAAACTTTTATTATTTTTTATAAAAAAGATTAATCAAATATCTGGTAATAAAGCATAATTGTGGTGAATATGATAGACTAATAACGTACCACAAGTGTTCAGAATTTCCTCATTTTATTGCTCAATATCACTTAGGAGATAGAATATTTAAAATAGATTTAGGAAAGAATCAAAAAAAGGAAGTGGAGAGAAAGTTTCTTCTAAGTTATATTTTTTCCGAATTTCATACCCAGTTTTGTTATATTTTGTCTGCAGCTGCAAATCCAAGTACAACCAGGGGAATTGAGAAACCATGTAAGTTTGACGGGAAGATAAGAGGAGAATGCGTTTGCCTTGCCATGCTTCCCACTTGCGCACTTCAGAGAATGGTCGGGTGACATTCATATTCTAACTCGTTATCTCTGCCAAAAAGCTCCCTAAATCTGTGCATAAATGATTCCTGAAGAAAATGACTTTTAGTGATGCTTCCTATCTTGTAGCTCTTTGAGGGAATAAAAGAGCACATTTATGGTATTTTTCTCAAATCGGACCAAGGCATTTAGTTATTTGTTGTGAATGATGCTTTTAGAATGGCACACTGGATTGTTCAGTATTACAGTACATACAATATATACAGCAGTGGAGCAAAAAGTGACAAAAGTAATGAAAATAAAGGAGAACCACATGGCTACGCTAAATAGTACAGATACATTTAAGAACACTGGCTGACTGCTCTTCAGGTAAATCCACATACACAGAATGATTTCCACAAAGGTGCAGGCTCTTTAGGAGGCAACAATTTGGACGTCTTCTGAAAGCAAAAAGATGCCTCTTTTATAGACAAGGTTTGCATTTCAACTTCAGAATGACTCATTGAGGAGAACAGTAACCCCAAACCACTAATTTAAGGAATTAAGCTTTGTTTTCACAAATTTCATCATTCTATTCTATAGCAGAGGAAATTTATTTACTCTCTCTGAGGTTTTAGCCTGAATAGCATAAAATAAAGAAATACTTTTAAAGCCATCTCATGCAAACTTCCATGTACCTTCAACTGGGGATCTTAGTCACATACCCTGCTAATTCCCATGCAGCAGGTCTGAGGGTGGGACAAAGATCCTGCCTTTTTGTAAGGGCCCAGCTGGTGCTGGCGCTGCTGGTTTGAGGATCACATTTTGAGTAGCAAGGTAAAAAAGGCCTTCCAGAGTGTTAGTCGTTAAAATTAAATGCTGTTCAATGGGTACAAAGTTTCAGTTATGCAAGATGAAAATGTTCTAGATATCTACAACATTATGCCTTTCGTTAACAATACTATATTGTACACATAAAATTTTTGTTAAGAGGGTAGCTCTCATGTTATTATTATATTTTTTTTCACCATAATAAAGAAAAGTTAGTGCTCTGCAGGTCATTTTCTCCACAGCTACAATTTTGTACTGATGTCTTCTCTGTTCTTGTACCTCCTGCAGACTGGCAAAGTGAGCTCTATTTGCAGACTGGCTCGATGTTCTATTGACTAGTCTCTTGAGAATTCTTAGAAAGCTTCAGGTATAAACAAAAGAAGTCATAAACTTCAATATGGTAATTTAATCTGGGGAATATTATTGTTCTCTTTTTACCATTTTTTCTTCAAGTCAATCAGTATCCCCTTAGTTTCATAATAACTGAACAAGTTGGTCTGTGTGTTGAAGGGACACAAAGATTATTGGTTGATACAGATAAAAATTTGTGTTCTTTATTTAGTATATAGGACATTTACAAGAAAGTTTGCTTTTTTTTTAAAGAAAGATTTCAAAGATTTGGCAAAAATCTTTTCAAACTGTGCAGAAAAGAAAAGTCAGTTTTCTGACCTTGATATATTTGTAAAATGCTAATGATATGTATAGAGTTAAGAGAGCTTATTGTTAAATTTTTATTATTTATTTAGTTGTTTTCTATTCTTTGTGGTTTGTATTTAAATGACTATTAGCTGCTACATAAAAATTGATTTATTCTGGAACTTTATGCCTGACACCAAATTTATTACTAAAATTGATTTCTTTTATATGTATCTCATTTTTCTGATTAAACTACTATCAGAAAGTTACTTTTCTTATGAAAATATAGTTTAAAACCCAGCTAAAATCTTATAACATGGTGCAGATATTCATCACGAGAAATCAGCAAGACATAGAACTAATAAAAAAATAAGTTAGATATAATCTTTATTTAAAATTAGTTTTGATAAAATAAAATTTTAAATAATTAATTCTGGAATACCCAAGTAATTAATTTATATTAATAATGAAGGACTATGTGCCTAGTGGAAAGTTTTACACAGCTTACAAAAATTAGGGGATCAGGGAATGTGCAGATACTCCAGTACCTTTAGCCTTTTGTATAGTGCATTTTCACCACTGAAATAAAAGTTGGTTTTGCATCTCATTTGCACAATCTAATTATTTTCTTTGAATTGTTGTCTGCTTTTCTGATGTTCTTGTTTACAATTTGACTCTGGGTGATGACTATGCAACATAATTGAATGAAAAGATAACCTGGAGATATTTTCATTGTACATATGTAACCTGATTTATTGGTGTCACCCCATTAAAATTAATAAAAAAAATCAAACTCCTTTATCGCTTCATATTCATTTTGAAATATCCCTTAATTTTAGTGAGCAGTATATTTTGATCAAGCCAGTTCAACATAAAAATATAGAATGCTGCACATGATTAGTAATAAAACATAAAATTTTTGTATAAAATAGTAATTTTTTTCTCAGAGAGCAAAAAGAAAAGCTAGTTTTAAAGAAAGCAATGGAAAATTATAAAATTTGCCTGACCTGTGGTGGCACAATGGATAAAGTAACAACCTGGAAGGCTGAGGTTGCTGCTTTGAAACCCCAGGCTTGCCCAGTCAGGACACATGTGGGGAGTTGATGCTTCCTGCTCCCCTACTTCTGTCTATCTCTAGCTCTCCTCTATGAAACGAATAAATACAAAAATTAAGAAAAGAGAATTATAAAATTTAACTAAAATTTTGAATAGCCACTCCAATAAATACTACAGAAACTGGTTTCAGAAGAAACAACAAGAGGTGAAAAGGTATACATGGATGTTTAAACAATATATATTTAAAGGTTAGCATATGTGTCACACATGATGCTGAGTGAAAATCATTAAGAAGAGATTAATCTAAAATTGCTGTGGCCAAAAGTCTGTTTAGCACTATCACACAAGTTCCAGAGAACTTACAATGGTTTCCGTGAATCTGGCCAATGGGGAAAATCAGTTTTCAATTTGGATGCCAATCAGGAAGTTAGTTGCTTTTCAAAGTATTATAAAGCATAGATTCCTTCCCTATAGTACGATCAGAATCACGGGAGACTGAGAGGAGACAGACAGGCAGGAAGCCAATGTACCTCATAAACAGAAAGAGAAAATCACAAGCTGTATGAGATGAAAGCCGTATGAGACTCAGAAAAAAGACAGCAGAACTTGGAAGGAGGTGAAGGAATACTCATAGAACAAAAATGAAAAATAGATTCTTAGCAATAGTGGTGCATTCTAGCTTTTAAAGTTAGTGAGTGAGTGACTCATTCAGAAACAGATATTGGTTAGGACTTATTTAATAGTTAAGTTCTTTTAGAGATACTTATCATATGCTTATGCTTAAATTAACTGTATATATATGTTTCATTTTGTGTTTGAAATCACTTAGATTAGATTACCTATGCTGTTCATAAAGTTGTGAATTAACCCCCCCCCCCACACACACACAAGTATTCCTGAGACATAGTACTTCCGTTGTGAAAACTGGGACCGTCCTCGGGCAGCTAGGGTAGTTGAACATCCTAAATAGCCATGAGCAGTTTGAATCTCAATCTCTGGGGCTTGTTTTCCTCACATAAATTAGCATGTACATTATTTTTTTCTCTAATTTTGAGCTATTTTTTTTATTTGAACGAGAGGAGGGCACCTCATCATTTACTTGGAGAAATAAAAAGGAGACAGGGAAATATTTGAAAAATGCCACGAGTGACTCATTTAGCTTTTGCATCTATTATTGTGGTGGTGTTTTTTCATCTGTGTTAACTGGTCTCATTCTATACGAACTTAAATCACTGCATTTGTTTGTAAGGTTTAATTTCCTTTATCAGAAAGAAGCCCTGCCGTTAGGGCATCTGGTCAGTTTCTCATCTTTCTAAAGCAAAGGGAATCCAGGGTTCCAGACACATCTTGGCCCCGTTGGTTCAGGAACACAGTGTTGCCATTCTATGCAGCAACTATGCTGCTTTGTAATTAAAACTCTGGTGAGTTAAGTGCGTCAGGCTCAGTAACTGGTAGATTGGGAAAGAAAAAGAAATTGAGAAATTTCCTTCACCACATGAGTCAAAAAGCTAAGAGAGAAAGAGAACAAAGATGCAACTCTGAAAGTGCACTTACCTTTCAGTGCTGTTTCTGAGAGTCACATTGATTTATTTGACCTTGCCAGGATGTTCCTTTTTTTAAAAGACCTAATTTACTAACAGTGTGGGTTTTTCCAAGTTTCTCACTCCCCTCAGATTGCATTTTCACTTGCTCTAGCAATAAAGACCACTAATGCAGAGACATCACAATTGAACTCAGTGTGGGAGCATTTGAGGCAGAGAAATTCCCATATATCTTTTTGTCTTATATTGGAACCTTTTCTGAGTCTTAGGTCCTGGATAAATGGAGAGCAATTTGTCACTCGTTGCAATTTATTGCCGATATTGACCTCCTTTACTTTTTGGTACAGTTGAGAAAGTTGTGTCTATCTGGTTTTATTTTTAATAGACTAGATTAAATAACCATCATAATTCATCAGAAAGAAAAATCTGTAGTTGAACCTTTGCCTTTGTTCCATAGTCTAGATCTTAATAGGAGTAAATTTTATTATTTTACTTTGAACTTGGAAGTGGAAAAGTTTCATCAGGATAGTTCCAACTCAGAATAGGGGCACTAGATAATTTATCATCTAAACTTGGGCACTTTTCAGAGTGAAAATGGAGGTTATTAATAATTATGCTTGAACACCTGGTGCAAATCAAGTTTATTCCAGCAAATCAGTAAGTGCAGTCATACTGAATGGCCTCTAGCGAAAGCATCAGAGTTCTCAACTCCAAACTGGATGAAAGTGGGTACCAAGAAAAAAAAGGGAGGTGGAGGGTAAGGAGGTCCTTTTTGTTAGGCTTGGGTTCTGCTTACAGGCAGGAGCTCCTCACCAATTCTTCTACTGACTCTGAATTTTGTTCATTGGAGGTTCTTTTTTTTTCTTTCTCAAGTTGCCTTCGTAGTTACCTCTAAAGGGAAATTAGAAAATATGTCTTTCTTGGAAGCTGAGCAGATTTCTCCACCTGCTTTCACCTAATCAGGGTTGAGAATGCAAAAGTTTTGTTTTAAGACTTAACTAGTTACTGTGCCATTTGGTCTGATGTGCCATTTGGTCTGATGGTTCTTCTGACCATGGAGTTCTCTGAAGAACTTGAGTCAGTTTTTTATCTACCTATTTTTTTCTACAATTAGCTCTGCATGTAAATAGCTAAAATCCACATTTTTAATTAAACCAGTTTCTCATTCACTCTCTCTCTCTCTCTCTCTCTCTCTATTTTGCTGGTGATTTGAGTTTATCATATTTTTTTAGGATAGTTATTCTTTTAGTTGATTACTTGAGTCCTTTTAACTAATTCAAAGGATTTTCTGCATGCCTAGATGCTCACAGGTTTTCTTTCTCTTCTTTTATTTCTTTCATTCCTTTCTCCCCTTCTTTTTTTATCTTTTTTTTTTTTTTTTTTTTTTTTTTTTTTTTTTTTTAGTTACAAGAATGCCTTGATTTGCTCTTTTTTCCTAGGGAGACTAAGTTTTAAGCAACCATTGTTTTTCAAAGTCCTTCTTGGTTATATAATTTACTTTTTGGAAGTGAGAACCAGTTACATCATCTACCCCACATTTTCTGGAATTTCAGGGCTTTCGTAATTGTCTTCCAAATGTGGGGAAAAAACTAGAATATATTTTGGGTTTTAATTGTTTCAAAACAGTAAGGCCCAGTATATCTGGGCAACATAAGAAAAGGAGGATTGGAAGACTTCTTTGGAAATTGCAGCACCACATCATCACAGGAAATAAATTTTACAAGTCCTCCAAAGCATGGTACACAATGGAGAAGCTGGAATTTGGGGACAAGTCTAACATGGAAGCCATTAGCATGTTTTATACTTTAAAGTCTCTGGTACCAAAAGGATATTAGAAAATTTTACCCAAATGGCCAAGCTGAATTGGTGGTCAGTACAGAGCTGGTCTTAGAAGAAAGTGTATCAGGAATTTATTGGGTAGCCAATAACCAGAGTATGGTCAGTCACTGAGAAAACTGACACTCGGGAGAAGGCTCCTGAGAATTATTTTTTAATGAGGTAATAGAAACAATGTCTCCCAGTTATTTTGCAAGAGATGCACCTTATGGGAGAGACAAGTTGGAAACCATGTGAGGTATATAAGATAAGATTTTTCTGGGGTTGACATTTTACTTCACCGTTTTCTCCTTCCCTACCATCATCCTTACAAGCAGCTCCATAACACAGGAAGGTAAGAGAAGTGTGGAAAGTGAAGTACAATTTCAACTCTGTGTGGACTGAAGAGGCACCTTCTATATAAAAGCATAAAGCTGCTCAGCAACTTAATTTTATTTCGTGGGGCTTCAAGTTAGTTTTGAAGTTATAAAAGAGAGAACTTCAGTCCACCCTTGACATTTATACTTTTTTTTTTTTAATTTTGTTCATATGAAATAGTTCAATGTAGAATTTGTCCAGGAGCTTTAATCAAGCATTTTTTGGCAATTTCCAGAACTGATCCTTTGTTGCCATTGCAAAAGCAGGCCACATGTGTACATTTTCAATTCCCTGATGTGCCCCCCTTGTATAAGCTGTTTACACAGATTCTTTAAATTCCCTGGAAATACTCTGGGTAGGTCTGCCATCATGAAGTTATTTAAAATACCCAGATTATTCTTTTTATGGTTTCATTGCCTATCTTTTTTTCGGGGGGTCTTCTTTTTATATTGACCTAATCACTAGATTATATATGTATAAACTACACATCATCTTCTAGTTTACAAGCAATACAGTTAATAATTCAACTGCTGGCCAGTTGGCTCAGTGGTAGAGTGTCAACCTGGCATGTAGGAGTCCTGGGTTCGATTCCTGGTCAGGGCACACAGGAGAAGCAACCATCTACTTCTCCACTCTTCACCTTCTATTTATCTCCCTCTCTTTCCCCCTATTGCAGCCATGTTTGATTCAAGTAAATTGGCCCTGGGTGCTGAGGATGGCTCCATGGCCTCACCACAGGTCCTGAAATAGCTTGGTTGCTGAGCAAGGGTTTTAGAACTAGTTGCAGTATTGCAGATGTTTCAAGCCATTAACATATGATTTGAACACCATCGCGGTAGGATTTGCTACAGATGTAGTTTCAATTTGCAAACTACAAATTAAATGTTTCTCCATTAACTCACCACTGTAATATTTATTTGTCCCCAGAAAAAACAAAGATACTTTGTACTCAAACACAAGAGAGGTGACAAGGTTTGTTTGACATGTGTCAGTTCTTTCCATACCATGTATGTGAGAAGATTCCCTAGGAAATTGTTAGCTAAGCACTACATCTATTTGTGAAGTAGATGATAAACTATTGTTCCTCTTGTTTTATGACCACTAGGGAGATGAATGCAATTTGCACAGTGCAATGCTAATAATAACCAATGTGACATTTTCAAAGGAATCTAATCATGGATTTTAAATATTCATACCCAATACCTCAGCTGAAAGATTTTTTTTGGAAAAAGTGCTCTTTGAATGGACAAACTCATAGTATACCTTCAGATAGGGAAATTTACACTTTTAAACATATGGTTCATGGATCAGTATTTCTGCATGTTACTTAGGAACATATAATACTAGTCACCAAAACCTTATCATTAGATGACCATACAATTTATCGTTCAACTTTTGAGAATAGAAGACACCATTAATAACTTCACAAAACAAGAATCTTAAACTAACTCATCCTGGGCAAGTCAGGAGATATAGTCAGTGTACAAGTAAAAGATTTAAAAAATTTAACATTATAAACTATTTGTGGAGGAAATAAAAATCATATTATTACTAGAAAGCTAGAAATTTATTGTGATCTAATGAACAGAGGTGAAATCTCAATTCTGCTATTATGCAGAATTTCTCATTAGGAAATTTTTACAATAAGAATATCTCTCATTCTAAGAACTGTAAAGAAATTCACTGGTATTTCAGGCTGGAGTCTATATATTCAGGATCATTATGGGGTAAAACTTTTCCACTCTCTTCAGTGTCCTTGGTGACTGGCTATAAATATAAAAACTTGTGGGTATTTTGTGTCTCAAGGCATTTTATTTCCAGAGACCTGTATACTAGAATACCGCAACAAAAAATTTTCGGGAAATTGTATTGACATGAAGGAAAAGATACTTCCGAACTACTTTTTAAATCATCTTTTGTTTCTTTTTAATTTGTTAATATGAAAGAATTTAAAAGTCTAGTGTGTCTTAACCTTAAGAAATGCTGCCTAAAAGATAGCCGGAGGGTGTGTATTGTTTCTATAAGTCACTTAGTATAAAAAAAGGCAGCATTTATATCCTGACCTAGTTCTATTAATTTGCCTTGAGGCCAGTGAAGAGAGTATGGACTTGAAGGAGATAAAAATTTCCATCCCCAGAGTCATTTTAGATAAAGAGACATGTCAACTCTGGATGAGGCTAAAGAAACTGGACTAAAATCAAGGTGCAGAGCAGCTATTGGGTTTGTTAATGCTTGAAAGAAAAAATAACATGCAAATGTGATAGGGGCATAGTGGGATAATGACAACCTATACAAATCTATACAAGGGAGAATAGGAGTCTCTGATAATTAAGATTGGGCATCAGAACTATAAATTGGTTTGATGTAATAGAAAGTAAGTCATAAGAATAGAGAGAAGCTGGAAGAAGCTAAATGAAATGAAATGCTTAGATCAGGAAAAGTAGAGCATGTTGCTAAGAGCCCAGAATAAGAAAGTTCATTTTAGTGTTCCTTTTGGAACATTTGATAAGATGATAACAATTTACAATGCATGTAGCTGCATGGACAACAGTTTTTACCTGAAGCAGAAGTATGGCTCTGCAACCCAGAAAGCAAAAGATGTTTTACTTCTAGAGCAGTGGTTCTTAACCTTTTTTGAGGTACCGAACCCACCAGTTTCATATGCACATGCACCAAACCCTTATTTAGTGATAAATAAATATGATTTTTTTTTCCAAATTCAAAACATAGATATATGTTTTTTTACTGGTGCACAAAATGAGCCGTGCATGAACATCACCTTGTTCAAAGAACAAAACCAACAAAGTGCGTGAACTCACAACAAACTACGATATTACTTTATTCTGGCCTCCGCGGCAGAGGCTTTTCCGAACCCCTGAGACTGACTCATCAAACCTCTAGGGTTTGATAGAACCCAGGTTAAGAACCACTGTTCTAGAGACAAAAATCACACTAAAAATTTTGTTGAACTTCAAACTAGAAATTGTCTATATAATTGTTTTTTCATTTTATCCCCACAAGAAAATGGATCATTTCTAGTCTCCAGTGCTAAACTTTATGCGTTTTGAAAAAGGCATTCTGTTGCTTGACCAGGTGGTAGCACAGTAGATAAACTATTGACCTAGGATGCTGACGACCCAGGTTTAAAACGCTGAGGTTGCTGTTTTGTACACGGGCTCATAGAGACATGAGTCCGGCTTGAGCATGGGATTAAAGACATGACTCCATGTTCGCTGGTTTAAGCCCAAAGTCACTGGTTTGATCAAGGGTTCATTGGCTCAGCTGGAACTGTCACCCACTCTGGTCAAAGTGCATGTGAGAGAGCAATCATTGAACAACCAAAGTGCTGCAACTACAAAGTTGATGCTTCTCATTTTTCTCCCTTCCTATGTCTGTCTGTTTGTCTGCCTGTCGGTCTTCTCTCTCTCTCTCTCTCTCTCTCTCTCTCTCCAGTCAAAAAGAGAGAGAGAGAGAAAGGCATTTTGTTAATACAATGTGCCAGGCATTGTGCTTTCCTTCTGTGGCTCATCCAGACCTTCTTCCCGTGTTCCTTATCTCTGTCATCTTTACATGGCCTTTTCATGTAATCTATTTGTCTCTCTTCTAACTTGTGGATGTTTTTAATGTACTGGTTGATCCTTCATAGTTCTGGCAATTTGTTAAAGTAAATTTTTATTTCATTTATCAAATTTCATATTCATTTACTGAATATTTACTGAGTATATACTTTGTTCCAAGTCCTAGAGATACAGTGGTGAACAAATACATACTATTTCTGCCCTCATAGATTTTTACAGTCTGATTAAACAACCAGATTAAGTAAATAATTACATAAACCAATGCCATATCACAATAATGCTCCTTTCAGTCAAGAGTTTGATACTATGAGTGCCTAGATTATGAGACATGAAAGTTGAGGTGAGGGCTGAAAAGAGATGCACTCAATGATTGAAAAGAAAAGCATAAAAATAAAACAAAATACATATCAGAAAGGCCTCTTCCAGACATGGGCATATGTGGCTTAATATGGAGAATGTAAAGAATAAACAGAGAGTAGACAAGACTGTAAGAGAGAGAGAACACATTTAGGTCTCTTAAAAACCTATTAAATTTTTTAAAGATAAAATTAAAGAAAGCCATTGAAACAATATATGTAAATAAAGTGATTAAATTTATATCTTGAGAAAAAAAATACTGTTGTTTCATATAAAGAATGGATTGGAGAGAGTGGCAGAACAATTTGGAAGCTCCATAATACACTTGGTGTTAGCTTGGACCTAGATAGAACCGGTAAATTTGAAGTAGGCAGTGATAAAGAGGGAGGTGCCAGACGCATGCAGTTTCTGTCTTCAACTGTATTGTATAGTGGAATAAGGACCTCTGGAAGGGAAACACTGTGCTGAGATAAATCTCAAAGTTTAAATATGTTTTTATGTATTTATTTTTATTAATTTTAATGGAGTGATATTGATAAATCAGTGTACTTATGTTCAGAGAAAATATTTCCAAATTATTTTGACATTTGATTATATTGCATACCCATCACCCAAAGTCAAATTGTCCTCTGTCACCTTTTATCTGGTTTTATTAGTGCCCCTACTCCCCCTTCCCCCTCACCTCACCTCCCCCTGCCCCTGGGTAGCCAGCACACTCTTGTCCATGTTGCTGATTCTCTTTTTTATGTCCCATCTATGTATGGAATCATATAGTTCTTAGTTTTTTTTTATTTACTTATTTCACTCTGTATAATGTTATCAAGGTCCATCCATGTTGTTGCCGATGTCATTATTTCTTATGGCTGAGTAGTATTCCATAGTATATATGTACCAAAGCTTTTTAATCCACTGTCCTCGGATGGACACTTGGGCTGTTTCCAGATCTTTGCTATTGTGAACAATGCTGTCATAAACATGGGGGCTCATTTCTCCTTTTCGAACAGTGCTATGGTGTTCTTAGGGTATATTCCTAAAAGTGGGATAGCTGGGTCAAAAGGCAATTCAATTTTTAATTTTTTGAGGAATCTCCATACTGTTTTTCATAGTGGTTGCACAAGGCTGCATTCCCACCAGCAGTGCAGGAGGGTTCCCTTTTCTCCACATCCTCACCAGCACTTAATCTGTGTTGTTTTGTTAATGAGTGTCATTCTGATTGGTGTGAAGTGATATCTCATTGTGGTTTTAATTTGCACTTCATCAATGATTAGTGATGTTGAGCATTTTTTCATATGCCTATTGGCCATTTGTATGTCCTCTTTGGAGAAGTATTTATTCATTTCTTTTGCTCATTTTTTGATTGGATTGTTTGTCTTCCTGGTGTTGAGTTTTATAAGTTCTTTATAAATTTTGGTTATTAACCCCTTATCAGTCGTATTGTCGAATATGTTCTCCCATTGTGTGATTTGTCTTTTTATTTTGTTCTTATTGTCTTTAGCTGTGCAAAACCTTTTTAGTATGATATAGTCCCATTTGTTTATCCTGTCTTTTATTTCACTTGCCCGTGGAGATAAATCGACAAATATATAGCTGTGAGAGATGTCGGAGAGCTTACTACCTATGTGTTCTTCTAAGATGCTTATGGTTGCATGGCTTACTTTTAAATCTTTTATTCATTTGAGTTTATTTTTGCGAATGGTGTAAGTTGGTGGTCTAGTTTCATTATTTTGCAGGTAGATGTCCAATTTTCTCAACACCATTTGTTAAAGAGGTTGTCTTTACTCCATTGTATGCTCTTACCTTCTTTGATAAATATCAGTTGTCCATAAAGTTGTGGGTTTATTTCTGGGTTCTCTCTTCTGTTCCATTGATTTATATGCCTGTTCTAATGCCAGTACCAGGCTGTCTTGAGTACCATGGACTTGTAGTATAACTTGATATCAAGAAGAGTGATACCTCCTGCTTTATTATTCCTTTTTAAGATTGCTGAGGTTATTTGTGTTCTTTTTTGGTTCCATATCAATTTTTGGAATATGTGTTCTATATCTTTGAAGTATGTCATTGGTATTTTAATTGGTATTTCATAGAATTTATAAATTGCTTTGGGTAATATAGACATTTTAATGATGTTTATTCTTTCTAACCATGAGCACGGTATATGCTTCCACCTGTTTGTATCTTCCTTGATTTCTTTTATCAGTGCTTTATAATTTTCCGAGTACAAGTCTTTAATCTCCTTGATTAAATTTACTCCTAGGTACTTTATTTTTTTGGTTGCAATAGTGAAGGGGATTGTTTCCTTAATTTCTTTTGCTGACAGTTCATTGTTGGTACATAAAAATGCTTCTGTCCTCCAGGAAGCCCTCTGCAGTGTGGGTGGGGGCGCTGCAGGTCATAGTCTAACACTCCATTGTGTGGTTCTGAAAGCTCCCTCCTTCTAAGCGGCTCTGCTCTGAGTGCCACGGGAGAGCAGTTTGGCTGGTGTCCTGCTTCCCTTTGCTGGTATTGCTGGTTCCAGGGGAAATATTCACTTCAGATTTGGAGAGTGACTCCACACAGGGGTTAGGGTGGCTCTCACTCAAAGTGTTTTCTTGTGCCGGCTAGATTACACTCTCTTCCTGCTGCTCCAGTCATCTCCCCTCTTTTTGTCTCCCGGAACCCCAGGTGAGTGGTTGTGAGAGAGGTTTTCTACATTGTCCCCTTTAAGAAGAATCCTGGGTTTAAGAAAACTGTCTCTCACAATCAGTATCCTGACTTGTTTCGCAACTAAATACTGTTCATATACCTCTTCTAGGCTCTGAGGCTACAGGCTGGGGCTTTATTCCTGGGGCCCAGGTCCCTCCCCTCTCTGCTAAACTCTCTTCTGCCACGCAGGTCTCTCCGGGCTGCCTTTTGCTCTGTGGAGCTGGGCAGCCCTTTCTGCATTTCCACCTTTCCTACCCGTCTCAGTGTTGCTTCTTCAGCATTCTCCGGTTGAAGAGTCCTCTCAGTTTAAGTTCAAAGTTGGTTTTTCCAGATGATGGTTCTTAAAATTAATTTGTAATCTGCTGTGGTTCTGGGAGTTGGGAGTTGGTACGTCCACCTACTCCATCGTCATCTTGCTTCTTCTAAATACGTTTTTGAAGTTCCTTTACATAATCCAAAAAAAGATACCAAATAAAGAGTTGATATATGTGCTACATCTGGAGCTCAGAGAAAACGTTTGCACTATAGACATTAATTTCTGAATCTGTGATATGTAGACCTAAGGTCTTGAGGAACACCAAATTTAATAGTTTAGAAGAAGTTGGTGGGCAAGAGAAGAAAACAGAAGAATTAACAGAAGAAAAAAAAATAAGAGAGTTCTATATCTTGAAAATCAAGAGAACAGGCTGTTTTAAGTAAAGAGTGTTCAAAAATTTATAAGCTGCTGAAAGGTCAAGACAGAGATGAAAAAATACATTAGATTGAATGACCTGAAAGTCATTGGTGCCCTTAGCACAGTGACAGGCAATCTTTTGAGCTTGGTGTGTCAAAATTCGTCAAAAAACCGAGCATAACTTGGGTGGTGTGTCACTTTGAGAAAAACAGCCTAACCGGAAGTCCAAGAACTAGACGCTCTGTGCCGGAGTTCTGTTGTTTTGGCCTACAGACCTCCAGCCCAGAGTGTCTACACTACAGCAAATGTTTTATCCTCGGCTACTGCACCTGGCCGTGCAGGAACCGAGGATGAAACATCTTTCTCGGCGTGTGGCCCCATACTTCTCTGGTATGTGGCGGTATGTGGCTGCCTGTCATCAAAAATGGCTACGCATGTCAGTGCTGACACGCGTGTCATAGGTTCGCCATCACGGCCTTAGCAAATGCTTTGTACAGAGGGATGAGAGGGCAGAAAAGCCTATTAGCAGAGGTTGAATAATGAGTCATAGGAAGAAGCAGGGATTATAGATAACCTCAATTTTTTTCATTTATAAAATATTGAATTTTTGTTATCTGTTGAAAAATGACTAAAACTGAGAATTTATAGATGATAAAATAATCTCTGTTTCCAAGTAACTCACAAACTGGTCAGATGTCTTAAATGAGTGAGATTAATACATTTACTTCTTCAGTAATTAAGCACAGATTTCTTTACTCTGACTTTATGTCCAAGAAACTGGTAAAACTACTTTTTTTAAGTTTTTAACTAGAAATATATTTAATGACATTTCTTTAATTAATCCAAGAATATTAATATTAATCACTACGTTTTCTTCTATAAATTTTATTTTTTCTTCTTTATTTTCTCAATAATTTGTTTTTTCTAGCCTCTGTCGTTCCCCTAACTATAGGTATTCTACAAACTTTCATCCTTGATTCCTTGCTGATGTTGCAATAAATACTCTTCCTTAGGAAACACATCATTTTTTTTTTTGGTTTTAATTATGATAATGGGGAAACAAGGGAAAGAGCAAATGCTTATCAATGGTAAATCATTTTGCTCTCTTCTATCTTAGTATCACCACCAAAGTTATAGATTCCTTCCTGAAGTAGCAGTGCAATTTTTCAGAGTAAAATTGGCTCACATATGTTAACTTTCTTATTTCTCTTGTTCTTTAAATTATTATATTTCTTCTTTTCCAAGTGAGAGGAGGGGAGATAGACTCTCACATGCGCCCCAGCCAGGATCCACCTGCAAACCCCAATGTGGGGCTGATGCTCTGCCCATCTGGAGCCATCCTCACAAACAAGCTATTTTTAGTGCCTGAGGGAAAGGATCCATGAAGCCATCCTCAGTGCCCAAGGCCAATGCACTTGAACCAGTTGAGCAATGGCTGAAGGAGAAAAGGAGAAAGAAAGAGGTAGAGAGAAAGAGCGCGAAAAGGGAGGTGTGTGGGTGAAGCAGATTGTCGCTTTTCCTGTGTGCTCTGAAGAGGAATCAAAACTGGAACTTTCACAGGCTGGGCCCATGTTCTAACATTGAGACAACTGGCCAGGGCCACATATATTAATTTTCTTTTCTCTGATTACTAGCAATACTGGGCACAGTTTTTATAGGTTCTCTGGCTATTTTGTTTTCTTTCAATGATTTATAGTGTGTGTCATTTTTATTTTATTTAACCAATAGGAAGACTATCCTAAAGAATATCACTGGCACATTCTGGGCTGAATGTGAGAGAGCCCATATATTATCTCCCATTTATCCTGGAAAATCTTTTTATTTCTTCAAATATTCTTCTCACAAAAACTAGTGGATATTTTAAAATGAATATGAGCTCATTTAGGGTGACTTTTTCTTTCTCCACCAGTTTCTTTCTCTTTGATAATAGTTTGCTTATCTCCACTTAGTCCCAGGAATCTTGAGGGCAGAACCCAGATGATGGCTCATCTCAAGTACTATCCTGAAAGATTTCTTTGGTTCTTTTCTTGCAACAGCATTCAAGAAAAATCGTAGCTTCATTTTACAGGTTCCATAACCTCATCTCTGTCTAGGTTTCATGCCTCCGCCTTTCTTATGTACTCAGGGTAAATCTACCAATTGTTTCTACTGGTGGTACTGGAGTCTTCAATGCTATTGGCCAGGTCCTCCATGTAACACTATGCATTTTTATTCTATTATAGAATTATAAACCTCACCCTTTGAATAAGGTTATATATATTTCATGTGCTAAAAATATTATTAATTTTTGATATGTTTAAAACTGAGAAAAGAATTCAAAGCCATCCTGACATAAAGTAATTTGATATTTTTGGAAAAACAGAATATGTACATTTTTCTTTATGAATGCTATTGTTTGGCAATGGCTTTTTATACTATAGAATCATATCCAAATCGAGCAAGTTTTCTGTAGTCCCTTAATTACTTTATTTGAAAGTTTTAATTCTTTAATATATGTTTATGGCATTTTGCCTATATACTGTGAACAATTTGGTAATAATTTTTCAAAAACCTCACATATCTAAACACTAAATCAATATTTTTCTTTGATTAGAAAAATTATGTTTAAGAAATTTAAAGTAAAATTAAGTACTAATCCACTGATCTAGTTATTACTATATCAGTATTGTACTTTCTTAGTTTCTTTTTAACTTTTTGCTTGTTTGTTTTTTTGATAATAACAATACCAAATATTTTCTCCTTCAAAGCCTTCTTTTTTATATATTTATTGACTTCTCTCACCTGTCTGTTCTTTCAAATAAAAAAAAAAGAATTATTTCTCAAATTCCAGACAGATTAAATTGAGATTACATTTAATTAATTATATGAGTTAACTGTAAAATATTAACATTTTATGCAATTAAACCTTTCCATCTGATAAAATGATATGCTTCTCTCTGTTTTGCCCTACAGTAAAATTTTTGTTTTTTAAAATATTTTTTAATATTGCTAGCAATTTTATATTATTCTTTCTTTGTGACTTAATATTTTTATATTATCCTATGGGTATTGTTTATATAATGTGTCAAATACTTCTTATTAAAAATTAGACAATACAAGAAAGTTTTAAAAAGTAAATAACAGACACTACTACCTTACTGCAAATAATAACCACTCCAAATATTTAGTAATATTTCAGCCATTTATATCTACAAACATACATGTTAAAGTATAGATGAGCAGATATGAAAATCACATGAATAATATAAAAAGAGGAGTATGTTATATATGGGTTTTAATGAAAATATTGTACATTACATTTTATTATTGGACGAAAAAGATGCAGATGTAAAAGTGAAAGAAACTAGATAGTGTTTTACCAAGAAAATATATTACTGTCTAAAACAGTTATCTTAGGAGAAGTTAAAAAAATATATTAAGAACATAATGAGTTGAAATAATTCTGTTGTTCTTTTCACTACATGTATCCTTTCTAATGCTAATTGACCTCTTGCTCATAAAAATTAATCTCTAGTTCTTGGAGACTTTCTTTTTCTCTCCTTCTTCCATCCATATAAATAATGATTTTTCAAAATGCATCACATGTAGATTTTGTTCTGCACACACAACACCTGTCATTTTATTTAAGTTCTATATTTAGAATGGATCTTGCTTTTACACTCAGCTTAAACCATGAATTTTTTCCTGAGTTATATATTTTGATTCAACTTGCCAAGTGGTTTTTCAATAGGGACCCCTGGTGAGTATTTCCCTGAGTTATTTTAGTTTTAGAATGTCTGCCTGTTGATATATACCCCGAATGACAATTTGACTAAGCATAATACTCAAGGACCAAATTGTCTTCTCAACACTGGGAGACATTCTTCAGTTTTCTTTGGCATAGAGAATTGATGTGCCCAAGTATGAAGCTACTCTATTTTTCTCTTCTTATGGCTGATCTTTTTTCTTTCTACCAAATCTCTAAATAATTTCCTTTTTCTTGAATTTGAAAAGAAACTATGATATATCTCCTTATTGTTTTGTATTTTTTCTTTTCTGTTTGAATGCAAGTTATTGTTTTTATTTTTGAATTTGGCACATTTCCTTCTCTCTTTAAGGGAAATGTCACTTTATTATGCCTCTAAGTATATTTCCTGTTCAAAATGTTGAGTTTCCTATTGTTGTTTTTTTATTATATCTCTGCCTCTCCACATTCATTCGAACATACATATGTTTATATATATATATATATATATATATATATATATATATATACACACAAATTTAATATATATTACATAAACAAAGTGCATATGAATATGTGTTAACAATCCTCTGTAACTGTTCAAGTAGTTGCATTTTTTCCCTGTGTTCATTGTTATTACCTCAAGCCTTTTACCTATGCATATGATTTGGTTTTATCTGTACCTACTCAAGGCCCTGCTGTATCTAGTTATCAATTAGTTTCATAATTATAATGTTTCATTCTAATTTGTTGCTTTGTAATCTCCTTGCTTCATTGAATTCATATTTTTTATTACACGGTTTTTAGCATGCCGGCTATATAGCCTTATTTTTCTGTTATTTGTATTATATGTTGTAAAATACTTAGGAACCATATTATATATTTACAAAATTTCAGTATCATAGTTTTTTATTTTTAATTTCATGTTTTAATTAATGGGCAGATATGCTAATTTGCTTTATTTGTCATGAAAATATTTACAAATTTTCTTTGACATCCATCACTTAAGAAGACTATTGAAACATTATTGGGGGGGCAGGTATAACTTTAAATCCACTTTCTGTAGCTTTGTAGGACATGGTGAGGAGGGGAAGGGAGAATACACAGAAGTATGCTGGGATTTTCCTCTGCCGCATCATTCCTGCATCTCTTAAACACGAACACTTTGTTGCCCTCCACTAAACCCTAACTACTAAGATTTTATTTTCTTACTTTTGTTTACACTTTTTGAATTATGAAAAAAAGTTGTATCCTTTTCCTTTGTTTTCTTTTTCGTAGTGAAATTTTACTATTTCAATTAAAAAAATTAATATGAATTGGGGATTCAATGCTCTAATTTATTTCTACCAACACAAAGACCTTCTAACACAGAATATTATTTTTCTGGATTTTCTCAATTATCTTTAATAAGTTGTTAAAATCTCTATCTTTTTGCTTCTTTCCTAATTTGTTTTGTGATTAACACAATTAAAAGTACAGATTTCCTTTTTAATCAGTGAAAAAACAAATTCTGACAATAAAACTTACATACATTAAAGAGATTATAAAGTTATAAACAACTCAGTCCTGATGAATTTAAAATAAAGATTATATGGTTAAATTGCTAAAACAATACAGTTGACCAAAACTAATTTTAGAAAAATAGAAAGTACTGTTTAGTTCTATTCTTTTCCCCCCCTTAATCACTATTCTCCCTCTCTTTTTTTGCTTTTATGTTTTCTAAACTTTTGGAAGGTCTAGGTTTTATTTTAAATTCTGTATGTATTTGCTTACTTTCACAGTTTTAAAGTACATTCTAAAATGCTCATTTTCATAATTGTTGGAATCAATTTTGAAATATCTTTTTTATTTCTGTTTTTTCTTTGTTATATGATCTCCTAATCTGATTCCCATTCAATATCAATATTTAAAACTTGGTTTTAGTGCTCACCATTAGTCTGCATATGTTGTTTGTTCTTAAACTATTAATTTTAGTTTATGTCTTCTAATGTTAGATTCTGTTTTAAAGAAATGAATATGAATAGTTATAAAAGTTTTTTTTCTTCTTCTATGTTAACATTTGTTTCACTTTATTTCTCCATAAATTCTTAGGTGAATCATTTCTATGCAGGCTTGGCATTTGAATTTGGTAATGTATATAGCTTCTACTTCCCAAGTTTGCCAACTTGGGTGGTTGACAAACGTTTTTACACGGGAGCTAGAACAGGGTGTGATACACATAGCTTTTGGTCTACTCCCAGAGTGCACCGCTTTCACCAAGCTGTTTGTTCCGCTATGAGGTTTGCTGTACTCCCTGCACAGCTGTTCTCTGTGAAGGAGAGGTAATACATGCAGGACATCCTCCAAGAATGTGGGTTGGGCTCTCGTTAACCTTGGGCTGCCTCACACTTCTAGAGCAGTGGTTCTTAACCTGGGTTCTATCGAACCCTAAGGGTTCGATGAGTCAGTCTCAGGGGTTCGGAGAACCCTCTGCCCGGGAGGCCAGAATACAGTAATACCGTAATTTGTTGTGAGTTCATGCACTTTGTTGGTTTTGTTCTTTGAGCAAGGTGATGTTCATGCACGGCCCATTTTGTGCACCAGTAAAAAAACATTTACCTATGTCTTGAATTTGGAAAAAAAAAATCATATTTTATTTATCACTAAAGAAGGGTTTGGTGAATGCGCATATGAAACTGGTGGATTCGGTACCTCAAAAAAGGTTAAGAACCACTGTTCTAGAGACTGAGATGATGAATAAAGGTGGCTTGTCATCACTTGCTCCAGATTCTGACATTAGGTTTTCCAACCATCTCTTCATAACATAAAAGGTGGCATAGCGTAAAAGATATGAATTTTATCTTCTTTCCTAAGGTTTCATAGATTTTTGTTATGTTTGTGTTGGAATTTCTTCTTTATTTTGTTTTTCATGGAAAATTAAGAGATGCTGTGTTGTACCCTACTATAGAAATACAATTTAAAAATGAGGGTTCCGGCCTGACCTGTGGTGACGCAGTGGATAAAGCATTGACCTGGGAACACTGAGGTCGCCAGTTCAAAACCCTGCACTGGTCTGGTCAAGGCACATATGAGAGTTGATGCTCTCAGCTCCTCCTCCCTTTCTCTCTCTCTCTGTCTCCTCTCAAAAGTGAATAAATAAAAAGAAATTTAAAAAATGAGGGTTCCGCCCTGACCGGTTGGCTCAGTGGTAGAGCATAGGCTGGACGTGTGGATGTGCCTGGTTCAATTCCCAGTCAGGGAACACAAAAGAGGTGACCATCTGCTTATCCACCCCTCCCTTTTACTCTGTTTCTTTCTCTTTCTCTCTCTCTCTCTCTTTCTTCCGCTTCTACAGCCATGGCTCTATTGGCTCAAGTGACTTGGTCTCAGGTGCTGAAAATGGCTCCGTGGCCTCCACCAGAGGCACTAAAAAATGGCTCAGGTTTCAAGGAAGCAGTAGCCCCTGATGGGCAGATCATTACCCCCTAGTGGGCTTGCCAGTCACTCACATGCAGGAGTCTGTCTCTGTGCTTCCCCTCCTCTCACTAAAAAAAAAAAAAAAAAAAAAAAAAAAAAAAAAAAAAAAAAAAAAAAAAGTGGGTCCAAGTTTAATTTGAAAGGAAATTAAGTTTAATTCAAAAAGAGAGAGATTCATTAGAACATAGGAATCTTAAGATGAGAAAGAGAGAGAGAGAGATATCAATTTGTGGGAAGGACTGTTACAACAAACTGCTTTTTGGTATTTGCTCATCAGTGGATCAAAATAAAAAGTGAACTAACACCTGTGTCAATAATAACAATGCACATGGAAAATAATGGGGCTATACGTGAAGAATTTAAACTGAGGATATCTTAAGATAAAAGAATAAAGTAAATAATTAAATGAAGAAGAAATAAGAGAGGTAATTAATGACCTGACAAATAATTGTTCATAGCCTTTTATCTTCTTTTTAATATACTTGCTTAATATTAATTGACTGTAGTGTGCCAAATATCATAGACATTATTTCATTCGATTTCTGCAATAATATTTTTAAGTAGGTATAATTTTGAGGGACATAAAGTTTAAATAATTTACCTAAGATCACAGAGCTGTCTTCATTTCCTGTCTGCTGTGTACTATGGTATCATAGTCCGCTTGATTCTACTTGGTAACATTAGTTTTGGAAATACTGTTACTAAATATAAAATAAAATTATAAAACATATATTTATTTAAATTAAATGTAGCTTGGTGTTATATCCATGCTTTTCTTACTCATGTAACCAAAGTAAATATAATTGGCAGGTCCTTCTTAATTTTTCTAGATCAACCAGAACTCCCAGGTAAAGACATACTTCCCTGAAAAACTGAAGATTATATCTTAGACTTTCTTGGAAACTTCAGATCTGTTTCTGTGGAAAACATTAGGGAAATAAATTAGGATGTTAATGGAAATATTTCCTTAGAAGTAAAAATAAATATACTTCACAAAGTGGTGCCATTATCAGCATTTCTTCCTATCTTCCTTTTTCAATTTTACCTGAGTTAGATTCCACCTAGCCCAAAAAATTGACATTTGAAAATTTTTATTAACAACACAGGAAATAATAATAATAATAGATTATCTCACAGCTAGAGAAAAGGTAAAAATATTGTTAATGTCATTATTAAGTTTATAAAGGCAGTGGATACTAAGTGGTAATTCATATACAATTGTTGTAATTAATTATATTAAATACATTAACATGAGTTTGGAAGTCATGCTTAATTTTAACCTATTGTAAGAGTTGATGATATTACCTTAAGAGTTTTTGGTTAGAAAATGATTTTTGATATGCATCAAGAACCCCTTGGCTTGCCAAGAAATACAATGTTAGCACCCATATAATGAATTTTAATAAGTTGGTTATGTGCTACATACCTATATTTTTCCTTGAAACTTCCTAACCATTAGGAATCAAGACCATTAGGAATAAGTTGAACATCTCTGAAAGAATGAAAATCAAACTTATTGGTGTACTGCAATTGTTCTTTTTTATACATGACAAAATATGGAACTTCTGGCTAAGGAACTCTGTAACTGCTCAAGTAATGTTCAAAACTGAGTACCTCTGAGTGTCATATGATATAGGAGACACACTCTTACCACTAGGGTCAGGTTCCTGTAGGTAGGTAGCAGTGATTACAGTGGTAGGGATCCAGGTTTTAAACTTACTTTGCTCTCTTTTGTGTTTAAGGATAGAGCTTTTACCTTAAAATACAGTCATAAAGAGGGAAAGAAGACTGTAATTATCAGGCTAAGTGCAAAACATTTTTTCTTGAACTTTCTGCAGAAAGACATTTCTCTACACCTTTTTTTTCCTATCACCTCTTTTTTTCCACATGACAACACGGTGGAAAGTAATACCCAGATCATACCAAGCGGCTCAGAGATGTCTTCATTTTCTTTAACCTTAGTTTACAAAATATTTTGTGAAGTGTAATGTTCAAACTGGGAAGCCAAATGTTAGGCAGAAGTGTGCTCCTTTATACAGGCGGCTATATTTCCCTATCTTATCATATTGACTCTTTAATAAAGAGTGGAGATGGAAAGACATAAGGGGAATAAAACAATGCATTTTCCACGCTAGAAGCTACTATGTAGATTACCCTGGACTCATGTCCAAGGATGAGTAAGATTTTATTTTCTTAAATCAGTTTACGAAGGAAGGAAACGATTGCGGTTAGTAACAGGGATCTGTAGGTGAACTTGGGCCCAAGTGAAGCTGATTATAACTCTCTTGCTGCTGTGTGTTTTGTAGCAGAGCTTAGGTAGCTCCAAACAAGAGTAGTTTATGCTCCATTCTTCTTACAGGAACTAGCCCCAAGCAGACTGTCTGGTCAGTACTCTATTCAATGAAGAAAAAAAAAAAAAAAAGAAAAAAACAACAGAAAAGAAGACTCCCTTTGCCCTCCTGATGCATTCTTTTCTCTAAGTTTCTTAGGAGTAAAGCTTTGGACTGAATACCCAATAGAAAAACTAACTTTACCTCACGATGTGGCTAATTTATGAGAAGCTCAAAGGCTTGATCACTGTCATCTATTTCTGGTGCTCTGATTTAGCAGACAGATGAAGTGCACTTATAGCTGACAGATGTGGAAATCCATATATAGCCAGCAACTCTCTAGTGGCTACTGATGCAAAATAATATGAGTTGTTTCTAAAAAGGTCAGTTGAAATTTGCATTTGAATTTTTCTTCCTGGTGTGCTTTTAATGATAGGATCAGGTCCTCAGGCTCTTATAGTAAAATGTGCCCTCTAAATTTGTCAATTATGCTAAGGTAAAATCTGGGTTGAGGAAATGCTAAAGAAAAAATGTGCTCTGAATATTTACTACAGGCATAGAAAGTGGCTGTAAGATAACTGAATGAGAATTCTGACATTAATCTACCCTTGCAATTACTCTGTTAATTGGCAACTCGATTATTAAAATTAGAATTCATTAAAGGCAAAATGTTTCTTCTGTAAATTTCATCCTCTGTGCAAGATAATACAAAATTTGGTGCGCAGTAGGAAGACTATTTTATTCATTTGATTCATTTTATGGCTAACATTTCTGAACACTAAATTGTGATTATCTGTCTGATTCATTCTTTTTTTAAATAGAAACAACTCATCATCTATATATTTTTTATTTATATAAAGTTAGATTGCTTTTATAACTATCTAATCCCAACTTCTGTACTGTACGGTGTGCGAGTACACTTAATTCCATTCACATTTTCACATTTTACTGCTCAGTAAATTAAAACAAAATTTTAAGATTATTCAAAGCTAATTTAGGTCTTTATACTATTTCATTTATTGACCCAATTTAAAAAATTTTAATTAGTCATTTCAATAGCTTGACTCTAAAGTTAAAGAAGTATTGATTGCATAAAAATAAAGGCATTATTTGATATTATCACTTAGCTTGAATCCACTTGTTTTGCTTGTAGGGGGTCTTCACTGTGAAAAATCCTAAGATTTTGCACAATAAAGAGAATATGATTTTTTTCTTTTGTTTCCAGATATACGACTGTTTATTTTGAATGCTATAATTTAAAACAAAAATGAAGAAAAACGACAAGCTACTTTAATAAAATTGGTTCCTTGGCTGCTGCCAGTTGTGATGCATAAGGACAGCACCTCAGGGCAGTAAGCTTAGTTGAACCTTTTTCTATAATATAGTACAGCTTTCCTTTGCATTGTTTACAGCGTCCATCTCAGTGTATAGCATGTAACCGGCATTTGAGTAATATTTTACAAATGGATTTGTAAACATCTAAAACAAATATTATACTTTCAAAAAATAATCATCAAGCTGTTTTGAAAAGCTAGAGAAGCAGTTACGAATATGTATCTATTGGCATCCGTGCACATATATTTAATTTATTGCTGCAGAGTGTGCTGTTATGTGCTCAAGTGTATGAGTGACTTTTCTAAAAATATATACATTTAAAGCCAGAATCAGAAGTTAATTCAAATGGAAAACTGTAATCCCTTGTCTGCCTCTGAGAAGCAATATACTGTAGTCTCCGTTGTAGTCAGAAATTTCTGGAGAAAGGGATTATTTTTTCTTGCCAGAAAAACATATTTCAGTTAGGGTTGAAATGTCATTCTAATATTTTAATCTGAATCCCATCTGCTGTTCTCTTAACTTGTTTCTCCTTGTCTTGTCAGTGTAATCAGAATAGTCTTCACTCATAATTACTCATGACGAGGATGACTTCAGATTATGCCCGCAGTGTCCTCAGATAGACGATATCAAGCTAGTGGACAACTGCCATGTTTAATGCAAATCTTTATCTAGTTTTGTGAATAGATTTTTGTGAAGGCTGATCATTTAAGAAAGATCTAATTTGCATATGATATAAGAATAAATGTTACAATTTTGGTGTGTAAGACTTAAATATGTTCGTCATTAAATGCATTGGGACAGTGATCATATTTATTTTCTGGAAAATAAAATCATGTTATCAAGCTATCTAGTTAGTTTCTTATTATTTTTAACTACTGGATATGAGAGAAAAACCAAATTTTTATATCCCCCAATATTTTCTATATTCTTTACTTAGTTTAGTGTTGGGGATCAAGCACTACTTTTAGCTGTTATAAATATGTAAAGTGTAAAGGAGAACATTCAATCAACTGAATGTAATACAGAAAAAATAAATCTTTTATTGTGACACTGACCTACTGACCTTTCTTTATTCAGGTGTTTTATTTAATATTTTTATAAGACTTTTTTTTCAATGTTAGAATGCAAGCTTCTTGAGAATAGGATTTTGCATAATTTGTTTTTGAATATCACACACACACACACATATATATATATATATACATATATATTCATGTATCATATATATATATATATATATATATATATATATATATATATATATATATATAATATAATGTCATCAACCACAATGCACTGTACATTCCAGGTGATCAAAAAGTACTTATGTAATAAAACTAAAGTAAAATCTATTGCTGGGATTCCATTGGCTATAAGGAAAAGGAACTCACTCAAGATAGCTCAAGTTGATGATAATTTATTATAGAGATAAATGTCAGAGTCAGAGAGAAGCTAATTAAAATTATAGTTGCAAAATATATTGCAAAATATATTAGTATGTGGCCTTGGAGGTATCAGAGTAGATCAAAGTTCTAAGTCTAAGATAGTTCTAACAATTTTAGCAGCAAAAATTCATGAGAATATACTCTAGCATCTCACTATTAATGCTTCTTAAGCACTTTTCAAAGTACATCTCTGAGTGTTTCTTACTTTCTGCTCCGACTCACTTGCAAGATATTTTCAAGCTTATTTCACTCTTGCCCTAAGAATCTTTTTTTCAGAAGGTATTTTGCATATCCTTATTCATTGAAAACCACTGTTATAATGTGTATTCTTTTAATATTTTCTTCTTTTAGCTTCTACATAATTTTTTTCTTGATTTCTAACATCTTAACTCTTGGAATGCAGTCTTTGCATTGTAGATTTTATAATTAAAATACTTTATTTTTTATGTTAATAGGTTTAAGGATAAGTATTGATTTGCTCAGCTAATTTAGGACAGTATATCAGACCAGATCACTCTATAGATAAATTATATATATATTATATATAATATATAATATAATATGTTACATATTATATATTATATTATATATATTATATTATTATAATATAGAATATATATAATATAGAATATATATTATAATATATTTAGAACAGCCTGTGTTCTGTTCGTTCTTTGCTCACATGTTTTCTCTTCAAGAGTAGGGAGAGGCATTCATGTGGTCTGCCTGTGATGGTCCCTCAGCTGACACTAAATGGAGAATTCTCTTATAGAAGGGACATAAATATGGCCTTATATGTCAATGGTATGTCCAATCCAATACTTCTTATGCAATCTTATATGAGGATGAAAGATTTCAACTACTTTATTTTTTATCTTATATCTTTTCCTAATCATAGAGTATTTATATTTTCAAAATGATCAGTTAGAGTTTAAATTGCTCTCTGTGAAGAAGTTCACTATTTTAAAGTTTTCATTAATTCTTACAAGCTACGGTCTTTATTATTATTAGTGTTTGCTCTTGTTTTTGCAAAGTATATAAATAAATAATTAGGGTCCAATTTATTACTCCATTTAAGTATTTAATATCTAAGGAGATAGAATGTAGTATTAAAGGAATGTGTGAGCAAAACCAAAATGAATATTATTATATAAAGAACAGTAACATACATAGTTACATATGATGTTTGAGGACAATGGCTTGAGATGGAAAACTAAACTATGATGTTAATTATATGAATTGAATTAATTTAAAATGTCTTGCTTCACCAGGCAGTGGTGTAGTGGATAGAGCGTAGGATTGGGACACAGAAAAGCCAGGTTTAAAACCCCAAAGTTGCCGCTTGAGCATGGGCTTATCTGGCTTGAGCAAGGCTCACCAGTTTGAGGGTAGGATCACTGGCTTGAGTGTGAGATCATAGACATGACCTCATAGGCATTGGCTTGAGCCCACAGATCACTGGCTTGAAGCCCAAGTTTGCTGGCTTGAACCCAAGGTCACTGGCTTGAGCAAGGGGTCAAGAAACTTCTCTTGTTTATATTAATTAGCCTGTAGTAAAACTGGTTTTGTTATGTCATTTCACTTAAAGTCACAGTTACTAAAAACCTATGAATGATGTTTAGTGAAGACTTACTGTATTTTGCATGTTTCAGGACTTCAGTGTGTTAACCACATAATTCTCAAAATAGTCCCTTGGTTAGGTAGAAATGGTATTCCTTAAGTCCCAATGGAGTTAAATGATGAAAATGCAACTGCTGAAATTTTCTTAAAGGAAAAGAAATTTTTGAGTCGTTAGCCACTAAGTGGATGCTGCAATTTTGTAACATTGTCAAATAGTTCTGTTGTAATTGATTTTATAAAGAAAGAAGGCTGGATATAAAATGCACTGATCAATTAGTACAAAATTTTGCAGTGATACAAATTCATAATCAAGAAAAAATAGAAGAAAGAGCAGAGTAAGGTATGAGCCACAGAGAACTATTTCAATTTTAGAACTACAGAGGCTATATATATATTTGAGAGAGAGAGTGAGAGAGAGACGAAGGGAGAGAGAAAGGGAGGAGAGAGATGAGTAGCATCAACTCATAGTTGCTTCACTTTAGTTGTTCATTGATTGTTTCTCATGTGTTTTTACTGAGGTAGGTGGGGGTGTGTGATTAGGTTGAGTCAGTGACCTCTTGCTCAAACTAGCAAACTTTGTGCTCAAACCAGTGACCTTGTGATTATGTCGATGATTCTGTGCTCAAGCTAGTGATCTTGTGCTCAAACTGGCAAGTTTGCTCTTGGGACGACCTCTGGATTTTGAACCAGGGACCTCAGCATCCCAGGTCGATGCTCTATCCACTGCGCAACCACCAGTCAGACCAGAGGTTATATCTGGAACTGAATAAAATGCAACTTTTTCCCCTCTATTCCATAATCCTCTTTAGTAAACCAGATTATTGTAATGTATGCTGCTTAGTTAGACATTATTTCATACCTCTATGCATCAAGTCAAATTGAAGTAGTTTAACATCTTTGTTTGATTCATGAACATTAGCAATATTTCATGCACCTTTTCTGAATAATAGTAAAATATTTCACATTTATTTATATATTTTTTTCGATTAGACAGAATAAACAATTGTAATGAATTCACTCTACATTCAGTCTAAAATCATGAAGCTGTTTTGAAATCTATATACATAGAAAAATCTATTGATTCTTACTAACACAAATTACCTACGGCACATGGGCAAATCAGATGTACTAAATGTGGAGATTAATGTGGAAAGAAATGATGGCGCTTGAGAAGAGCTGTGAATTTATAGCAATTCAGTATCTTTTATTCTTAATTTTAAAAACCAGAAGTTGAAGGTAAATGTAGGACTTCTCAGTAGAGTAGTGATTCATAAAGTGTAGTCCTAAGATGGGCAATGCCAGCATCTCCTGGAAACTGGTTAGAAATGCAGACTTTCAGGTTCTGCCTAGTTCTTACTGGTAGGGGCTCTGTGCATTAACAAGCTCTTAGTATAGTGATGTCTTGTAACAGATTCACTAATTTATTTATTCACTCTTCCAACAACTATTTAAGAATCTATGTTAGGCCATATTCTTGGTGCTGGAAATAAAATCATAAAAAATAAATTTCTTATTAATAATACATAGTCTTTTTTGTGACAGAGAGAGATAGAGGGAGGGACAGATAGGGACAGACAGGAAGGGAGAGATATGAGAAGCATCAGTTCTTTGTCGCTGCACCTTAGTTGTTCATTGATTGCTCTCTTATATGTGCCTTGACCGGGGGTCTACAGCAGACCGAGTGACACCTTGCTCAAAACAGCGACCTTGGTCTCAAGCAGTGAGCCTTGCAGAAACCAGATGAGCCCATGCTCAAGCTGGCGACCCGGGGTCTCAAACCTGGGTCCTCCAGTCATAGTCTCACACTCTATCCACTGCACCACTGCCTGGTGAAGCAATAATATATACTTTTAATGACACCATTTAGAATTAAATTTTACCTCATGTCAATTGGTCACAATGCCTGATTTTTCATCTCCCTGGTAACATTATATATTAATTTATTTTTGAGTAGTCCAATATTTATTAAAGAAATTGAGTGTTGGTAACATTTTAGTTCTAATTTATCTTCTATCAAGTGCCCTTCCTAAATGGACTAGATTTGGGTGCCAAATAAACCTAAAAATATTAACTGGTTGACCTTGAGAAAGCCAATCTTCTGAACTTCATTAATTTCATTTGCATAATGGTAGAGATAACAGCTCTGATTTTTACCGAAGCTTATTTGAAGAGAAAATTAGATAATAACCTAGAAGTTTACTGTAATTCAGTGGTTCTTTAACTGGGTTCTATCGAACCCTAGGGGTTCGATGAGTCGGTCTCAGGGGTTCAGAGAAGCCTCTGCTGCGGAGGCCAGAATAAAGTAATACCGTAATTTGTTGTGAGTTCATGCACTTTGTTGGTTTTGTTCTTTGAGCAAGATGATGTTCATGCACGGCTCATTTTGTGCACCAGTAAAAAAAAATATACCTATGTACTGGATTTGGAAAAAAATCATATTTTATTTATCACTAAAGAAGGGTTCGGTGAATGCGCATATGAAATTGGTGGGTTCAGTACCTCAGAAAAGGTTAAGAACCACTGCAGTGTAACTATTATAAAGTATTACATTACATGTATTGTTAGGTTTTCCTTTTTTTCATTATTTGTAACAAGTCACCATTTGTAAATTAATTGATTGCCTGCATTCAAATTCTGGCACTGAGATTTAGTAGCTCTTTGACCTTGGGTATATGACTTTAATTCTTTTTACTAGAATTTTTTAATTAATAATAATATTATGGAACTCATAGCATTGTTTTTTTTTTCTCAAAGATGGTAAAACTAATATGCTTAGACTACTGTTTAGTTCATTGCTTACATTTATTAAGCACTTATCATCTTTGTTTCTAAATTATCACTAAAATTATATTTGGGCTAACCTTAATACTTAGGACCTTATAGTCCCTCATACCCATGAAATATTAAATCTCTTCTTAGAAGTTTGGAGTTTCATTTAAACCTGACTCCTTAACATATTTAAAGATACGTTTGTTTTGAAGAAAAAGAAAGAACAATTTTAACTTCTTTCTTGACTCTTTCTGATGACTCAGTGTCTAAAAGATGACGTTACAATCCCACCTTGGAGATACTGCTGGATCAAGTTCCAGACCACTGCAATAAAGTGAGTCATGATCATTTTGCCTGTGGAGGGTCTTGCCTTCAATTTATAAATCTGCAACATCTAAGAAACACAATAAGGTGAAGCACAATAAAACAAGACATGCATGTATACTATTTGGTTCTTTAAATTTCAGATGAACTTATTTTCATTTATTAATATAACCCTAGTGTTCACCAAATTAATTAAAATCCAACTTTTAGTTATGGGAATTAAAGCAAACCTTTACCAAAGAGATAAGTGTGTTTGTAATTTCTTTATTTTGCCTGTGTATCATGGTGATGAGGGGGTCATGGTTTCTCACAAGCCTGGACCCAAGGCAGGAAAATATAGCCAGATAACTGAAAGACAAGTAAAAGCATTATAAACAGAATTCAATTTTTGACCTGGAAATAGAAATTTAACTAAATGGTGGTATTGCTCTCTAGCTGCAGGTAGCCCACAAAACCACCTGGACAAGAATTATGTGGAACCCTCTGCAGCTGTGGGAGGTGAGTGTGGTGGGAACAGGACAGAGGTTGAACAGCTGCAGCCAGACTGAGCTCATCTCCTCTCCAGTGCAGCTGGCTTCCTAGGCTCCTGACCTGATGAATCACGGACTATGTGAGGAGTGGTTTGCCCGGTGAGGAGCATTTCAGACCTGGCCACTGAGAACCAGGCACACTTGGATCACCAGGGAATTGACTAATCCCTGTCTCATAGAGCTGACTTATCCATTCGGGTTAATAAGGTAGCTCTTTGATGGATAACACATCTGGAAGGGAAGCAGCAGGAACCCACACACCTGCAGTTTAAATCTCAGGTTTACTGTGTTTTCCGTTTTATATGCTATATTTCAGTGTAGATGTGACACTAAACCCAGGCTTTGTTTTTTTTTATTTATTTTTTTCAGACACCCCTACAAATTGACACAGTTGTTTTTTGTTTGTTTGTTTTTGTGTGTGTGTGTATTTTTGTCATTTTCCATGATGTATTATCTCATTAGAACTCAATGAAAATGACTGCAGGCTGATTGACTCAAGCTGAATGGATTTGGCAGAGCACTGAACTTTTTCCTGGTCATCAGCAGATTTCAAAGTAGTTAGATGAATTATATTCACTCCAAATGCAGTTTTAAATGAATCATATGTAGTAGGTGAACTGGTTGTTCCAAATATAGAAAAGGTGAACATACAATCTTCTAAAAGGCGAGGTCATGCTAAAAGTGTTATAGAAAGTCATCTCCGCAATAGCCAGTGTGATACAGAGTTGGTGGAAGTAAAATATGTTTCTTCAAACAAGTCGGTCAACAACAGACAAAAACACCCACAATTTTCAGGGGAAAATAAAATAAATGTGTACTAAATTTTAGAAGCACAACTTGAAACTTTCTTTTTTTATTTTAAAAGGCAAATATGTTTTACTCAACATTTATTGTTATAGTTGTTTTCCTTCAGATATGTACAAATTTTAAGAAAAAAGCTGTAGTAATATGAAGTGAGATATTGTGTTGGGAAAAATGTAAATGCTCTCACTGTCTAACAGTAGAAGATATTAAAGTATTGTATGGTAATACTAATATTACACAATTATTGAAAATATTAAGGAGTACATTTACATATTGGTATAAAAATTGTCCAAAATATACTTTCATGTAAGACAAAAGTTACAGAAAAGTATCTTATTGAGTGACAGTTATAAAATCTCTCTCTCTATCTTTCATTTATATATCCATAGATCTACCTACCAATCTATCTATTCATCCATCTTTCTATCTAGCTATTGATCAAGATACATAAAATATCAGGAAGGATGAACAACAGTGAAAAATGTTAACAATGATAATTTCTGGGACATAAGGTAGGAAGAATCGGTTTAAGGAGAACTTTTACCTATAGTTTTATGTTTTTCTATTTGTTTTAGTTGTCTCTTGCTATATAACAAAGTATCCTGAAGCCTGGTGACTTTAAACAACAACCACTGAATTCTTACGATCCTGTTGTTAGCGGTATAGTCAAGGTTTAACTGGGATAACTTGTCTTAGGCTATGTCTTGTCTAGATTGACTCTTCTATCTACCATCAGAGGGTTCTAGACTGGTTAGTCTGGAATGACCTCATTCTCATGTATGGGGCCTAAGCTTAAAGGGCTGAGAGAGGCCTCTGTCTGCCCCTGATCCCCCTTTTTGTTCACAGGCAGCAGTTTTCTAAAAGAGGGAAATAAAAAGAAAACTTCAGGTATTCTTGAAACCAAGGATTGGTATTCACCCAGAATCACTTCTGCTGTATTTTATTGGTGAAAGCAAGTAACAAGACTGGCCCAGATTAAAGGAATGGAGAACTTGAGTCCATTTTTTCCCCTCATTTTTTATGTAGTCTTTTTATTAAACTTCATTGATAATATCTACCTTTGACATTTCTGGGGGAATTTACCCTTAAGATATTTGATTAACATTTACTTTCATCTGTTTTCCCTTGTATATTGGTGCTTTGAAAGTGAGGAGAAAATGTGCATAAAATAGAAAAGTAAAGGGAAGTGCATTAGAACAGGTAAAATTCTGATACTTAGCTGCAAGACTCCATTTTTTCATGAGGGGAGCAGCTACAAATCTGTGGCCATGTAAAAGCCAATACACTCTACTATTTAAATGTTTTATTAAAGGCATTCATTGTTTTAATAAGAATAATAACAAAAATTTAAAAGATTAAAAGGTATTAAGCTTTTTTATTATCATGACTTACTAGGTTGTTCTAATGATTTCTGCGTCTTTGATGGGAAGAGCCTGTTTCTACTTTTATAACAGAATTTGGTTACTGGTTAGTTAGGAGTAATTCTGTAACTTATATACAAAGAGATTTTTATTAAGTTTCAATCTTTGTAAATAGTTTCATTGTAGATGTGAAATTCCACATACATGTAAAATGTGTAAATAGTTCCCTTTAGTAGACATTAATGACATTTGATCATTGATAAATTGGCCTGATATAAAATTACATTATCTTTTGTGTGTGTGTGTGCATGTGTGTGTCTGTGGTTAGTTTTAATTAAATAAAAAAATATTTCTTCTTACAAAAACTTATCTTTCAACATTTTATTGATGTAATGCTCCCCACTGTACACAGTGATGTCTTACTGAAAGAAAATCAAAACAGAAAAATTATCAGTTACTTTAAATAATTATTTTAATTATTTTTAGTTTTCTGCAAAAATGAATCCAATGATTGTCTTATTAAGAGTAAATACCCCCTAATATTTTAGTTTTAACTGTGGAAAAGAACTATCCTTTTCTGCCATGCTCATAGAATTTACCTGGCCCCTCATAGCTCCTATACTTTCCCTCCTTCTCTGCCCTGAGTTTGAGTATAGAAATTTTGAAGTGCAGTAAGAATTAATTTCTTATGGAAGAATTACATCTTGGGTACTTCTCTCGTTTACTTTGTGTTTACCTTTGCTTCTTTCCTCTAATTGGCACTATAAAACCAGCTCCCTCTGCCATTTCTCACCCCCCCCCTAAAAAAAGAGGCAGAAGCAAAAATTCAAAGGAGCCAAATGATGAGTCTCAGGCAAACACTTGCTTGCCGAGCCTAGTTTTTTGTTCAGTTTGTTTTCTTTTGTCTCTGCAGTTTGATACAGTTTGCCCTAATAAAGAGAAAAGACAGATAAACTAGAGGTAAAGCTAATATAAGCATAAGAGAGAACTAAATGGTGAGGATTTCTCATAGCTGGAGTTGAAATGTTCTGTTTCTCTGCAGAAAACAGAACATTCAAATTAAGACAATGCAAGAGGAGTCTGATATTAAATAACTGTGTTCAAAGGTTTAGTCTGTAAGTGTAGAGAAACTACAGGAATAGTGTAATACTCTGCTCTGAGGCTGTTAGCATGGTAGGCATAAAGAAATAAAAAAAGAAGTTTTGTGACTCATTGGTCTAGGGACTTGGCCAACTGGAGATGATTCAGTAAAGTAAGGAGCTGAGGGAAAATACCCTGAGCTCAATCTGCTTCTGTCTTTCTACTTTTGGTATGGTTCCTCACTGGCCAAACCCAACTGAAAACTAGAGGGCAGGGAAGTCTATTGGTGTGATCCATTCAGGGTTAAGTCTCCTTAGCCAAGAACAAGATAGAAAAGAGCAGAGGTAGATTCCAGAAACACAGTGAAAATATATGGTTCAGGAAGGAAGGAGCAAGAAGTGGTAACTGGAAGTGAGAAAAGAAGAGAAAAGGGAGGATCAGGAGGAGAAGGTACAAGGATGAGGAGGAGGAGGAGAAGGAGGAGGAGGAGGAGGGACAGGAGAAGAAACAGAATGAGTAAGAGCAAAGGAGGTAAAGAAGGAGAAAAAGGAGGGGAGAAAGAAGGAGAGAAGAGGAGAGAGGGCGGGGGAGAAAGAGATGGAGAGAAAAAGTGAATGCATGAGATTGTAGCTGGTTGTCAAATTTTTTATTATGAGCCCTAGAAATAGCTTTCATTACAAGAATTGTCAAAACTGATAATGGTAATAACTATTTATTAACCTTGTTTACATTTTATTTCTCTTCATAGGTTGAATGGTAAGCTACCCACTAAAAAAAATCTTGTTGATCTTACTGAAGTCTTCTCATTAAATATTTGTTGAATCACATTGAATGATAAGTGTATTTTACTAATTTTATTTTTGAAAAGTCAATAACACCTCACATTCTGATTGTTAAGGCTCTGTCACTTAGTTTCAGTAAAACCATTTTAAAATGGACAAGAATGGTGCATCTGTTTAGCTGTCAAGACTATACTTATTAATTTACCACAACTTTTGCTGACAGTAGAGAATCTGTGCACTGACAACTGTAATATAAGTTGGCTTGCCAGAGAAGTTTACCAACAGCTTGAAACTTTCATGATAAAATGACTGGTCAAGTTAGGGTTGATGGCATCTGGCCAGAACCATCCATCACTAATCCTGGAAAGTGGGACTGTCTTATGGTTCTAGTTTTGTTCAATCTATTTTATGCAGCCATGCTTGACTATGCAACAAGGGACCTCAGGGTTGATATTAGGATATATTTTGATCTCCTAAAAGGCTTTTCCACTTCAACAACTTGCAATCCTCCTCAAAAGTCCTTGAGGCAGTTGTTCATGAACTATTGCTTCATGATGACAACAAATCCAACATGAAATGGATTTTAAAAAACTTTGTAGGGGTTGTGTTAGGAGTTGTCTAGAAGCTAAAGATAACTTAATACATTTTAGATTTTTCTAAAAAAAATTCTAGAACAGTTCAACAACACTAAACGTTTGGGAAGATGTTGTTGACAATGTATTGCTTTGTAATTGTAATAATAATCATTAGGTTGATAAGAAAATTGAGAGTAAAAACAATATATTTATAGCTAGCAGTATTATCAATAATTATTACTTTTCATTATATGGTAAAATAAATGTGTCTTCCTGAGTGTATAAATTGGGATCATTCTGTGATCAATACTGGGTTTGACCAAATCTTGGAATTTCCTTTTTAATAGCTAATAACTATTAGATATTTAATTTAAAATGGAAAGTTTATCTAATCACACAATATTCAAGCTAGAAGAGAGCAGAAAGTTTACTAACTGAAGCCTTTCATTTGCATGTAAAAGTAACTGACTTGGTCAACATCTTTCTTTTAACTGATTTTAGTAACTAGACTAAAAATCATATGATCCTATCAAAAGATGCAGAAAAGGCATTTAATAAAATACAAGTTCTTTTTATGTTTAAAACACTCAAAATAAGAATAGGAGGAAAGTACCTCATCATATCAAAGGCCATATATTATAACTAGTATTATACTAAATAGTGGTAGGATTAAGGGATTTTATCTAAAATCAAGAAAAGACAAGGCTACCCACTCTCTCCACTGTTTTTCAACATAGTTCTGGAAGTTTTAGGCAGAACAATTAAACAAGAGAAAGAAATAACATCCTTATTGGGAAAGTAGAAGTAAATGTATCACTTCCTGCAGATGACATGATCCTGTATATAAAAACCATAAAGACTCCACCAAAATATTATTAGAAACAGAAAACCAATACAATAAAGTCACAGGATACAAAATCAATATGCAAAAGTATATTGCTTTCCCTATATGCCAGCAATGAAACTTCAAAAAATGAACTAAAAAAAACCCAACAAATTCTTTTAAAATTGCAACTAAAAATAAAATAGCTAGAAATAAATTTAACAAATAATGTGAAGGACCTATATACTAAAAACTATAAAGCACTATTGAAAGAAATGGAAAAAGACACAATGAAATGGAAAAATATTCTATGTTCATGGATTGGAGAAATCAACATAGTTAAAATGGCCATATTATCCAAAGCAGTATACAAATTTAATGTGATCCCCATCAAAATCCCAATATCATTTTTTTTTAACAAGGACAAAGAGAGAGAGTCAGAGAGAGGAACAGATAGGGACAGACAGACAGAAAAGAGAGATATGAGAAGCATCAATCATCAGTTTTTTGTTGCAACACCTTAGTTGTTCATTAATTGCTTCCTCATATGTGCCTTGACTACGGGCCTTCAGCCGACTGAGTAATTCCTTGCTTGAGCCAGCAATCGTGGGTCCAAGTTGGTGAGCTTTTTTCTCAAGCTAGATGAGTCCGTGCTCAAGCTGGCAACCTCGGGGTCTCGAAGATGGGTCCTCCGCATCCCAGTCCAACGCTCTATTCACTGCACCGCCTGGTCAGGACCAATATCATTTTTTTTAAAAAATAAAACAACAAAAAGAAACCCAGTTTGTATGGAACCATTAAAAAAAACCTAAACAATGAAAGCAATTCTGAGGAAAATGAATGAAGCCAGAGGTATCACACTACCTGACTTCAAATTACACTATAGAGTCACAGTAATCAAAACAGCATGATATTGGCATAAAAGTAGATATACAGATGAATAGAACAGAATTGAGAGCTCAGAAATAAAACCACATATTTATGAACAAGTAATCTTTGATTAAGCAATAAAAAACCCAGAATGGAGAAAAGAATGACTCTTCAATAAATGGTGCGGGGGAAATTGGAAAGCCACATGCAAAAGAATAAAACTTAACTACAGCTATCCCTCACACAAAACTTAATTCAAAATAGATCAAGGACCTAAATATAATATCTTGAACAATAAATTACATAGAAAATAATAGACATACTAAACTCATGAACCTTGGTCTTAGAGAGCAGTTTATTAATTTGACACTGAAGGAAAGGGAAATAAAGGCTAAAATAAATGAATGAGACTATATCAAACTAAAACGTTTCTGCTAGCAAAGAAAACTGACAACAAAACAAATAAGCAGCCAACTAAATGGTAGATGATATTTGCAAACAGCTCTGATAAGGGGTTAATTTCCGAAATATGTAAAGAACTCAACAAAGCTCAGTAATAAACAAGCAAACAATCCAATTATAAAATGGGGACAGGACCTGAACAGACACTTCTCCCAAGAAGATATACAAATGGCCAACAGATACATGAAAAGATGCTCTTCACTAGCTGTTCAAGAAATGCAAATCAAAACTACAATGAGATACGACCTCACACCTGTTAGATTGGCTATTATCAACAAGACAGGTAATAACAAGTGTTGGAGAGGATCTAGAAAAAAGGGAACCTAGTTCACTGCTGGTGGGAATGCAAATTAATATAACCATTATAGAAGAAAGTATGGTGGTTCCTCCAAAAATTAAAATAGAAGTACAGTATGACACAGCAATCCCTCTACTTGAAAACAGTGGTATGTAAAGACACATGCACTCTCATGTTCTTCACAACATTCTTCATAGCGGCCAAGACATGGAAATGAGAAAAGTGTCCCTCAATAGAGGTTTGGATAAAAATGATGTGGTACATATACACAATAAAATACTACTCAGCCATAAGAAATGATGAAATAGTGACATGATTTCTTATGACAACATGGATGGACTTTGAGAACAATATACTGAGTGAAATAAGTAAATCAGAAAAAGCGAAGAACTGTATGATTTCACACATAGATGGGAACTAAAACCGAGACTCATGGGCATAAATAAAAGTGAAGTGGTTACTAGGGAGAGAGGGATATGGGAGAGGGGTGGGGGAAAGTGTGTAAAGAGGCACAAATAAAAGGTGACAGAAAATGATTTAACTTTGAGTGTTGGGTATACAACATAATCAACAGTTCAAATGCTATAGAAATGTTCACCTGACATCTATGTACTCTTATTGATCAATGTCACCCTGTTAAATTTAATCTTTCTAAATAAAATTTAAAAAATTAAAGAAATGAGACTATTCTCCAAATACCTTGATAACTTCACTATTCTGTTCATTATTCTAGTGTGAATGTTGTGGTAGGCAGTTTCTAAGAAGTTCTCCTGATATGCTTGTTTTTGTGAAATCCTCTACCACATTGTTTCAGTGTTGGTGTGTATGACAAATACACTCACACAGATTATTTCAGTTTTGAGGCCAAAATGTGGCTTCCTCTTCACTCTGGTTTTTCTTGTCTTGAGCAAAGCCAGCTACCATGCCTGAGCAGTCTCATCAAGGGCCTGATATAAAAAGGAACTGAGGATGGCAGCCAATAGCCATTAAGAAATGAAGATCTCTCCTCATCAGCTGTGTGAATGAGCTGAGAAGCAGTTACTCCTGACCCAGAAAACCTCAAAAAGCAAACATCTGCTCCTCCTCCCTTTCTCTCTCCTTTCATTCCCTCTTCCCCTCCTATAGCCAATGGCTCGATTGGTTCTAATTGGCCCTAGGCACTGACAATAGCTTAGTGGGTCCCAGTGTGTCAGCCTTAGGTGCTAAAAATAGTTCAATACTTGAGAATCAGCCCTCAAAAGGGGTGCTGGGTGAATCCCTGATGGGGCAAATGTGGGAATCTGCCTCACTATTTCCCTCTTCTCACTTAAAAAAAATAAAGAAGGAAAAAGAAAAGAGAAATCTGAGTAGCCATCTACTCTTAGTTGTTTTCCTAGTATGGTACATCCACCATCCTTGTCACAATTATTGTGTTTAACTCATGACTGTAAAACAATCTGAGACTAAGTGGCTCAAACTGAGGTTGCTTCTTTGGTCTCCTTATCATGGTACATTCAAATGCTAGAGAGTGAAGTAACCATTTAGTATGCATAAAATAAATTTCCTGGATACATTTTGACCATTTTTGTCTACAGTTTACACCCAAAGAGTTCGCTGTAACAAATGTAGACTTTATCTTCATGTTTTCCTTTGATTTTCAGCACTCAGGGAAACCATTACCCCAAAATTAAAAAAAAAAAAATGTCATAGAGTCATTTGCTATTTTGACTGCTTATCGCTTCTGTCGCAACTTTAGAATCGAACCTACCACAGTTACTAACATCCTGCCTTTCTTTCTTAAGTAGTTAATTATAATGTCATGCAATCCTTCTGGGAACCGGTATCCATTAACAAAATTGGTTTTCTTTCAATTGTGGTTCTAAGTTGATGGATCCCAGTTCACCTATGTTTTTACTAAGGGTAATGCTGTTCAGGCCCATACAAAGGACCCAAATGTGTTTATTTTTAGGAACTTTCTGGAATTAGAACCACTCCCATCTTCAAAGTACTGTTTGAAGTTCCTGCTGCGGTCTTGATGAGCCATTTGCTACCCACCATTGCACTGGTGTTTCACAGGCCCCGGTAACACATTCCTCTCCAATTCAACAAAAATTAATTTTCATCTAAAAGTTACCATTATTAAATTTCCCTTTGGAAAACATTATTTTCTCAGTTTTATTATTTTCAACATATTTACTTACATCTGGGAATGTTTCCAAAAGGAGCTTTAAGAAATTATTGTACACTCATTGGGAGCAAGGGGAATACATCTATTGGAAGACTTGAATACTGACACATGGAGAACAAATGAGGGCAATTAATCCTGGTAATTCTCAAAGTGAAAATACTTTATAACATGAAAAATATAGATTTAACAAATTGATTTTTTCATTTGAGATATATTTGCTCCCTTATCTTCAGGAAATACACATGATTGTATTTCTTTTGTCAAGATGGTAGTTAATACAAAGTACTAAGGAAAAAGAGAGAATGAAGCTGATACATATGTTTAAGACATATAAATAATTTATAGCCTTACAATAATACACTGTAATATAGGCCAGACTCAAAAGCATGGCAATTAAACTGCTCATTAAGTATCTGTTAATGCGCACCCACATGTCTCTAATTCTTATAGGCCATTCACAGCTCTGCTCATTAGGTCCAGAGAGAATTACCCACTCTGGAATCCTGTTGGCTCCATTCATTCAAGTCAGGTATGTTTGTGTTGCTTATTTTATGCTATATACACTGTGCTGGGCTATAGGAATACAGAGGTAAAGAAGAAAAAGAAAATAAGAAGGACTTAAACACTGACCTCAGTTATACCCTAGTCCAGTTTTTATCGTTTATGAAACCAAAAAATTGTCTAAAACAGGGGTGCTCAATAAGTCAATCGCGATCTACTGGTCGATCGCGAAGGAAGTGTGAGTAGATCACATGACATTAAAAATACATTTGTCTTTTGATTGGCATACAGGGTAGCCAATCTGACCTCTGAACTTTTGACACCCTACGCATGCGCGTTAAACCGCACTACCTTGTTCAGTTACATTGCTGCGTAGTTAGCCTTCAATTTATTTAAACTAAATACAACAAAGGGTATAAAAATGAGTGCCATAGCTGGTCTGAGTAAGAAGCCTAAAACCTACCACTTTCATACAGAATGGGAGGGGATTTTTTTCACTATGTTATATTCGAAGTGCATTTGCCTCATCTGTCTGTGTGCCATTGCTATTCCAAAGAAGGGAAATGTGGAGTGGCTTTTTTTGGACTGTTCATAAAAACTATGACATTGACTTTCCTCCGAAAAGAGAGCTGAGAAGGAGAAAGGTGAAAGAAGAATACATAATACTAAATAGTAATAATAGTACCTTAAATAATGATAATATAGAAGAAATAAATTTATGTTTTGCATTTTTATTGTAGGTAGATCATTTTGACTTGGTCATCTTATAAGTAGCTCGCAAGCTGAAAAAGTGTGGGCACCCCTGGTCTAAAATGTATCCAGGAAATGTCTTTAATACATATTGAAGGGCTCCTTCACTGTCTAGCACTGTCATAAACTTTCACTGCATCATGACAGAAGAATTAACTAAAGTTTCCAAGTAGCATGTTCTAGGACTTACATCCATATTCACTACTTTTGTCCTTAATCACTGAGGCTCAGAGAAGTCAGATGCACTCCTTTGAGACTGTCTGATGTGGAGCTTATATTAGCCAAAATTTTTACCCTGAAATATTTGACAGACCACACAAGCTCTTTCTATTTATAATGCCCTAATTTAACTTGAAGATTGTTTATATCACCTTTATTTTTAGAATGTTTATGCATTGTGCTGAGGTTTAGAAATAAACATTTGATAGCATGTGGACAAAGGAGATGGATGAAGGGCATCTGTTGTCTAGATTGTACAAATGGGTAAGCTGATGATCATTGATTTTGATGTTTGCTTAGAATTTTTGAAATTGTGCCATATGCTTTATATTCTGTTGTCTACCTAGGAGTTTATTTTAGAGTAATTTTAAAGAAGCCAAAATCAAGAAAATCAATTTCTGAAATCTGAAGCTGTAATGAAAGAAACAAAAGTAGGAGGGTAAATAAACACAGGGCAGAAATCAAGAAGAAGAGAAAATTAGTCATTTCAGAGAGAACATTGCTACAAAAAAACCTGAGAAGGCATGATTTTGTTATATAATGCAAAATCTATATCAGGGGCCAAATCACAGGTTCTGAAATTTTCAGATTAAAAAAATTTGCATATATAAAAATATAAACCAGATGCTTAAAAACTTCACCATTCACAAACTGCAACTGAGCTTATATATTTCAAGCTACCTTAACTACCACTAGTTATACTCACCCTTGAGGGGATTGTGCATTTAACTTGTTTTGTTTTTATTATTTGTCGAATCATATCATACATATAGAAAAGCACACAAATCATAAATCTGCGCAGTGAATTTCCACAGGTTAAAGGTAGTTGTTTAACTAACACCAAGATCACAAAGCATTCCCACCATCCCAGAAGCCCCTTTTATGTTGCTTCTGGTCTCTAACTGCAACCCACTCTCCTGGCTTCTAAAGCTATAGTTTGTCTTGCCATTTTTTTGAACTTTACATAAATTGCATTTTGCAGTTTAAACTCTTGGTTCGGATTTCTGTTTTCTGCCCGTGAGATTCATTCCTCTTTTTAAAATGTATTTGTAATTTATGCATTTTCATTGTGCAGTTCTGTGGATATGCCACAGAGTAATTACCTATTCTACCGCTGATGGACAAAAACCAAGAGCATTTTGAAAGCTAGCAGTTTGAGCCAATTGGGCATTATGCTGTTATGAACATTCTAGTATGTGTCTTGTTCAGGGTCCTAGGGATAGCACAAGTTCAGCTTCAGCAGATACTGCCAAAGAGTTTTAAGAAGTAGTTGTATATAGCTTGTGTTTTGAATACAATGAAGTCAGAAGTGCCTGGTAGAAGTCTAATGGCTGAATTTATAGACTACAGACAAAATTGTGTGAGGGAATTAATGAAACATCGGGTTGTGTGTGATTCCACCCATTGCTATCTTACCCTGCTTTCCGTCAGAAAACACGTCTTTTGAGAAAGAATGTGTAGACAACAGCCATTACTTACCTGACATCCACTTGGCACTAGCATGTCAGAAAGAGGGTCATTGAGACAGTCTAAATGTTTGGAAGTGACTCTGTGTCAAAACCTGCCTGTGGGTGGAGTGACAGAGAAAAAGATTCATATAAATCATATGCACTTCTTTGTAGCCTATGCCAAATGAATAAATTAGTAGGAGTATTTTTTTCAGCAAACAATAAAGTTAGCCGTATGCATGTTACCCTTACAGTGGAAATTGTAAGAAGAATTAGCTACATGGGAGATATTTTTAAAGGAAAAATGATGGCTAGTTGGAATTCTAAAAATAGTTCTGCTTCACCCTTATATCATCAAGTACCTTAAAATAATAATTTTTAAATGGTGGTTTCTTCACTAAGCTGTTAGCATTTAATTTAGGGGAAAATATTTTATATATTTCAAGACAAATACTCTGTTATGGTACACTAGAAAATAATGTAAAATTTATTTAATCAGCTCTCACAGACATAATTTCTCTTAAAAACCAGTCAAATGTTTCGTGGTCATTGTTTGGACATCTTGGCTGAAAGAAGGTATTAGTGGACTTATTAGAGCAAAACATAGTCCATTAACTTAGCTACGGAATACATCACAGGCTTTCTTTCTTCAACAAATACTTAAAATGGTTTAGCGTGTGATATTCATAAAAATAAAGTGCATTTTATTTCTTAAGCACTAACATTTGCTCCCAGAGGATGATAATGAAAATTAGCTTAAAACATACATGTTTGCCTGCCTGCACACATGAATGATCTTCGCGTGTGACTTTTAAAACTGTCATCTAAAAACAGGGAGAGTAAGGGGTGAAATCACTCAACTAAAACCAATCCAGTTAGATTTTTTTGAAACAATTAAATTACTTTAAATGATTTTGCAACAACGATTCTTTTCATTTTACTTTAGCTTTACTAGGTGAGGATATGCAAGACTTTTGTTTGATTTATGCTAGTCTCACATAACCTCACCTAGTAAAGCTAAAAAATTCAAAAGTCATGTGTTGAAGTCTTAACTCCCAAAATGAATGAATTTGGACACAGGGTCGTTAGGAAGTAGATAAGGTTAAAAGAGGTCATACAAGTAGAATCCTGATCTGATAACATAAAGGTTCTTTTGAGAAGAAGTACTAGAGAGCAATCTCTTTCTTTCCCTCCCTCCTCTTTATCATGTGAAGACAAAGCAAGAAAGCAGCCATTTATAATCCAGGAGGAAAGCTCTCACCAGTCACACAACATGCTGGACCTTGATCTGGTACTGCTAGCCTCTAGAACGCTGAGAAAAGAAATTAAAATTAAAATTAAAATTCAGTTTGTGCTATTTTGTCATGGCAGCCCGAGCACACTAAGACAGTTCATTTAAAAACTTGAACTTATTTTCTTAGTTCAGTGGGACATTCTCACTTTTAGAGAAGTCAGTTCATATGCATGCATGATGTCTGAAGAAAAAAAGTAAGGTGCCATGTGAGATGTATATTATCCTTTCCCATTTAGCCTCCTAAAGGTCTTAGAAAACGGCCAGCACAGATCATAAATCAATGTCCTCACCTCGCAGATCATGTGTTAATTTTCAACTGACATGCAGACATTTGGCAATTTGGGCTCTCAGTGAGCACTTCCTTTGGGGGAATGACTCTTCTGACAATGACATACAAACATTTGATTTATATTTTATGCTTAATAAAATCCACACGAATCATATGTAATAACACATCTATAGGCTTTATATTCACATTTTTATCCCCTTGACAATTTCCCAAGTAAGGGTGAACCAGCAATATAAAAACCAAATTCTTTCCACTCCCATCTGCCTCCCCTCTATCCAGGAATGTATCTCTTTACAGAAATTCCAGCTTCTGTCTCAGAAGTTTTGAAGTTTCAGAGTCTTTATTTAGTTCTGCTTTTATACAAAGTTATTTTGAAATGGTAATATTACTTGTAAAGAGCCCTTCCTTCCTCTGGGACTAGTAATCATGTTTCGTATTGTTTCTGAAGTGTAACATGGGAAAGAGGTAATATATCTTTCAAGCTGAATGCTTTCATTGTCACTGGTTTTCATTTTTCACACAGACTTTGACACATTTCAGTACTGGTGGTGGAGATGCTGTGAAAAGCTAGAAGCCTGGTTCATCAGTATCCCTGGCTTCCCACCCTCTCGTATCATATAAAAATGGTAAAATTTAACAGATGATGACTAGCTGAGTGGTATCATTCTTTTAAAATTATTCATGAACCTTGTCCTATGACTGGTCTTGATTCCCTTTGCCATTGTCAGTATAGCAGATTAAAACAATGGTGTGTGTTAGCCTCCAAAAATCAATATGTAACTTTTTCTATAGAATGACTTAAATTTGGGGATAGCATCTTATGAGCCAAGAGATGTATGTGAAATTACACTAAAAGAGTTCTTTGGTGGATGTTTAATAAGTTTTTGAAAAATTATAAAGAAAAACACTAAGTAGCATCATAATCTTATATATAAAAATGTAGAGACCTATATAATGGTCTTTTGATAAACTGCCCAGATTTGATGCTTGTCTGTATAATGAAGTTTTACATACAGAGGGCAATATTATCATCTAGGTTTTCATTTTACTTTAAAAAGCAGCATTTAGCCTGACCTGTGGTGGCGCAGTGGATAAAGCGTCGACCTGGGAACACTGAGGTCGCCAGTTCAAAACCCTGCACTGGTCTGGTCAAGGCACGTATGGGAGTTGATGCTTCCAGCTCCTCCCCCCTTTCTCTCTTTCTCTCTCTCTCTCTCTCTCACTCTGTGTCTCTTCTCTAAAATGAATAAAATAAAAATAAAATAAATTAAAAAGCAGCATTTAATTAAAAGGTAATAACATATTTATATCAAAAGATGAACAGGATGAAGAAATTATTATAACATTATAGAAAATAATTCTATAATTGCATTACTTTTAAACAACAAATACAGATCACTCTATTAACAAGTTTACTACTACTATTTGCATTCTAACCTTTCAATGGTATTTACAAGTAGTGCAGTGATATTTTATTTTTCATTAATCACATTTGTAATTAGAAATATTATAGTCTGTCTTTTTAATTTTATATTTATTTTTACAAGTATAAATACAAATTTAACCTAGGCTTTTAAGGTGTATCATTGTTTTCAGTGGGACAAGTCATCCATGCATAATAGCTCAATAGAACAATCACAAACAGAAGTGCCATGTTCTTAATCTTTTATATAAATAAAAATATAAATTTTGTTTGTTCAAAATCTTAAATCTATGAGTTTTTCACTGATTGCTTTGAAATTTTGACACAATGTTGCATTCAAATACGTGCGTGTTTTTATCCCAAAATGACATAGCCTTAGCTCTTGCATCATCTGGAATAGTTGCGACATTGCTACCAGGTGGAAGAACTGCTCATTCTGCTTTGAAATTGCATTGAACATGCAATTCATTGAAACTCCCACATGCAACATTTCTAAAGCATCCAGCATGGAAAAAGTATTGCAGAAATGCAAACTTATTGTTTGGGATGAATGCACAATGGTGCACAAACGAGCGCTCAAGGTTCTTGATCGATCATTGCAAGATTTGCGTGGAAACATCAGACCATTTGGGATCGCATTAATATTGCTTGCAGGAAATTTCAGGCAAATATTACCTGTAATTCCTCGATTGACACCAGCAGATGAAATAAATGCTTGCCTGAAATACTCTATTTTGTGGCAACACATAAAGACGTTAAAATTAACTACAAATATGCATGTCCAGCTGACAAACGATTGATCAGCTGAGATATTCTCATATCAATTGCCGGAAATTGGGAATGGAAAGGGGAGAGTTGATCTGACCTCAGGACGAATTTTGTACCTCATAACTTCTGCAATTTAGTGACGTCAAAAGAAGAATTGGTTGAAAAAGTATTTCCTAATATTCATACTAATTATAAGAATCATGATTGGCTGAGTGAACAAGCTATTCTTGTGGCCAAGGACAAAGACGTCTACAAACTGAATAATATTATTCAGTCTAACATTCAAAGCGAGGCAGTCACATACAAGTCCATTGACATTGTTGTGGAAGCAGATGAAGTGGTTAATTATCCAAAAGAGTTTTTGAATTCCCTTGATCTGCCAGGGATGCCACCGCATGCCACCACATGGCGTGCCAATTATCATGTTGCAAAATATCAACCAACCAAAGCTTTGCTACGGCATATGGCTTGCAGTAAAAAAAATTAATGAGCAACATCGTAGAAGCAACAATCTTGACAGGACCTTTCAAAGGTGAAGATGTTCTCATTCCTCGCATTCCTATGATTCCAATGGATATGCCATTTCAATTTAAGAGATTGCAATTCCCAATTCGATTGGCGTTTGCAATCATCATCACAAAGCTCAGGGCCAATCTTTAGAATTGTGTGGTTTAGATCTAGACACGGATTGCTTCTCACATGGACAATTATATGTTGTGTGTTCTAGAGTTGGCCAACCAGACAATCTCTATATCTGCACAATGGAACAACAAAAAATATTGTATACACACAAGCATTGTAAAATTAAACATATTAGAAACGTGCACTTTCTCTTTTCTCTTTTCCATTTAACCAGACTGATTCACAGCAACACATGGCAGGTACAGCTAGTACGTAATAAAATTAGTGGCCTCAATAAAATTATTGCCAGATTATTTGCATTTCCTCTGTTATTACTTATAAATGTGGCTTAATTATACATAAAATTTCTTTGGACTACATCAGTTTTGTCATGTAAAACATCATTTTATTTCATATTTATTTTTGTTACATTGCTCCATCCCTTAAGTTATGATGGGTTGTTGTGTTCTTTTCTTCATTGTTATAAGAAAAGAGGAGTTGCAATTCTTTTTTCTTTTTCTTTTTTTTTTAGATGACTATATTTAACAGGGTGACATTGGTCAAATATAGTATATAGATTTTGGACAAATATCTCCACATCATTTGGACAATTGATTATGTTGTATACCATTCGCCTAAAATCAAATCATCCTTTGTCACCTTATATTTGTTCCTTTTTATGTTTATCCCTCCCCAACTCCTCTCCCTGTTCTCCCATCTCCTGGTAACCACTGCACTCCTATATATGTTCATGAATCTCAGTTTTATATCTCACCTATGTATGGAATTGTACAGTTCTAAGCTTTTTCTGAATTACATATTTCACTCAGTATAATGTTATCAAAGTCTATCCATGTTGTCATAAATGATACTATATCACCATTTCTTATGGCTGAGTAGTATTCCAATATATATATATATATTCCACATCTTCTTTATACAATCCTCTATTAAAGGGCACTTTGGTTGTTTCTATGTGTTAGCCACTGTAAATAATGCTGTGATGAACATGGGGTGCATGTGTCTTTATGTACCAGTTTTTTCAAGTGTTGGGGGTGTATAACCAGTGGAGAAATTGCTGGGTCATATGGTAGTTCTATTCTTAATTTTTTTAGAAACCACCATACTTTCTTCTATAGTGGTTGTGCTAATTTGCATTTCTGCCAACAATTAATGAGGGCTCCTTTTTCTCCACAGCCTCTCCAACTCTTATTATTACCTTTCTTGTTGCTAATAGCTAATCTTGCAATTTTTTACATTCATGATTAGCCTAAATGAGAATTCCCTAACCAGAATATTTAATATTTAAAAGATTCAAACCTGGCAGAAAATTCTCTTATGATAATAAACATTGTAACTTTCATTGTTAAAATGACATGTTTGATAGTAACTCAGATGTACTTTATATGGTGACAGTTGAAAATCAGGTAACTTTAGTGTATTTCTATTTTTCAAGTTGTTTTCTTTTTAGTATAGCAATTTTTTTCTCTTCATAAAGTGATACCCTTTTAAAGTGTCTTAAGTTTCCTCAAGTGATTAAAGAAAAATTCTACCTACAATTTTAGTTAAGTCTCCGTCCATTTTTAAATATCATTGAAAAGATGCTTTTGCACAAATATCTCATTGAAAGGATTTATGTTTTGACATAAATGCATTGCTGTTCCTTTTTGCTACTGGCAGATAAAATAATGATAACAATATATTGCTCTTAAATCTGACACTTGATTACATGGAATACCAGTGAAGACATAAAACTTTGTTTTTTTAAATTATATAAGTAAAACATGTTGAGATATACATAGAAAATATGTTTGTGCATACAAAGACATAAATATGAAAATACTATATATCAACATATATTTAAAGATTTTTTGTGTGTGTTTGTGTATATTATATGTGTGTGGATATAATACTTTCAAATCAAGTTAAAGAAACTATAATTATTTTTCAGTTATCATTACTTTTTGAAAAATATTTTACATTGTTAAAATGTTCAAGATATAATTTTGATGACTTCATAATATTTTAGCTTATGTGCCATAATTTATTTTGCCAATTTTTATTGTTGAGAATATAGGTAATTTTAGTTTTTTACTTCTGTAAATAACAATGTGTTTATTTTTAAAGGCCAAATTTGAGATGTATGCATTCATGAATCATTTATACATTGAATGAATGTCTTTGGTTTGTCAGGCAAGCAGTCTGCTAGGGGCTGGGCACACAAGTGTGGAAACAAATAGAACATACATAGATATGCTTTGAAAACAAATGTGAGTGAGCATTTGAAAGTTTTTAAAGTTTCACTTCCTCTTAATTGTTATGTTTTCCATAGAATGGATTACCAGAATATTTTGACCAACATAATTCAGAAACTCAGAGAATAAATAATATCATGAAATATTACAGGAAGATATGTTTTTGTTACCAACTAGCAAAGCCAATAGAAAGCATACACCTCCTTCTTCTCTTACTACGTAGGTACTTTATATATGAGTAAAACCTTGAATTTGTTTAGCTCTGGACACCATGGATCTAAAAACCCTACAAAATGGTACTTTGTAGTTGCTATTATTCAGTGGTCCATTATGTTACACAGATTATGTTACAGCCACCACAACAATTTTCCCTCAAATTTTTAAAACCTAACATTTTTCTTTTTATTTTTATAGAAGGTATAGCTATTAATACTGGAATTCAATTATTATACAGTTTTTAAATTCAAAGAACGTATGCTTACAGCCTAAAGAATAATAAATGAGCTACTTAAACATATAAATTACTATAATATGATTATGGAGGAAGAGATAAATTACATTCACATAGCTTACTAATTTAGTGCATCATAATCTAATTTCCAGAAAACCATAGTATTTTAAACCTATAAGGAGAAAAATATCTACTCTTTATTTTATATAAATATCTTTTTTAAAAAACCATATTAAGAACTTAAACATATATGTAAAAATGTGAGCTCCTAAAAATTAGGTCCTCCTTTAGCTGTGTTTATGAAAGCATTTAATACATTCTGATCTCTCTATAAAGATTTCTCTGTAAATTTAAAATGAATATAAAGACCTCTTTATAAATTTAATATAAAGATTTTAAATTTAAATAAAACAAGAAAACTTTTGCCAAAAAGGCATCAGTGTTCACAAATGAGTCTTATGCTATGTACATTGTCTCAATTGTGTACTGTTTAATCTACAATTTTTATTGAACACCTAGTGTGTTTTAGGTTATAAGATGTAGAAATTAACAATTGAAAGTTTTTAAGCTTAATATATAAGGAGTTTTGGTGGCTTAAACCATGTCCAACAAGCATACAGTAAAATGCTTATAATACAATGTGATAAATTTCCTCAGATAATTAATGTGAAATACCTCTGGAATATACCAACATTCACAGTGTTATTATTCACAATAAGAAAACGGTAGAGACAATCCAGATGTACATCAATGAATAAATAAAATGTAGCAGATACATACGATGAAATAGTATTAAGCCTTAAAAGAATGGCATTTTGTCATGTGTTACAACATGGATTAACTTTGAAAACATTATGCTAAGTAAAATAAGCCAGACACAGAAGGACAAATATTTTATGATTGCACTTATTATGTACTTAGAATAGTCAAATTCGTAAAGACAGAGAGCAAAATAGTGGTTACCAAAGATGGAGTGGCTGGGATGGGGAGGAGGGAGTGTTATTGTTTAATGGGTATCAAGATTTTGTTTGGGATGAAAAAGCTCTGAATATGGATGGTGGGGATGGTTGCACAACAATATAAATGTACGTAATGCTATTGAATTGTATACTTAATGGTTAAAATAGTAAATTTTATGTTATCTATACAATGCCACAATAACTTTAAAAAGTTATAAAAAATCCCTCTGGGTTACAGAAGAATACCCAGGTTTTCTGCAAGAGTCAGGGTAGGGTGTATGTAAGACAGCTGGTTGAGAAGCTGAAAAACATTTTCCTGGGTAGGCACGAAGGGAAAGCACAATTCATGTAGAGAAACAATAGTCTTGGGGCAGGGAGATATGCACAAGTGTAATAATATCTTATAATCCCAAATAGTTCCCTGTGACAGAAGATACATGGATGTACTTGAACAAATGAAAAGATTAAGCTGGAAATGGTTAGCTGAAATCAGGGCATGAATAACGTCTGTGACAGACTATTTTCCTAGGACAATGACACTATTTTTTGTCTCACTTAGTCTTTAGAACCTTGCCACTCCTCCACCAAGAAAGGACCTCTAATTCCTTTCCCTTCCAATTTAGGAAGATGTGTGATGCACTTGTAAACAATGAAATATGGCATAAGCAGCATGCTGAATTTCTGCAGGACTTCTCAAATGAAATCGTAAAAGGTGAACCAACTTCTACCCAGTCCCCTAAAATGATTGCTCTTGGAGCCTCTAGCCATAGTGTAAGCCATCTGACTGCCTACGGGCCACCATACTGTGAGGAAGCCCAAATGAGCCCATGTGGAGTAACTATGTGGAGAGAACTCGATAGTACATAGGAGAGGCAGATACTCAGTCCGCTCTCAGCTGCTTTAGCCTCACACCTTTCCAGCTCCAGCTACTCTCTGACTGCAACTTCATGGGAGACTTGAAGCCTGCACTGTCAAGCTAAGTCCTCCCCCAATTCCTGACCCACAGCAACCTTAATAGACAATAAAATGATTTGTGTTTTTAAGCTACTGACTGTTTGGGTGACTGGTTCCACAGTACACAACAATAGCTAACCTGAACAATGTCATATGTCAGGCTTTGGAGTTGGAACTTGACTACCCACTATTTTATGTGCATCCATTGCTTTTTACCTTTGTTCCTGCTCCTTTCTTCACCTGGAATGCTACCCACTGAGATTTCTCCCTACTATAAGTCTTTGTATTCTTTAAGGTGCAAGTCACAAAATATGCCTTGATGACCTTAGCTTTCCTATCTGAAAATCATTGTCCTGCCTTTGAATAACAGTGTGTGTGTGTGTGTGTGTGTGTGTGTGTGTGTGTGTGTGTTTGTGCGAGCATGCAGGTGGTATTTATTTATGCATCTTACAATGTTTTTTGACAATCCATATTACCTTTTAAGAGAATGTGAAAGACTTGAGGCCAGGCATTATACTCTACACATCATTACAAATTCTATATTGTGCTTTAGAGTTTGCACACTGAAAATGTTTGAAAACACTGAAGGTTTAAAAAATACACAGAACACAGAAAATGTTTTAATTTATGAAAAGCAATTTCCCTTTATCTGGCTACTACTGACTTTCATGAGTTTATCTTTTTTTTCTTATTTATATTTGAAGTTGTATATGTTTTTATGATGTGTATTAGCTAAAGCAAGCTTTCAGAAAAAGCAAAGTGATTTTATTCAGCTTGTACCTAAGATGGCTAATATGAGGAAGTAGCCAAAATATTCAGGAAGGTCACAGAATTCTTGGGAATTGTTGTCCTAAATGTGTAATCAGAATTTATATGTCTATATAAACCAGGCAGATTTTATTTTTATTAACAACTCATCTAAATTTTGGAAATTGTCCAGGAAAATACTGGCTGTCCTAACATCCAAGTTTCCCACCAATTTTCTGCCAGCAGTGAATGTTGAGAAATAAATGCAAGAATTGCTTTTATATTCTAAAGCTTCATTGTCCTCTAAGCTAAACAAATGACAATCAAGCATGCTTTCAGAAAATACACTTTCCTCATATTGACCTCCGCAAAATCATTCAGGAGACAGCAAGTATACATTTAGATGAAAAGGTTCTGCTAGACTTGAGATAATTAGTAAAATAATAGAAACATTTAACAATGCAATAACAAAATAATAAATGCATCAAAAATCAATTTTAAGAAACACTGATCTGACTTATACTAGAAGTTGGGATTTCATGTTTTCGGAGGAATTCTCATACTTGTTCAATGTCAGCATTGGGTAAAAGAAGTTTGAGAATTCATTCCTTTTGGAGGGAGGAGAGAAGAACAAAGAATAGTGCAAAATCTGGTATTCCTATACATTTCACTCACTGCTTTCAAGTTTTATTTTAAGGTCTCAGCTAGTAGTCTGTTGTGTCTAGATTTAACCTGTGAGTAGTCTGCTTAGAAAGGAGAGACTTGAGATGAAATCCATTTAATTTATAATACAGGTTGAAGGGGAAATGGGAACAGTACAAAGAAGGACAGTTACATCAACAACATTTATGGAGAGTAAGCACGGCTCTTGGGGAAAAACAGTCAATGTCTGAACTTTGCTATTCTGCCATGACATGATTGTAATGGTAGAACAACCCAGGGACAGATTGTTGCACAACATTTGGTCTTGCTTTTAACATACTTAATACCTTGAAAATTTAAAAGATAAAAGATATTAAAACTATTGAGAGGGATGAATTTTACTGTCTCAATAAAATATTTCTTTTCTAGTTGGTCTTTATCCTCCCCCCTTATTTCTTCTAGAAGTTGATTTTTAAAAACTATATAATAAAAATGATCTGATTTGAATTTTCTTTCTATGGATGTTGAACATCCCCTACTTCAAATGTACTTACTATGTTTATCTATAGTGATGACAGTTTTGTGATATTATTTTCCTCATTATTCTCTAACTCCTTTAAACTTAACACAAATTAAGACAATCAAAAATAAAACTAAATAAAGAAAATGATGGATAGAGATAATCTTTGTGTCTTGGAATGTTATCAATTTAAACCCTATGTGTTTTTGGCCTGGTGTATGGAGTCCTAGGTTTGATTCCCAGAAAGGGCACACAGGATAAGCAACCATCTGCTTCTTTCCCCTCCATCTCCCCCTTCTCTCCTTCTTCTTCTCCTGCAGCCATGTTGCTCCAGGTCCTAAGGATAGCTCAGTTAGTCCCAGCATCAGCTTCAGGTGCTAAAAGTAGTGTGACTGATTCAAGCATCATGTACCAGACAGGTGTTGCTGAGTTGAACCAGGTCAGGGCATATGTGGGAGTCTGTCTCTCTATCTCCCCTCCTCTCACTTAAAAAAAAAAAAGAAACCTATGTATTTTTTGAAGAAGGTTTGTACAGCAAGTTATTGCTCTACTGATGGCCTAATTTGTCTACTTAGTTTTTCTTTAAAAATTACTTATTTTCTACTTTATAAAAGTACAAAGGTAGATACAGAAAACATGGTAAATGTTTGCAAAATTATTAACAATGTTTACTGAAATGCACTTGAAAAATTGATCTATATTATAGAAGAGAGCATTGGGGGCAATAAATGTTAACATTTTATTTATTTTGGAATACACTACCTTTACTACAAGTGCAAAATAGAGAATCTTAATGATTATATTTTAAGTCCTCTGTTTATGTGCAAATGATTTGTTGACATACTTTCTAATAGCACTGTAAATTACTTAGCAAATGATAAAATACAAGGTACTATTTTTGTTAGATGACTATTAACATTTTATATCTAGAAGAAAAAAGATTACCTGCAGAGTTATTCAGAAGAAGGAACAGAAGTAATTTAGAGATCAGGTTTAGTTGCTCTAATACTCTTGCTTTTCTTAAAGTAGGTCCTGGTGGTGATGTTGATAACTTGTGTGTTATAAAGAAACTCAATATCAAATGATTTGGAAAAGCACATTGAGTTTACATCTCATCTCTCATTTTAGATTTTGTTATGTTCTGTCCTGGTATCTATAACATTGAGTATTGTTAAAAGCACCTAAAGGAGATGGAGCAAACAAAACATTCTGACGTACTACTAATGAGTTTTGCAAATTTTTTAAAAAATGGTTTGGAAATAAGTTTTATTACAGATTTTATTGACACTCAAAGCAAACACAGACACCTCTACAATTCTGAAGAGACTTTCTAGAAAGATATAGTCATTTAAATAATTTTAAACCTATAATTGAATATCAGATATGACTCTCAGCAGGAGAGCGCCTTAGCCTGGATGTCAGAATCCTTATTCTTACTCACTTTCTGTCCTCTGTGAGCAAGATGGCAGCCCTGCTGTTGGAGCTCAGAAGAGAGAGATATTTTTGCCTTCAAATATTGACATCATTGGGAATTACTGACAATTGCCTTTGTACTTACACAGTGGAATTACTGTAAGAAATGTTATCTTGGGAATTTTAATAGAAAGGTTTATAGCTTTAAAATCTGCATGAAATTTATTATGCATTATTATAGAATTATTTCTGAATTACCTTGGGAAATTTGAAATTTTTTCAAAATTGCCCAGGGAAATTTGAAATAGTCCTTATGGGAATTTTCTTCTAAGTCAATTTACTTTTTAGATAGGAATAGAGTTAGAACAGGGGTTAAAAAAGGGGAAGAATTAAAACAGTGGTCAATATGTTTTTCCCATGTAATATGTAGGGCACTTAACCACTGTTATCTTGTTAAAACTAAGAGACATCCATTGCCAAAATAAAACGTTCTATGTATAAAACTCACATTGGAAAATTACTATGTCTTGATTGTATTCATCTACTCATCAGGGATTTATAACTGAGATATAAATATTTCATTGAATTTTTAATAAAACCTTAATGTGCATGATATACAGAGTACACTACTACCTGAAAGCCCTGATGTATGAAAACTGCAGCAGTTTTGAGGTGGATCAATAAGTTTCATGAGTTTGTGTTATGAGGGTTAGGTGTCATCTTGTTATTTACCATCCATTTTTCACAAGAAAATAACTACAATTAGTCTTAGACTGTGTTTTTGGTAAGAAATCAAATCTCTCCCAGATATATGGCTATTTTAAGTATTCTATGTCTGTTGCTTGACATATATATTTTTTAATTTCAGTTTTGCTCAGATTAAAATCAGGACAGTGGAATACAGGATATTTCTTTGCTATATCATAAAACAAGATGATAAACAGAGCCAGAAAATGAGTTTATGAGAAAATAGAATTTTCAGAGAATATCCAAGACAGTGCAGATTTTATAATACCAAGTGACAAGATCCCATAATTTGCAATCTCCTTTATTAATACCACATGGGAAGTAAGATCATACTGCTTCTAAGGACTTTTGTTGGAGAGTTGTCAGGTCTTAAATTTATTCATCTTTAAAATGACAGCTTTGAATTGGATTATTTCTAAGGTTTTATTCTTGTTTCAAAATGCATTTTCCTCGTACTTATGCATAGAAGCTATACATTAAATTTAAACCACCGTAGGCTCTAGAAGAAAAATTTCAACCCCCTTGAAAGATTCTGTTTCATTTTATCTTATTTGTAGAAAGGCCCAGTAAACAGTGTAAACTCATGGGCCAAGAGAAGCAGGTGAATGGATGTATCACTAAACTTTCCTTATTACATTAATGTCTATTTTTATAGCTCAAAATTGGAGAGAGTTTCTAGAATTCAGAATATGGCTGATATATCAGTAAACTCATATTATGTTTTAATGAGATTCCAAACATTTATGTATGATGCTCTGTGCTCTGTAAATTGGATAACATTTCAAAGTACTTCAGTGGAAAATATAAATTATTTATGTAATTCATTTGTCTTGACCTAAATTACTCAAAAGGCTTGGTAAGTTTGTATGGATATTCATTCTTTATTTTCGTAAAATGTCATATGGTGAAGAGTAGTTAAACACCTACACAGTTGGTTATAATTTTTTGTACTTTGAGTAATAAGTATTAATTCTATAAGGTGACCTTGAATTATATAACATTTTAAAAGTGCCTTCAGTATGTTGTGCCAAACTCAGTTGGTTTACATACTCTATTGAAATCATTCTGAAGATTAACCAATGTTCATTATTGGATTCTGTGTATTTCCCAAAGATTAAATGTTGAACTGGTTCTTACTCATTTATTTTAAATGTATTTCTTACAACCCTTAAAAAATTCTTTCAAATAAATTTATTTTTTGTATCATAGAATTTGGAGAATGACTGATATTAGAAGAAAGTAAACTGCTCAGTAAAGATTAAAGCAATCATCAGATTTAAATATTCTGATATTATCAATCCAATTTTAATATTAGATTATTCATTGCATTATAAAAATAGTCAATATAAGCGTTCCTTATTTGGGTACTCTACTTCACTCTTAATTCCTTCTAATTTATTGTGAACCTATTTTATGTAAATCAAGACAAATTTTCCAGTGTTCTTTGGGAAGAAAGAAAAATCTTTTATTGAGGAAAAATTTATATCTTATTTAATATTAATTATTTGCTTTAAGTTCCTTTTTAAGTTAAATGTCATATTCATTTTTCCTTTGGAATTCTTTCAAGTTCAGGTTTCTTTTATATGTGTTAAGGATATACTCTCTGAGGCAGAGAATATGATAGCAAACTTAGAATTGTTTATAACTTTAATTCAAGAAAAAAATTATTTTTAATGCATTCTCAGGCCAGGCACATGGTCTATTTTATAGGTTTTCAACAATGAATAAATGGTTCATTTTATAGGTTTTCAAAAATGAATGAGTGGTTCTGCTCAAGAAGCTTGACTTTCTTGGTTAAGGTCCTCTGGTCCTGTTTATTGTCTTAAATAATGTTGTTGCTGTTAGTGTATTAAATTTTTGTGTAACTGAATCATACTTTACATCTTACTATAAAAATTAAGTATACATGAACAGTGTTAAATACTGATTCTTCAATATTAAACTTATATTAGCATGGCTATGACTGAAATTTGGAACTTTCAAATAGTAATTCTCAAGGTTGTATGTATCACAATCATTCTTTGCCTCAATTTTGCAATAGTTAAATCACTCTACTGGCAATAGTTTGTGTTATCTTCAGCAATGCTTAGAAGGAAAAGAGATGAAGTAATCATTATGGTGGTTTTGGTCCCTGGAAACAAAGAAAATAGATGATATAGACTCTTAGACTAATTAGGAGTCTAGGTGAGAGTCAATGACCCCATTCAATAAGGGAAACAGCAAAGATGACCAAATCACTGGATAGTTTGTTATTTTCAGAAGCACTGAAACTGGAAGCTATAAACAAGATTTATTTTTGTGGGTAATGCATATTAGTCATTCTAAAAGTATAGTAGTTTTGTTGAAGATGGGAAGAGAAAGATTATTTCAGAACTTGAAAGATGAAACAGGGAGGAAGGAAGTAGGTAAAACTAATATAGGTTACAAGGGTGGCAAGTATCTGGAGACCAATTTAAATGGTTATTTAATGTTAGTCATTTGGGATCCATTCCCAACTTTCTATATCTGTTCTGGAGAAAAGAGTTAAAGCAATAGGAAGGGATTCTGCCAAGCAAAAGGTGAACACTTACTGAGGTTACTTCTCACTGCTTTTCCCAACTCCTTGGCCCCCTATTATATCTTCATCACATCAGACAATCAGTTCTCATAAGCTACCTGATGTTAGAAATGAAAGTTGTTCTTCACACAAAGTAAAATACAATTGATCTTGTATTGCCTGGTTATCACCAGCTATCACTTCTCTTCCCTGTGCTCAAATTGCTTCATTGACTTAGAAAATTTCAGAGAATAAAAGAGGTGGGTTCTATTTTGAGGCTAGTTTTTTGTTTCTTTTTTGGTCAATATTATTTATAGATTGTAAATTGACCAAGATAAGGGACTTATCTGTACCTTTACCAACCTCTGCACATCCCTAGGTTAGTGATGCATATAGTAAAGAATAATATTAAAGGATACAGGTGCTGGGCCCAGACATCTGAGTTGGATCTGGCTTTCCTATTGTGTATTGGATGTCTAATTAACATCTCTCTGTCTCAGTACAATGAAATGCTGCATATCTTTTTAATACTATGATACCAAATGAGGATAATAATAGTTCTTAGCTTGCAAAATTATTGCAAAAATTAAATAATTTAAATGCACAAAGCCCTTAGTAACCTACCTGTCATGTATTACTATCAATTTTGCTGTCATTATTATTATTGGTGTTGGTGGTAGTAGTACTTAATCACTAAGAAAGAAAGGAAGGAAGAAAGGGAGGGAGGAAGGGAGGGAGGGAGGAAGGAAGGAAGGAAGGAAGGAAGGAAGGAAGGAAGGAAGGAAGGAGAATTTTCAAAGGCATGTAGGAATTGAATAAAATAACTTATAACAAAAGAAGAAATTGTTAACAATTGCCATTGACAGAGATGTTTCATACTGAGAATTAATGTCAAGAATCTTTGCCCTTCTCTACACTATAGTGCTGGCAGAAGTGTATAGCTTTGCACACACTTTCCCTTAGCCTCTAATACATTTAAAAACCTCTTCTTCTTGACACATTCTCCATAATGTTTTGACAGCCATGTCAAATATCTTTTTCTTACAACCTCACTGCAGTCCTTTCCTAATTCTAACACATTGTCCTCCGCATGCTATGCTGCAGCTTTTCTAATGGTGATGTGTGGAATGTTCATGGGAGATATTAATAGGTGTTTCATTTTTTAAAAGTTTTCATTTGTGCCTGACCAGGTGGTGGCACAGTGGATAGAGCATCGGACTGGGATGCGGAAGACCCAGGTTCGAGACCCAGAGCTCGCCAGCTTGAGCGCGGGCCCATCTGGCTTGAGCAAAAAGCTCGCCAGCTTGGACCCAAGGTTGCTGGCGCCAGCAAGGGGTGGCTCGGTCTGCTGAAGGCCCCCGGTCAAGGCACATGTGAGAGAGCAATCAATGAACAACTATGGTGTCGCAACGGCAAAGAAAACTAATGATTGATGCTTCTCACCTCTCTCCGTTCCCGTCTGTCTCTCCCTATCTATCCCTCTCTCTGACTCTATCCCTGTAAAAATTAAAAAGAAAGAAAAAGTTTTCATTTGCAGGTTTGGCAGACCAGACTTGACTCCTCAAATTGCAGGCATTCTAGTAGACTTTTAGTATATTAATGTATTTGGAGATTGTTTAAATTAAAAAGACAGTTGGCAATTTTTTAAATTTTCTTCAGCCTTTTACACTTTTTAATTCTTGAGAACATCTTTTAATATCTTATGGTAAAATGTAGAGTATCCCAATTATTTAGATTACATGATTTTTGGTCTCCTCAAATAAAAAGTAACCTTAAAAATTTTTCTTCAGCTTTTTGTACCTCTATTGCCTAACTAATGTATGGAACACTATGGATACTTTATTTAATAATGTTTGAGTATTAATTATAAGCTTGACCAAATACATGGCCCTGGGAATGCAAAGATAAACAAGGTATGACTTACACACAGTTGAATTGATATTCTCAAGCATCACTTCTTATAATTTTCATAGAAATAATGCTTTGTTGAAATCCTGATTTCTAGAACCACTTCTGAGAGACTTATTCAATGTATTTGGAAGAAAGTAGTCCTTTCCGGGAAGTTTGTGGTTAACTTCATCATAATGATACTGATACTTGTGTCTTATCTAGTGTCTTTTTTTTTAGGGCAAATAACAAAAATCTACTCACCTTGCCTTCAATAAAGACAGAAATTTTACACAACAAGTTTGTAAAGTCTAGGCATGGTTAGATCAGAGTCCTATAATAATATTGTAAGGAAATGGACTCTCTTCCTCTGTTGCCTATTTATTTCTTCATTGATGGAATACTTTTAGGCAGGCTCTCCCACTCTAGGAGCCCTGAACAGCTGTCAGTGTTGATTCCCAAAACTGAGCAGCAGGAAAAGGAAGAGTGCTCCTCTTTCCCAGTTGTTTCAATACAATCCTGAAACTGAGCCTCCCTGACCTGGCTTCAGGCACCTGCCTACCTGTGAAGCTGATAGTCAGCTTCAAGCTCACTTCAACTATGTAGAAGTGGATGAAGAGAAAATAATGTATTTTTGTTTAAAAGTTTTTTTTTCACTTCACAATATATATTTTTGTCAATTGAAGGATTGCAATTTATTTCCAAATTTTAAAGCTGAATATATTTTAAGAGGAGAGAAACTGAGTAACTCAATTAATGTTATTGTCAGTTTGTATTCATACTAAATTTATTTACTCATAGGAAAATGGTTATAGAACATTGAAGAGATTATAATTCTTTCCTCACTCCTCTGAGAATGATATCATAAAATATGTGGTGATATGTTCAAATATACATTTCTATATATGTAGCACATATGGACCACTAGACTCTGAGCCAACAAACAAAAGAAAATCATTCTCCATCTTTTGCTTTATTTGATTATAACAACTAGTTATTTGTTTAGGTAGTAAATGAAATAGCTTGATAGGTTCTAGTTTTTTGAATATCACAAATATATTAAAGTAGACTTAAGGCTACGTTTCTCTGAAGTTTAGACAGCATACATGGCTAATGGGAAGACCTAATTCAGGAAAGTCACACTTACTAAAGTTTTACTGTAATGTTGGGTGAAGAGAAAAATACAGCTTTAGTTTATTTTTGCAAATATAAACTTCAGCCTTTGCTAAATTATTTTTCACTAACTTCTGAAGGCAAACAATAAAAACGATAGCATGCAATAGTTAAACATAATTTTTCCTTCAAGCACTGCCAAATTGTGTCCCATTTCTTTCATAAACTTTGCTTGAAAATGCTACAAATGGTTAATGCTGAATGTACAGAAAATATTTCTGTTGTTGCTCTCTCTGTATTAGTCTACAATTTATATTCCAAAGGATTGTGGCACTGTTGTTTGTGGGAGGAGGTGAGTAACAGTGAAGTACTGAGCAGTAACATTGAAAATCAAATGATTGTACTTAGACATGGTAAAGTTATCTGAAGACAGTTTCCACTTTGAAAATGAAACATATGCATAAAGTGAATTAAAATTTGCAAAGGAAATCTAGAATTAGATTAAATTAGGTGGTTTGGGGAAAATCAATCAATCTAACTTTGCAGCTGATACTATTTTGAAGATTCCACCAAGTTAAGAAGTGTTAAATGAACAGAGACAAAAAGAGAGAAGAGAGAACAGGGAGGCTTATGGTGAAATATGCTTAACATTGCAAATAAAAAGACCTCTTCAAGGTCTGGCTGATATTACTTTAGCATTTTTTCCATATTTCAACATCTAATCCTTACTCTTGCTCACTGAGGATTTTGTTGAAATCTTAGAGTTGATTGTGTTTAGACTGACCAATAGTTAAAACACACATGCATAAACACACACACACACACACACACACACACACACACACACACACACACAGAGTTCTGTCACTACCACAAAATAACAACTTACAATTAAATATACACATCATATCTGTTTCACCTGTCATGATTTATCCTATGGTTCCATGCCTCAATCATTTATCTTGACTTTCTTCATTGGCTGTATCTTGCTTCCTCTTTAATATTCAACAGCTCATACAATGCTTTAGATCAATCGTCTATCTCCTCTCCACCTAGTAAACACTTTTCCCATTTCTCAGATTACAGCCGAGATGTCATATAATTGCATTTCTCACTGCCACTGCCCCTAAAAACTGGTTTATTGTCTGTGATCTGCTTCCATGAGCACTCTGTTCTTCCACCACAATGAATTTTAGTTGTTGCACTGGAGTGTGATTGCTTCTTTAATGATCTCATTCCCATGCTAAATTGGAAGCCCAGGGAGAGTAAGAAACTTGCCCATTATATTTACACTTGTATCTTCAACAGCTAATAGGGCAACTACAATGAGTAATTCTTAAATGAAGTAGCAAATGTAGATATTAAAGAAAATTTCCAAATATAGAATAAATTATTCACCAATTCCATTAAGTCACATGTAAAACTAAGGCTTTTCTGGACTGTTATTAGAAAAGAACCTGAAATTTGGATTTCTTCTGTGCTCTACAGATCCGTAAGTAACATCAGGACCTTCCCATCAATTCTAGTTTTTTGGTTAAGGGAAAGATAAGGACTCTAGAATTTTTCAAAACACTTTTTTATTAGCATGCTCTTCAATTTATCTCCTTTTGATTTTCTGATTATTTAATAAGAATTTACCCCCTTTATATTTACCATTATTTTAAAATATTATACCTTGGGCCTCCATTTCTGTTGGCTCCATATTTGGAACTCATGCTCTTAGGAAGAGGCTATACGGACAGCAGTCATAAATCAGCTCTACCACCCCCATCCCCAAGGTAAGCAAGAATCTGGAAGGACTAGTGGGTTGACATTTCCTCTGAACTAGTCTCCTTCATTTGAAGAAAAAAATTAGCTAATTTTTTATTGTAATAAGTAAAAATTTAAATTAGAGTATTTTTAATGGTGTTTTCAATTTGTGACTCCAAAATTCTCTGCATTCACCTGACAGGACAAGACATGGGCATCTCTAAGTAAGAACACCTATGATTACAATTTTATTTCTATTATTTGAAGTGAGACACTTAAGAATTTACAAATTCATCTTCCATTCTTGAGAATGGAAGTTTGTCCTTTCTTCATTTTAGATCTTTCAGAGAAAATACTACTCTTTAATTACAGAGTTGATACTTACATTGTTAACACATTGTCTTATTTCTTACTGGTACATGAGACACAAAGTAGAAGAAACTTGAGTTTTACCCCTAACTTAAAGAAAAATCCATTCATTAAGTAACACATATTTTAATTTGCATATTTTTTTCACTCCCTCTGTCTATAAAAAAGATCATGAGAAGACAAGTGATAGAAGAATGATAAAACACTTCACAGCATTAAGTAAATGTCATCTGTCAACTTAGCATTGTGTGGCTCTGGCCGGTGGCTCAGTGGATAGAGTGTCAGCCTGGCATATGGACGTCCCAGTTTAATTTGGGTCAGGGCACACAGGAGAAGTGACCATATATTTCTTCCTCCTACCACTTAAACAGCCACCCCCACCCCCTACCCCCGCAGTCATCAATTGGCTCCAGTGTGGCCCGGGGTGCTGAGAATGGCTCTTGGTCAGAGTGCATGAGCGTCAGAGGCTAAAAATAGATGAGTACTTGATCATTCCCAGACTGAGTTGCTGGGTAAATTCTGGTAGGGATACATGTGGGAGTCTGCTTCACTAGCTCCCCTCATCTCACCTAAAACAAATACAAAAACAAATGAGCAAAAAAAAAAAACAAAAAAACAAATCAGCATCATGGCTTGAATAGAATAGATATAAAAAAAAGGAATGTATTTGATGATTAAAATATTATTTAGCTTTTATATAACACTTTGCAAATAATAAGTGTGACCTAAGGATGAAGAGCTTAGGTTGTCTGGTTTCTTAGTGTGTGAATGGGGGTGGTAGTGGAGGTGGCAGAGGAGATGGAGGCTTGGGTGCACTAACTCTCTCTGACCACTAGGTTTCAATTTGTTTTAATAATGGAGGCAACTGAGCAAATGGACACTAGCAGAACATACAAGATAATGTGCTATCACAGTGAAAAATGACTTCAGTTTTTAAAATCAGCTCTATCAAGCCTACTAAATGATTTGTTGTTATTAAATTGTTTTCACCTCCCTTTTTCACCCCAGAGTTTAAAATTTTGTAGTTGTGTGGGAGTGGAGCAGGGGACAGCCAAAGACATGGAGGATAAAATGATGGAAATGTAATAAGGCACCATGAACAGCTTAAAGTTTTCATGTTTAAAAGGATCAAATTAAATGTAAGTTTCCTCATTTGTTCTAGATTTCCATCTGGGATATAGCACTGATAATGCTCTACTGGCTTCATGCATTATTAACTAATTAATTAGTTCCTGCACGGTGAAAAATCTTTGAAATTCAACCTGCTTATGTAAAAGAGCAAAGTTTTCAATTTAAAAGGATAAACCTCTCAGCTATTCTTGCATTTGTTTTCATTTTACTATAATTATAAATTTGACATATTTAAATTTGAAGGCACTTGCAGGACAAGCGCTGCTATGAGAAATGTACACATACATTTTAATACATCCTATTGGGGGAGATGGTTTAAATGAATATACTTTAAGTTTTGACATTTTAAAGCAGGCCAAGTGGAAAGAAAAGAATTTATTTATATATAGTAAATTATAGCATTTTTATGTAGATATGTTTCCTGTGCATATTAAACTTAAGTGGAGAACAAAAGAACAAATCTTATTTTAAATAGCCTTTTAGAGTCAGGTTAAAACAAAGGCAATAATATATATATATGGCTAATCTTTACATAAGAATGTACACATACACACAAGTATATCTTTTGAAAACCATTTTAAAACAAGACATCAACAAGTATATCTTTTGAAAACCATTTTAAAACAAGACATCAGGGTTTCCTATGTTTCTGTTTGGGCTTGACTAAAAATAAGAATTTTTATTCTTACTGCTGGAATTTTAGGACACTATTAACAAGAACTTAATTATCATGTACAATTCTGACTTTAAAAACAAAGGTAATAAATCTTTGCCTCTAGAGTTACAAGAAATTTTTATTTAGAAAGTCTGGTGTTTATATAAACTATTCTTTCTAATTATCAAAATAACCAAAAGCCACATTAACAAAACCACAACAATGCCGTAATGAAAATCTGTGTTTCCGAGTGCCCACGGGGTCATCTTCCAGACTTTTCCAAATCACTACATTTAAGAAGCAACTGACAACTCAACTTCGAATTGGCCATTTTTTGATTTGCAAAATTTACTGAATTAGTTAACAGGCTCAGCATAAGAGGCAAAGATAAAGGAACCTTATAAGGCAACTTTACCAAATCCCTGTTTAAAGAGTTGGCATACATTATTAAAATAAGAAAGCTTACATTAAATTTTATAACCCCATGCATTTTTATTGTACAATTAAATATGGCATTTCAAAGGAAATATCCTCTCTTCATCACTCATCACATTGTGGTCACACTATGTAAACAGTTCCTTTTGATTTGTCAACTCTATATGGTTTATACAGTTGACCCTCCCTATCTGTGGGTTCTGCATCCATGGATTCAACCAACTGCTGATTAAAAATATTCCACAGGCCTGACCTGTTGTGGTGCAGTGGATCAAGCGTTGACCTGCAATGCTGAGGTTGCTGGTTCAAAACCCTGGGCTTGCTCGGTCAAGGCACACATGGGAGTTGATGCTTCCTGCTCCTGCCCCTCTTCTCTCTCTATCTCTCTCTCCCTGTCTCTCTTCTCTAAAGTGAATAAATAAATAAAAATAATTTTAAAAATATTCCACAAAAATATTATGTGTTATTGATGCACAATAGGTAGTTAGAACTATGATGGTTATGTCTTTATTGAACATGTACAGATATTGTTTTCTTGCCATTATTCCCTAAACAATATAGTATAACAAGTATTTAAATACCATTTACATTGTATTAGGTATTGTAAGCAATCCAGGATGATTTTAAGTATCTAGAAGAAAGTGTATAGTTATATGCAAACACTATGCCATTTTTTAATAAGAAAGAGGAAGGGAGATAATGAGACAGATTCTTGCATGCATCCCCACCAGGATCCACCCAGGAATATCCATCTATGGCTGATGCTGGAATCAACCTAGCTATTTTTAGTGCCTGAGGCTGACACATGGACCAACCCAGCTATTCTCAGCACCCAGGCTGATAATGGAACCAACTGAACCACAGACGGTGGGAGGGGAAGGAGAGGGGGGAGAGGGAGAGAAGAAAGTAGATTGTTGTTTCTCTTGTGTGCTCTGATGGGGAATTTAACCCAGGGCATCCATATGCCAGGCAAATGCTCTATCCACTGAGCCAACGGGCTAAGGCCAACTATGCCCTTTTATATAAAGAAATTGAGTATCTGTTGACTTGGTATGGGTGGGGTCCGGGAACCAAGCCCCTGTGGACACCAAGGAGGACAGTAGCTGTTAGTATTCAATGTATTGAAAATATTTTGTCTTGTCTATATCAACATTTTTTATTTTTGTATTTTTTCCAAGCAAAAAGCAGGACGGGGTGGGGAGTGGGGAGGCAGAGAGATAGACTCCCACATGTGCCAGACCAGGATCCATCTGGCATGCCCACCAGGGGGTAATGCTCAGCCCATCTGGGGCGTTGCTCAGCTGCAACCGGAGCCATTCTAGCATCTGAGGCAGAGGCCATGGAGCCATTCTCAGCGCCCCTGGGCCAACTTTGCTCCAATGGAGCCTTGGATGGGGGAGGGGAAGAGACAGAGAGAAAGGAGAGGGGCAAGGGTGGAGAAGCAGATGGGCACTTCTCCTTTGTGCCCTGACTGGGAATCAAACCTGGGACTTCCACACTATGAGCCGACGCACTACCGCTGAGCCAAATCACCAGGACCTACATCAACATTTTTGAATTATCAGTTGATTATTTTTGCATTTAAAATATGGAACATTTAAATATTAATTTATTTATCCATAATTACAGCCCAAGTTTATTGTGCATCAATTAATTATGTTTTAAGTATTAAGCTATTTTCCTGGGCTACAATGTCAAAGAGTGTCTTTAAAGTCAATAAAGTTTAATTTGAGAATAAGAAAAAGAAACACCTATTTAATAAATTCCATTAATTGCTCTAATAGAGTTTTCCATAAACTACACTGAGAAAAGAGTTTTAAATTCAAATATGTAGCCATGGAAAACTTGTACTGAGTTTTGGGAAATTGAATAGTTATTATTTAATAAAGTAAGAGTGGAAGAGAGAAGACTTTAATGAGCTTAAAAAATAATTAGCATAGCCTGACCAGGCAGTGGCGCAGTGGATAGAGCATCGGGCTGGGATGCGGAAGACCCAGGTTCAAGACCCCGAACTCGCCAGCTTGAGCACGGGCCTATCTAGCTTGAGCAAAAGCTCGCCAGCTTGGACCCAAGGTCGCTGGCTCCAGCAAGGGGTTGCTTGGTCTGCTGAAGGTCTGCGGTGAAGGCACATGTGAGAAAGCAATCAATGAACAACTAAGGTGTCACAGTGGCAATGAAATACTAATGATTGATGCTTCTCACCTCTCTCCATTCCTGTCTGTCTCTACCTATCTATCCCTCTCTCTGACTCTCCCTCTGTTCCTGTAAAAATAATAATAATAATAATAATAATTAGCATAAAATAGGGAATTTCTAAGTAAATAATATTCTATGTTGCCTAACCTGTGCTGGCGCAGTGGATACAGCGTCGACCTGGGAACACTGAGGTCGCCAGTTCAAAACCATGCACTGGTCTGGTCAAGGCACATATGGGAGTTGAGCTTCCAGCTCCTTCTCCCTTTCTCTCTTTCTCTCTCTCTCTCTCACTCTGTGTCTCCTCTCTAAAATGAATAAAATAAAAAAAAATAATATTCTATGTTAAGCAATGGCATTTTAATATTGTCCTGAAAGTTACAGGGAGTTACTGCACGATTTTAAAATATCTAATAACATGATAAGATCTCAATATTTAAAAAGGTCACTCTAGAATCAGCTTGGAGAATGAATTGTAGTTGGATCCAGTCTAAAAGCAGAAATAAGCAGGGAAACTACAAGAATACCCTACTTGACAGATAATAAGCTTTAAACTTAGGTATCAACAATTAGGAAAGAGAGAAAAGAAATGTGACAGATCATGATAGATCGATAGGTAAATAGATAGATAGATGATAGATAGATGATATACACAGACATGCATACATGCATAGATACACATATAGAAGATAGATAAACATGCACAAATTTAGGGTATTTATAAATTTTCATTCAGAAATTTAAACTTTGAGATATTTGCATATTTTTGCATATTTTTTTTTAAAAAGGACACTTGGTTGTCATATGAAGCTGCCATCTGAGCAAAGGGGCACAGACACTGAGAGCATCAGTCAGGGAAGAGGAGAGGTTCCTGAGGGCGTGGGTACATTGAATGGGCATGATAACTTCTTGCAGGAGACTACCTGGAACTAATCAGATGGAAAGTCAAGTCATAGATTCATCTAACAGAATTTCCAATAGTAATATATAACTATCCAACAAGGCAATTTTATACATATTTCCCAAGATACATAGTCAAAACTTAATTATTTTTTTACTTCCTGGGATAATCCCACTAACAAGAATTCTGAAGTAGTAGGTACTAAAAATAAGAGAAAAATAACAAAATTTCTTATTTATTTATTTATTATCTTTTTTTCCAAGTGAGTGGAGGGAGATATTGAGACAGACTCCCTCATGTGCCGAACCAATATCGCACCTGGAACCCCGTTGGGAGCTGATGCTCTGCCCATCTGGGGCCATGCTCCCAACTGAGCTATTTTTAGTGCCTGAAGCCATGGCTCCACAAAGCCATTCTCAGTGCCAGGTGCTGTTATGCTTGAACCAAGAAAAAGAGAGAAAAGATAGAGGGGAAAGGGTAAAGAAGCAGCTGGTTGCTTCTCCTGTGTGCCCTGATAGGTGACCAAACCTGGGATATTCACGTGCTGGTCCAACGCTCCATCACTGATCCTGCTGGCCAAGGTTGCAAAATTTCATAACTTGACAAATTAGCAAATAAAAACAGAGATTGACTACAAAATCAGAAGATATAATGGTAAGAGAAATGTCTCAAATTATGTTAATCAATTTATTAGGTACTTTCATATTGGTAGGCTAGGTTGATTCTAACAAATAAAAATAAATTTATATTATATATAAATGATACCTAGATAGAATTACCTTCCTATGCAATTTATTTTATTTATTTTTATTTTTTAAATGTTTTCTTATTAAGTGAGAGGAGAAAAGGCAGGTACAGACTCCTGCATGCTCCTTGACTGGGATCCACCTGGCAATCACCCTAAAAGATGATACTCTGCCCATCTGGAGCATTGCTCTGTTGCTTAGCAACTGAGTTATTCTTAGCACCTAAGGTGGAGGCCATGGAGCCATCCTCAGCACCCAGGGAGAACTCCTTCCAATTGAGCCATTACTGTGGGAGGGAAAGAGAGAGAGAGAAGGGAGTGGGGAGGGGTGGAGAAGCAGACGATTGCTTCTCCTGTGTGCCTTGATCAGGATTCAAACCTGGGACATCCACATGCCAGGACAATGCTCTACTACTGAGCCAACCATCCAGGGCCTTCCTATGCAGTTTAAACTAACAAAATGTATGCATTCAGAATTACCTTAACCCAGTTTGACAGAAGAAAGCTCTTACAAACATCTCAGGATATATTTATGTAAGCCTACATTTTGAATGTGTGACTTCTTTTGTGAGCACTGTGTCGTAAGAACAAATCCCAAATCTAGAGAGCTGTTGGGCCCCAGGTCCTTTCTGAATTGCAGTCAGAGTTCTCCCCTTCCTGGGAGCAAATTCTAGGTCCCTGACAAATATACGCTCCATGGATACTGACAGGCAATAAGAAGAAACCCCTTTCTTCCCACCTTCTCCATCTTTGTTTCTCCAGACTACCTACCTGCATATGAAGTTTCTCCAGGTTTTTGAAGGTTTTTCTACTACCATTTACTACAGAAATACATAGGAGTGACCATAACAATGATAAACCTGGAAATATTTTAAAGTTTTTAAAAATACACTTATTCTTTCAAACAATTATTAATGAGAAAAGACTTCCTTAAATCCCCCAATTCTCTGTAGTTTTTATGCTACATTTTTCACATGTGGACCTTTGGAGAGGCTGTGTGAACACAACTATTTTTTCTCTGGGTTCTTGTCGCTTTCCTGGAGCTGTTGTGGAGCAATCCTCTTTGCTCTATGAAACTATAGAATGGCATCTCGTGAGAGAAGACCTTCTGAAACAAGCCAAGTCATACAAAAACTGAAACGCACACTTTACTTGACTCTGTTCTTATTTGGATTTAAGCGACCTGTCCCACTCTAGTCGTCAACTATTGAATAAGGGAAACCTCATCTGGTGGAAGAGGCCCCACAATTCTCAAATGCCAATCTTTTTTCAAAACCAAGTTAATGAAAAAAAAAAAAAAAAAAGAATTCGTGGGCTTCAATCTAGGAATTCAAGACTGGATTAAGATTTTCAAAACAATCCATGTAATTTACTAAAAAAAGAGAAAAATCATGAATATATAAAAGAACTTTAAAAGTTTTATTCTCCATTTAAGTCAGACCACTCAACAAGAAATAGGCAAGAGAGCGATACTAACAGGACAAGGGCTTAAACAAAAAATGGACCTTGCTCTCATTAGCCAGCAGAAGGTTTTCATATGGTGTGTGTACTAAAATGTGTTCATCTTGTGAAAATACACAGAGTAGCATAGTTATGATTAGTGCACTTTTATATGTGTTATACATCAATAAACATTTTAGGAAAAAGTTACAAGTGTGAAGTAGAGAGCATGGCCCTAGCTGTGATTTGAAACTGATTATAGGAAATTCAGGTCTATTGAAAGAAAGGGTCATGAAATTCCAATATTCTGCTGAAAGAGGCTCTGGGCCTAGATGATGGATGTTGAGAAAAGGACAGAAGTAAGAGTGTCCTGCTGAAAATCACAACCAGAAACAACCACAGAGCACAAATAAAGAATGCAGAAACTCGGGACAGCTTGCTGTGGCAAGAAGAAAATTTTTGTACAGGAAAAAGAATGATTTAGTAGAGAAAAGATGAGTGTTCCCACTTCCTGTTTAGGTTGTAATTTCCAATGGATTCTCATTTCCAGAACGTTAATGCCAGGTGCTTATGCTTTTCACATGCTTTGGGAGTGACGTACAGAAAATAATCAGGCAATGGTGGAAAAGGACTGATATTTGACCATGTTTGTTCAATTTGCTTACTCTAAAATCACGTAGATCTTCCCTTCTATAGTTTTCTTTGGCACATTTCCTCTCATTAGCCAAGAAGATATGGCTGTGTGTTTCTATATAAAGAAAATACACAAATGAGGGAATCAAATGACTGACGTAGATATTTTTTTCAAAAGCGTTGACAGTTTTTTAAAAAACGTTCTCAATGGACACCAGTCATTACTATTCTTCATTAATAAGACAATTTCTACAAACCACAGGCAATAATCCAAATTCTCCATTATAAATACCTAATTTTTTACATGTCTAAAATTTCCACGCATCTGCAAAATCATCTCTAAAAACCTCCTGTTTTCAAATCCTAATCAGACTTTTAAAGAAAGCTTCTTAAAGTTTAATATTTTTCTCTTAACCTCAAGATTCCACTTGCCTCTTTACTTGTGAACTCCTTTTTACTCATTTTAAAGTATTGAATTTTATCAAGCAATCAAATTAATCTAATTTAAGTACTCTTGTAGTTAACTGTCATTGTAGCTAAATATGGTGCTTAATTTATTCTTAAAGATGAGCTACATCCCAAGACAGAGTTGTTCTGTTTATGACCATTTAAAACTGGCAATCTGTACTAAAAGGATTCATTCATTCAGCAACAATTTATTTATATACAATAGATGCTATAGCATATAGATAGATAAATAAATAGAGAGATAGATAAATACATGATAGAGAGATAGATAAAAAATATTTATTAATCATCTGCTAGGGACTGCAGCTCTGAATCAGTTCTTATCCTTGGTACAATGATAACATAATCATCTGTTGGTTTATTATTAAAGCACCTACCATGAATCTATGCCCCAAAGAGGAGCTCAAGAAATGTTTATATATTTAAAGGGTCTGAGAAAAAGAGGAGAAATCTAACAGATGTTATGAATGAATCAACCAAAGAAAACAAAAAGAAAAAGAAAAAAAATTAATATTGTATGATGCTTAAACACTGTTTTTCAAAGAGAGTCCTTATTCACCTATGCACTCTAAGTAGTAATTCAGAAATAACATGACATATTCTTGATATTTGATTTATCGTAATTAAATAATATTCCTGTGGTTTATGCAAAATATGGTGACTAAAATAATTCAACTGCACGTGTGGGAAATGAACACTCAGCGGTCCATGAGATGGCAAGCTTTGTTTGTTAGGACTGGGTAATATGGTCAAAGTACGTGCCAAGAGAGCGGCCCTGCTGCGTCACTGTGGCAGGGTTCTGCCAGATGATTTGGTTGCAGGAAACCTAGCCAACCCTAAATTATGATGGATCTGACTGAACGCTCATCTCAGGTTTTTGTTCTGCTAAGGCTGGCTCGAATTCCAGGGGTAAACAATTAAATAATGTTCCATTTACCAACTTAGCTGCACAAACACACAATTAAACCACTGACTCCAAAAAAGACAAATCTAAAGACATAATTGCCTTCATAAGATCTGTAGTCCGTCAAGAGAAGGAACACACATGGTCTACAAAAGAAAAGAATTTAAACCAAAATGTCATCAGCATTGAGGCCTTCATATATATTGTGTGGTTTGTTTCACTGGAGCAGGAAGAGTATTCAATTTGTAACATATTGGTATGATTATCATGAACTAAGTTGATCTTTGCTGAAGAAACCCTGTTATGTTGCTATTCTTTGGTTGTAAACATTTCCCTGTTCAGTTAGGGAAAACCCATTTGACTCTTATTTGTCAAATTTAGTATATCCAGAGCAAACTATCCCTATACAATGTGTAAGTTTTATTCATAAAAGAAAAAAGTAACTTGGCTCTAGTATTATTATTCCTAGAATCAAAAAAGACATCTGTATAAAAATATTTGCATTGTTGGAAAAATACAGTTACATAAAATATACAAAACCTTGTAGTTTTGGCATAGTGCTTACCAATCACCTTTAAATTTATCTTTTTTAGTGAACTCTATTATACCTGATTATATAAAACTCCATTTAGTGACATATATTTAATGTTAAAATTAGTCCAAGTGGATTTCTTTAAGAGAACGGGTCATGCTAATTATTTTTTATTGTAAATGTTTGTTTGCCTTTATCTTGTGTTTATTTTAAGTACATTAAATAATTTTGTAAATATTCTTGTTTAGAAAGTACTGATCCTACACATTCAAATGATCTAATTTGTGAAAATATCATTTTTGGAATAATTCACATTCTTGCTCTTCTTTTTCAAGCAAAGGGGAAGAAAATGAATGCCCTTAGAGGTGCTGTCAGTACTGTTTTTTGGAAAGTTCATGCCACACAGTATGACTTTCATATCAGATTATAATAGCTGCTTTCAAGAGTTATGATTGATTAGGGCTTACTAAAAATTCCAGTGTCAGTGCACCCTTAAAGGTAATAATTTCCCTGTATTTATAACAGTCTAGCCCTTCAGATCTTGACATTCTTTTCTCTCACCTTGAGGAGAGAGGTCTCTCTCTCTCTCTGTCTCAGCTAAAGAATTGCATGAACTGGCTGTAATTTTTAGCCTTAAATTTATACATATTTTTTCTGTAGAGTCAATACATACCCTTATTTTATCTTTTTCACTTTAAAAAGCTTCCAAAATATTAATCAGAATTTAAGTATTACTTTGAAATTAGGTCCAAATTGTTAAAATTTAAATCTGAATGTCAAGGGTCTTTTTTTGTTTGTTAAAGGGTAAAAGTTGCTGGTTTTTATTTTTGTTTTGGTCAACTTTCCTGTATCTAGTTTTTAAAAATATTTTACTTAATTTTTCTGAAAAATGAACAATTTATAATTAAAGTCAGATAGACATTTTATTTAAAATATGCTTATTAATAAGAAAGTAAATTATTTAGCAAAACATCACGTACTGGCAAATTAATGATTGCCATGATATACAGTATGTCCGTAAAGTCATGGTGCACTTTTGACTTTTGACCAAGTGCACCATGACTTTACGGACACACTGTATTAATAAATTTGATTATAAAATTTTATTTTTCATGACATGAAAAATTAAAAGGGAAGACAAAAGGTGTTACTGGGATTAAGTAGAAAATTGCCAATGTGAATCTGTCAAATTTAATTACTGAGTCTGAATTATTTCAATTCCAAAAAATTGACAAAACAGCGACGTTTTGGGGTCAGACATTCAATGGACAGAGGGTTCTCAGGTTATAACATAGTTCCATCCTATAACAGTGATGTAACCCTAAGCAGAAACACATCTCAAGTTTTAAAATTTTTATGGGAGTGAGTGTCATAAACTAGAAACGTCGTATGTAGAGACTGTAGTAACTTAAGGACCCTTAGCAGTTATTTCAGTATGAGAAGAAAATCTGAGAGTAATCAAGCAAATAACACCGAGAACAATACTTTTAACACAAGAATAATGCTCTACTGGAAAAGTGGCTCCTTACTTACAGAATGGATAAAAGGGAACATACCAAAAGCTTTAAAATTTTCAATGCCGTCATTATTAGTTGATTCAATAATGATATCTTGAGGGATTAGGCTACATTCCTATACTTAGCAGAAAATAGAATCAACTGGAGGGCAAAGAACTATGTACATACTTACTAAATTACTCTTTTAAGGTCATTTAATGAATTAAAGAAAGTAGATTCTGAAGAATTTGGCCAAGATAAAGTCTTCTTCAGATTTTTTTCATTATTAACTATCAAAAAAAACTTTGATTTAAATAAAAAGTTAAGTCTCTTTTTCAACAATTATACAGGTAATGTACACTTTGTAGATTTTCACTGATACAAGAAACTTATACATACTAAAGTGGACATTTTTGTTTAGAATTTTTTAAAAGCTTTTTTTTTAAATGGGAAGGTGTTTTCTAATACCAAGGAGAGTTTAATTTATCAAGATCCAATGGGTTGATGTAGTACTTAGCACGTTCAAATATCCGAATTTAATTCTCATTTGATTTAAAATATTGTCTTGTTAATATTAGTAATGTAGGTTGATTATACATGTGACTAGAACCACAAGTAAATCTATTTTGAAAAATATCTAGCCTGTCCAGGTGGTGGCACAGTGGATAAAATGTCAGCTTGGGATGCTGAGGACCAAGGTTTGAAAACTTGAGCTCGCCAGATTGAACATGGAATCAAAGACATGACCCCATGGTCACTGGCCTGAGCCCAAAGTAGTTGGCTTGCAGCCCAAGGCTGCTGGCTTGAGCAAAGGGTCAGTAGCTGGCTGGAACCCCCCAGACAAGGCACACATGCGAAAGCAATCAATGAACAACTAAGATGCCGCACCTATGAGTTGATTCTTCTCATCTCTCTCCCTTCCTGTCTGTCTGTCCCTTTTGGTCCTTTTTTCCCTCTCTCACTTTCATTAAAAAAAGAAAAAAAAATCTAGTATGTTCTTTGCCATCAGCAAATATTGACTAATATTCTAGGTTAACCCATGTGTAGAATTTATTTAATGATCAAAGTTCTGACTTGTTTATACTTAAAACATATTATGAAGACTTAGATACAGGAGATAAAACAGTCTATCTCAAGTATGTAACCCAGAAAACATACCTTTGATTTCAAAATACTCTCTCTCTCTCTCTCTCTCTCTCTATATATATATATATATATATATATATATGATTTTATTTTCTCAGAATATAATTATATAACTTTAGAATAAATACTCTACAATGGTACTTTAATAAATAACCTATAGTAAGAATAGTTTGAGTGAAATCTATTGAATTTTGTTTCCCTGTTATATAGATATATATACTGAGATAATCACAATCACATAAGTATAAAAATATTAATTGTGGTATTAGTTGTGCATTTAGGTAAAAAACAAGTTATTTCTGACTCTTGTTCTTAAAATATATTCAATATAAAGTAACCCACTCTACACACATACACACACACACACACACACACACACACACACACACACACATATATATATATATATATATATATATATATATATATATATATATATAATTTTGGTGAGAGTAGGGAATACAGAGGAATCCTGCATGTATCCTGATGGATATCCATTAGGGGGAAATGCTCTGCCAATCTGGGGCCCTTGCTGTAATGCAACAGGATCCATTTTTTAGAACCTGAGGTGGAGGCCATGGAGCCATCATCAGTACCCAGGGCCAACTCGCTCTAATAGAGCCATGGCTGCAGGAGGGAAAGAGAACAGAGAGAAAAAGAAGCAAGAGGGGGAGAGGTGGAGAAGCAGATGGGTACTTCTCCTGTGTGCCCAGACCAGGAATCAAATTCAGGACATCCACATGCAGTCTAATGCTCCACCACTGAGCCAATGGGCCAGGGCACACATATTTTTTTATATTATTTATTTAATTTATGTTTGCATCATAATTTATCCCACCCTCATAAAAAAATATGAGAGGAAATAAACTCAAGCATCAGGGAGAATATAGCATTTGAATCAGCAAAATAAAAATTTTGCTTTGAACTACATACGTGATATTAAATAAAATTGAATTAATGGCCCTGACTGGTTGGCTCAGCAGTAGAGCATTGACCACGCATGTGGAAATCCTGGGTTCAATTCTTCGTCAGTACACACAGGAGAAGTGCCCATCTGCTTCTCCACCCTTCCCCCTCTCCTTTCTCTTCATCTCTCTCTCTACTCCAGCCACGGCTCCACTGGAACAAAGTTGGCCCTGGTGCTGAGGACAGCTCCATGGCCTCTGCCTCAGGCGCTAGAATGGCTCCAGCTGCAACAGAGCAACGCCCCAGATGGGCAGAACATTGTCCCCTGCTGGGTATGCCGGGTAGATACTGGTCGGGCACATGCGGGAGTCTGTCTGACTGCCTCCTGCTTCTAACTTCGGAAAAATACAAAAAAAAACCCAAAAGAAAAAAATAATAATTAATGCATATGGTAATATAATTTGAAAGTTCTTTCTGTGTATCTTTTAAACCTGCAAAAATTAGTGAGAACTTTCAGAAGGCCAAAGACTAACAAAGTTCTTCTGTAGTTTAAAATGATTTGTAGGCTCACAGAACCTTACACCAGAAAAACCTTTTAAAGATGAGTAAATTTATACCACACACTATGGAGTAAATTATTATATACCTCTTATGGTCAAGTGCCAATTCTTTCTGCTTAAATTCTTATCTCTACCTCATAGGTCAGAACACTACTATCATGGTGGCGTGATAAATGTTAGAAAACTGTTCTTTTTTTGTCCTCCTTATAGTACTTAAAGAACAATGGCCATTCATTGATTTTAGTTCTAACCCTGGAAATTTATAAATTTTGCATAATCCCTTTTCTGCCCTACAGTCTTTCATATATTTTAAGACTTGTGTATTTTCTCACATTTTTTCCCCTAGGAAAAAAGCACTTCAGCTCTTTAAGTTCATTATAGTCTTTAATTAGAAAGAATCAGGAAAAGTTGTCTCTAGAGAAAGGAGATTCGTGTACAGGGTTAAGGCCTGATTATCTCAAAGCTATTTGATTGCATCATAAGACTCAAGTAATCATTTAGAAAATATGCAAAACTATTGTGAATGACTCTTATTCTTAGTGAGATAAACTAGATCTCTCTAAATCCACATTATCCTAATATCCACCTGCTCAATACTTCAGTAAGAATAAAAATGTTCAACATTATACGTATTTACCAATTTGATCTGTCACCTAGCATTCCCAATAAATTCATTCTGAGATTTATCTTTTCCTTACCCATTTCCAACATTATAAAGACTAAAGCACCAATCATTGGCAGTTCCCACCTGTACCCTTCCATTCCCATTCTTGAGAGATACTGTGTTTGGATTTAATTAAGACATCATCTAGCACGTTGGTTATTCTTCCTATTTTGTGTCAGCTGCAAATGTAATTATCATGTATCATACGTCTCAGCTAAGTCATTAATATGAAAAATGATGGTCTATAAAATGAGGGGGTCTCATCCCTGGGACCTCACAAGATGATCTGAGCCATTGAGATGGAGAAGATAATATTGGATGACTTATATAGACTATATTAATGTTTGCTAACATTTCTAGTATTAATTGACGCATATTCCAACGAGGTTTTGATGTAAGAAAAAATGAGAACAGTTTAACACAGAGTTTGATGGTGACAACCTAAAGAGTTTGTGCATATTTTGCATATCACCACATGTTGTAGTTTGTGTTGTAAGTAGATTTCCTGGTTATTTAAATGTACAAGTAGCTTAAAATTTTCAGTTAAGAAACTGCAAAAAAAAATATTGCTTTGCAAGTATAAGCAAAGAAGAAGAATATAGTAGAGCAGATGTTCAGCTTTCAGTGTAACTCCATAATCAGACACATCACACACATCATGAGAACTTAAGCATGTTTGTCAATGCCAGCCTCCAAATTTTATAATTTCTGAGAAGATTATTTCTAATACCTTCAATGGTTGGGAATAAACACAGCAATAAATGTACTTTGTGCCTTAATATCACTTAATAATTAAATTAAAGTATCACTAGTACCATTAAAAACATTTAGAATGTTAATAATATATATTATTTTAGTGTGAGCAACATTTTATGTTCATGAATCAAATGTCATTTGCTCAATCTTTATCTCATCTTTGTAAATGTGACTTTTGTGTGGGTTTTATAATCAACAAAATTTTAGCACAGAAATATATAAATAATTTACATGTGAATAAGAAACTTCTCTCAACTAAACGACTGAAGATTTAGAAGAAATATTGCTCAGGTAGATATGAATTTTTCCAGAAATCCATACTTATTTTTTCTGACCACAATGACATATAAGAGACTTGCCAAATAGCCGAATCCCAGCAAGGTGAAATTTTCTGATTGCTAGTTTGTTACCTGAGTAGAAAAGAAAATACACTAATTTAGAACTGTCATGATTCTTACAGATCATTCTTCTTAAATATTTATAAACCATCTATTTATTTATCAAGGCTTGAATTATTCCAGGACATAGTATCCAGCTCACTGTTCAACTTTCTTTTCTTTTCTTTTTTTTTATTCAGTGAGAGGAAGGGTGGCAGAGAGATAGACTCCCGCATGTGTCCCTACTGGGATCTACCAGGCAAGTCCACTAGGGGGTGATGCTCTGCCCATTGGAGGTGTTACTCTATTGCTAGGCAACTGAGCTCTTGTTAGGGCCTGAGGCAGAGGTCATGGAACTATTCTCAGCCCGGGGGGCCAACTTACACCAATCGAGCCATGGCTGTAAGCAGGGGAGAGAGAAAGAGAGAGAAGGGGGGGGGAGTGGAGAAGCAGATAGGTGCTTCTCCTGTGTGTCCTGAAAGGTAATCAAACCCAAGACATACACATACATATCTAGTGAGGAGGGGGCTCCACAGAGCCATCCTCAGCGCCCAGGCAGATGCGCTCGAACTAATCAAGCCATGACTGCAGGAGAGAGAGAGAGAGAAAAAAAGAGAGAAGGTGGGGAAGAGTGGAGAAGCAGATGGTCACTTCTCTTGTGTTCCTTGACTGGGAATCGAACCTGGGACATCCACACTCTGGGCTGATGCTCTACCACTGAGGCAACAGGCCAGGGACAAAAATTTTTAACATTTAGGAAATTTAATTTGCATCATTTAAAATTGCTAGGTATGTTGTTACAAACTTTATTTATTTTTTTAGGCCTGATTTACTTTACCCTTTTCAGTGTTCATTCTACCTTTCAATAAAGAACTATTCTAAACAATGTATTAAATGTTGAGTAATTTCACTTTAATTGCATCATTTAACAATATGCCTTCTCTTATTGTCCTGGCTATAGACTGCTTTGAATACTAATTTAAAAAACAGACACTATTAAAACCTGAAAAATAAACTGGGGAGATATATAAAAGCAATAAAAGCAATATGTAATATCCTCCAAATAATGACAATATGCTTTAAAAATATAACCATAAAGTTCTAATTGATAAGTGAGCAAAAAACATACATTGCTTTTTTACAATGAAGAGCTATAAATAGTTTTAAAAATATAAAAATATTTAACATATCCAGCCTGACCAGGTGGTGGCACAGTGAATAAAGCATCAGACTGGGACATGGAGGACTCAGGTTCTAGACCCTGAGGTCACCAGTTTGAGTGCGGGCTCATCTGGTTTGATCAAGGCTCACCAGCTTGAGTCCAAGGTTGCTGGCTCAAGCAAGGGGTCACTCGGTCTGCTGTAGCCACCCTCCCTCCATCAAGGCATATATGAGAAGCAATCAATGAACAACTAAGGTGCTGCAATGAAATATTGATGCTTCTCATCTCTCTCTCTTTCTGTCTGTCCTTATCTGTCCCTCTCTCTGACAATCTCTGTCTCTATCACACACACACAAAAATTAACATATCCAAGAATTAGATAGATACAAATGGAAACCAAATGTCTTTTGTTAAGAATGAGTAGCCACATGGGGAGGGGGGCAAGGGAGATGTTGAGGGGAATACGGGGAGGGGGGATGCATTCAGGGCGACACTAGAATCCATGTAAACACAATAAATTAAAATCAATAAAAAAAGAATGAATAGCCACAATTAAAAAATTATAATCTATAGAAGATAGCGATTTAATGTTATTGAAGAAAAAGTTGTTCAAAGTACTATAAAGGTGTAGGCTTAATATTTGTCTTTCTAGAAAGTTCTTAAAATAGCTTCCAAAATACATCAATAAAAATAGTATGAAATAAGAATAAAGCAAACGAATAACTAAAATTAGGATTGAGACCATAAAATGCAATCAGATTAGGCCTTAAAAGATAATACTATGGTATGTGTAATTGTCCTCTTTTCCACCTTCAGGCTTCACATGAAAGTGTCTGATTGGCAGAAGCTGAATCACATCCTGAAACTTAGCTGCAACAGAGTCTAGGAAGTATGGATTTTAGTTTCTGGGCTTCTGCAGCACAGGACGATACAGGAGAGAAAGATGGAACGGATACCGAGTTAGTCTCTCCACCATATCTGCTACAATGCAGTAGGCAAGCATATTTTTAAGGTGAAGGAAGGGGAAAATATTTATAATAGAAATGGTTGCTATTCCCCTTAGCAGTAATGTAGGCCTCACCTCGTTCAAAGATTGAATCGCCTTTATAACCTCTTTTCAATTGGGTGCCACTCTTTTGTATTTGTCAGTTCCTTCTTTCCGTTCGTGGTTCACAATTTTTTTTTTCTTTTTTTTCCCTTTTTTTAGCGAAGTGAAGTTTCAATCAGTTCCCCTTACGCTCCATTGAAATTTTAGACTGCTTCTTGATGTGTTCCTCAAAAGAATCATTGTGATTGCACTGGGGAAATGTTGTGATACTTATGTAATAGAGGCTAAACAATAAATGGGCGGTGGAGAAAAGTCTGTAATGTATGGGTCGTCAGTTTTCCTAGTCCTATGCTAGCTGCTTGCTCTGTCAAATCCTGCATGTATTTCTACAGAATCAGAATAAATTGAAACTTAAAGGAGCATAGGGACGCCAGGCTTACCGCCACAGTGCAGAGCTTAGAGAGAGTCGGGCTGTGAAAGCGAGGGGATATTAAACGTTGTGCTTGTATGTTATGGGTGATGGAAGGAAAGAAATGGGTAGAATTAGTGGTCATAAACTGAATCTCCTGTAAATATCTTCTGAAAGAAGAAGGCAATAATGGAATTACTTTTATTTTTGATTCACACCCTGTGATTTTTTGAATTTAATAATTCCACAGGGAGGCTGCTTCAAATAGGCTACAGGCTCATATGTAAATTACATCTAAAGATTAAGCAAAGTGGCCCAATTATAGAAAAGAGTTTTCTTACCACGTCTACATCAGGTTCCAGGCTCCTCCAATTTAAAAGCAACACTTGAAAATAGAACATTTTAAATGACAAACTATTAAAAATATACTGCTCACAAAAATTAGGGGATATTTCAAAATGAATATGAAGTGGAAAAAAAAAGCACTTGATTTTTTTCATTAAACAAGAACATCAGAAAATCAAACAAGTCAAAGAAAGATGTTTGATTATGCAAATGAGATGCAAAACCAACTTTTATTTCATTGGTGAAAATGCACTATACAAAAGGCTGAAAGTACTGAAGTATCTGCACATTCCCTGAAGCCCTAATTTTTGTGAGCAGTATAAAAGAGGCACAAGATAAATCCTGTCAATAGTCTCATAGTACATTTAAACACCTGGATGCCTTGCAGTGTGAATGTAGGGGTGTTGAGGGATAAAGGTGTAGCTGTATTAGGAAGGATCTAAAAGGAGGGTTTTATTTCATTCAAAGAGTACTGGGTTATAAGCAGGTCAGGACAGGATTAGATTGGCATTTCTAAAAGATTCCTCTGGCTGTAGTGTGGAGAATGTGGTAAGTAAAAGAGAACTAGAGTAAAGAAAGGAAAAACAGGTAGCTAATTATTACAAGAATCCAGAAAACGGATAATGGTTTTATTTAGAGGTAATAGGATGAGAGACAAGTGGGTGGAGTCTAAAGATTTGCAGGTGTATTTTATTTCTTAAGATTTGGTGACTGCTTGGATATAGGGTGAAAGGAAGAATAGGGTGGAAGATAGCCTCTAATCCTCTGGGCCAGGCAACAGGAAAGACTGTGAATTTTATTTATTGAGATAGGTAATTTATGAGAGGAAGCAATTTTTTTTTCTGGGAAGATAATATACTTACTTTGTGAATATAATAAGTTATTTTACATATAAATTTCAGGTGTAAAACATTATAATTTGACATCTATTTGTACTACAAAGTGACCACCACCAACAGTGTAGTTACTACCTATTACCCTACAATTGTGGGATGTGATGAATTTGAGGTACTCATCCAACTGAATATTTAAAGTCAACAGTTGGCTTTTATACATAAAGATACCATTTCCTCTGATATTTATTGCTGATTCTACTGTTCCCCTCTCTGAAATGCTTCTAAATATATATATTTAAAAATTGCCATTACTAATTTCCCTGGCCGGTTGGCTCAGTGGTAGAGTGTGGGGCCAGCATGTGGATGCCCCAGGTTCAGTTCCAAATCAGGGCACACAGGAGAACCCACCATCTGCTTCTCTACCCTACCCTTTCCCCTACTTTCTCTTTCCCTTTCCCTCCTGTGCCATGGCTAGATTGGTTCAAGCATATTGACCTGGGTGATGAGGATGTCTCCTTGGAGCCTCTGCCTCAGGTGCTAAAAATAGCTCCATTGCCAACATCACCCCAGATGGGCAGAGAACTGGCCCCAGATGGAGTTGCCAAGTGTATCTTAGTTGGGGAGTATGCAGGATTCTATCTCTCTATCTCCCTCTTCCTACTTAGTAAAGAAGGAAAAAAATATTCCCACCACTTTCTAATATTAAGTCATATCGTGTATGAATAATAAAATAGCTTTCTTTTGTCACCATGAGCAGTTTTAAACCTGCTTCTCTTACAGACCTAATTGCTCTTCAACAGAATTTCCATGGACTCGTATAGGTTTATTTTATTTTCTTAAGCAAAATCTTCCTTAAAGAATAGACAGTGAAATGTGTACTAAAAATGAATTCTGGGAATATACCCTAAAAATCCTGAAATATAAATTCAAAAGAATATATGCACCCCTATGTTCATTGTGATATTATTTACATTAGCCAAGATTTAGAAGCATCCCTAATGCCCTTCTGTAGATGAGCAGACAAAAAAAGCTGTGGTACCTTTACATAATGGAATACAACTTAGCCATAAAAAAAAAGAAATTTTGTCTTTTGTGATAGCATGGATGGACCTGGAGGTTATTTTGCTAAGTGAAATAAGCCAGTCAGAGAAAGACAAGTACCATATGATTTCACTTATATGTGGAATCTAATGAACAAAATAAACAAAACAGAAACAGACTCATAGATACAGAGAGCAAACTGACAGCTAGCTGTCAGGAGAGTGAATTGAGGGGTTGGGTGAAAAGGTAAAGGGATTAAGCAAAAAAGAATTCAATGACACAGACAATAGTATGGTGATTACCCAAGGGAAATGGGGTTAGGAAAGGTAGAAGAGGGTAAAAGGAGGGGAGATGGGGAAGATAAATAATGATGGACAAAGACTTGACTTGGGATGGAGAGCACACAATACAATGTACAGATATGATGTTTCATAGAATTGTGCACCTGAACCCTATATAATTTTATTAACTAATGTAATCTCAATAAATTCAATAAAAATTTTTAAAAAGTGGATTTACTAATCAACTTTTCTTTCCTTACTGCTTCTTTTTTTCTGACTTCTCGTCCTCTGTGTTTTCATAACCTGCTACTCAAAAGCAGCTATACAAAACCACCTTTCCATCCTATCAGTGTATTCCCACTAGAGATGAAAGCAAGTTTAAATGATCAGAAGTTGATGCCTATAAATTATGCCTTTTTACTTTGCTTTCAGTTTCTCTATTATTTTGTATCTTAGAATAACTATTAAGAATTTTGAGGCTGACATTATTATAAAGCACTGAATATTGTCTCTGTGTAAAAGAAATTGAAGATCTAGTGGGTTTTTTGTTGTTATTTTTTTAATGATTTTATTTATTCATTTTAGAGAGGGGAGAGATTGAGAGAGAGAGAGAGAGAGAGAGAGAGAGGGGCGGGGGAGAAGTGGGGGAAGTACTGGAAGTATCAACTCCCATATGTGCCTTGACCAGGCAAGCCCAGGTTTTTGAACCGGCAACCTCAGTGTTTCCAGGTTGACACTTTATCCACTGTGCCACCACTGGTCAGGCCAAGAGATCTAGTTTTAATGAGGTTTCCTAAGTTTCATACACACACAACCATACAGAAGAATAAAAAATCCTCTCTATAATGTAACAACTAGAATTTGAGTTAAAGTCAAACCAAAAAACATAGACAACTAAGAATTAATGAGAATATCTTGATGATTAATTTTCATGTCAGCTATATTTTATTTTGGGATGAAGAAAACTGAGAATGTCATCAAATAAACCTTATTTATTTGAATGACTACTGATTCATAGTCATAAACTATTTAGTTGACATTTAAAGTATCTCAACAATGTAATTGTTTCTTTGTTCAAAAAATATTAATTAAAAAGACAGTGACCATTATGTATTTATTAGCTAACCACCTGTTTCTTGCCATAATTTATTCTCATCCTCCCTTAAACTATTTTATTCAATACAAATTGTTTGCTGTGATGAAGCTCACTGAAAAGCAAGTGATTAGCAATTTCAAAGCTGCTTTCCTTTGACATGCAAACACACAATTGAGAGCAGAAGGCTTTCTCTTAAAACTTAAGTTTGGCCTATTACATGCCTTATTGCATTTCGTTCAGAACATTGTATAACTCAGTTTGTTATTATCACTCCTGTTCTGTAGAGAATATTCAGACAGTCTAATTCATCCTTTGGTGCCAAAGACAGCATAAATAATGTGCTGTCTAGAATACAACTGAAGGAAATTATCTTCATGACTTCCCTGGATTCTTCTCTTAAGCTGACTATATGGCTTTTCAGGCTGCCTCCAGAGCATGCTACACACTATGGCCCATAGGGAGTAAGTAACCTTTAGTGAGAGGGAGGCTCAGGGTTCCGGTGATTAACCCCTGCTTTGTCTTCTCCTTCCTTTCTACTCCCTCTCTCCTCTGCTGGGACCTGCCATGCACCAGGTGCAAGCTGACATTCACAATAGTGGTCAAAGTTTGGTGTAAGAAACAATATTATATAGAAAACAATACTGCAAATATAAGATGTACAAACTGTATTCTTCCTTATGGTTAGCTTCTTGCTAGGGAGACACCCTCCAGCCGCCAACATTAGGAGCATGAAACAATGTCAAGGTAGGAAGTGGTATGAGCTATTTTTGTTTTTTGTTTTTTAGGGAAAAGGTCTCTCTTTTTGTTCTCTTTCATCTTATATTGGAATGATAAAAACCAAAAGAGCAAGTTAGAGCAGAGGGGATTCTTAGGCCTGCTTATACTCCAAGTCTTAGAAAAAGTTAGGTGGAGGGGTTTCACCACTCATGTTGTCCATCTCACTAATCACTAGGTTAGGAAGACAGACTTAGCTGGTAATACAGAGTGTTAGGAACAAAAGAACTGATACTTTTGTTCAAGTATTCTTTGTGCTAAGCATACAGCTAACATAGGTTATTGCAAGAACTCAGGAAGGATTCATTTAATTATTCATATTATCTGGTTATGAGTTCATTGATTTAATGGTGATATCACTGTCTGGTATATTCTGAATTTATATTATGGACATTCATTAAGAAGGAGACTATTAGGTGAATGAATAAGATTTGTAGGAAGATTGGTATTTCTGGCTCCATCTGACATAACTAAATTACCCAGAAGACCAGTTAGGTAAACTGGTCACAGAAGATAGAGTGCAGTCTCTTGAATATGTTGGTCTTTTTCCAGTGGTGGGATTCAGCCTGTTCGCACTGGTTTGGCAGAACCGATATCTAATTTTTTGTTGAGTTCAGCAAACTGGTTGTTAAAATGGCACTCGTAATCTGAGGTGGGCACCTGGGCAGCTGCCCAATGTGGAAATCATAAATGTACATTTCTTATTCTTTTTTAACATTCATGTCTGAAACAGAGTATTCTAAGCGCCCATAGTAATTAATGTTCATTCTGTCCATGGGTAAAAAAGAATGCAGGTTAGGAGGTCAATCAAAAAGCAATATGGATATATGTTAAATAATAGCTTTATTGTTTTTGTCTGGTATTATTTAATATTTGTATTACTATTTTAAAACTCTTATAACAATCTAGTTTTATGCATGAAATAATAAACTACCTTTTGGTATATCTTTTTTTATGCTTAAAATGGTCATTAGGGTGGAGAACTGGTTGTTTAATTATTTGAATCCCACAACTCGTCTTTTTCTAACAAAAGATGAAGTTCAGAAAATTATCTTTTGCCTTCTTTTCTACAATAAAAATAATGGTTTTCATTGTACCTGTTGGTTCCAATAGAAGTAGACCTTATTTTGTAAAAATAAAATAAAAATAAAAGATGACCTCTGGCCTTAGGTCAAACCATCTGCATAAGCAGATAAGGTTATCATCTATAAGTTGTGAATAGTATACTAGCAAAAATATACACCCTGAAATGTTTCTTTCTGACAACTCTCAACATGCGTAAAATTCCACAACTACAGATGTTTCACTTTAGGTAGTGGCTGCCTGCTAACTTGCTACTTACTGATTTTTTAAACTCATGCAAATACTTTTCAAATTCCATTACACATGTTTTTTTCTATTTCCAATATTGAATACTTTTAGTAAACTGCTAATATTGATTAGAATTTTCAAACATATTTTTATATTATATTTTAATTCTATTGCCTTATAGATAAAAATGTAATCCTAGTTTTCTTTTTAAAAACAGCTGAATAGTATAAATTTTAAGAATGTGAAATGGAAATTTCAATATTAGTAATTCTTCTTTCAATAATATTTCTTTAATATTCATGGCTACCTGACAAAATGTAAACTTCTCCACGGTTCTTGAATCTTGACCTGTATTTCATTTTATTCTGTTAAGTGTAGCATATTTGAGAGTGATTTTCTTAAACCTCTAAGAATATTCATTTTCTTGATTGCTTTCCTTGATTATATAGGTAGACCACATATGTTAGAAGATTGAATATGTTTATATATATATTTAGAAATTTTCTCTATTTTTGAAAATATGATTTTTATTTATTTTAAAACATAATGATAGCTTGTGTTTTATAAAGTGTCTTTTTCTAAAGCACTCACTTTTTATTTCCTGGCATCTGGGAAGTGGAAAGGAAGAGAATATGCCATTAACTTTATTTTTACCCAAAATTGATTGCAATTTATCCAAGCTGACATGACCATAAAACTCCAATGTGTCTTGCACTTTTTAAGTTTACTCTTTTAAACAATTTTATGTACTGGTCTCATTTGGTTGCATCAGACACTGTGCTGTTGATATGCACAATATATCAGTACACCACATGGATTGTCAAAGCATCACCCTAGGACAGTGGTGAGTCAATTGTCTTATCTAAGAACCAGACAATATGAGCAAAACTTAGAAACACAAAAAAATTAAATTTACCAAAAAGCATTCTTGAGAGAAACCAATTTGCAATGTAACTAAATTACCTGTTCAATAAAAACTAATTTGCTAAAGTAGATGCAGGGTTTGGACAGAGACAAAGAACAGGGACTGATTTAGGGGAAAAAAATATGGACAGACAAGAGCAAGGCTAAAAACAACAACAACATGCAAGCAAGAAAGAAAAAGAAAAAAATACCTGAACCTAATTTGTAAAGATAAAACCCACACATCTAATACACACACATATATATAAGCTTAACATAAAAAGTTTAAAACACACCAAAATGTTTGGGTAGTTGCATTATAAATGGCTAGAATGCCATTCTTAAAAAATAAGAATACTAATACAGAGATATTTATTTGAACAAATTTAATGTCCTTAACACATTCACTTCTGAAAAAAAAAATACAAGTGTCATGTAAAACATTACTTGATCATAATAAAGTGCTTTCCCTTTCAGAAGACATGTAGAATTTTCCAGAATAATATACATTAATATGGGAATCTCAATCCTTGTTTATAATGAGAGTGTGATTTTCTTTTTCACTGATTTTTTGAGAGAGAGAGAGAGAGAGAGAGAGAGAGAGGAGAACATGGTAAGGGAGAGAGAGAGAGAGAGAGAGAAGCATCAGATAATATGATTATTATTCTGTTTGTATCATGCACAATTTAGCGTTTAACATCCAGTGAACTATTACAATCCTTCTTTCCCAATTAACTAGCAAACATCAGTATAGGTGACAAAAGTTAATTTCTAAGTTAGTAATAGTAGTAATAGCCCTAAAATAAACAAGAAAAGTAGACCAATGTCTAAGATGCTTCCTGTGAATTATAGATGATATATGAAGTCATGATTAGAAAAATGGCCTCAAATCAGTTGCACATTTTTACCTTTCCTTTTTATATGCTTTTCATATCCATTTTAATTTTTATTTCTACCCATAAATAAAACAAAGCCCAAATGAAAAGCATTAAAGTAATGCTATCACTTTATTAAAGAGCTGTAAAGTATATATTTATCTATTAGATGATCCTTATTTCTGAATGTTTTGGTGAGAAATTTATTTTATCACTTATATGGTATTACTTATCAAAAAGAACCCTGTTAAGGCAAAGTGCATAGATACTTTACATAAATATATAGATAGATAGGTTTGAAACAATTTTAAAAACCTCTAGAAATAGGATAAATTATAGATAAAACTGTTCACAATATTTCATAAGCAAGTGCCTGTGGTCCCATTGGGAAGATGTCATACTAACTCACATAGAAGGTACAATAGCTGATGATTACAGGTATTGTTTTCAGCTCCACTTTTAATAAAATATAACATCCTTAGATACATTATTTAAAAGACAATTGTAAATCTATATACATAATTCTGATTCATCTTCCTGTTCCTCCACAATCCTCGAATAGTGAGACAACCAGAAGGGCAAGAAAGAAAATTAAGAAATGAAGAGAAGAAGTGAAGGAAGCTAAAAGGAAAGAAAAAGCAGAAAGGAGAGAAAATGTTCATATAGCCAACCTGTTTCTTAAATGGAAAGAGTACTCTAAAGAAATTAATTTCAAACTCAGTGTTAGGAGGCCAAATACCACTCGATCCCATGAATTTATATTGCTTATGCACAGATAGTGGATTCTAAAACTAAGTTAACTCCATGGCTACTTAGTTCTTTTTAATTGAATTTATTGAGGTGAGACTGGTTAACATAATTATACAGGTTTCAGGTGCCTAATTCTACAACACATCTCTGTATTGTGTTCACTCCTGCAAGTCAAGTCTTTGTCCATCACCACTTACCCACCTATACATTCCTCTACCCCTCCACCCACAGTCACCACACTGTTGTCTGTGTCCATGAGTTTTTTCTTTTTTCTTTTGTCCTTTTATACTTACTTTAACGCCCCACTGATTCTTTGATGCAGACCCCATGTGACCTTTCAGTTGCACTAATAATGTGCAGATGTTTCACTGGCACACATTTGGATACTTGGAAATATCCTAAGGTTCATAGATATTTCACTTTCATTTAATATAAAGTTTAACAAAGTGAGAACCAGAAATATAATGCCCACTATAAATGTCATTATTCATCATTAAAATGCTTCTCTTCAAAAATTTAGAAAGGAAAGAAATAATTTGAGATATACATTTGATGGAGATTGTTTAAGTGGGTTCATATTATAGTTTTCCCAGGCGGACTGCTTCTGGGATTGCACCTGAATGTGCGGACCTAGCATCTGTCCTGCCTTTATTATATTGTTATAGCATTAGAGTACAAGGTTGTTGTATTTACAAGAGCATATCTCATTTTCTTTTTTCTAATTCTGCTTTTAGTGTGTGAATCCAGTAACCTTTTAAAAATCATTTTTAAGAATGTACTGACAGCTGATACCCTGGGGTCCCAGAATTAAACTCTCAGGTTTAAGCTTACATACAAGACTATACAATTTGCTCCAGAAAATTCTTACCCATGAAGATAAGACTGTAAAACAATATATAATTTCGTTGTTTTCTTCTGTTATTTTAGAAAAAGCAATTTACCTAACTAATGATGCGCTCAACCAGCTCTTTTCTTGAACAATAGATCACTCACCTGGTCAAAACCACTTGCTTATCAGATAACTACTGATTCTTCCAACAGATACTCTTTGCTTCCCGCTGTCTTGTAATCCTAAACTATTAAATTAAGAACTTGACCAACATCTCTAATGCAATCTCACATTGAAAGATGTGCCTTAAACCACTGGCAAAAAGATCCCAAACCATTTAAATACCAGTTTTAAACTCCTCTTTCAAGATATTACTAAACCTCAGTCAAGATGGTTTGCTGCAGTTAAGTGATAAACGAGACTTTGCTTGATCAACGCCTCATTTTGGCCTTCTTTTTGGAGAAATGTGTTAGACACTGCTTTTATTGTTAATAATTAAAAAGTGTTGAAATCTAGTGTGAACTCTGTAGGAGAATATGTTCAGAATCTAGCCTTGCTTTATCAACAGTATCTAGTCTTAGTCTATGGACACTCTGTATCATTATTCTGATAATTTTATAAAAATGGCTATAGAAAATGCAAGACAAGTCTTTAGAATATATATATATATATATATATATATATATATATATATATATATATATATATACACATACACACACACACACATATTTTTTTAGTGAGAGAAGGGGGAAGGGGGACTGACAGGGACAGACAGGCAGGAAGAGAGAGATGAGAAGCATAGTTATTCATTGATTGCTTTCTCATATGTGCCTTGACTGGGTAGGTGGGGGCTCCAGCCAAACCAGTGACCTTGGGCTCAAGCCATTGACCTGGGATTTCAACCCATCAACCACGGGGTCATATCTATGATCCCACGCTCAAGCCAGCAATGCCAGTTCAAGCCAGATGAGCCTGTGCTCAAGCTGGGTGAGCCCACGCTCAAACCGGTGATCTCAAGGTTTTGAACCTGGGTCTTCTGTGTCCCAGGCTGATACTCTATCCACTGTACTGTCAACTGGTCAGGAAAAACTTTGAAATTTATTTACCCTACTTTATATTTCTTAATTAAGCTATAAAAATAATTGTTATTAATACTTTAAATACCAATTTTCTTTTAATAAAACTGAAGTACTATGTTAACCTGTTAAATATAGAAAAAATGTTGAAAATATTTTTATTTTATGTAAAAGTTTTAAATAGACTTATCTAAAATTTTATTTCAGGTAGTGTGTGTAGACCTTTAATTATAAGACAAATTAATTTTCATAGAACTGCTTGTTCTTTAGTGTTTTTTTAAAGATCTTTGTTTATGTTTCAGGGAATCTACAACACATATGCTTTCTACTTAAACACATTTAAAGAATTTTCAACCTGTGGGATTCAAAAAATGGAAAATATTATTTATTGATTTATTTTTAAGTGAGAGCAGGGGAGATAGTGAGACAGATTCACACATGTGCCTCAACTTGGATCCACCTAGCAATCTGTCTTGGGTGGATGCTCAAGTACCAAGCTATTTATAGCACCTGAGGCTGACACCCTCAACCAACCAAGCTATCCTCGGTGCCCAGGGCCACACTTGAACTTATGGAGCCACTGACTGTGGAGGGGAACGAGGGTGACAAAAAGGAAAGGTAGTGGGGGAGGAGCAGAAGTTTGCTTCTCCTGTGTGCCCTGCCTGGCAATAGAATCTGGGATCTGGGACATCGTTATGCTGGGCTGACACTCTACTGAGCCACCAGCCAGGGCCAAAATGTTAGTAAATGTTATAAAATATAAGGTGCAAAGTAAGATCTTTAGACATTTAAAAGACCTAAAATTCAACAATATTTTTTTTCAAACAGCTGTTTAACAGTACCTATAAAACCCACTATAATTGGATATAGCTTTCAGTATAAACTGCCATGATTTTGTGCACTCTCTCCCAAACAAATAGTTTTGGTTTTGAGCTGATGTTAAAGGAATATGCTACCTCTGTAACTAGTTTTCCATTTAAAGGAGATAAGTAATAAAAGCTTCTTTCCTAAATAAAAGTTAACTGTAAGCATGTTACTTTTAAGCTGGACTTAAATGTTAATTTACATTAAAAGAAAACCTTTTTTATATAATCGTTTGAAAATTGAGGTTTTAAAATAAAATCACATTAATTAGGATCATATTTATGACATCACAGGATAAATGTGATCTGCGCATTTTCCCCTTTTATAAAGCCCTACATCCCATGGAAGTTTGACTACATTCAGGGTTAACTATTCTCCAGTTCATACATTAAAAATGGTGACATATCTTTTCCAAAGTTATGCATCTAATAAATATATTTAAATTAATATTTCAATAATTTGCCATTTTAGAATTCAATACCTATCTAAAAAGTGGACATTTTCTATCATTCTAAAATAAAAAGTATTCAGCAGAGCACTAAAATTTCTTACCAAAGATGATCACATCAATTGCAACTGATATTTAATATATTTTGTAATGTCAGCATTTAAATTTTTTTTTCTTAACAGGAACCTTAATTTGCATTGATTATAAGATATGTACAGAATAAATTATTTTTTTAAAAAAAAAGCAGCACTGATTTAAGCAAAATGTAAAACCTGGAAAACAATAACTGTTACAACTATTATCAAGGTCACAGGGGAGATTGAAATAGACCCTTACTTTTGCCATTAATAGGCGTATAATATGTCACTTTTAACACTAAGTTCTGAGGAATATTCTCATTTAAATTGTCATATGAAATAAGTAAATTGAACATAAAAATAATTTATATTATTCAAGCTAAAATTAGTAATGGAATAACCGTGTAATACTGCTTAGGATGGCATGTAGCTAATGGAAAACATGGTAATAGATGCATCTTGAGTGTCGTTCCTAGTTTAAATTTCATTTACTAAATAGTCACAATAATAATTCTCTTTTCGTTTCTTACCACCAGCTTCTTCTTATGCTTTATTTTTTCATTGTTTCAGAATCAGTTTTATTTACAAAAATCTTAAATATCATATTTACATGTGACCTAGAAGAAGAATCAGAATTCATTTCTCTAAGGCAGTGCTTTTCAAAGTGTGCGCCAGGGAACACTGGTGCACCCTAGAAGATTTCCAGGTGCGCCCTATGGTATTCCAGAGAAATATGTGCCTGTTGGGGACCAAAAAACCAACAGGATTTTTGGAGTTTAGATTTTTGGGGGACAGAGTTGTGGGGAATTGGCTGTAAACTGACAGTCTGCCCAACCCCTCACCTCACTTGCAGGTTGCAAAAGGCTGTTAAGCTGTGGTGCTGGATTGTTTACACTACCCCCCATGTTCCCCAGAAAGACTAGAGGCAAGTTTCTTCTATCCTTTGTTTGGTGTAAAGTTAAGATGATATGTATGGTGGGGGTTTTCTGCACTCAACAAAATTAAGAGTAAAAAGAGAGGAATTCTTCAATGTGTTGAAGAGGAAAAGAGAATTTTCCTTTCAAATATGTGCCCAAACATTGAAGAAATCGCTAGGACACATCAGGCTCATGTTTCTCATAAACACAAGAATGAAAAAACTTAACACATTTGTGCCGGGACCTGCCGAATTTACTAAATCTTACTAAGATTGTATCTATATATATAAAAAAATAATGTTTTTGTCATTTTTTAAATTTTTAACCCCTTTTTTTTATAAATTCTAAAATGCATAACTCAAAAAATGTAAAATAAAAAATGTTTTTTAATGTCAGAATAAATTTAATTTTGTCATATTTTGTTTAATTACCATAAAAGCATGCTTAGGCCTGACCTGTGGTGGCGCAGTGGATAAAGCGTCGACCTGGGAACACTGAGGTCACCAGTTCAAAACCCTACACTGGTCTGGTCAAGGTACATATGGGAGTTGATGCTTCCAGCTCCTCCCCCCTTTCTCTCTCTCTCACTCTGTGTCTCCTCTCTAAAATGAATTAAAAAAAAGAAATTAAAAAGAAGCATGCTTGGACTTTATATATATTTTTTAATATTTGACTTAAGTATTATAACATATTTCTCAGAAATTTGTATATAGTGCGCCTACAATTATTTGTAGGATTTTAAATGTGCGCTGACTTCAAAATGATTGAGAACCACTGCTCTAAGGAAAAGATAATTATCTATGATACATTCCCAACCTTTCCTTGGTGAGATTGTTGCATCTAATGTTCACTTCTTTAGGATTGGTAGGCATAGCAGAAAGGCAGGGACACACAAAAGGAGTTGTAGTCAATGTAGATTGTTTCAAAGGAGGGCAAAAGGAGAAAGTCTTTGTAAAAGCTTGTCTCAAAGTAATAAAGTAAGATATCCAAACATTTACATTAGGGCTCCTGATTTGCTGCTGCATCTTCTTCTTTTTTTAAAACATGTTTCATGTTTAGTTTTTTTAATGATGTAAAAAAACAATACAATCAAACACTGTTTTTTTCTGTGATCTATAATGTGTTGGTAAATTTAAAACTTAAGGAGGAGAGTTTACTTGTAGATATTGTTTAGCATTATTACCAAAAAGATGAAAATAAAGAAAGGAGGTTATATGCTGTTTTAAAAATAGAATAACTCTGTGGCTTATGATTAGAAATTAACTATTTGGAATCCAGTTTGAGGACAAAAATTGTTTCTTTAGTATATGATAATTTTCTGCAATTGCTGGCTAACATCATTTTTATCTATTCCTCACTCTTTATTATTTAAAATGTTTTATTAAAGGTGTCATCATCTTCATATATGTCTTAATTTCAGTATCAGATATATAAACAGGGTCTAAAATTTGTTGGACACCTATATATCAGATGCTGTACACTCCTACTATGTTTAATTTTTACAATAATTCATCAGTGCAAATAATATTAATTACATTTTATATTCAAAGACAGTGAAACTTAGAGAATACAAGTAAACGGGCTTTAAATAGAGCTAATGCATCTTGGAGACAAAATTTGTACCTGGGTCTACTTAATTCTAACCACAATTTTGAATACAACAGACTTTCTCTCAGGAATTCTATGCTACATTCCACTTACTTTTGCCTTGAATTCTATTTATGGTTTTCTATTTCTAGAGCCAGTCTTATAATCCATGAAATCCTAGAATTTGTTTTCTAAGTGGACTCCTCTTTGCAGTGAGTACTAACTTGAAAATAACTAAATGATACTTTTATAATTATGACTCTTTTATTTAGATATTTTATTCCAATAAATTTAATGTTGATATATTTTATATTTAAAATATATTAATTTTATAATTTTAATTTTTAAAATATATTTGTACCTTATGTTTTATACTACATATTTAGTTTATATATCTATATTTATCTATCTATCATCTACTTAAGGGAACATGGACTCACATTAGAATTGTGTGTAAAAATTCACAAAATATCGATGTATCAGTTATGTGCTTGGTGCTTGGGTTACCGAGCAACCATTGTCCAAACCATCAAAATCTCCCAGGTCCAGAAAAGTAAATAGACATGGATATAGAATCATGGTCCTATGGCAGGAATCTGTAACAGAGGTCCTGATCAAAGACATGTGCACAGACTTGACCACTCAAATCTCAGCAACATTCATCAATTCAGTCAGTTAATTTTAGAAAGCACCTTTTCTATGTCAATCTCATACAGGTTTTAGGTTTGGAAATAGAATATTGCATTAGCTATTCATATGAGTGGTTGTTAATCGGTGGTTTTTATATAGGCAAGTCAAAGACTAGTAAAAAATATAGGGTATTTTAAAAACTTATGAGTAGATCAACATTCCCAGAATACTAAGTGAATGCATGTGAAAGGCCAGAGTCTAGAACAGGCGTGGCCAACAGTTTTTGCCCCCAGGCCAGATTAGAAAGGAAACTTTTTTCACGGGTCGGACGAAATATTAAAATTAAAAAATGTTAAATACAAAAATGATTCATTTAAGTAAACAAAATTTTATTATGTAATTTTTAAGTGAAAAAAATTTAATATACAATATTATTTTAATAAAAATATATTTGAATCAAATATAATTACATACTGTATAAATATCCAAACTGTATCACAATCAATCAAAACAATATTTAATTAATAGAATGAGCTTGAAGGGGTTATATCACAAATAAAACAATTATTTCATTTTACAAACAGCCTGGACATGTTTTCAGTTATCAATTGCAGCTATTGTCTATGTTACAATGCCACTTGATTCAGCACACTTGACCACCATCATAAATTGTTTGACCTTGGGTGCGCACTGGCAAACTCTGCCTAAAAGAATGTGAGTTTCACATTGCCACTAAATGCCAAACAGTTCATATCGAGTACAGACAAGTACAAAAGTTGTAAATCTTTATGATGGATTTTTTTTTTAAATAAAGAAGTATTGCAAATCCACTCAACCAACTATTGGAAGTACCCTAGATTAGTCTCATGTGGAATTCTTTTCCGTGTATCACTATCTTCATAAATATCTCAATTTCCAATAATCAAAGACACTTCTGCTTCTGAATAGCTGAGACTTTAAAGTAGCGGAGAATATTAAAAATTTAATCGCGGGCCACATAAACTCATTACGTGGGCAGGATCCGGCCCACGGGCAGTATGTTGGCCATGCCTGGTCTAGAAAGTTTGGTGTAAATTAGGACATTTTGGACTTGAGTACAGGATTAAGGTGTGGACTTTATACTGAAAGAAAAAGAATGGGAGAACGCTCAATGATTTTAGTAGGCAATGCTTTTTGCTTTATTTCTGGTCATTTAAAAGCAGCAATTCATCTTCATGGTCAGCACAGGCCCATACATAGTTAACTACGCAGAACATCACGGCCTCCGGCATTTGTTCTCAATTGCTTGCTTGCCTACTGAACACATGTTTGTATTTCTGTGGCATTTAGATTACCTGACCTGGTGCTCTGAGTATTGGGAGCTGCTTCCAGCCTCCTCTATGCTCAGGCATCTTCCCATGGTTTAGTAACATTAACACCTGTGCTCAGTGGCTTGTGATATATGAAATCATGACTGACTTGTATGGGGGGCATTAGCTTTATTTTACTTTATTTCTTTTTAATTTTAGTGAGAGGAGGGGAGGCAGAGGCAGACTTCCGCATACACCTGGAGCAGGATCCACCCGGCAGCCCACTAGGGGGCATGCTCTGCCCATTTGTGGCGGTTACATAATTGCAACCAGAGTCATTTTTTTAGCACCTGAAGTGAGGCTATGAAGCCATCCTCAGCACCAGTGGCCAACTTACTCAAGCCAATCGAGCCATGGCTGCAGGAAGGGAAGAGAGAGGAAGAGAAAGAGAGAGAGAAAGGGGAGGCATGGAGAAGCAGATTGCTTCTCCTGTGTGCCCTGACTGGGAATAAAACCCAGGACTTCCACACACCTGGCCAATGCTCTACACTGAGCCAACCAGCCAGGGCTTCCCAGGAGCTTTCTTGGAAAGAGCATCAGTTTTTTTCCTTTTTTTTAAAGGTCCTGATTGACAGGATCTTCTGCCAATTATCGGAGATTGGAAAATGGTTGAAGTGACATTCCCTTCTAGTGATCTGCACAAGGCAAGATGGCATCATCTAATAAGAACACAATGAACTATATAATCAGTTGCATGGATAAATACAGTTAATGAGTTTGTATTTGTGCATACCCTGGGAGAAGACGGAGCTTGAACCATGTGGCTTGGACCTTTTTGGAGAGTCTAGGAAGATTCCAGACTTAAAAAGAAAGAATAGGTGATCAGAACACCTTTTCCCTCTTCCAGGATAGGCTCTTTGTAGGCTGAGTTAATAGAAGAATATATATATATTAACAGGAGGATAATAAAATAATATATTTATTTATTTATTAATAACTAACATAGGATCAGAAAAGGATCTTCCATTTAAGGAATGCTCAAAGATAAAGTAGCCAAAAATACAATGTGGCAACATGAGATAGTCATTCTATCAGATTTTTCTTTTCATTCATTTATATATCTTGCCTGGGGCTAGATTACTTTTCCAATGTGGCCCCACTCCTTCTCCAGCAGTAAAAAAGCATAGGGTCAGATGGGTGGTGTTTGAAGGGGAGTTGGGGGGTTGAGGAAGAAGTACTAGCAGGAATTTTGCTTGCCGAGGGATTGAGGGCAGGTAGAAGGTGCCCTCTGGATGTCAACTCGATCTTGAAATGAGGTGAGATTTTGTACTCCTCATGGTCGTGTGTGTGTGTGTGTGTGTGTGTGTGTGTGTGTGTGTGTAGATGGAAACTAAACTTTTCCCCTCTGATCTCCAATTATTGAAAATGTCTTCATGATTGGTGTTACATAGGGGGACCAAAATGTTTGTCAAAAATGGTCCTGGTTATACATGTCCCAATGTGTTTAGTACCATGCTTATCACTCAAAAGTGTCATGATTGGTTAATAAATTAAAAGGTCACTTTTATATTAAGGAATAAGTAAAAAGCTCCACTTGATATCTGACTCTTGCTTACTCTTCAGTCTTTCTCCTTTTCTAAATAAATGGCATTGAACCAGTGTCCTCAGGATATCCTCAGGGTGCCCCTTGCTTTCTGTTTTTCAGAGAAATCTGAGTAGTTACAAACCTCTTACAAAGAGCTGGTGTACCTGGATATGGCATTCGGGTACGGTACTCATCTATGCTCCTCAAGGGAACATGTTTGACAGTCAGGCACAGAGGCCATGCATTATTTGTCTTTATGTTACAAGAACCAAGCACTGGATGCCAAGGAATTATATTTATGAGAAATGCTTTAATTTCCTTATGCCATCAGGAGACAAGTGCTGTCTTCCTAAATGTCTCAATGTGCTATTGAGCCTGCCTCCTTGTTTACTACCTGGGATGGAAACATGAGGATCAAGGGTGCAAGTAAGAAACAACTACAAAGAAAGGTTATAGTAAGAGGTTGACAGGAGGAAACTTACACATTAAAAAAGTCAGATGGGAGGATGTGTTTATTCAAGTCAGGGAAGGAGAGTCATCTGTTAAATGAAAATTGCACCAGATGGAATTAACAGGCAAGGAAGACTTTAGTTAATACTATTGCAATAGGGGGAAGGATTGAACTCAACTCCACTGAAATGAAAGGTGGGGGATGTTAAACTCTGGGTTGATCTAAGGGAAAAAAAATACCTGGGAAACATTAGGAGGGAGATTGGTCAGTGTGATTAGGTCATCTGTTTGCCAATTGTCTCTTAGGCTTCTGCCCTCCCTCAGTGACTGAGGGATTGGGGCACCGTCTTCCTTTCTTTCTTTTTTTTTCTTTTACAGGGACAGAGAGAGGGTCAGAGAGAGGGATAGATAGGGACAGACAGACAGGAATGGAGAGAGATGAGAAGCATCAATCATCAGTTTTTTGTTGCGACACCTTAGTTGTTCATTGACTGCTTTCTCATGTGTGCCTTGACCGCAGGCCTTCTGCAGACCGAGCAGCCTCTTGTTGGAACCAGTGACCTTAGGTCCAAGCTAAGAAGCTTTTGCTCAAGCCAGATGGGCCATGCTGAAGCTGGCGACCTCAGGGTCTTGAACTTGGGTCCTTCCGCATCCCAGTCCGACCCTCTATTCACTGCACCACTGCCTGGTCAGGCAGGGCCCAATCTTTCTTAATAATTACATGTTGATGGCTCCTTGAGAATAACATTTTGATTGGTATAAGATTTACAGCTAAAAGGGACAGAGAAAGAGTTTACAATTGTACATCTTTTTAAAGTAAATATTCTAAGAAATGGGGGTGGTTAGAAGCCTAGAGTCAGAAAAAAACCTGTCCAAAGTTTAGTCAAACTAAGGGAAACTTAAAACCATTTTAGTCATTCCTCACTATCTGAACAAATGCTCCATATTTAAAACTACAGGATGAGAGGAAAAAGAGTTTCTGTGGCTGCCAGCATTTCATGGTTTGAGGGAAGGCAGAGGGACTCATAAAACCTAAGGGGAGTAGAATATGCCATCGCAAAATGTGTCACCCTGGCATGTTGATTATTGTGAGCTAAAGACCATCAAGACCCAGAAGACTAAGGAAGAGCTCTCTATGTTCCCCTTACCTGCCTAAAACAACTTAGGTGGGGGCTTGTACCGGGGGAGAGCTATTGCCAGAGATAATTTTATAGTACAGGAAGACATCCATATGGCATGGCAAACATGTTTACCAAACATTTGCTCTTCTCATCTTCCTGTGAATAGCCTTCCACCCCTTTGAAGTTGAAGGCCCCTACCTCCAGAGGCAGATTTAACTGAGGACACACCAGGCACATGTCTTGGGCCCCAACTTCTGAAGGGCTCCACAAAAACCCAACTTAACACTTTTTTCTAATGACACCAAGTTTGGTTTCATATGTGCAATTTTAACATTAAGAGTACATAATATTTTTTATTGATTTAAAAATATGGTTAACGTTAATTTTTATTTTTCCTATCTCTCTCTCTCTCTTTTAAGGGACCTGATATTTTCTTTTGCACCTGGGGACTCAACAGACTTTAATCTGCCTCTGCCTACCTCCTTCTTAGCTCAGGATGATAGGTAGTTAAACTTGAATTGCCTGACTGCCTTTGAGTCTTGGGTCTTTCTGGGGCTTTCATACATATGTTGTCCCAGTAGAGCCTGAGCTTTATGTTAATCAGGCGTCCCCAATTGACTTCCCCATGTAGTGGGACACTCCTGCTGCTTATCAGCAGGGCTGGCAGCCTTTTTGAGACTACTCTTGAGGTGTTCATGAGGATTCTACTTATTGGTACCAAGACCAATTGCCACTGGAGGAAAGACACAATTGACACACAAGTTAGTTGCAAGAATCACACACGGCAGTTTATTACTCACAGATCCTATGGTGTGCCTGGGTACAGCTTAATGGAGCCCCAATGGCGTGCTCCTCTTGGCTGTCCTTGGTCAGATCAGCATGGAGACAGTACACATTCAACGTTGGAGTCTAGATGCCTAACTGCAGCTGGGGGCCCCTCAACTTTAGTACTCTTTTCTGGCCTATGCCTTCTAATAGGTGTTAATTTATGAGATTATCACATCAAGCCACTTTTACAGAGTTCCTCAGAGGGAGCTCTCTTTATCTATATAATTTCATATGCACACTAACTGGGTCCTGGGCAAAGGGCATAGTCTGTCTACATTATCTATACACACTAGATTAGTTCCTACACAGAGGGTTTAGCCTTATTCACTTACCTTTATGGCTTTTAATATTATATTCTAACTTATTTCTATATATCTTGTATATTTTTCTATATTTCTATATATTTAATTACTATAACATTCTATTACAGTACCATACATGATTAAATTTTGCTTTTTCCCGTTAATCTGTCTTATGCCAATTCAGTTATTAGGTTCACCAACAGGACCTACAAGGGAAGAAGGGAATGTTTTTCCACCCCTACAAAACTCTCTAACAGTGAACTGTCCAGGGAAGAGAGCTGCTGGTGATCTCTCTGCTTTGGAGATGATTTTGGCTTCATAGTTTCCATATTCTTGATGAACAAAGAAGCATCCACATGGGTGACGTGTCAAAGGTGGAAAGGGCTGAAAGGGCTACAGGTGAGAAGGCACCATGTGGCTAGGAATGTGTTGGGCCAGCAAGGCTTGGCAAGGGCAAAGGGAGTTGCAATTGTAGTCATGTTAGATTCCCGAAAATAAATGTGCTCATCGCTTTGTCTTTCTTACAAATGTCCCAAAAAGTAAAGAAAAAAACTGAGCTGGTGTTGGGCAGATAAAATATATTATGCTCACTTTGTTAAATATGGCGCTGCCCACATGGAAGCCCATTGCCCAGGTGATGATATTAGTTGCCCTCCTGCTTGGGAATGGGCATGATTATGTTAATATGTGTTGGGGCAGGACTTTCGCGCCAAAAGGTTTTAAAAGGAAGAGAGATCACATTGTTGTGGGGGAAGAGTGATTGCGTTCTAGGAGGAGGGCAGAGAGCAGGGAGGAGAGCAGAGTAAGGCCGCGTGGAGGAGAGGAGAAGCAACCAAGATGGTGGAATTCTGAGGGAGAAGCCAGTTTGAGCAGAGTGTGCTGGAGAAGGAGATGGGAAACAGCGGTGAATAAGTGGTGAGCTAGAAGCCTTTGATTCTAGGAAACTCGGATAAGTCAGTAGCTTTGTGAGCACTGAATGAGTGGGTTTTGGAGCCCAGTGTGTGTTTTCACTTGCCTGCCGGGTAGAAGCTAGGATTAAAGCTGATGACTCACCAGTTTTGGCTATGTTGTTTCATTACCAACTGTCTGAATCTAATGCGAACCTGCATGAGCCAGGTGGCTGTGATTGTGACCTTGGCCACTGGCCCTGAACTGGCTTTTCTAGAACCAGTAGCATCAGGAGCAACTGTTCTCAGGTTAGACCCTGGACCTAAGGAATTGGAAACTTTGAGATGAAGGCCCAGCAACCTCTGTCTAAGAAGCTCTCCAAGTGTTTTCAAGGCACCCTCAAATTTGAAAACCTACAAATATAACTAGAAGACAAGTATGATGACATGAGGCTCAATTTATTTTTTGTTTGATTGTTTAATATATATAGATTTTAGAGAGAGTGAGAGAAAGACAGACAGGAAGGGAGAGATCAATTCTTCCTTGCAGCACCTTAGTTGTTCATTGATTGCTTTTTTATTTGCACTTTGACTAGGGACTCCAGCCAAGCCAGTGACCCCTGGCTCAAGCTAGCAACCTTGGATTTCAATGCAGTAACCATTGGACTCAAGCCAGTGACCATGGGGTCATGTCTGTGATCCCACGCACAAGCCAGTGACTCTGTGCTCAAGCTGATGAACCCACACTCAAGACAGATGACCCCGTCGCTCAGGCCTGTGACCTTGGGGTTCTGAACCTGGACCCTTGCTTCCAAATCAAAAGCTCTATCCACTGTGCTATTGCCTGGTCAGGCTATTTTATTTTATTTTATTTTTATTTTGTTGATAATTGATTATGGAGGAGACTATAATATGAAATCCTCTCAGGCCTGGAGCCCTTGTTGGAACTGATTGTTATGTATAGGAAACTCTAACTGAACAACCTTTGGCAAAGGGATTGATAACAATTAACTTTAAACACCAGTGATTAACCTTAAGTAGCCTAGGCTGCTCCCCCAGGACCTATAATTTACTTAGAGGCTATGGAGAAGTTGCAGCTATTTAGCATGTAAATTGGTCCGAACACAAGCATTTTTCTATTTCTAAGAATCGGGGTGGTTTCTGTCACTTGCCATTACTTTTTCTTTTTTTAAATACAAGTACAGATTTGAGAGAAAGGACATAGGAAAATTAACTGCACTAAGTCCCTACTCTGTGTTTGACATTCACGTAGCATACCTATTTAACAGAAGAGGTGATTGACTCTCAAAATAGTTCAGTAGTTAGTCTCAGTTAGACAAGCACTGACAAAAAACTTGGTCTAACTTTAAAGGTCATGCCAATGATTGGGGGTGGAAAATAAAATAGGATTAAAATTCTCTCCATCATACAACAAAATAAATATCCCATGTCTGTCAGTCAAATAAGTTTGTAAATATGATATATATGTTTGCTCACTTATAGTTTGCATTGGGTGTGGGGGATGGGCTGTAAGAAGGCTGGGTCATTATAGCCTAAGGCTTAGTTTTAAGACTAAGCCTTTTCTGCCCTTTTAATACTAAAATCTTTTTAAAACTAAGCTTTTCCCCACACCCTTGACTGTTGCATGATGTGGGGTGGTACACTCTTATGAGAAATCCCATTTATGACTCAGATAAGTGACTTTGTATCAGAGACTTCCTTATTTGTATATTGGCTTAAAGGTTTTGATTTCTACACTATAAAATGGGGCAGACCGGGGGCTTGCTCTCTCTCAGTTCCTGAAATTAGCATTGCGGAGGAGAAGCAGCCAAGATGGTGGAGTGCTGAAGGAGAAGCCAGTTTGTGCAGAGTTTGTGCAGAGAGAAGAAGATGGGGATCAGAGGTGAATAAGGCTGATAAGGTAGAAACCTTTGATTCTAGGAAAACTCAGATGAGTCAGTAGCTTTGGGAGCCCTGAATGGAAAGGGAAGTGTTTTTCCACTGTGTGTATTTCTTGCCTGCTGAGTGCAATCTAGGATTAAAGGTAATGGCCCGCCAGTTCTTGGCTTCGTTGTTTCATTACTGTCTGTCCGAATAAAACCTGAACCTGCATTGGCCAGGTGGCTGTGACGGTGGCTGTGGCTACTGGCCATACAATGTCACACCATGAGGAGCTTTAATATAATCACTAACTTGTAATATCTCCCAACTTCTTTTTCTGGCTTAACAATAATACAGTTATAGAAATAGCATTATTTTAAACAATTATTGAATGTTTTCTATGTGTCAGGCACTGTGCTAAATTATTTGGCTCATATGAACCTTTATAATACCCACAGAAGGTGAACACTACCATTCAGTCCCAGATTTACTAGTGAGGATACTGGAGCAATAAGAGGAATGACCTATCAACAGTCATCTAGCAGATTAGTGTAGGAACTAGGATAAAAATCTGGACATACTACCTCCTGAATGCTCTTAAAATTGGTGACACCCCACTCCTACACTTGTTTCCTACTCACATGTCTGACATGGCAAGACTTTCCTCAAGTGACATTGTCCAGCGTGCCCTGGAGAACTGATACTTTAGGGTTTGTGTAAAGCAAATAGTCGTGGCTACCATCACAGCCACCTCACCCGTGCAGGTTCGCATTTGATTCTGACAGTCAGTAATGAAACAATGGAGCCGATAACTGGTGAGCCATCAGCTTTAATTCTAGCTTGCACCCGACAGGCAAGTAAAAACACACACTGGGTTCCCCAACCCACTCATTCAGTGCTCACAAAGCTACTGACTTATCCAAGTTTCCTAGGATCAAAGGTTTCTAGCTCACCAGCCTTATTCACCTCTGTTCCCCAACACCTTCTCCAGCACAAACTGCTTAAACTTGCTTCTCCCTCAGCACTCCATCATCTTGGCTGCTACTCCTGGCCTCCTCCACGTGGCCTTTCTCTGCTCTCCTCTTTAATGCTAATCTCAGGAACCGAGAGAGAGCAAGCTATCGGTCTGCCCCACTTTATAGTGTAGAAATCCAAACCTTTAAGCCAATCTACAAAAAAAGGGTCTGATACAAAGTCACTTTTCTGAGGCATACTGGGGGGATTCCTCATGAGAGTGCACCACCCCACATCATCCAATCAGTCAAGGGTGTGGGGAAAAGCTTACTCTTGAAACTAAGCCTTAGGCTATAATGACCCGGCCTGCTTACAGGCTGTCCCCTACACCCAATAATATAATTATGCCCATCCCAAGCATAAGGGCAACCAATATCACCTGGCTGATGGTCTTCCATGTGAGCAGCGCCATCTTCAACAAAGTGATCATAATATATTTTATCTGCCCAACAGTGTGTCTCTTCCCAGAGAATCTACCAAAAAACCCCAAGAAACACTTTTTTTTTCTCACAAGGTAGTGGTACTTAAGACTTTAGATGCAAAAAAATTTCCTCTTTGTTCAGTTTCTATAATCTGAGGGACACCACGCTGTGATGGATCTAATGGGTCCTTTCTCAGGAACTGGCATCATCTATGCCAAATTCTTCTATATGCCTATCTCCCTCTCCCTTTAAGATATGCTCCTTCTTCTTAGAAAGGAATTAATTAGTAGTTGTTGGGCAAATGAGTTTGTAAAATTTATGTTTTTGAATTTGCTCACTTTTAATATTGAAAAATGGCACTGGGCAGCCACCCGTGTGCTTGCTCTCAGAACAGGACAGTTGATTGCAAATTGCAGATTGCATTCCTGCTTGGGAGGGGTCACTGTTTTGTTAATGTTTGCTGGAAGAGGGGTCTTTGTGGGCCCAGCCAGTTTTGCAGGGAGAGCAGAGAGAATGCAGGGGCTGAAGAAGAAGCCAGTTTGTGCAGAGAGAGAGAAAGTATGCAGATGGGGTACCAGAGGTGAGGGGCTTTTTGAGAGCTCCCCTGAGACTGATGGGGCCTTTGATTCTAGGAGGAACCGGAAAAGATTCTCCTGGTTGTGAAACCAGGGAATGTATCAGGGCTTTAGGAACCCTGAATGAAAAGGAAGTGTTTTCCCTGTGTGTTTGCTTGTTGGCCTGTGCAAAACTTTAATAAAGGAATGGCCTACCATTTTTGGGCTCCACTATTTCTTTACCATCTGCCCGAATCCTATGTGAACCTGCATGGCTATGATGGCAGCAGTCACTGGCCTTACAGTAGTTCTTGCCATGGAATGGCTGAGAATGATTTAGTTTTAGTCAGTCTAGGGATGGCAGTCTGATCTAAAATATTCCCCCTCTTATCGTAAAACCTAGTGAGAACAGGCCCATAAAGATTATGCTTCCCCAGGTGTTCAGCAAGAGACAAGATTATGTCAGCCCCTCTAACCCTAGGTGGGGGTGGAGGTAGTAGTGAGGGGGCAGTAAATGGATTTACCCTTATTATTTCTGGAAGGCTTAATATCACCTTTTTTTTTTTTTTTTTTTTTTTTTTTTTTTTTTTTTTTTTTTTTTTTTTTTTAGCGAGAATGTCTCTTCATCATGATTAGTTTAGACTAAGAGATAAAACACTCTTTGGGGAGGAAAAAAGACAGGTTTACTTGGCTGGTTTGATGAAAAAAAGTTGAAATTGGATGAGTTTGACTATAGTTCTGGGAGTTCATAGGAATATAGAAACATGAGTTCTGGCCATCAGAACAAGCCCTTATTGAGTCCATGGGGCCATGTTGGTAGTAGTGAGGTAGTGGTCAAGAAAGGACCAAGGTGAATTAAGGTTGGTCGAGGCCTCAAGGCATAGAAGAAAATATTGGGCCCCTTAAAAAAAAGAGAGAGGGACAGGGAAAATATGGTAACCATATTTTTAAATAAAAGAAATATTATGTACTATTAATGTTAAAATTGAAACCAACCTTGGTATCATTAGAAAAAAGTATAGAGTTGGGGTTTAGTGGGATCCTTCAGAAGTCATGGTACAGAGCACATGTCCGGTATGCCCGCCATTAAATCTGCCTCTGAGAAAGAAAGTAAAAAGTCCTAGAATTCAGTCATAGTATTTTCAAGGAAAATGTCATTTGGATATTGTTACTAATGGCAAAGAGTACAGTATAGGCAATAAGGCCTGGTTACAAATTACTGTGGCTAGCTAAAAAATCACCGACTTACTTAGTATAACAGTGTTTTAAATGAATGTTTTCTATGCTTGCTCATACTATTTCTTTTTGCTTTATAATTATGTATGAAAAGTACTTCTATCACTTGACATTCCAAGGAACATTTAGGAGTGTGAGGTTTAATGCTTCTTGCAAGAAGGTATAATAACCTGAGGCAAATCAATAGCTAAGTATCATCATTTGGTATGATGCTCAAATGTGTCTATGTATACTTTTGATTCAGTTTTAATATGTGTCAGTTTTAACAACATCTCTACATAAATAAATTATGTGGTGCAGCAGCATATAAAATCTTAGCTTCAAATGTTGTCATATTGACATATTGAAATAGATATTATTCAAAATTAATTTATTTTAAATAAATTTTTAATTATGACCATGAAGACATGCAGTCTTTTAGACTGTAGGATCAAAGGATACACAGAGGTTCCTAAAATTTTAGGTAGATTATGATATCAAGTTACATTATAGCATAAGAGTCTTAGTCTCATTAAAACTAATTTGGTCACTACATAAAATTTTATATTTGAATTAAAATAAGAAATTTTAGCACAGTAATCAAATATATTTTTTTATTTTTAATGTTATATATACAATTTTTTTAATTTGAAAAATAAACTTCCAAAGATTGAAAGACTTCTCTTATTGAACTAGAGTTTATGATTCTTGCTCACTGTATCTGTAATCTACAGATTCAAGACTGGTTTCTATTGACAATAGTATCTCCTCAGCAAACTCAGGATTTAGATACCTAAGCCTTGCTTGAGGTTGCCCAAGGTTCTGCCATGGTTCAGATGGATACTTCCTCAATCAGCATCTCACTTACTCTGTCATTGCTAAATGTTGCAAGACTTGTGGGATGTGTCTTATCATAGCTGTCAAATTGGGTGTTTTTATATCCTAAAAGGCTTAGAATCAAATCTGAAATCTTATTTCTGGAGATGTTTGTATATAGCTGATTGTACAATTGCATCCCTGCTCTACTGTGGTTCCCATCACCTGTAAACAAATAGGGCTTCTGGGACACTCACTGTCACCTAAAAATTAATTTACATAAAACATAATTTGTGATGCACATGACAATAAACAAAAGCGCTACTTACCCAATAATCCAACCACCAGTGATCAATCTATTTTTAAATAGATGGTGTAGTGACAAATTAGGCAAAATGTAGAAATCATGGCAAGATCCTGGGAAATGCAAACAGCTGTTTACAGTACAATGACTGTGATCATGTTCTACTTACACGCTTATGCAGTACTGGTGCCTTCTGCTGCAAAGGGATATTTATTTTGTGAAAAGAGTTTTAGTGTCTACATGAGTGTAATCAACAGTTCCCTGTACATTAGAAACACTCACTTGTTGCCAATTTCACCATCTCATACTACAAATATGTGTGTCTACTGGAGATACATTGTACATATTTACTGCTCAACCCTTACTCTTAGGTGCCATATAATTTGGGTTTTGCATTTTTTCAATTTAATTTTCTATTAGCTCAATAAAAGTGTAGCAATCATTACATGCATCATTATATAAATATATGCACACACAAATATTTACACATACGTACATACTTATATATATTGAACCTGAAAATAACAAAAGCAGTCTGACTCTAATCTTTATCTTGCATGTTACTTTATTGGGGCTACTATTAGGAATGACCACAAACTGAGAAGCTTAAAAGAAGAGAAATGTATTATCTCACAGTTTTAGAGGTCAGAAGTATAAAATCAAGGTGTCTGCAGGGCAAAACGCTCTCATGAACCCCTAGGAGAAAATTTGTTTCTTGCCTCTATAGCTTCTGGTGGCTGCAAACATTCCTTGGCTTGTGGTCACATCACTTCTATTTCTGCCTCTGTAATCACATTGGAGATTATATATATATATATATATATATATATATATATATATATATATATATATTAATCTTCATTTTTTTATATTAAAGACAAATATAAGATTTGGTAAAACTATCTATGATAAAACCCATAACCCTATACAATGAAATAAGTGAACCCCTAAAGTGCAAATTTTACTTAATAATGATGCATCAGTATTGACTCATCTATCATCTCCTGTGTGTATCTATCTCAAAAGACCCTTGTGCCTGACCAGGCAGTGGCGCAGTGGATAGAGCGTCGGACTGGGATGCAGAAGGCCCAGGTTCGAGACCCCGAGGTTGCCAGCTTGAGCGCGGGCCCATCTGGGTTGAGCAAAAGCTCACCAGCTTGGACCCAAGGTCGCTGGCTCCAGCAAGGGCCATGGTCAAGGCACATGTGATAAAGCAATCAATGAACAACTAAGGTGTTGCGATGGCAATGAAAAACTAATGATTGATGCTTTTCACCTCTCTGCATTCCTGTCTGTCTCTTCCTATCTATCCCTCTCTCTCTGTCCCTGTAAAAAAATAAAAAAAGACCCTTATATGAGACTGCATATGATTATATTTAGAGCATATCAGGATAATCCAGTATAAGCTCTTTCTCATATTACCATGTTATTTACCATATAAGGTAATAGTTGCTCTTTGTTATATAATGTAATATTCACAGTTTTTAGGGATTGAGACGTGAACATAACTTTTTGGAGGCCACCATTTGGCCTACATGTTGTTAATTTAATTATTCTCATGAAAAGGGCATACATTTTGCCAGGCTGAAACTGCAGTCCTTATCACACTAATAATGTACGCATAGCCATTTTGTATGTGCATCATTGATTTTACATTCAGCATCCTTATTAATTTTTACCATTCTTCTTTGTCTTTTTTTCTTTCTTTTCTGACTTTAAAGGAAACTTTCTAAGTTAGAAAATAGGAGCCACCAGGGAGGTAGACACAAGTGCTCTAAATGGCCAGGGTGGACTGACATTAAAGAGAATTAAGGCAGCAGCAACATCATATAAAAATATAGGAGCTGGCAGTTTAAAATCAGAGTAGAAAAGCAAGAGAGAGAAAGGAAAAGACAGATAAACATAGAGGGAGATTGGATGAAAAATACCTAGGAAAAAGCACATGTTTAAACACACAGGTTTATTTTAGAGTGAATGGTGCTGCACCCATGAAAATGCTTGCCTGGATTGCTTCCTTCTCAGCCTGGCACATATTTTCTTGGCAGAATGTGTGTCTCACACTGTGCTCTTTCTTTGTCCTTGTTTCCTAGGGTAGTGTTATAAGTAATAGCTATTGCTTTGCCATTACAAACTGGAGGAAGGAAATTTTCTTTCATTTATGGCTATCTTAAATGTGGTTGACATTTCAGCTTGTTCAACTGGTGTATCTTTTCTTTGTACCCATGATACACAAGGAGCCAGGAGCATATGCTGTGCTTTGAAGACATTCCAAAGGCAATCAGATTTACAAAATGTTTTAATCCACATGTTAGGAGTTTATATCAGAAGTGTGGATGGGGAAGCATCTGGAAAAGGACTATCAAAGGATCCCAAACACAGAAAACACCCGTAATGACACATGAAGCAAAAGGAATTCATCTAGAGCACAATCTTGCCCACATAACTATTTGGACATGCAAATTAAACAGGGCCAAATCCCGCATCTTGAAACAATCTCTTAGCCTTGCCTCCTTTCTTAACACCCTTCCTGTTTATCTCATTTAATTTACTGAGAAACCTCTGGAAGAAGTTGTTTACCCGTGCTGATGACATTTCCTATTTAGTCACTCTTTATCAGACTTCTAGCAAGCTGGTTCTTATCCCAAATTTATCAACCATGCACTTACTCATTCAACAAATATCTGGTGCCAGACAGTATACTAAGTGCTGGTATACAGCGGTGAGCAAAACATATGTGTCCACACTTATAGAACTTAACAGTCTAATGCAGCCATTTGAATGTTTTGATTTAAATATTAAAGACCCCAAAAACTTTTGTTATGCATATTATACAAATAGATATTTACTGAATTAGAAGTCAAAACATATATTTTAAAATATTATCATGGTTTGGATTAAGTTTGGGAGCAGTAATAAAGTTTTAAATTATATATATTGAATGTAGATTTTATATGAATAATGGATTGGGTATGTTGAGATTGACTTCCTGATGACATTGATAACCAAGTGACTAGAGGTACTTTGTACTGAGATATAAATAAGGTGTACATTAACAAATTTGGGAAGATATCAAGAGTTTTATATTTGATATGTTAAGATTGAGGTAAATGTGAAACATTCAAGTAGAATGTCAAATAGTGTTGAAGCTTGGGTCTGGAGCTACAAACAACATCCAGACTAGAAAAATTAAAATGTCTTACCTAGAAAATTTGCAAAGCCATGGGGAAAAATGGAGGCCCATACACTCTGTGTGCGTGTAAATCAAACTAAGATATTGTTAAATATGCTTTCTCCTACAATTTGACAAACATACTTTATAATGACAAAAAGTAAAAGCTATAATTTTTAAATTAGTAAAACTTAGCAAAAATAGCTAAGATAAATGACACAAAATATTCAAACCGTCTAAATTTCATTATTATTGTGCATGTCTGGGTATTCTGTTGAGAAAAACAACTTCTGAAGTAACAGTATAACAAACATATATGAACCTAATAAATTAGTATATATTTACTGCATACAGATTATTTGACAATCACTGTTTCTGTAATAAGACATTTAATATAATTTATGTTTGATTGTTAGTAATGTCAGATTACACTAGCTCTGTAAGTTTTATTACTTCCCTTAAATTGAATTGGAAGAAACTTCAATCTACTGATATTATAGCAACTGAAATTCAGAAATAAACCATGAATATTACATATTGTGTTAAAATTGTTAACACAGAGAATATTATTGTACACACATTGTGGTCATGTACAGCATGATTTTCATCACTTTTTAATTACTTGTTTTCCTCAAATATTCTTAATTTTTTTCACTGCTCTAAGTTTGAATATTATTTTTAAAAAACACCAAAATTAGTTTTCTTTGGGTTCAAATAATGGCTGATTGTGTTCTAATATCCTTTATGAAAAAAAATTATACTATGTCAATAATGGGCAGAAAATAGTCCATCCGAAGTTAGTTTTGGATTGTTTGTTAATCTTTTTCTTTATAGTCATGAACATGCTTTTATTTTCTGATTCTAATATCTTTATATAATTTTTTGAACATCACTTTTGTCGTGTATTTCTTATGTACTTTGTTTTAATTTAGAAAAAGTAATAATCATTTAAAAAAAATCTTTTAATAGTAAAATAGTCACTTTTATCTTTTTTCTTATCTATGTTAGTACTGCTAGTTGCAAGCCACAGATTATACCTCAAACTCTAGCTTACTGACATAAATTCAAAATCAATTTTATTCTCTCTCAAAGACCCTGATTGGCTTTCTTAGGAAAATCTTCTATTCTTTAGCTTCAGTCTTTGTTGTTGCTGGGCACTCTGCGTCCAACAGCTTTAGTGGCATTTGGTCAGCTTTTTTAATTGATTCACTAGGAGTGATTAAATTTAGTAAGTGTTTTAGCAAAATTTCTTATCTTTTGGCAGATACTAAATAAATCTTCTAAAGAATTTTATCTTTTTGGCATAGTGAGACCATACATGGCATAAAGAATCCTGAAGGATTTTCACCCAAATCACAAATTCTTTTATTTTATTTAAACCATCTATATTGGTATCATTATCATAGGCTTATCTTTGACAATATTTTAAATTATATAAAGCTGATTTTATATTTACTTTAACCCTATTAAGTATTTAATCAATATAATACTTTGTTACTTCTATCATTCAATGCTCATATGGCTGCTCACTCATTTTAGCCTCAATGCTTTGTGCTTGAAATTCTCACATAATTTTTCTATTGCCTAGTGCAAATGCCTGACTTCTTTTCCCCCCCTAATGCTAACATGATATAATTTCAACTCCCTGGAACACAGTTATGGATCAGAATTGTCAGTGAAATGATAACTAAAATTTTAGTTACTTTCAATAAGTTTAATCTTACTTTGTATGAAAGGTTCCAACTTTCTTGATAGGAGCTTACACAAAGTTGATTGAGCTGCTATCTCTATCATCTGAGGGACATTGGAACTCTGTAGAGTGATTGGAAACTGTAAACGGTCAACTGCTTATAATTTTAAAAAGGGAACTTATATGTTAATCTCTAGTGTACTCATAGCTGAATATTTTGGGAATATTTTATACACTAGGAAGACTGACAGAAGTCTTTATCATGACTTCAACATAAATAAGTATGCCAGACTAAACCTCATCTTGTTTATCCATTTATTAAAATTATTTGCCATATAGACATGCCTAATTTTTCTGAATATAATCATAAATATCTTTATTTATTATAAACTCTTTCTTAAGTTTTAGTGTAGATAAAATATTACTAGTTAATGACAAAGTTGGAGTTAAAATCCATCTAGACTACTAGCTCAGTTATCTTTCTTTAACATCATGTTTGTCATTGCACTTAGGTGGGGATGTAAACAAATGCCTATAATTTCTTTAAAACTCTTCCTATCAAAAGGTGAAAAATGGAAAAATATAACAAAGGAATTGGATGATCTAGATGAGGAGATTTTCAGGTAGAAATGCTTAAGGGGCTGCCCAGCTTCTTCAATTAACTTAATAGTAAAATTTGAGAGGAGAGAGAAAAATGAAAGAAAGAAAGAACAAAGAAAGGAAGGAAGGAAGAGGAAGAAAAGAAGGAAGGAAGGAAGGAAGGAAGGCAAGAAGAAAGGAAGGAAGGAAGGAAGAAAGGGAGGAAGAAAGGAAGGAAAGAAGGAAGGAAGGAAGAAAAAAGAAAGAGAAAAGAAGTAAAGAAAGAAAGAAAGAAAGAAAGAAAGAAAGAAAGAAAGAAAGAAAGAGAGAAAGAAAGAGAAAGTTCATAGAAAGAGTATTAAAATTTTGAGTTCAAAAATATTTTTTTTTTCTCCCAGACTCTCCTGATTGCAAAAGATGCTTGTAAGGCCAGTAGTCGAGGCCACCAACAGGGCCACCTGGCCAGTGCAGGTTTGCATTAGATTCAGACAGTCTGTAATGAAACAACAGAGCCAAAAACTGGTGGGCCATCAGCTTTAATTCTAGCTTGCACCTGGCGGTCAAGCAAAATCACACACTGGGCTCCCAAACCCACTCATTCAGTACTCACAAAGCTATTGATTTATCCAAGTTTCCTAGAATCAAAGGTTTCTAGCTCACCAGACTTATTCACCTCTGTTTTCCATCTTTTTCTCTGTGCACAAACTCTGCACAAACTGGTTTATTCCTCAGCAATTCACCATCTTGGCTGCTTCTCCTGGCCTCCACGTGGCCTTAATCTGCTCTCCTCTCTAATACTAATCTCAGGAACTGAGAGAGAGCAAGCTCCTGGTCTGCCCCACTTTATAGCATAGATTCAAAACCTTTAATCCAATCTACAAACAAGGAAGTCTCTGAAAAAAAAGTCACTTATCTGAGGCATAATGGGAGGATTTCTCATGACAGTGCACCACCACACATCATCCAATCAGTCAAGGATGTGGGAAAAAGCTTACTCTTAAAACTAAGTCTTGGGCTATAATGACCCTGCCTGCTTACAGCCTGTCCCCAACACACAATAATATAATTATGCCCCTCCCAAGCATAAGGCAACTAATATCACCTGGGCAATGGACTTCCCGTGGGCAGCGCTGTCTTTAACAAAGTGAGCATAATATATTTTATCTGTCCAACACTGCTATAATTAAATAACAGCTTCCAGGCAAAGGTAAAATCTAGGGCAACCTCCAAAAAACATGGTCTAAAGATAAAACCAAGGATTTAACTGTAAAAACCTTTCTTAAGACCTCAGAAAGTTTTAAGGGGGTACCATATAGACCCTTTTTAATAGTCAAAAGGCCCTAAGAATCTTGAGAGAACTCTCTCCACAGTAGAATTTCCAGAGAACCTAAAATAGGGCAGGACTAATCTTGAGATCTTTTTTGAAGTTCTTTTTTTTTTTTTTTGTTAAGTGGGATCAGCTTCAACTAAAAAAGGCAGATATATTACAAAGTAAAAAGAGTCCTTTGGGTTTTGGAACTATTATGGTCAGTGAGGAGACTAAAGAAAATAATCTGCTATAAAAACTACCCATGTTTCATGTAAGAGAAAGAATGACTCAAAGGGTAGAGTCAGGAGCCCAGAGGGCAGCACTAAGATTTTTGAGAGCTATTTTCAGAAATTAGGACTAGCACCATGCTGTTATCGGTGTATCTATAGTGCTTATTTCATCATTGTTTGTTCGGTGTATGGAATAACAGATAACTTATAGTTAGTTCAAGTTCTTCAGCTTAAGAGAAATTACTTAAAGATATGTAATCAAGTGACTGCACCACAAGAGCCTCATATCACCTTGACTTAAGATAGGTGATGAAATCCTGGAACTCAAGCTTAAGCCCAATAGTATTGGCCCTTTTTGGAGGCCTTATAAAGGGATGAAGTATTTTTCTTCTTAAAACAGGTAGTAAGTTTCTTCTTAAAAAAGAGGAAGGACTAGAGTGGTTTTAAAATATGTTCATGCTACTTCTGTTAAAAAAAAGAAAGGAGACTCTTCCCTCTCCCCTGAAATAATGGCTGGCCTTCATGACTTTCTTCTCACAAAAGGAAGCTGGTATCATTGGCACTGCCTGACTAAAAAGGTTAGGTTAGAAAAGGTGCCACAGCTCCTGCTAAGTTCTCTCCTGGGATACTCCTTTTTGAAACCAGTCTTTGTATCATGTGTCATGAGGCAGGTGAGGCCACATAGTATGGTCACATTTAGGCATTTTGGACTACAAACCCCAGCGTAGGTCCCAGTCAACAGCCACATTCAATCTCCCGACTTGTGAGAGCATGGGCCTGCTGTCCCAGCTGACACCAAAAGGAGCAGGGACAGAGACCTGTCCAAATTATAGATTCAAGAGCAAAAATACATGTTTCAGTTCAAGTTTTAGGATGTTTGTAACATAGCATCAAATAACTAGAATAGTCATGAAGAGGTAAGTTTATTAATTAAAAAATTGAGAAACTAGCATGGTCAATAGTGGCACACAGTGGGTAGAGCACTGACCTGGAATGCTGAGGTCACCTATTCAAAATCCTAAGGTCACCAGCTTGAGAGTAGGGTTATTGACTTGAGTGCTGGGTCATTGACATGATCCCAAGAATGACAGCTTCAGCAAGGGGACCCTGCTCAGCTTTATCCCAAAGTCCAATTCTTAGTCAAGGCATGTATGAGAATCACTCAATGCAGAAGTAAAGTGAAGCAACTACAAGTTTATGCTTCTCACTCTCTCTCCCTCTCTCACTCCCTTCCTGTCTCTCTTTCACTTTCAAAAATTAGTAAGTGTTGCGCAGATAAAATATATTATGCTCACTTTGTTAAAAATGGCGCTGCCCACATGGAGGCCTGTTGCCCAGGTGATGATATTATTTGCCCTTTCTGCTTGGGAATGGGTGTGATTGTATTAATGTGTGTTGGGGGAGGGCTTTCACACCAAAAGGTTATAAAAGAAAGAAAGATCATGTTGTTCCAGGAGAAGAGTGATTGCATGCTAGGAGGAGCCCATGCCGTAGGAGAGCAGAGTAAGACCACATGGAGACCAGGAGAAGCAGCCAAGATGGTGGAGCATTGAAGGAGAAGCCAGTTTGTGCAGAGTTTGTGTAAAGAGAAGGAGATGGGAAACAGTGGTGAATAAGGTTGGTGAACTAAAAACCTTTGATTCTAGGAAACTTGGATAAGTCAGTAGCTTTATGGGCACTGAATGAGTGGATTTTGGAGCCCAGTGTGTGTTTTTACTTGCCCACTGGGTGCAAGCTATGATTAAAGCTGATGGCTCACCAGTTTTTGGCTCCATTTTTTTATTACCAACTGTCCGAATCTAATGCAAACCTGCATGAGCCAGGCGGCTGTGATGGTAGCCGTGAATACTGGCTTTACATTTGGTGTAGTCTGTGGCAGGATTTGATACAGATTGGTATGGAGCCACCACCATTGATCGATGGAATAGAGGACTGGCTGCTGTTATGGTTTCCCATGGCTGTCCTTTAGGGGGCCATAGGCTGGCTGACTTTTACAGCCATGCATGAGGAAACTGAGAGTTCTGTGGAAGAGACTGCTGGGACCTGCAAAACGAGCAGTGGAAGGAGCTGGAGCAAACGTGAAAGAAACAGATGCCGACCCTGGAGCTGGAGGAAGCGCTGGAGGAGGAGGTCAATCAGGTTTGCGAGATTTACCTGGAAATGGAGCAGATGCTGGAGGAGAAATCACAGGTTCGTGGTTGCAGATTGCCCTGGACATTGTGGAGAGCCAGCAGCTGCAGGAGACTGAGGCTGAGGCTTTGGCTGAAGCTGCAAGGCCTGGTCAGCAGAAGGTAGCAGTGGCCCAGGGCTCAAACCCACCACAAGGAGCTGGTATTTTCAGTTCCTCTTTGGAGGATGAGGAGCATTGGTCTGGAGTTGCAATCCACAGCCTCCAGAAGGTGAGAGCCCAGCAGCAAGGAGTAGCTACGCTCCTGGTAGGTTTGAGATTTGGGGACAAAGGAGTGAAAATACTAGCCGCCATTGCCACATGCCCCTCCCTGGGACATCTGAAAAGCTGCCAGGATTTCTGGGATGAGGGAGGAGGCCTGAGACCCCATATGCGGAACTAATTCCTGGACTATGACCAGAGCTGGCGCTGGCTCCTTTGTTGGATGGACTTATGGATTTTGACCAATGTGAAATACCCTGATGGGGGTGGGGGGCAGCTTTGCTGGAGGCCCTCCTGCCCCGGGAAGCTTTTCCCATGGCTACAAAGAAGTCAGAGGACATTTTGTGCTTTTGGCAAAATGCTCAGAGACTAGTGAAGTGTACCTTTGTAATTGTTGAAATTGTATGATTTTTCATGTTGTAATTTGTGTAATGTGCCTAATTTCCTTGTACAGGGATGCCGGTGCTATAGACTGTGGGTAGTAAAGTGGACATAGGGGTGGATTGTTGGGCAGATAAAATATATTATGCTCACTTTGTTAAAGATGGCACTGCCCACATGGAGGCCTGTTGCTCAGGTGATGATTTTAGTTGCCCTTCCTGCTTGGGAATGGGCATGATTGTATTAATGTGTGTTGGGGGAGGGCTTTTGCATCAAAAGGTTTTAAAAGGAAGAGAGAGATCACATTGTTCTGGGAGAAGAGTGATTGCATGCTAGGAGGAGCCCATGCTATAGGAGAGCAGAGTAAGGCCACATGGAGACCAGGAAAAGCAGCCAAGATGATGGAGCATTGAAGGAGAAGCCAGTTTATGAAGAGTTTGTGCTGGAGAAGGAGATGGGAAACAGAGGTGAATAAAGCTGATGAGCAAGAAACCTTTGATTCTAGGAAACTCAGATAAGTCAGTAGCTTTGTGAGCACTGAATGAGTGGGTTTTGGAGCCCAGTGTGTGTTTTTTCTTGCTTGCTGGGTGCAAGCTAGGATTAAAGTTGATGGCTCACCAGTTTTTGACTCCATTGTTTCATTACTGTCTGTTCGAATCTAATGCTAACCTGCCCTGCATGAGCCAGGCGGCTCTGATTGTGGCCGTGGCTACTGGCATTACAATAAGTAAACAAAAAATGAAGGTTTACTTATATAGTAGTTCATGCAAAAAATAAAAATAAAAATAGACATACTTTAGTGCCAAGTATGTTAGGAATAATTATATATTATAATATTTTTCAGTTTTATTGCCTTCTCAGTCAAAATTAGATCATTGAGGGCAAAGCTTAGGTCTTACTCACCAATGGTCCTGTAGCACTAAACAGTTCCTGCAACACTGCAGCTACTAGGACAAAGAAGACTTTGCTCTTAGAAGCTTACACTTTACTGAAAAGAGAGAATATAATGGGAGGGAGGAAGAAAAGAAGGAAGGAAGAGAAAGAGAAAGAGAGAGAAAGAAGAAAAGAAGAAAAGAAGGAAAGAAAGATAGTTTCACCTAGTGTTAAGTTCCATGAAGACAATGTCAAATGTTGACTTGATAAAGTGTCTGGTTGTAGTAAAAGCACCAGTTTTTTCAGATGGTCTTCACTAAAGCTCAAGTTTTAAAAAATCATGTATAAGAAAAGATCATTGATAGTTTTTAAATTTACCATTTGATCAAAAGATGCAAATGCAATAACAAACATCATTGAAATAAATCTTCAAGAAGTCATGATCTTCAGGAGATGGGAAAGGTACTCCTGTATCAGCAAATGAATCCTCTACCTATGGCCAGATTGAACACAGCCCTGTGTGGATTAATCTGAGCTCAGGCTGCATATTCATTACTCCACAGATCCTTTCCAGCTCACAGGACAATGAGGAAATGAACTGAACTTGGAATTATCTGAAGTCTCAAATAAAGAAGTCATAGCTTGGTCTAGCCAGACATCTTCAAACTTTTTATAAAAATGGCCCACTTTTGTGGTGCTAGTCAACCTGGTCCCTACCGCCCACTACTGGGCATTCCAGCTTTCATGGAGGGCCAATTGTGGTGCCGTTTGGTTGCTCCACTACTGTCTATCATGAAAGCTGGAACACCTACTAGTGGGAGGTATGCACCAGGTTGACCAGCACTGCAAAAGTGGGCCATTTTTATAAAAATTTTGAAGACATCTGGTAGGCTTTTGGAAAAAAGGAGCCATTTCATTAGGCACTGAGTGGTTGCATCTGTTTTTCTAGAATTTCAATCACACATCAGCCTGTACTAATTTTGTCCCTGCAGTACGCACTTAGCCAAAGTAAGAGTCATAAGCAGCTGGGGTAGCAGCCTCAATAGTAGCCCATCTCCTTAAAGTGCAGAGAGTAGTCTTAATCTGATCCATGAATGAACAGAAACAGTTTATTCAGTAAGAATTTGTTAGTAGACTACAGTGTCCATAAAAAGGGAATCAATAATTCCACTCTGTTGTTTGACCATTTTGAGAGGGATTTATTAAATTATGGGTGTCTGTAACGCCAGTAGCCACAGCCACCATCCCAGCCGCCTGGCCCATGCAGGTTCACATTGAATTAGAACAGACGGTTCTAATGGGATTCCTCATGAGAGTGCACCACCCCACATCATGCAATCAGTCAAGGGTGTAGGAAAAAGCTTAGTTTTAAAATTAAGCCTTAGGCCAGTGGTTCTTAACCTTTTTTGAGGTACCCAACCCACCAGTTTCATATGTGCATTCACCAAACCCTTCTTTAGTGATAAATAAAATATAATTTTTTTTTCCAAATTCAAGACATAGGTATTTGTTTTTTTACTGGTGCACAAAATGAGCCGTGCATGAACATCACCTTGCTCAAAGAACAAAGCCAACAAAGTGCATGAACTCACAACAAATTACGGTATTACTTTATTCTGGCCTCTGCGGCAGAGGCTTCTCCGAACCCCTGAGACCAACTCATCGAAACCCTAGGGTTCGATAGAACCCAGGTTAAGAACCACTGCCTTAGGCTATAATGACGCTGCCTGTCCACAGCCTGTCGCAAGCAAGAAGAGCAACTACTATCACCTGGGAGATGGGTTTCCATGTGAGCAGCATCATCTTTAACAAAGTGAGCATAATATCTTTTATTTGCCCAACAGTGTCACAGTCTAACAAATGCATGGATGCTTTGCCTAAAAACAAAAAAGTATGATTCAAAATCCTACCATATCAGAAATAGTCAAAGGACTTGGTTGATGTTTGGAGTAGAGAAGAGGATTTTGTAGACTGTTTGAAGGATGAAATATGCCTTAAAATATGTTGAACATGGTTATGATCTACAGCCTAATTCAGCAAACTATGGAAATTGGGCCAACTGGCTGGCCATGTATTTGTATAAACAAAGTTTTATTGGAACAAAGCCATATTCTTTCACATTGTGTATTGCCTATGGCTACTTACTCTCTACAACAGCAAAGCTGAGTAATTGTGATAGGGACCATATGTTCTCCAAAGCCTAAATATTTATTTTCTGACCCTTTAAAGAAAAATATAATAATTTGTGTTTGTGAGTTAGAGTGATATAAATGTAAACTTAGAACTGATGGATAAAAGTTACATTAGGTAAAATTTTTGCCAAATAAAACAAGCTTTCTAGTAATTAGTGCCATACTAATATTAAATGGGCTGCCACTTGTGAAAGGAAGTATTACGTCACAAAATATATTTAAGACACAGCTAGATGATACATAGAGTATTCATATGCTGACAGATCTTGCCATCTTTAAATTCATCTCTTCTTGTCATTAGTTATTTACCAAGTCCTATAATGTTGCTATTTTTTTCCCCAAAGGTCTTGCTGATTCACGTGGTTCCTTCTATTTCCACACTTGTTATTGACCAGGCCTTTCTCCACCCTACACAATAATTTATATTCTAATTAGTGTCTTTGCCTCTAGTTTCTCCCATTTGAATCTTTCCTACAAATTATGTTTTAGATTAATATTTCTATGTAGTACTTTGCCTTTGATACCCCTCCATTTAAAATTATCAATGGTTTTGCCTTTTGTCTATAGGGTAGTATCCTTTTAGACTTCTTTTTCTTTTTTTTACAGAGTCAGAGAGAGTCAGAAGACTCCCTTGCTCGAGGCAGTGACCTTGGACTCAAGCTGGTGAGCTTTTGCTCAAACCAGATGAGCCCACGCTCAAGCTGGTGACCTCAAGGTCTCGAACCTGGGTCCTTCCGCATCCCAGTTCGATGCTCTATCCACTGTGCCACTGCCTGGTCAGGCCCTTTTAGACTTCTATTCATATCTTTTTACCATTGGTCTTGACCACTTTTTTCAACTTTATCATTTATACTCTCTTCCAAGAATACTGGCATCAAAGAAAAGAAAGGAACTAGTTGTTACCAAACATTTTCTTCATACTTTTGTTTTGAATTATTTTATATCTTTTTACCAGTTTATTTTCAGACTTTTCCAAAAATTGCCTCTGAATCTGTATAGTTTTTTGTTCACCACAAATTTGGCTCAGCACATATAATGTTGTCTGGTTATTTACTTTATAAGTGCTCATCTCAGGTGGAATCTCTTGGTCCTATACTTAGAAAGGAGACCCCTGGTCCTGTATTTGCAATTGTTACTGAACTGAAGGGGTTTGTTTACACACACACATACACACACACATATAGATATCTATACATATGTGTGTAAACGATATCTATATATCTATGTCTATATCTATATATACCTGTTCATATAAAAGCCCAATGAGATAGAATCAGGTGTTTTAAGCAAAGAAAGTAAAAGATTACTTTTAAAGAAAATAGCCTCAAATCCGAAGGCCCAGGTGAACCAGTGTTCTAAAATTTGGCTCCCCAGTGGCTTCTAGGGAATGAGTTTTTTGGGGACTAAGGGATTAAGGGTCAAGTTTAGTTTCATGGGTTCCACTGAGTGGTCAGTGCTAAGCTAAGGGGTAGTTGATCAGTGCATCTGGTCCTGATGTCAGCCACAGCATCGCTCTATCTGGGGTTGAAAGGGTGTGGTTGGTGGGGTTGTTCTGCTTCTCTGAGTTTGGAGCTGAAACACAACTGAGGCCTAAATGTTATCTCTTATTTGACTAAACCTAGGTCTCTGGTCAACAGAGCTGAGACTTTGTTTCTAAAATTATCTGATGCTGATCAAAACCTCATTGTCTTGAGAGCTAATGATTAAAGAAGTGGACATGCAAAGGAGAAGGAGGTGGTTGAGTCACAGTGCTGGATGAGGCCAGTATAAATCAAAAAATAAAAAATAAAAAAGGAAAGGAGAAAAGGTCATATTAAAGAAGTTTTTGCATGGTTACAGAATGAAGGTTCTTAATTCAGTAAATGAAATTGAGGCTCTTAGTCCTACATGGTTTCAACTTCACTGTATTTGGCAGGGTACTCTAGCCAGAGAAACTACATAATAAATATTTGTAGATAATGGCAGAGTATCTTCTGAAAGAGAAAGCACTAAATTGAATATTTTTTGCAGGGTTTTATCCTTTCTACGCCCTTATGGAAAACTTCTTTAGCTCAGGAAAATTAGTATTAGAATTCCCCCTTATTTTTCCAGCTATAACATTCATTAGTTGCATCAAATTAGTTTAGCCTCTTCATGCCTGTGTATTCCATTTGTAAAACAGATATAATAATATGTAGCTTGTAGAGATATTGTGAAGCACAATTACTATTTGTAAAGTGCTTTTCAGCAACCTCAGAGTCATAGAAATGTAAAATAACCTTAATTTAAAATTTAAAAATATGTATGCATAATTATTCATTTAATAAACACAGATAGACTGTCTATATAAATTTACATGTATGAACCTGGTTTGCAATATTAAAAATTTGTTTTTTCTTGGAAATAGACTTTACTTATTTCTGACATTTTGCATTTGCATTTTGATATCCTCTTCTAACAATGACTATTTATATGATTCATGTGGGTCAGTAGTTTTTAACCTTGGCTGCACATTATTATGTGCTTTATAAATATACTGATAGAGAGTTTTAGAGCACACTAATGATCAAACTGCACCAAATTAAATAAACTCTCTGGTGATAGGGAGCCCAGGTATGGGAACTTTTAAAAAATTCTCAGGTGATTGCAATATCAGTCAAGACTGAGAATGACTATATCTGTCTCAATGCGCATGTACATTATCATAAAACCTGCTTGATGAAAATATTCATCTATAATGTATTTAAATATATTTTGATTGACATTTTGAATTGCATGATGAGTTTGTACTAAAAGACCTCAAAATTCCCTTTTGGCCATAATGTTCAATGAATCTATGATGTCCTTTTTGAACTTGTCAGACAGAATAACATAGAACCATGCTGGTAATACTCAACTATTACTTATTGAAGGAATAGGGGTGTTTACTCTTCATTTCACATATTTATATTTGTCTACTTGTGCACATCTATATATCAATGAAGAATGTGTATATATAACTATATATAATGAATCATATAATACACTTCACAATTACATTGGTTTAATATGAGAAGTAACATTCAATAAATTATCTTTTCTTTTTAATACAAGTTGGTTTTTAGTAGTCACTAGGTTAATTGCTACATCTTTTTTCTCTGCTATCAGGGTATGATGAGGAATTCATTTGCTTTTAAAATAAGGCTTGAAAATATAATTAGGCAAGTAAAACTTATTATAAAAATTGTATTTATGTATGAAAAATCTATTTTTTATTTTCAAGTCTTATATTCCATTTTCAAGTAGATTTTTGAAAGTTGGCTTTAGGCTCTATATTTACATTAACATAAGTAGAGAGACATAGGTATAGGTATGTGCATGAGTAACTAAAATAGACCATTAAAAGTCTGTGACTTTTTCCAATTAATGAATCTTAAGAATTCCTTTCACACTTATTTGATGCATGAAGGGGTCAAGACTTCAACTGGAATATGACCAATTAAAAATCAGCTACTAGTTTTTCAACTTACATTTCAGAGTGAACAGAAATTTGAATTCTATTTTTTTCTTTTTTTCTGTGTGTGTGGCAGAGACAGTGAGAGTCAGAGAGAGACAGACAGACAGGAAGGAAGAGAGATGAGAAACCTCAGTTCTTCGTTGCAGCTTCTTAGTTGTTCATTGTTTGATTTCTCATATGTGCCTTGACCAGGGGGCTACAGCAGACTGCGTGACCTTGGGCTCAAGCTGGTGAGCCTTGCTCAAACCAGATGAGCCTGCGCTCAAGCTGGCGACCTTGGGGTCTCGAACCTGGGTCCTCTGCATCCCAGTCTGATGCTCTATCCACTGCGCCACCACCTGGTCAGGCCAAAAACTTGAATTCTGATGTTTAAAAATGTAGCTCTTGTTCATCCCAAGGTAAGTAAGTATATTCATTTCAAATACTTCACATTAAAAAAAAAATGCACTTTTTGCTCCCAAGGCAGGAAAACTTAACTTTCTACTTTTAGGCACAATATTATTTCTTTTCTTTGGCATTTTTTCTTGATACATGATTTAAAAATTCAAAGTTCTTAGCCAGAAGTGTACAGGATTTAATAGAATACTTTCTGAGTGATCACAGATTATGATCACAGTTCCTAATTATTCATCATGACATTTAAAACCAATCTACCTGCTTTGGTTGGGATAGCATTATATCGTGATGTTTTGATTTGCTAGAGATGACATCTTTCTGCCCTTGCTACATTCTGTTAACAACCTGACCAGTATAGCCTAATTTTTTATTTGATAACAATTAAGAAAATGGAAATACAGCTCTAATCCAATTGCTGATGAATGATATGAAACCATGGTTCATCATCATACAGTGATCTAAAACAACAGAAAAGAGAAAACGGATTGCAAGGGTACTGATACTTGCTGAACTGTTTACATGATTAATGCTGTAATAATGTTTGCATTTTTATTGTCCCACATCATTTATATGTGTTGAGCTTTTCTTATGTATGAATAGAAACAACCTTGATATTGTAAGATGAAAAGAAGAACAACTCAAAGAAAAATCCCTCAATAATAATGTAATAGTATCCTAGTATTGTCTATATAGCAAGCAGGTCATTTCTAAAAAAACCTGCTCACAAAAATTAGGGGAACAGGGAATGTGCAGATACTGCAATACTTTCAGCCTTTTGTATAGGGCATTTTCACCAATAAAATAAAGGTTGGTTTTGCATTTCATTTGCATAATTCAACAACTTTCTTTGACGTGTAGTTTGCTTTTCTGATGTTCTTGTTTTATAAAAAATATCAAATGCTTCTTTTTTAAATTGTTTCATATTCATTTTGAAATATCCCCGAACTTTTGTGAGAAGTAGATTTTAATTCTAAGTTAACTTAGTTTTAAAGACACTATTTGAATTGTTGGAATATTTTCTTTCAAATAGCAGAAACTCACTTTATATTTTCTCTCACCGAATAACTGAACTGTTTTCAAATTTAACCTGTTATAGTTTAGTTCCTTATAAAGCCAATAAAATAGTCCATTAAGTGTTAATAGCACTGTATCCTTAACAAATAGTTAATCATTCCTCTTTAATAATGTTTTATTATTAAAATAATAAAGGAATATTTTGAAGCAATGGTAAATAGTGCTTAATTCATAAAACTATTATTCTCTAAAATGAATAATAATAAAAAAACTATGATAGTTAGCTTTCTGTCACTTTTTTACCCCTGATCAACCTCAGACAGAAAACTATTAACTGTGTATTTTGTCCTCACATCAGTTCATGGCTTTACTGTGATTTAGCACTGTTGGAATGTTTTCTTAGGATAGAGATTTTCTCTATGACAGTTACTTATGTAGAATATACTCTCAGAAATATAATAATGAGTGAAAGTTTTAACAGCTGTAATGCTCCTGCTCTAGGCTGCTGAATTTACATTTTCAGGTTGTATTTCTTACAATTTTGTTCAGTTCCTCTATCACACTCCAGGTAGTTCTTGAATTCTATGTTGTGCAAAACCATAAATGTTTCTGAGTGTCATAACATTTGCAGAGCTGAATTGGAGACATATTTATGTACTAAAGCAAGTTCTTTTTTTTTTTTTTTTAGATTTTATTTATTCATTTTTAGAGGAGAGAGAGAGAGAAGGGGGAGAGGAGCAGGAAGCATCAACTTCCATATGTGCCTTGCCCAGACAATCCCAAGGTTTCAAACCCATGACTTCAGTTGTCCAGGTTGACACTTTATCCACTGTGCCACCATAGGTCAAGCATAAGTATTATCTTTTTAATTGAACTCAAATATAGCAAATGCCATGTATATGTGCTAATGTATAAAAGCTTTCATTCCTGTTGCTTTGAAAGACTCAAACATGTTTCTGGACTTTTTAACATCTTCCCTCCCCACTCCCTTTTTCTTTCTTGTAATTCTGCTGATTTTTGATACTCTTAGAATAAGAAGTCTGTTTAGTGTGAGAATGTAAATCCCTTCCAGACACTACTCTGAAAGAAGCTAAATATGCTCCCTGGAAAGGAAGCACTACTCACTTCAAGCCAAAGAAATGACAGTTATGGAAAAGGCAGGCTGGAAATGACATAGATTTGGCTATGTTTTACTCCCATGAATGCAATCTTTATAAATAGGGAGGACTGACAATGTCGACAAACCTCTCCGTGTTATATCTGTGGCCTGTTGAGAGACAATAGCAACAGGAACAATCTGGCATTGAGCTACCAGAAAGGGGTGGTTGTGTATGAGCAAAGGCACTGACCATGATTCAAAAAGGCAGAGATGTGAACTGTGCCAGGTTCTGCAGAGAACAGCTGTGGCTCTGAACCCAAGGATAATATATCCCTGTTGGTCAGCTCAGTCAAGCCTCAAGCACACCTATGATCATTCCTCTCAAAATGGAATTGTTAACTGTTAGTATTGGGGACCTATCCTAGAATTACAGAGTTTTGGCATGTTCACATTGGCAGACCAGGATTAGACTCCAGGCATGCTTAACTCAGAAATAGTTTTAAAATAAATGTCAATGCTACAATGCAATACTATAAACATTCAAGAATTTCTTTATATAATATGTACTTGTGGCTTTTTAACACAGAAAAAAAGATAAAATAATTATCTAACAATAACGCAACAAATATGTATTGAGTATATAAGTATATACTCTGTGCCAAGCCATTGAATAGTTTCTGGGATTGGGGAATGAACATCAAGTGACTCAGTTTGGATTTTATTCTACTACTTTCTCTAACACACAACTATCATAATTAGTGGCCCTTCTGTAATGCTCTTCTCAGGACATTGTTCGGGACCACAGCCACTGCCTTACCTAACTGTTTGGTAAGAGTGTGGAGTAGCACATAAAAAAATTGGTGAGTATATGTAGAGACATTAAATACTTATATGTCAGTCTATATCTAACTGTATCCTCTATGAGAGATGAAATTGCCATTGGTGAGACTTCTCAGATCAGGTGTTAGAAACTTAATAGGAAGAATACCTCCTTATCCACATCCTCTCCAACACTTGTTATTTCTTTTCTTATTGATAATAGTCATTCTAACAACATGTATAATGTTGTTAAGCAATGTCACCCAATACATTTATTTATTTATTATTTATTTATTACAGAAACAGAGAGAGTCATAGAGAGGGATAGACAGGGACAGACAGACAGGAACGGAGAGAGGTGAGAAGCATCAGTCATTAGTTTTTCGTTGCCGTTGCAACACCTTAGTTGTTCATTGATTGCTTTCTCACATGTGCCTTGACCCTGGGCCTTCAGCAGACCGAGCAACCCCTTGCTGGTGCCAGCGAACTTGGGTCCAAGCTGATGAGCTTTTGATCAAGCCAGATGGGCTCCCGCGCTTAAGCTAGTGACCTCGGGGTCTCGAACCTGGGTCCTCCGCATCCTAGTCTGATGCTCCATCCACTGCACCACCGCCTGGTCAGGCAAATTTATTTTTTAAAGAAAAAGAATTCAATAGGCAGTCTTGTTTGAAGTGGACTTGTCTATAACATCTACACAAGAAAAGCAAATAAAAGGAAACATAATTTTGGCAATATTTAGTTATAACTCTAAGTATGCACATAAGCAAAATACAAAATGTTTCATGTACCATGTAATAGATAACAGATATACAGAGATATAGAGAACTAAGACAAGCGCTAGTGATAACAAAGAAGTGGATTATTTATTTATCAGCATGATTCCCAGTGCATGGACTAAATATTTCTTCAATTTATTTAGATTTTTCAAGTTACATATGAGTTTGAGATTGCTTTCTATTCAGATTATGCTTCACATTTCTATATTTAATAAATTCTAATTGTGATAAATTGATACAAATAACAATGATAAAATTAGAAATTATAAATATTGTATAAGCCCACCCAGGATCCTTATTTAGAAATGATGAAGTTCTGAAGGATTTAAGTAGGAGAAATTCTGGCAAATTGCAGACAACACCAATTTAATGAAGTAAAGACCAGAAGTAGGCATGCACTATCAGTTTATTCAGGAAATAATTATCAAGCACTTTTTATAAGTTATTCTAGGCCTGGAGGTAGAGAAGTCTGCAAAATGGGCAAGGTTCCTGCTCTCATGGTACTTACAACCTAATTAATAGAAGGAAGGTGGTGATAATTAAGCACAAAAGAGGAAGTAAAGAAGAATATGTATTTTATTAATGAGTGCTATACAGAGAAGTAAAATAAGCAATGTACTAGATTGAGAAAGAGAGCTACTTAAGGTCAGAAGATCAGGGATTTTCTTTACAAGAAGGTGAAGATTAAGTGAATATCTAGCCATAAGAAAAAGCTGAAGGTAGAACATTCAGAGAATGCAAAGATCAGGAAGAGAATCAGAGGAAAGAGACAGCCAGGGAAAAAACTCAGGGTAGATACAAGCTTTGAAGAAAAAAGAGAACAGGCATAGCTAGAATTTAAGAGATAAGAAAAGAGGGGAATGAGATTAAAACAGACAGTGTTGGGCAGATGAAATATATTATGCTCACTTTGTTAAAGATGGCGCTGCCCACGTGGAAGTTTTAAGAGTAAGCTTTTCCCCACACCCTTGACTGATTGGATGATGTAGGGTGATACATTCTCATGAGGAATCCTCCCATTATGCCTCAGATAAGTGACTTTGTACCAGAGACTTCCTTGTTTGTAGATTGGATTAAGGGTTTGGATTTTCTACACTATAAAGTGGGACAGAACGAGAGCTTGCTCCCCTTGGTTCCTGAAGTTAGTATTAGAGAGGAGAGCAGATTAAGGCCATGTGGAGGAGAGGAGAAGCAGCCAAGATTGTGGAGTGCTGAGGAAGAAGCCAGTTTGAGCAGAGTTTGTGCTGGAGGAGATGGGAAACAGAGGTGAATAAGTCTGGTGAGTTAGAAACCTTTGATGCTAGGAAACTCGGATAAGTCAGTAGCTTTGTGAGCACTGAAAGAGTGGGTTTTGGAGCCCAGTGTGTGTTTTTGTTTGCCCACTGGGTGCAAGCTAGAATTAAAGCTGGTGGCTCAGCAGTTCTTGATTCCATTGTTTCATTACCAACTGTTCGAATCTAATGCGAACCTGCATGGGCTGAATGGCTGTGATGGTGGCCTTGGCTACTGGCTTTGCACAAACTGGCTTCTTCCTCAGCATTCCGCCATCTTTGCTGCTTCTCTTGGCCTCCATGTGGCCTTAATCTGCTCTCTTCTCTAATACTTCAGGAATAAAGAGAGAGCAAGCTCCCAGCCTGCCCCACTCTATACTGTAGAAATCCAAACCCTTAATCCAATCTACAAACAAGAAATTCTCTGATACAAAGTCACTCATCTGAGTCACAATGGGATTCCTCATGAGAGTGCACCACCCTACATTATCCAATCAGTCAAGGGTATGGAGAAAAGCTTACTCTTAAAACTAAGGTGTAGGCTATAACGACCCAGCCTGCCCACAGCCTGTCCCCCAAAACACATTAATATCAACGGACTTGCATGAGGGCAGTGCCATCTTTAACAAAGTGAGCATAATATATTTCATCTGCCCAACAGGTGCCCTAGGGAAAAATCCCTGAGTGGGTGAAAGTTCAAGGGCCTCTCTGACCCTGTACTAGAAATAGTGGGTGCTAGAAACAGCAAAACAGCAGGATAAGATTCAGCAACAGAAAAGGTTTAGGCTCTCAGAACAGAGATTAGGAATCAGCATGTTCACCCCCTGAGAACTTCAGCTTCCTTGAGTGATTTGTACTGGCTAATAAATATATGAGTAAGGCTGGGGACAGGGCTTCAGTCCTTTGGTCTGCTGACTGGGACTGTTTTGTCCCCTCGGCCCTGTAAAGCTAGTAATTGCGGCCACCATCACAGCTGCCTGGCCAGTGCAGGTTCGCATTAGATTCGGACAGTCAGTAATGAAACAATGGAAACAAGAACTGGTGAGCTATCAGCTTTAATTCTAGCTTACACCGGCGGGCAAGTAAAAACACACACTGGGCTCCAAAACCCACTCATTCAGTGCTCACAAAGCTACTGACTTATCTGAGTTTTCTAGAATCAAAGGTTTCTAGCTCACCAGACTTATTCACCTCTGTTCCCCATCTCCTCCTGCACAAACTCTGCTCAAACTGGCTTCTTCCTCAGCACTCCACCATCTTGGCTGCTTCTCCTGGCTTCCATGTGGCTTTAATCTGCTCTCCTCTCTAATACTAACCTCAGGAACCAAGAGAAAACAAGCTCCTGGTCTGCCCCACTTTATAGTGCAGAAATCCAAACCTTCAATCTAATCTATAAACAGGGAAGTCTCTGATCCAAAGTCACTCATTTGAGGCAAAATGGATTGCTCAGGAGAGTGCACCACCCTACATCATCCAATCAGTCAAGGGGGTGGGGAAAAGCTTACTCTTAAAACTAAGCCTTAGGCTATAACTACCTGGCCTATTTACAGCCTATACCCCACAGCCAATAATATAATTATGCCCATCCCAAGCATAAGGGCAACTAATATCACCTGGGTGATGGGCTTCCATGTGGGCAGTGCCATCTTTAACAAAGTGATCATAATATATTTTATCTGCCCAACAGGCCCCTTCGAGCATTTCATCTGGTCTCTGAGGAGTTCATTGATGCTGCAACATGTGGTGCCCTGTGTGAGGAACGGGAACCCAACAACAGGTTTGCTACTCCAAGTAGTTCATTGTCAGCATGACATAACCCCAATAAAATTTTAAAAAATAAAAAAGAAGAAAATTGGTAAAGAACTTAGACTTTATTCTAACTACATTAGTATCCATAAAATGATTTAATGCAGGGGGAGAAAAAGATCCAGTTAAATGAAAATAATTGGCTTCTGTGTTTTGGTTTAGAGGTAGTGTCGGGTTGGGGCCACTTCAGGGCCAGAGTGGAGGAAAGATGTCAGTTAGGAGATGATGGTGACTTACCCACAGGTCATTTAGAAAAAAAATAGAGAAGAGTGAGATTTAGGATATGATTTGAAGATGGGTACAAGTCTTGGTCTTTTTTATCAATAATTGGTTCAATGAGTGGAGTTAGGTTAAGAGGAAAGAGAAAAAGCAAAGCTGTGTCTTAAACTATATGGTTTTGTATTCTACCTGCAAACAGACTTTGGTTCCACACTGTTTCTGGTATAGCTTATAACTTTGTTCACTTCATCTATTCACTTACTCCCTTTTAACTTCTGTTCCCAACTCCTTAAAGCTTCTGTTGGCATTTCAACCAGCAGCCATACAACATGTCAAATTGTTCTCTGTTATGTTCCTACATAACTCTGCATAGGGAATGAGCCCATTTATCTTCTCTAAGGAAACATACTGTTCTTCAGGGAAAGCACTGATTTATTGACTGAATTAAAGCAGGGAGGCCATTATCCTAGGAATCAGCATTCTAATTTATATTTCCTGAATTCCTCTGGGGGAAATAAAAGGAAACACTCAAACTGAAGATAAAGAGAATAGCACAAAAGGTCATTCATTTTTGCTCTCTATTGTGAATTCCCAAACATATTCTGGACATACTGGGACATGAATGAGACATAAAAGCTGTATATATTTTATGAAATATAATATGTAATGGATTGTTTATATTAAACTATATAATTGGGGAGAAAAATAAGAGCAAGCATGTGCAATGTTTCTCAGGTGAAAAGAATGAGTTTACAGTTAGGCAAAATTTCTGAATAAAATGCAGTGCTTCATACGATGTGTATAGATAGCATTATCTTTCAATCTCCGATGCTAATGGGATAATTTTCATAATTCCTGCTTATGGCTAGAACATTGACTACATAGAGCAAAAACTGCTTTCACTTGCCACTTTTAATTTAAATCATTTTGTTAAAGGAAGCTCTCAGCCTCCAGGTATCAACTATATTAGCTAGCTAATTTAAGAGTATCTTTGAATATCAGAAGTGACTGAAAAAATTTAATTAGGGGTACCTATTTGTATTAAAAAGAATGTGTGATAAGTATTCCAGGTACAGTATTTATATACTTGTTTAGAAGAGACTAGACAGTAAAGAAACTAAGCTAAAGTGACAGATAATAACTAAAGTAAGTAATAATAATAATAAAAAAACTATGTCTGGTAATATGAAAGTCAGTGTAGAAATATCCACCCTTTTCAATGACTGTTACAGGTCAATTTTTAGAAAAAAATGAGTAAAACATAATGTACTTTTCCTTTTATAAAAATTGTCTAATATTTGTGTGTAATCATTATGTGTTCACAGTCCTCTGCCATTTAGATTTTATTAAAAACAGGTCCAAAGTTTACCTATGTTCTTTCCTGTAGCTTTATTATACTATATAATGTACTTTATTATACTATATAATGTATACTCTATTTCTATACTATAAGGTAAAATAAAATGTACTATTTAATTTGCTTTATTCGCCTGCTTTGCTTTTAATCCCTAAAGGACATGCTAATAGTTTAGATAAAGTACCTGTTCGTGAGCCTTAAACTAAAAGAAATCTGGGCAATGCTACAGAGTCTGAGAGTCTCTTTCTAAACCAGAGGTTAATCACACTATTTCAGCATTCTGTTATGCTCATTCTCTTCATTCTCTTATCAAATTTGAACAATATACAGTCTCTGTGATGTCTTTATTGAGAACATTGTTTAAATTAAAAGCCTGAAGTTTTCCTTCTAAATTATTTTCGAAGCAAATTTTCATAGTACTAGTGTACTTTCATTATAGCTAGATGTGTCAATATGGTGGATGTCTATAATACATAACTTTTATCTGTTATAGTCATTGTATATTGCAAAGTGATAAATCATTCAATATTACTTACTGTTGAGTTGCAAAGTGATAAATCATTCAGTATTACTCACCGTTGAATTGTTGAGAAAGCTGTCTCATTTACTAATAAAGTGTGTGAATTATGAAGGTTTTTTTTTTCTTATAGATGTTCTTATCTTAAAATACTCATTATATAATTTCAAGAATGTATTAATTAAAAGATATGCTGCCTATTTCACACCAGTTTTTCAGGATAATAGAAACACTATCCCCTTCGTTGTGTATACTAATTGTGAAAGGGGTTCCAACTCCAAATACGTCACAACTTTTGCTAATAGTAGAATATTTTATGCTATGGTTAAACTCAAATAATGAGATTCAGCGATGCACTCTCTAAATGCTTTTTCAGAAAAAAAGTGTTATAGTTCTGGACAATTCAGACTCAGTTGGAGAAATGCCACTGGCTGTTTGGGAAAGTAAGGACCACAACAAAGAGGTAAGGCAGTGGCTGTGGTCTCTAACAATGTGCTGAGAAGAACATTACAGAAGGGCTACTAATTATGATAGTAATCACTGCCATTTATTAAGCCCGTACTTTGGGACAGGTGTCCTGTCGTGCTTCCAAAAGCATCCAAGCTCCATCAGCTTTTATGCAGACTCCTCCACTGGCATGCTGACTGGCCTTCCTAGTTCTAAACTTACCTTTCTATAGCTTAGTCTCCTCATTGCAGCCACAAACACAATTTTTTTAAAGAAAAAACTTCGATCACACAACTTCTTATAACACATCAGTAGCTTCACACAGCTCTGAAAATAAATTTAACCTTTCTACAATACCCTTGGAAGTTCTGCATGATCTGGCCCATGCTCCTCTCCCTGACCCTATTCTGCTCTGCTCCTCCCTCCCTGGACTGCCTTCTGGTATTCAGATGTGGCCCTGTGTCAGCAAAGGCTCTCTGCTCTTGTTGGCTTTGCCTAAGAAGCCCTTCCTTTGGCTCTTTGCTTGTCTCCTTCTCATGCTTTGCACCTCAACTCATACAGCACATCCAAAAGTGAAGCAAAGGCAGCCCTTCTACAACTCAAGTTTTTTATATTTGAAAGCTCATGACCTTTCTAAAACATCACATTTTCATAGCACACAAGAAGATTGGAGGGATAACATATAGAAGTCTTGCATATACTTTTCAAATACTGTTTTATTTTAAAGGTCTTATGGGTCAGGGGTGATAAGTTCAAATGTGAGGTGATGCCCAGTGTCAGACCTTGAACCTTTTATAGCAGAGCAAGAGCACCCTGACGTCAGCAGTCTGGGACCCACGCAGGCTACTAGAGAGGTGTATGCTGCATGTCATAGTGAAACGTTCCCTGTAGTGTATACAAACTACTTGACCCCCACCAAGTGGACAGCTGGTTCAAATGACTCTATTACTCTGCTTATCCTCTTCTTGAAGAGATGTCACAAATGCAGTCCAATCAGAACAAAGTCCCCACTTAGCATTCTTTCTTTTCTTCTTTTCTTTTCCAAGTGAGAGGAAGGGAGATAGTGGAAAGACAGACTCCAGCATGTGCCCTGACCAGGGTCTACCTGGCAACCCCCATCAGGGGCTGATGCTCTGTCCATCTTGGGCCATGCTTGGCAACCAAGCTATTTTTAGCACCTGAGGCAGAGGCTCCATGGAGCCATACTCAGCACTGGGGCAGATGCACTCAAAGCAACTGAGCCATGTCTTCAGGAGGGGAAGAGAGAGAGAGAGAGAAGCAGAGAGAGGGGAGGTGGAAGGAAAGAGAGGCAGATGGTTACTTCTTCTGTGTGCCCTGACCAAGAATTGAACTCAGAAAAACTACATACCATGCCAAACCACTGAGCAAACCGACCAGGGCCTCCCACTTAGCATTCTTGCTGGCATCAAGCTCTACATACCAAAAGAAGAAATTTAACAATGCAAATTTACTGCTTTTTTAGTAGTAAACTGCTTACCTTGTAAGCAATTTCTTCATTTGAAATATTCCAATATGCAATGTTCATTAGTAACTGCATTGAGAAACCCCAGCACAACCTTCTAAATGCTATTCCAGAAACCAGATTTAATCAACTTTGGCAACAAGTCTTCCCTGAGAGGTAAGAAGTAGTGGTAGATGAAGTTGGGATAATTGGGGGCAGGTGGGGTATCTGGTTAGATTGGAGGTTATGAGGATATAGGTAATTTCAGCTCAAATACCTTAATGATTCCAACCTATGCCTTTTCCCTGAGCTTGGAAACACTAAATTATTGTTCCACAATAAAGAGTTTAGGGACCAGCACCTGGGCATCATCTGGGTGCTAGTAACACATGCAGAATCTCAGAGCTCACCTTGGACCCACTGAATCAGAATACTATTCAGTTTAACAAGATCCCAGGGTGGTTATATACATGCTAGAGTTTGAGAGGCTTTGTTCCAGGTCAGGGTGTTTCACTCTAAGTGCACATGAGAATTACCTGGGGAGCTTTTCAAATTCCTATGCCCAGGCCACTCGAGGCTGATTAAATTAAATCTACAAGTGGTGTCCAGGCATCTCTCTATTTTTTTCCCTTAAAGCATGCCAGATGATTTCAACATGTGGCCAAGCTGGAGAACCATTTCTCTGGATTATAAAACCATTTCTCTAGTGTTTATATTATTTATAAAAATTATTGTGATTCATATGACTTATCTATAGCAAGAAAAACATTATTCATTATAACAGATTCTTGTCTATATAAAATGAATTATGTAATCTACTTAAATATATTATTTATAAGAATAAAAATTAGAAAGTATATGTTTCAGCAAATGTCATATGTAAATGTTCTCAAGAACCACATTCTTCTGTATTGTTTGCACAGGAATACATTTAATGGCTAAAAGTGGGTCATACTATTTTTCAGCTAACAATCATTGAGTTCTTTCCACCTGGATTTGGCAACTGTGGGCATTTTTCTTTATCTAACTCCACCACAAAATAGACAACCCACTACAAAATGTTAAATAAAAATTTACTTACAACCATGTAGCTCAATGAAGGGATTTAGCCTCAGTGCTAAAATGTGAGATGCAACCCTGTAAGTGGGTTGCTTTCAAAAATCTTCCCTGCAGGCTTCCCTTTTCTTCTACCCAGCAATTGCATTATCAGGTGCTTTTAAAAGGTAGTTGGTCCTCTCAAGATGTTGGCTTTTTTTAAAAAAAAATCTTTTAATCAAGATCTGCCTCTAATGCTCTTCATTTAGGTCTTAAAGTGAAAGGATAACATGAAAGCCACTTCCAAGCCACTGGTGGGAAAATCACTGTTACAGAGGCTGGACTGAAACAGAGACCTGATGCTTCCTCTTTGAAGTGCGGCCACCTGTGAGGTCCAATTGTTCCTGGGCAGCCAAGCTTCAAAGGGATAAGGCTGCACTTCTCCCCCACCTGGCCACTGCATGTTATAACACTTCTGAGTCAGCAGGGGCGACTTTCAAGTTAAAATTTGGATTATAAAGCTAAATTGTGAGTGGCAAATGGCTCATAGGTAGCCTTTAAAACATGAGTGTGATTTGAGATCAGCTCAGCAGTATCTTCTCCACCTCTTTCCTTCGCCCTCTTGTCACCCTTTGTATTCTAAAGGTCAGGCTTCTTTCAAATTAGTTTCTACGTCAGAATTTAATGAAGTCCCTAACATGAAGGCAAAAAATTGGTATATCTAGAGCAATCAGGAAATTGAAAAGCCAAAATAACTTCCCACCAACATCTATTGACCTTGTAGTGAAAAAGAAGAGGTTCAGGGAGAATCTAAACTTTTTATTTTCTTTTGCTTTACTGTTGGCTGTGATAAGAAAAGTGATTTATTTAGAGAGTTAAAATAAATGTTAACAGTAGCATTTGTGATTCTATATACTTACTTAAGTACATGTATTCAGACTGTTTCTAATGGTGTGTTATAATCCTAAAGGATTGTCGGCTCCTTGTGGGGTCTTTTTTAGCATGTGAGAGGGTCAAAGGAGAGAAAAGAAAGCTGAATAAGAGAAGACTCTAATATTAAGGTTTACTAGTTGAAGATACTTTGCTTTGTATTCTTTGAGATTAGTATTCAAGTAAAATGAAAAGACTACAATCTGTAAAGACTAAGATCTATAATGATAGCATTTCCCTTTAAATTGGACTATTATGTCAAACATATTTTTAAATATGCTATTCACTAAGAAAATACCAATGTTTTAAGTTTTTATTTCCATTTTAATCTTCAGAAAACAGCTGTCTTCAAGTGACTATGAGTTAAAAGTGTTTTTTTTTTTTCCTGGATCATTGCTTTAGTCACAAAAGATGTGTGTCTAATTACACCCAAATTTGTGTGTTAGGAAGAATCTAGACCAGCTTTGGGTAAAACTAGAATGACCCTTGAACACTTGGTCCAAAATAATTGCTAGAAACATCTCAAAATTATACTAAAATATATAATCTGGTTCCAGGATTAATCATAATTTATTCTACTTTTCTATTAGAAAAGTAAACAAAAATCACCTGAAATTGTGTGTATGTGTGTGCTTTCCCCCCCACAATATGGCACCTGCCATTCAGAGGAGGAAAAATTATAATCCAAGACAAAAACATAGACGAGAGATGGGAAAGTTAGACAAAGAAAATATGTACAAATTATTCACTCACTTTTATAGTAGCTATAGCATAGAAATAAATGACAAAGACTACTAGAACTGTATTGACTATTATGGAATTTGTGCTATTTGCAATCACTTATATGCTTACCTATCTATAGTTGTAAATTTTCAAAGCACTCAAATTTTGCACATTATATAAAAATTGTTAATGAGAGTCTGCACTTTTAGAAGAAAAAACAGTGTCAATTTTATGCTGTGGAAGTAACATTTCGTTTTCGCCAACACCAGCAACTATGAAACAATGCCCTCATATTTTCTTTTTTAACATTTTAGAGTTATATGGCAGTCACTGGGTTTTGCTTAGTCTCTGTTAATAGAAATAATGTTTGCTATGCACATGTTATGCACAAATAGCATATCCATAGTTTTGTACTGATGCTACAGCTAAGCTTGTTCCTGATTTTGTATGATAAGGTAAATGACCTTCTGTATCTTTTCTGATTAAAGATCTTGGCAGGACATAAACATAAGAATGCCAACTCTCAATCAGTATTAGATTTTCTTGAATCTGTGACCCTCTATTTACTGGATTACATTTATTTCAAGTGCCATCTTATGTTAATAGTTGTAGTTGTGAAACGTAATACTGCCTGAAACATGAAAATGATTTTTTTGAAATAATTATGAATGACTGCTTTTTTAATAAAAAATTGTTTGTTTTATTGACTTTAGAGAGAGGAAAAGAGAGCAGAAGATAGACATGAACACCTATTCCTGTATGTGCCCTGAGGTGGAACTGGCAACCTCTGCTCATCAGTATGATGCTCTAACCAACCGAGCCAGCCACCCAGGGCTAAATGGCTGCTTTCTTTTATTAAAACAAGTGATTAAGATTTTGGGTACATTTTGTGAGGTAAGCACTTTTAATTATCAGGTGTTTTATTTTGGGGGAAATGAGTTATAAGTTTATGAAATATAGGAGGATGTTGAATTTATTTGCTGATTTTATTTTCTAAGGGCAACATTTATTTTCAATTTTTAATGTATCTATATTAAGTAAAAGTCTTTTAGAAAATTATTTTATAAACCTTTTGACAAAATTAATAGTATTTTCTCCCTAACTACACCTTATACTAAAGTACAAAACAATGCCTAAAAAAATATTTAAGTTGCAAATGATGGGTGACTACTGAAATCTCCTTTGACAAATATGAAAAATCAAGAGGTCCCAAGAGAAGGACTGAAGGTTTTAGTTGAAGATGAACATACCACCCACATATCTTCATTTTGGTTACACTAAAATTCTCATTAGACATTTTTGAAAACCAAGAAACCCATGTGTTTTAAAAATTATCTTAATATTGATTTAATTAAAAATCTATGAGCACTAACTAAAGCATAGATAAATTACAATTATAGAATAATTTGGTTATTTTAGTGAGCCACATAAGAAAACTAATCTTTTTTCTTCAGTCATATCCAGAGTAATATTTCTTTATATTCCTGAGAAATGAATATAATGCAAAAAATTTTTATGCAAAATTAGAAATTTTTTTCTCTCAATAATGCCTACTTATCATGGATAGCTAAACAGCTATATAATTCAGGTTAGAAGTCATTTTTTAAAGCATTAGGGCTCCAAAAATATATGATGCTTGTTGCTGTAAATAAGCAGCATATATAATTTGAATTGCAATAAAGTGATTTAATTTTATATTGCATTATTGTGATTAATTATAGAAAATATTGTTACATTATTAGTGCTTTATTTTATAATTTATTTTAATTTTAGAAGACAGAAGAGTAAAAAAATTAAATCAGCTTTTTCTATTCCTTATCTGTCATTCTTAGTAGCTAGCAATCATGTGGGGCACCAGACAAGAGAGTTATTACCCTTTTTGTTTCATTCTGCCTCAAAACATAATCTAAAGAGAAGTATGTCTATAAATATGCACTAAGAATTATTTGTAGGAAGAAGGGACAAACAGAAAATCTATTCCAGTTAGGAAGCAATATCACTGTTTTGAGGTTCAGAGTAAGTAGAAATAATAATTAGAAATATTTCCAGTGACACCAAATTTTTGCTTAAGTAGCATATTCATATTATAACTGTTAAACACAGAAGCCATGTCTCTTATTTGAGGTTCTAGTCGCCAGCCTAGCCTTTGATTCTGTTGAGTGAGTTAGCAAAGGGTAAATCTGCTTTGTGCTGGATGGCTAGGGAAGACCAGATGGTTTCCTGGGTTAAACACAGAGCTCAGTGTCAGGAGATTTATAAAGCTTTTGCAATAATTCTATAACTCTCAGGCTGAAGAATGCTGCTTTTCCAACTTGTTAAGTAAAATCAATACATACTTTGCTCCCCTTGGTCACACATACAATTCTGAGCCTCAGCAACAGGGATGCTTTAAGGTATGCTCCAACAAAGAGGGAAAAAAGGTTTGTAATGGATTTATATTTTTTCTTTTTTTAAATTTCTGCAATTTTATTACTTATTTGATGAACTGAAAATGGAGAAGGGAGAAATGATGGTTTAATATATTTATCAGGATCTTGACCTCATATATATGTGCTAATCCTTCTTAGCTCTAAAATATGTTTAATACTGTCTTTGAAACAGAAAAATAAAACTATGCTAAAAATTACCTTTACTATTTTTCAACTTGCATTTCTTGAATTCTCTTAAAACAACAAATATAGACTGAACACCAATTGCCTGGCAAAATATTTAGTACCAGAAAAATAGCTCATTGTGAGACAAATTTGGCAAAGACAAGGTTTTAAGAGAGCCGATAGCAAGTATATTCAGAGGTCTAAAGAGATCCTCTTGGAGAAACTGATGCTTAAACTGAGAATTGGAATTTTAATAAACGTAACCAGACAAAATTGAGAAAGGCAATGTCCACTGTTTGAGTGGAAACCAAAGGAGGACAGAGCAAAGTGAGTCTTTAGTGTCTACCTACCCGATCGGATACACGGTGTAGTACAATGTACACAAAACTGCATCTGTTGTATGTTGTCTTCTTAGCACAGAGCCATGTACATCACACATGCTCAGTAAGCGTTGAAAGTAAATTGGATGAAGGCAGGTTAGAGACAAGAAAACAAATCATTGATTTCAAAAATGCAAATACTAAATTTCTAGAAAGATAGTCTTTTAAAACTGAGTCAGAAAGAATCAGAAAATCTGAATAGATCAATTGTAACTAATGAAATTGAAGCAATAATCAAAAAACTTCCAACAAACACATGTTCTAGACTGGGTGGCTTCACAGGAGAATTTTACCAAATATTCAAATAACTAAAACCTAATCTTCTCGAGCTTTTTCAAAATTTTCAAGAAGAGGGGAAGACTTCCAAGCTCATTTTATATGACCAGCATTATCCTAATTTCAAAACCAGAAAAAGACTACACAGAAAGAAAATATAGGTCAATATCCCAGATGAACAAAACTGCTAAAAATATTAACAAACTATCAGCAAGCAGGATCCAGTAAAACATTTAAAAGATCATATCTGTTGATGAGTTTGTAAAATTTGTATATTTTGAGTTTGCTCACTTTTATTGTTAACAAATGGCACTGGGCCGCCACGTGTGTGCTTGCCCTCAGAGCAGGGTAGTTGATTGCAAATTGCAGATTGCAATCCTGCTTGGGAGAGGCCATTGTTTTGCTAACATTTGCTGGAGAAGGGGTCTTTATGGACCCAGCCAGTTTTGCAGAGAGAGTAGAGAGAATCCAGAGTGCTGAAAAAGAAGCCAGCTTTGCAGAGAAGTGAGAAGGTGTGCAGATAGGGAACCAAAGGTGAAGGGCTTTGTGAGCTCCACTGAGACTGCTGAGGCCCTTGATTTTTAGGAGGAATCGAAGAAGATTATCCTGGTTGTGGAACTGGAGAATGTGTCAGAGCTTTGGGAGCCCTGAATAAAAGAGAAATGTTTTCTCTACCTGTTTACTCATCGGCTGGTGCGAGATTTTAACAATGGAATGGCCCACCATTTTTTGGCTCAATTATTTCTTTACCATCTGCCTGAATCCAATGAGAACTTGCATGGCCATAATGACAGTAGTGCCCACTGGCCATACAATATTCCATTATCAAGTCGAATTTATTTCGGAGATGCAAGGTTGGTACAATATTCACAACAACACACAAACAAAATGAAGGATAAAAATGATATAATCATATCAATACATATAGAAAAAGCATTTGATAAAATCCAGGAACCATTTATGGTAAAAATTCTTAACAAAGTGGGAAAAGAGGAACATACCTCAACATAATAATGACCTCATATGACAATCCCACAGCCAACCTCATACTCAATGGGCAAAAATTAAAAGTATTTCTTTTATTATCAGGAACAAGACCTTGCTTTTTAGTACTCATATTCATCATAGTACTGGAAGTCCTAGCCACAGCAATCAGAGAAGAAGAACAAATAAAAGGCATCCAAATTAGAAAGGAAAAACTGTCATTATTTGCAGATGACATGATACTGCTATGCATTATTAAATATTGTTATATCTAGCTACATTTTACATTTTAGAAGTTAAATTACTTTTTTTAGACAATTGTATATTCCCAAAAGAGCAGATTCATGTCAAATACTTCTTTGATCTAGCTAATTAACTAATAAAAGTGTCAAGCACATACAGGATGTTAAGGAACTATTTTGTGACCAATGAAGTATGGTCCTTGCCTTGTATTATAGAAGAGAAACCCTGACCTTAGGGAAGCTGAATATTTTATACTGTACAGTAAGCATGGTTGCCAAACTTTCCTTCAGAGGGGGACTATTATCTCTATCTTCAAGGGCTGTAAGCAAAGCTGTTACTTGCTTCAGAGGGAGATATTAAGCCTACTATCCAAACCTATTCTATATAAAAATATCCTTTAAAAGCTAGTCTGGTACATAGGGCTGTCATTGCCTCTACATGCAAGATCTACACAAACAAGACAGATCCATGGAAAGTTGTCTCCCAACCAGTGGTGGAATTCAAATAATTTAATAACCAGTTCTCTGTCCTAATGACCATTTTAAGTACAATAACAAAATGATATACTGAAAGGTAGTTTATTATCTCATGCATTTAATACTTAAATAAGAACAATAAAAGAGGTACACAAAACTAGATTATGTTATACGAGTTTTAAAACATTAATGAAAAAATATTAAATAATACCTGACAGAAAACAATAAAACTAAATATTCCATATTGCTTTTTGATTGGCGTCCTCACTTGCAATTTTTTCACCTATGGCCCTAAATGAACATTACTATGGGTGCTTAAAATATGCTGTTGCACAGATGAACGTTAAAAAAAAAAAAAAAAGAAATGTAAATTTGTGATTTCCACATTGGGCAGCTGCCCAGGTGCCCAACTTAGAGAGAACCCTGATTACAAGTACCATTTTAACAACAAGTTTGCTGAGCTCAACCAAAAATTAGCCAACCAGTGTGAACCAGCTGAATCTCACCACTGCTCCCAACATATCACATGTTAAAGAAGATTTCAGGAATAAGTTGATTTACCTGGTTAATTTTTGCCACAAGAGAGTTATGTCACAGTACTATTTTTGTTTGTATTATGTAGTGTATACTAAGTCACATGCACACAAATATAACATACATTGTACAAATACATTTTTCATATTTCTTTCAAAAAGAAACGAGGCCACTTTTGAAACTAAGATTTAAAAGTTGGATATATAGCATATATTATCTTAATCCAATACTTAAAAGGGAAAGAATGAAGAAAGTATAAAGATAGTATAATGAAATAATTGCAAGCAAAAATGTAACATGATACAGAGACAAGAATGATGGAGAAAAATGAATATGATTAAATCAACACAATAGAGCGAGGAGCAGAATACATGTGTTTTGCCTTTGCAGCTAAAGTAGATTTGGGCAGAATTAAATTTATTACTCTGAATTGTCTATGTCTTTTGAAAATAAATATTGAAGATGAGTCTAAGCCTCTGAATGATATAAAGGAAATAAAACAAGTTTTGAAAACGTAGAAATAACTCAATTTTAGGTTTAGGAGATAGGAGAGAGTATTAGAACAAGAAAAACAAAGGGAAGCATGTGAATATTATAAAGGTAGTCTTTTTGAACAAAAAATGTACTTATATAAAAAGAAATTTCAAAAGCTAAACAACTCTCTGTGACTAAAATTAACTCAACAAAGACATGCATGTGTTTAAAATTTGCATGAATTTAGATTAAGCTGACAACTTCAAATTCAGAGAAGAATTAAGGATCATCACTCTGATAGCATTCTAATCTCCATATCTGAGTTCTAAGTAAGGAGAATTGAGAAAGAGACAAGACAAGACAAGAAAGAGAAGGGTAAAGAGGACGGGAAAGAGGAGAAAAGGGAAATGAAGGGGGAAGAGGAAGAAAGAGAAAAAGAATAAAGCATAAAGTAATAAAAGAAGGACAAATGGAAAGAAGAGCAAGGAGAGAGAAAGTGAGAGAAAAACCTCATCTAGTGACCCAAAACATAATCCATAGTGGCATTTCAGTTAATTGAGCTGAACAAAATAATTGGAGGGGTTCTTTTGGGTACATTTTGTATGCTCTAAAACACTAATATATGATCTTTTTGGTTGCTTTTACTATTGAAAATAAGAAAATCAGCTTGCAATTGTGTAACAGCACAAAAACAAAGGCAGGTTAAAAGCTAGCTGTCATTACAATAAGCGCCCAAATCCACTTATTCCCAGCTCTTTACACACCTACTCCTGAGACTAGCACCGCAGGTAAAGGGTTATAAATATTTGTAATAAATCCCATTTTCAGCTTTCCCAAAAGATAAATGATTACAGATTGGGATCAAACGAATTACTGAATTACATACCAATGCTTTTAAAAACATATTTGATATTTCCTAGAACCATAGAAAATTTATTTAAATGTATTTATTTATTTTTTCCGGAATACATGGTTCAATAATTGAATCTTTATTGCTACACTCCTTTTTGAGAAGAAGATTGTAAGATGGGTACCGAATATAGGTTGTTTCCATAAAAACAAGTTAGAAAATAGCTTTTTCATCAGTGTTATTAGAACATTAAATGATTTATATGTATAGCTAAAGTTTACGTCAATATTTGTCTTCCCTTTATCTATCCTATAAAAGCAAACAATGTACTCTGAGAAAGTCTGGGTTAATATTAATGTCAGAATCAGGTTGGAAGCTGGATTGTATTACATTTGATATTGCTTTACCGACTACACCTTTGAATGTTGTAGTGTTATCCAAATACAATATAAACTGTTTGACATGAAATCCTTTTAATAACTTGAGAGTCTGTCAGAATTCAGAAAATGTATGTATTGTTTGCTACTCAAAAAAAATTGTTTGCAACATTTTGGCTTATAGATTTGTCTTTTTTGTTTTTCCTGGAGAGATTTTATTATTGAACTAAAAAAAAAAATTCACCAGTCACTTTCCTCTGGTTCTCAATAAGAAGTAATTTTTAATACGATTGCAAATTGAAGAAACAAGTAAAATCTGCCATGTATTTCTCGGTCAGATCTAGTTGAGTTTTAATTGAAAATATCATCTAAGAAATTATAAACAAAATGCCGAATGCTTGGGAACTTTAGAGTTACAGGATCCTTCACTTTCTGTTCTGAAATGAACATTTTTCGTAAAGCATTTCATGATGACCTTGAGTATTGTATTGTTTCTTATAAAATTCCCTTTCACATTATTCAATATTGGGTAAACAAGACTGAAAATATTGTTAAACTTGACACATTTGTTTGGTTCCATGTGTTTCTCTACAGTTGTTCTCCTGAAAGTAGAAATGATTATTTTACATTCTTGTCAAGTGAGGGCCAAATCCTGTCTACTTGGCCGCGCATCATAAAAACAACACCCTTTCTTTTTCTACCTACCAAGAACTGAATATTTCAGGTTCGCTGCACTAAACCAAACATGATCATTTATAAGTTTGTTTCTCCTGTATCCTTCCAAATGTTTCCAACATTTCTCTTTACTAATATTTGCACAGCCTAATATAAAAATGGAAAGAAAGAAGAAATAGAAATATCCTTTCAAGGGTCGGGAAGGTCTTGTCACCTTTGAAATAGATTGGTAGGATATAGGCTACTCTGTCCCTTCATTTTTCTATCAATCTAGCAAACAGCATGGCAGCAGTCATTTACACACCAGGAAGAAATAAAGTCCCTGAACAACTGCTTGTTCAGTGTGTTATTTAGCTCTCCCAATGTCAGTCAAAAGTGTTTCATTCTTCAGTGTTTCCTTGGTCTGGCAGAAAAATGGATAATGGATGATGATGTGGATGACAAAGTGTGTGGACTCTGAAACTGATGAAGAGGAGAGAGAATTTGATAAGGAAAGCACTTCTGGGTCACAGCATTATGAAAAATCTCCAACACACAAGTGGAGCCTTGTGCCGCTTCTCTGTTGCCTGATGCTTGCTTCTCTCACTCCCATGCCATCTTCTTTCTTTGCTTAGATGTAGTACAGGTAGATAAAAATGCAGACACAAAGACTATGTTAATATTAAGGATTGTTATCATTTCTCCAGTAACTGCTTAAGGTAGAATTATAAATTCTTGCTTTCTAACTTTCAGTATTTTTCTGGAAAACTCCTATTATTATCAATAACTTATTTATAAGCACATAAAGGCAAAATTTGGATAAGAAGTAACCTAAACTTACATATGCTAACATTCTGGTACGTTATGATAGGAGGTATTATACATTTTCCTATGAATGAGAACAGCATAAAACCTTTTAGATGGTGAATTGTGTAATATGATGGATGAACCTGGGATAAGTAATAAAAAATAATAAAAAATAAGTAAATCAGAAAAAAAGAAAAACTGAGAACAGTATGATTTCATACATAGGTGGGACATAAAAGTGAGAATATGAGACATGGACAAGAGAGTGGTGGTTACGGGATGGGGGGAGGGAGGGAAGAGTGGGATAGGGAGGAGGGGAGGGACACAGGGAAAACCAGATAGAAGGTGACAGAGCACAATTTGACTTTTGGTGATGGGTATGCAACACAATTGAATGATAAGATAACCTGGAGATGTTTTCATTGTACATATGTACCCTGATTTATTGGTGTCACCCCATTAGAATTAATAATATCTATATATAAAATAAAATAAAAAAATTAAAAATGCTATGGATATGGTGTCAGGTCACCAAAGGAAAAGAATATGTTTAGTTAATGAAATTAAAACTATTTTGCTCATCTGTCAGCTCCTCTTACTCTTTCTCTGTAGTTCTTCCCTTCACCAGTTGTTTTTAGTCATTATCTTTGCAGCTTTCTTAAATATCACAGACCTGGAGTAGGTCTTTATCCATTTCTTCCAGATTGTCTATTGTTGGCATATAGTTAGTTGTTATAGTATTTTCTTACAATCCTTTGTATTTCTTTGGAGTCAGTTGCTGCTTTTCTTTTATTTATAATTTAATTTACATGGGTTCTCTCTCATTTTTCTTGAAGAGTCTGGTTAAAGGTTTGTCAATTTTATTTATCTTTTCAAAAAACAACTTTTTTAATTGATTTTTTTTATATTTTAAGACTCTATTTTATTTATTTCTTCTCTGATCTTCATGATTTCCTTTCTTCTGCTCACTGTGCACTTCTTTAGAAAAAACATCTAAGTCCTTTAAATATAAAACTAGATTGCTTATTTGAGATTTTTCTTGCTTCTTGTGATAGGCCTGTAGTACTGGAGACTGTCCTTTTAGGACTGCTTTCTATGTTTTCCATCGATTTTGGGTTGCTGTGTTCTCATTTTCATTTGTTTTGGGTATCTTTGATTTGTTCCTTGATCTCACTGTTAACCCACTTACTGTTTAGTAATGTGTTATTTAGCTTTCACGTCTTTGAATGATTTTCAGTTTTTTTCTTGTGATGTATTTCTAGTGTCATACAATTAATGGTCAGAAAAGATGCATGATATAATTTTTATCTTCTTAAGTGTATTAAGGTTTGTTTTGTGTCCTAACATGTAGTCTCTCCTATAAAATGTCCCATGTGCACTTGAAAAGAATGCACATTCTGTTGCTTTGGGATAAAATACTCTGAAAAGATCAATTAGGTAAATCCATCTGATCTAGAGTGTCATTTAAGGCTGCCATTTCTTTTTTGATTTTCTATCTAGAAGATCTATTCATTGATGTCGACTGCATATTAAAATTCCCTGCTATGATTGTATTACTGTTGATATCTCTGTTTATGTCCATCAATATTTCTCTTTTACATGTAGGGGCTTCTATGTTGGGTGCATAGGTGTTAACAAGGGTTATATCTCCTATTGGATTGTTCCTTTTATCATTATGTAGTATCCTTTCTCTCTTACTATAGTCATTGTTTTCAAGTCTATTTTGACAGATATAATAATTGCTAATTCACTTTTTTTATTTTTATTTTGATCAGAATGAAATACTTTTTTATTTCCTTACTTTTAATTTGTATATATCTTTTGTTCTGAAATAGGTTTCTTGTAGACAGCATATATATATCTACACATATATGTCTTGTTTTCTTATCCATTCAGCTGCCCTTTGTCTATGTTCATTATTTGCAGATGACATGATACTGTATATAGAGAACCCTAAAGATTCCACAAAAAAAACCCTAATGAAACTGATAATAAATTCAGCAGGATACAAAATAAATCTCCAAAAATCAGTTGCATTTATATACACAAATAATCAGAAAGGGAAACAACAACAACAACAAAATCTCATTTTCAATTATATAGAAAATATGTAGAAATAAATTTAACCAAGAATGTAAAAGATATATACTTAAAAAATTATGTTTCACTGAAGATAGAATTCAAAAAAGATACAAATAAGTAGAAGCATATACTGTGTTCATCAGTAGAAAGAATTAGCATTATTAAATGTTACACAAAGCAATCTATGAAGTCAATGCAATTCTTATTAAGATACAAATTGAATATTTCACAGAACTAAAACAAGTATTCTAAAAATATATATGGAGCCACAAACTATCCCAAATAGCCACAGCAATTTGGAAAAAGAAGAGGAAAGATAGAGAAATCATGCTATCTGATATCAAACTATATTATAAGCCATAGTAATCAAAACAGTATTATGCTAGGATAAACACAAACCTTTAGATCATCAGAATGGTATAGATAGCACATAAATACACCTGTGCCTCTGTAGTTACTTAATATTTGACAAAGGAGGCAAGAAATTACAATAGGGTAAAAATGTCTATTTAATAAATCTCGTTGGGAAAACTGGACAGATACATTCAAAATATGAAAGTAGACCACCTTATTACCTTAAACAATAATAAAGTCAAAATAGATAAAAGACATAAATGTTATCATTGACATGATAAAAATTATAGAAACAAATACAGGCTGTAAAATCTTGAATATGCCTTGTAGGAATATTTTTTTCTGATATACTCTTGGATAGGGAAGTGAAAGAAAAAAAAACACAAATGGGACTTGATCAAAATAAAAAGTTTTTGCTCATCTAAGTAAAGCATCAACAACCTGAAAAGTCTACCCACTGAATACAGAACATATTCACCAATGGTACATCTGAAAAGGGTTTAATGTACAAAATTTTTGAAGAACTTATACAACTCATTACCAAAATACCAAACAATCTAATTTAAAAAAGTGAGCAAAGAACTTGAATAAAGACTTCTCTAAAGAGGACATACAGGTGTTCAATAGACATATGAAAAAATGCTCAACATTACTAACCGCCAGAGAAATACAAATTAAAATCACAGGATATCATGTCATACTTGTCAAAATACCTATCATCAATAAATTGACAAACAGTATTAGAAAAGGTATGGAATAAAAGAAACCATGCACTGTTGGTATGAATACAGATTGGTACAGCATTGTAGAAAACAATATGGAGTTCTCTTAAAAAGTTAAAAATGGACTGCCTTATGACCCAGCAATTTAATTTCTAAAAATTTGTCCCCCCAAAACCGAAACATTAATTTAAAAGAACATATCAAACTCCATGTTCATTGCAGCATTATTTACAATAGTCAAAAAATTACGCAAGTGCTCATGAATAGATGAGTAGATAAAAAAGCAGTAGTACATTTACATGGTAAAATACTACTCACCTGTAAAAAAGAAGGAAATCTTACTTTTTGTGACAGCATGAATGAACCTGAAGAGTAGTATGCTAGTTGAAATAAGCAAGTTAGAGACAGAAGAGTATCATACAATTTTACTTGTATTTGGAATGCAATGAACAAAATACATTAACAAACAAAATATAAACAGACTTATAGGTACAGAGAATAGACTAAAGGGCTGGCTGAAAAGGTGAATAAATTGAAAATAAAAAAACAAAACACATTGACACAGACAACAGTACGGTGATTACCAGAGGGATAGTGGGGTAGGGAAAGTAGAAGTCGGCAAAAGGGAGATAGTAAATAATAGTAGAAGGAGACGACTTTAAGTGGTGAACAGGCAATACAATTAAATGTATTATAAAATTGTACATTAAGACCTATGTAATTTTATTAACTTATGTCACCCCGATGAATTCAATGGAAATAAAAAATATAGAAATAAAAATAAAATCTTGTCTCCCATTTAAACCACCACCAGAGACTGAGATTAGCAGTAGGTTGTTAAGGAACTTTATTTTTTTTTTAAAAAAAATTATTTTTATTTATTTATTCACTTTAGAGGAAAGGGAGAGAGAGAGAGAAAGAGAAAGAGAGAGAGAGAGAGAGAGAGAGAGAGAGAGAGAAGGGGGGGAGGAGCAGGAAGCTTCAACTCCCATATGTGCCTTGACCGGGCAAGCCCAGGGTTTTGAACCAGCAACCTCAGCATTCCAGGTCAATGCTTTATCCACTGCACCACCATAGGTCAGGCGGAACTTTATTTTTTAAGAGAGTGTTTAGGGTAGAGCAGGTAGCTCTAAAAACCATCTATCTATTGCTTTTTAAAATACTTCGTCATAATCAGTGAGTGCTTAACCATGAGGCGCCATCAGCTGCTCTCTCTGCCACTGTGCTTCCAAAGCTGATATTCTGATTTCAGATCAATTTTCTAGCGTGACCTTTTTGTCTAGCTTCTTTTTAACAGAAAAATTAATGAAGCCTTTAAAAATAGTAGGCTCATAAACAATTATTTAGAGAAGATAGGTAATTACTTATGTTACCTTTTTTAGTGCACATTTCTATCCCGCACTTGTTTTAGGTCAGAGAAATTACATATGACTGCTTTGTACAACAGGGGCCCTATTTCATTTTTTGGATGTGAGCTTTAACATTTTCAAGTTAAGCTAAGTCACTACGTGAATTGATAAATTGTAGATAAAACAGTGTTCTCAGTTTTCCTTTTCTGGATTTCTTTGTTTTCTATAACCACAAATCACTCTTCTCTCTTCCTTTGGTATCCAAATGTTGTTACTATTACCTGGTCATTAATCAGTATGGTGACAGTGGAAATATTGAGAACTATTTTTTCATGTCTTGTTCACAGGTTTTCTATTCAACTTCCTGCTCTAGCCATCCCCAGAAAAATGAGCACCTCAAGCTGTCCTCTTTCCATCTTCCAGAGAGTTCAGCTACTACCTTTACTTCAGTGATTCAACCCCATGTCTTGATTTCCAGCCTTGACTAGGACATTTCTGATGGTCGGGAGAAAGCCAGTTGGTGAAGGGGTATGATGAGTGAAAATGGAGGAGGACAAATGAGAATTTCCTTCAATGGAAAAAGATCTGCAGATCTTAGTGGAAGCCTTCAGAATAGGGAAGCTGTAGAAAGTGAAGATGGGAAGGTCCTGAACTCTTCATTTCTTGTTATAAGGCAGTCAGTATGAAATCCATGGACGGGGTTTGTCTGTGAACTTACCTATGATGAGGTACATACAGAACTTAAGAATAGGTGTTTAGAAACATATAACAATTTGAGAAGGCAACTTTAATCTGTTAAATCTAGTAAAAATTTGGGACTTATTAAAAAATAATGCATAATAATTTTCAGGATGACTGCTAAACCTACCAGTGCCATAGAAATTCAATTAATGCTGAAGCATTCAGGCAAATAATTGTGGATTAAATGGATAGAGATTTGGGCCTCAATAAAATGAATGGACTTTGAATGGAGTAGGCAGAAAAGTCAGCAGTGGGAAAAAGGGGAGAGCAAAAGTAATTTGTCTCAACCTCCTCCTAAAAATAATTTAATTAATTTATCTTTGCATTTAAGTCTACTGAAAAGCTTCTTAGTCTGTGTGTTACTAGAATGCTCAGGAAATGACAGAATTGGCAAAAACATGTTTTGTTTTCATCTAAAGTTTAATATACAATAGATTTCTTTAACAGATATTTCTTGTCACTTTTTCAGTTACTGATAGTTAACACCCTATTAGCATTTATTTTGACCAAATAATGTTAGGTATGAAGCCTCCTGTCAAATTATTTTAAAATTTTTATATTTCTTAAGAATTTTAAACTGCTTTTATTATTTAACTCTTACTCCTTATTCCAACTACTTCATTAAAAATATTCTTACAAAAAAAAAGAAACAAAACAAAACAAAAAAATTCTTACAGGCCCTGGCCGATTTGCTCAGTGGTAGAATGTGGGCCTGGAGTATGGATGTCCCTTTTTTACTGGTCAGGGCACACATGAGAAGCACCCATCTCCTTCTCTACCCCTCCTCCTTCCTCCTCTCTCTCTCTCTCTCTCTCATTAGAATTATTAACTTACATGGAGAACAACTTTATCAAATAAAAGACAGTGTCATAGTTTTTTTGTACTCACTCTTATAGAATTCATTAATTTCCAGTTAATTAGGTCATCACCTTCCCTGATCCTAAGTCCGTTAGTGGGCTTCTTTCCTGTATTTGAACAGAGTTAGATACTCTGATAACAGCCTACAATCTTTTCTAAGATTCCTCAATCTGCTAATTTTTTGTGTTTGGTATTATTTTATGTGTTAAGATTCACTCTTCATCTGCAAAGTTTATAGAAATTGACAAAGGCACAATGTCATGTATCTACCATTACAGTATCACAGAGAATAATTACGGTTTATTCCGTCTCTAGTGCTCTTTTTTTATGTAGACCTCAGTGTTTGAGACTCTTGCATTATTCTTATCCCTAAAGAACCTTAAACATGTCTTGCAGGGCAGATCCAGGGACGGGAACTTTTCTTGACTTCTCACCTTAAGAACTGGGTGGTACCCTTGAAGATAAAAGCTCCGCACACATGTGGTTGCCCCCAATGACTGTGGCCCCCAATAATTTCTCACTCTCAAAGTAGTATACACTCAATCTCCTATGACTTTTCAAAATGATCATTTAAGTATTTTTAACAGTTTATGGTTTCTGCTCCAAGGAAGCTGATTTTGGTTATCATTTGCCTGTTTCTTCAGATTTCTGGGTGGCTGGTGGTTTGCCTTGCAACCTGAGCTCTTTGATAGGTTCAAGAAGAGTTTTTGGTTCCCTGTTGTTCAGCTTTTTACTTGTTATAAGAATGGCAGTTGTAATGTTTAATCTCTACAAATCAGAGCAAAAAATGAAAGTCTCATGCCCTACTTTTTAACTGATTTTTCCTTTGAATATGACTTTTCCACTATGTGTGTGCAGAGAAGAATATTTATTTGACAAAATAAATTGACCGAATGATTAAAGATTTTCTTAGAGGACGATTGGCATGGAAAAAATGTTGATCTAATTGATGTGAATTTTACTGGAATTTACTTTTTAATTAAAAAAATACATGCTCAAAACTTGATTCATTCAAAAGGACATGACTAATATTTATTTAAATAAATTAGAATTTATAGATATACTGCTAAACATACCTTGTGTTCTACTTACTGTTTAGCATGATGTTATCAGGAATCTAAACAAGCAGTTCCTGTCTACTTCAAAAGGTTATTATTAGCTTTTTCAGGGACCAACCAGGACTTTTTTATACCTTTTTACAGTGCTCAGATCAATCTATTGTAATTATCTGTTTGTGTTTGTCTCCCTGTAAGAACAAGTTCTTTGAAGGCATGGATCATGTGTCCTATTTATTTTTATATTTTCAGCACTTAGAATATTTCCTGACCCATCATAAGTACTCAAGAAATGTCTCTTAATTGATTGAATGAATAAATTAATGAATAAAAAGTGTTTTTTATATAGTCATACCATGAATGTGATTCTTTGGGAAAATTTCATTTTAAATGCTAACATATTTGTTGTTGTTGTTTTTTTGTTTAATTTGAAAGTGGTCTACTGAAATGTTAGCATGATTATCACCGTTTCTTAATTACATTACCTCAGCTTTTCCCTAAATACCAAAATGTTCATTATTTCTCTTAGATGTAAAGTACCTTCTTTTAAAAAAAGTTCCATTCTCAAAGTCTGATTAAATTTGTGGATGCTAACATTTATTTGTTGATGTGCTAGTATTGTGACTTCTTTGTCATGTAGCACTTTTCTAGGATATGGGTGGTAACTAAAACTGTCTGTGGATTCTGAGTGCGAAAGTAGCAATAAAATATTATTGAAGAAAAGTTTTTTGCTCCTCTGTCAACAAAGTATTGTGGGAGGTATATCATGTCAAATAAGGGACTTGGATTAGCAAGAAAGAGACCACAAGTTTTAAGAGGGGCTTTCTCACTAACTCTTCACACAGGATATAACATTCAGAAAACTGATATTGTCTTTATCGAAAAAGGACAGACTTATTTTTTTAGTGGAAGTCTGTGTTTTTAAAAGTTCATAAAGTGGGTGAATAAAAGCTATAATGCCAATTTGCAAATGCAGAATAATTGTCAGAGACAGGAATAAAAACATGTATGTGTACTTAAATATTATTGTTTTCACATATGTGTTCACCTATTGGGAAACTAATCTTACTCAGAAAAATGCTTAGTGAACACTGTAAGGTTGGTGGATAATGGGGGATGGTCATTTGAGGAACTCAGACCTGGGAATTATGGCTAGGGCTGCCCACAACCAAGGGCGCCAAAAAAGACTTTCCAAAGGTCCTTGGGAAAAGAGCAACCGTCCATCAGCCAGTGAGATTTCACCACGTCATATTAGCTCGCCCACCCTAGAGGACCCCTTTAAATACCTCTCACACAGTTTAATTCATGCAACTTCCCTAGCCTCTGTCCCTGGGGCTAGGAAACCTTGTCGGACAGACGGGGATGCGCTCTGTACTCAATAAAGCCTTTTATTATTCCACACTTCGTGGCTCCGGCTTCCCTTCCTTCTTTCTTGGTGGGGAAAAATACCTTACAAACACAATGTCCTAACAAAAGGGAATGTTTAAGTTTCCCAGAGCTTCCCTTACAACATGTTTGGAGGTTTAAAACAATCTAAGTTCTTTTAATCCTGGAGGCAAAAATTTGAAGTCCAGGTGTAGGAAAGGCCATACTCTATGAAAGCTCTAGAAATATTCTTCCTTGCCTCTTCCTAGCTTGTAGTATTTAGCAATCCTTGACATTCTTTGATTTGCAGATGTATTGCTCATTTCTGCCTACATTGTTATTTATTTCCCTGCCTGCATTGGTATTCTCCTTGTGTGTTTCTGTGTCCAAACTTCCCTCTTCTTGTAAGGACTCTAGCGCATTGCAGAGAAGGCCCATACTAATCCAGTATGCCCTCATTTTAATCTGATTATTGTAAGGCCAGTGGCAGTCGTTGTGGCCATGCAGGTTCACAGTGGATTTGGACAGATGGTAAAGAAACAATGGAGCCAAAAAATGGCAGACCATTTTATTTGTTAAAGTTTCACACTTGCAAACGAGAAAACACACAGGGAAGACCGCTTCTCCCTCATTCAGGGCTTGCAAAGCGCTGATGCATTCTCTGGTTCCTCAACCCAGAGAATCTTCTCCATTTCCTCCTGGAATCAAAGGCCCCAACCAGCCTCAGCAGAGCTCCAATAGCTCCTCAGCTCTCTGAATCTGCATTCCTTCTTCTCTCTTTGCTTCTGCTTCTCTCACTCACTCTGCAAAACTGGCCGGGCCCACAAAGACCTCTCCTCCAGCAAATATTAGCTAAAAAATGACTCATCCCAATCAGAAATGCAATCTGCAATTTGCAATCAACTGCCCTCCTCTGAGGGCAAGCACAAGGGTGGCTGCCCAGCGCCATTTTTTAACAATGAAAGTGAGCAAACTCAAAAAATTCAAATTTTACAAATTCTTCTGCCCAACAATTACATTTATAAAGATACAATTTTTATATAAGATCACATTCACAGGTTCACAGGTGAATATGAGCTTTGGGGGAAACTATTCATCTCGGTTCAAGAAATAAATAATCCAGTATTTAATGGCATAGGATATGAAAGGTTGGTAGCCTGATACAAACATTTACAACTCATGATTATTTTGTCAAAAAGGTAAAGGCATTTTAAGTAGAGTGGCTGATTCCACAGTTATTTCTACAATCTGGATGACTTTGCCTCAAGCACCAGAATACTTGAGAACCTTGCCTGAGGTTCTTCTATACTCTCAGTGGCAAGTTTTCTCTTTATGTTTCTCCTTCTCCAGGCTTTTAAGCCTTCCCAATGTGCTATTTGATAGATTAATGCTTTCTTTAGTCATGCTAATAGACTCCTTCAGGTGTTAGGAGTTTTCCCCCATTGAACTAATAGTTTCCTCTATTTTGCCATCTCTGCTGGGATTAGTTATTTTTATTTCAAAACTTTAAAATCTCAGATAATTTCATTTCCATGGGTGGAATTAGTGGCTGGGAGAATGTTGGCTTCTATAGTTTCAGTGACTGACCACAATAATAACCACAAAAATAACCAAATATAATACATAACCAAATAGATCATTTATTGAGAACTTCTGACTATAGGACATACTTTATTTAAAAAATATAGGTAGTTTACATGAATTAAAACATGAATATGAACACAAGATAACTTAATAAGTTTCATTTCTCTATTTTACTTATAGAGAAACTAAAACTGCTAAATAATTTGCTGAAGATTATTTAGCTAGTGTGTAATGGTTTAGAAACAGGTTTGTTTGTACTACTCCAAAGGGCTTCTACCTTGATACAGTAACTGCAACTCAAATAGTAAAGACTATATATGCCAGATGATCACTGAGATTCCCTCTCACTCTCTCTTTATGTTCTCTGATTTTTAAACAACATAAAAAACTTTTAGGTTTCATTTCTTTAACCCTCCCTACTGGTAAGTTTCATTTCAGGGCTCACAGCAGATGACCAACCGCAAAGGGATGTCTGATGTCACAATCCAAGAAGTCCTGGATGATTGAAAACCGCTAGAAGTTAAACAGACTCAAACTTCCATAAAAGACAATCCTTTTCCAGCAGCCAATTGGCAAATGTCACACAACCCTTCCTACTCCCCCTCACCTAAACCTTAAAGCCCGGTCCTAGTCTGTACCTGGCAAGACTCTCCCTTACGAGACAACCCAGCAGGTTTCCTTTCATTAAAGCCTGTTACTCTGATCTTTTCGGACTCCTATGGATTCTAACAATAACATTTTGAAATGATTATACCTGTTTACCTCCAAAATAGAGGATTACATAGTACCTTACTTGATGAGACAATACTAGTATGAAGAACTTTTCCTGAAACTATTGTTCTTTGAACCACACTCTGGAAAACTACTTTGTAAGCTTCCAACCCATATTATTTTTCTCACACTCTACTATTGTCACAACTTTTTTCACAGAAATACTCTTTATTACTGAAATATTTTATTCCATTTATCTTCAGCAATTTACCTTACATTTAATGCCAAAACTATGTATAAGCTAATGTATTGTATGGGAAGTTATTAAACCTTGAGTGCTGAGTTTATTAAACATTGACCTGCTCCAATAGTCTGTTACTTCAATGAATATAACCATTGGAAAGGATCCATTTATAATTATGTCATCTGAAAACGGTACTATAGTTAGGAATCAATTAATGTATTTATATCCATTAACTAACTGTTCGACTTGGTTTGTTGATGAACTGACTCGCCCCATTGGAGAATCCTGAGTAGTGCTGCTGTTGGCATTGTTTGAGTTAGTGCAGGTGTTGGCATTTATTGGTGTTGGCTTTGGATCAGGCTAAGCGTACTAAAAAAAGAACATGTAAATTAGATTTGGAATCCTATTTAACTTTGAGAGTGTACTAATTTCCTAGGGCTGCTATAACAAGTACCACAAGCTGTGTGGCTCAAAACAAAGAGATTTGTTCTCTCATCATTCTGAAGGCTTGAAGTCTGAAACTGGCAGATTTGTGTTCTGTTAACTGGCAGAGCTGTGCACTCCCCTGAAGGCTCTAGGGAAGAATCCATCCTTGCCTCTTACATGGAGCTTCTGGTAGCTCCGTTAGTTTCTTTTACTTCTGTGTCTTCGTAACTTCAACCTCTGCCTCCTTCTTCACACCACCTTCTCTTTTTCTCTCTCTGTTCTCTTCTTTGTGCCTCTTATAAGCACACATGTCATTGGATTTGTAGCTCGATAATCTAGGAAGATCTCATCTTGATATGTTTAACTTAATTAATACCTCTGCATGAACTTTTCCTAAGTAGTGTCATGTTTACACGTTCCAGGAATTAGGACGTAAGTATCTTTTGGAGGCTACTGTTCAACCCACTGCAGTTGGTATAGGTAACACGCATTTCACTTAATTCCAATTTTTCCTACAACCAACCTTGTCACTATATCCATGAAATTATCAAGATAAATAAAAAAAATTATTTGAACTAACCACTCAAATAGAATTTATTAGTACAATCCCTGAGGTCTCTGAATTATGTAGGAAGAGGTAAAAATCTAAAATATACTGGTTCTTTTAAGAATAAAAATGAGATAAATTGTTAAAGGATAGTTATATTAACAACAGTATCTGCCAACAGCTTCTACCCAACACTGTATGCTCATTTCATTCCTTTCTTTCATCATAGTATGTTAGGTAAGCAACTGTTTTTTTAAGATTTGCTCACTTGTATTGGGGCAGTGCCATGTGTGTATAGTCTACAGAAGGCTATGATTGCTTGTCCTCAGGATGGCAGATTGCAAATTGTGGATTGCTTTCCTGCTTGGGAGGGGCCATTGTTTGCTGGAGAAGGTTTTTTGTTGTTTTTTTCCCCCCCAGCCTGTTTTGCTGGAGAGTTCAGAGGGGGAGAGAGAGTGAATGCTGATGGATTTGGGGACCCTGAGATTTCAGCCCAGCCAGTTTGGCTGGGGAGGGCTGAGTCTGGTGGGGGCTGAGTCCAGGAGAGTCTGGAGAGAAAAAGGGAAGCAGTCTTCCCTGCCTGTTTACCTCTCCGCCATTAGGAGACTTTTATAAATGAAGTGGCCCACCATTTTCTGGCTCCACAGTTCCTTTACTGTCTGCCTGAATCCAATAGGGACCTGTATGATGATGGCCTTATACAGTATATGTGGGAACTTGGAAGCAGATTTAAGAGCACGCACCCTAGGTCCCGACTTCTGAAGGGCCCCGCAAAACCCCAACTTTACACTATTTTCTAATAATGTAAGGGACCCAATATTTCCTTCTGTGCCTGGGGCCTCAAGCGACCTTAATCTGGCTCTGTGGGAATTTATATCTATGTTTCTACTAGGAGAACCAATTTCACATCTAATTGTTATCATTTTTTTTTTTGGTACAATCAACACTATCACAAACTTGTAGAAGCATAATTTATTTTTTCTTTGATATGCTTGTATTTTTATAGACATGTTTTCTACCTTATATTTTATATCTTTAAATTTAGCTAAATGTTATGAAGAAAAGTATCCCTAGGTTTATAATTCCACATGATACTTTATTTCCCTTGTAATAGTCATCAACATGTGTTGTAGTTTTATGTCCCTGAAAGACAGTGCATGGTCAACAAATATTTTGTTCATGAATAAATATAGAGAAATAAAGACAAAATGTGACTGATTTCATGGTAGAAATGCACCTAATCATTTCACTTCTATTCTGTTCCCCTACTTGTTAATTCACAGACTGAGAAACATCATGTTATCAATGTGTTTAAATGCAGTGACAATTGGTGAAGAATAAAAGATTAATTAAATAACATATTATAAGGTTATGGGGGATGATAATAAATGATAATAAATTTAATTAACATTTATTAATTCTCTTTACAAACAATGCATCATGTTAGAATTTCTGAAAGGAGAAATAATGAAAAGACACAAAGTAAGACTTCATGGTACGTGATCACTAACATGATTTCTTTCTAATGATCCTGCTTCCTGTAGTCACACCACTGTACAGTCTCTTCCCACATGGTCTATGTGAATATGGTAGGAGTAATAATAATGTCATTTCTAAGATTAAGTTATAAAAGACAATTTTGTCTTTGTTGTGTGCCCCTCTTCCACTTCCTTTCTCTCTCCCTTTTTTCTCTCTTTCTCTCCACCTCATTTGAGGTGAAGTCCTATGCAGAGAGCCACTTGTTGAAGAACTGAAGCTTTCAATATTTCCTTGAAGTGTCTGTAAGTTTTTTGTGAATTGAAATGCCACCTTTCTTTACATAGTGGACTCATGATGCTGGTTCTGTCTCTCAGGTTACATCAATCTGCAATCTCTCCACAGCTTGGAAAACCTGTCTAGCTCTAAATGTAACCTGTCTCACATGCTTTATACCCAAACAATGAGTCTCATAGTCTGGAAAATCATTAGGAGTTTCTGCATTCTGCAGTAATTGAGAAAGAAGAAGGTGGGCAGGGATCAGCGGAATATAGTATTAATCCCTTTACTTGGAAATATCCATCTTGTTTTTATTTATTCTCTATGTCCCTTAATGTTTCCATCAGAAGATTGATCTCTGGTCCAATTAGATATTCTAGTAAGTCATGTTAGAGTCTCACATGGTGAAGAATTGAGACCTCCAACCATAGAGGAACTAAATCAAGAGCATCCTCCAGTTCAGGTAGTAACTTCAGACGACTAGAGCCTTGACTAACAGCTGGTCTAAAACCCTGCAAGCCACACTGAGCTAGCCGTCCAACTAAGCCACTGCCAGGTGCATCACCCTCAAAAAGTGGGTGGGATAACAAATGTTGTTTTGAGTTGCTATTTTGGGGCTGTCTATTATGCAACAGTAGATAAATAATAGAATACTCATATTATTAGAAAGGCACTTTTGAATGGTAAAACACACACACATAACAAGATAATTACCAATAGCTGCATAAATACTAGATTGTAAATGTGGGCTATGCAAGATAAGTCCAGAGGAGAGAAATATGATGTGCAGTTCGATTGGTATGGAAGGCTTTGTAAGATAAAAGAATTGAGCCAAGTAAGATTTGCATAGATCTTCTAAAATGTGTGCATAAATCAATACACACCAGATAGATGTCCTTTTTATGCGTGCCTTGTGGAAACTAGTCTCATTACTTTTTTGTTAAGGCACTGTAATCTATGCAATCCTTCCTGAATTCCCCCAGTAATTAGTTCCCTGGAATATTGCTGGGTGGCAGATTCCACCCTTGCTACTTTGCAGCACTCCGGGAAATATGTGAATTATAGGACATGTAGTTCTGTTGGAAAGTTATGCTAAGATGTTTCACTCACAGAAAATATACAAAATGTATAATCAAACACTAAGAATGTAGATTGCATACAGACACTAAGAATTCCACAAAGACAAGATTTAGCCTCATCTACTGACTTCTCTTGTAACAAATAGTACTTTGTTCTTTTTCCTGCATGGACAGAGGAGATTTTAGGGTTCAGCATTTTTGACCTTTTTAGAATGTTAAATACTGATGTAGAATCTTAGAAGAAATTGGAATTTCCCTTTTAGTTTTTTTTATTGAACTGACACTTTTCTTTACATATTCAGCTCATAATTCCGGTTCTGCCTTCCAGATAATATTGGTCTGTGATCTCTTCAGTTTGGAAAACGTGCTCAACTCTAAATGTAACCTATCCTATCTTGCATGCTTTTTACCCAAACCATGAAAGTTCTATGACCAGTAAAATCAGGAATTCCTATTTTCTGCACTGGTTCAGAGAGAAGATGGGGTTGGAGACAGGTGGAATGAAGTATTAATCTCTGTTTCTGGAAATGGCCATCTAGTTTTTATTCATTGTTTATGTGCCTCTATCTTTCCATGAGAAGATTGGTGTTTAGCCTAATTAGTTTCTCTAGCAAGTGCTTTTCAACCCTTCATACTACACTCTCAGGCTTGTAGTAAATAAAGTATGGTTATACAGTATATTGGGTTTGTAGGTAAAACCCACAGTGCTTATAAAATTTATGTGAGAAGAAACTTATGGGAAGTTTTCAGGATTAACTAGTAAAATTCTGTATAAGTGAATTTCTCTAAAGTATATTTAGCATACTTGAGATTTGCTTTGTCAAAGAGGAGAACAACATAATTAATATGGGTACTTAACGTAGATATTGTAAGAAAATCCTGTAAAATATGAGAAATACATTTTCTTTTTAAACTTTCAAAAGAATTTTTAAAATATATTGACTTCTTCAATTTTGATGATGAAAGTGTAAATTAAGCATACGCATACCTACTTACTGTCACTGGTGTCAAGTTCATTGCTGTATTATCTACTTAGTTTGCATGGCATTTTGTTTTTCTATCTCTGTCCCTATATAAGAGTGGGAGAGGAGATAAAGAAAAAGAGAGAGAGAGAGGGAGAATGAGAGAAAGTGCTTTAGAATATATGAAAGAAAAAACATAGTACTGAGAAGATAGGATAATATTTTTAAATAGATAACTTATTGAATAATACAATAACTCACAATCTAAACTCCATTAGAAGTCATAGAGATAATTGAGTAAATGCTTTTTTACTTTCATAGTCATCATGCTATTTACTGGCACTTGTTAAGAATTAATCAGTGCCGATAGTGCTGGGGAAAATTCTAGAGGTGCATTTGGCATGCTGCAAAATCTTTCTGACTCTTTCGAGTTCTTCCAATCTTAATGTAAAAAAGGCAGGAGCAAAAAGCATCTTGTTACAATTAGAAAGGATGACTCCTGTGCCTTTTTTCTTTGGTTTTATACCCTTTAATCCCACTTTCGCATTTTATGATAGACCGCATTTCAATGCCGCTGTTTAAAGAATTGCCCCTAAAGTAGCCTCATAGCACAGGGGACAATGAGCTAACTGGCTAATGTGAAATAAATATTTCTGTTTAGCAAAACTAATTCCTTGGCCTCTGCATTTGTCTGTGTGGTTGTCTTACACTTGACTCATTGCTTTGTGTCTGGAGCTCGTCATCCTGGCTCCTGGCCAGGGAGCTCATTACCTCTATTAGGCATCCTGTGTACACCCTGGGAAATACTAATGCTCGCTTCTTTGTGTGCCTTTGTTTGTAAGTCAGCACTCAGTATAGAATAATTTACAGGAGGTGAAGAGAGAGAAAAGTCCTCCCACATGCTTCAAAAAATGAAATTAGTATACTGTGGGAGAAAAAAACATGATACAGTTCTAATACATGTTTTTGACAGTCTTTTCATGAAATATATTCTAGGCTTTCAGTCTGCCATTCATATTTCATTTCTCATTTGCTGGTATTTTCTTTCTTTCATCTGTATACTCCCCTTCCCATAGCTTCCTCCTTTCTCATCACCCATTTTCTGTCTTCCAGTGAAATAGCATTTTAACAAGATATTCTTATTTTTTCATTTGAACAGGAAGAACTCTCTCAAGAAACTTAAGCTCCAGACCTGGTTTGGCTCAATATTACAATCAAAAGAGAGAACTCTTAGATTAAAAGATTTATTTTCAAAACACTGTATAGTATATCTCCCAGGCTGATTATGACACACACAATGATGGCTTCTGTTTATATATGCCTATCAAATTCTATACAAGTGCAATGACTAAATTAGTCATCTTGTATGCAAAAAACATGAGCTTTATTTTTAATGTCATGTCAACTAGAAAGACCAAATGATCACTGAAATAGCTTACTAAATAGATTTTAGAACACATTATATGAAATTCTCCTCATTCTGTAACCTATCTTTGACAAAGAGGTCAAAAAGTTTTACATATTATATTTTTTTCTAAATTTGATGAAAAATAAGAAAAAAATAAAAATAAACTCAAAGTAACTTCAGATTATTAAGGTGCTCTATTATTGGTTATAACCTTTTACACATTATCTTTTGCACAAAAAAACCTTAAGATTCAATTAAGGTTGTTTTTTTTATGTTTGTTTTTGTTTTTTGTTTTTTTTTTTTACAGGGCCAGAGAAAGAGTCAGAGAGAAGGATAGATAGGGACAGACAGGAACGGAGAGAGGTGAGAAGCATCAATCATTATTTTTCATTGCCGTTGTGACACCATAGTTGTTCATTGATTGCTTTCTCACACGTGTCTTGACCGCGGGTCTTCAGCAGACCAAGCCACCCCTTGCTGGAGCCAATGACCTTGGGTCCAAGCTGATGAGCTTTTTGCTCAAACCAGATGGGCCCGCGCTCAAGCTGGCAAGCTCGGGGTCTCGAACCTGGGTCTTCCACATCCCAGTCTGACGCTCTATCCACTGTGCCACTACCTGGTCAGGCTAAGGTCTTTTTTATTATTGTTATTAACCAGAGAGAGAGAGAGACATAGAGAGACAGAGACAGACAGACAGACAAGAAGGGAGATAAATGAGAAACACCAACTCATAGTTACAGCACCTTAGCTCTTCACTGACTGTCTTCTCATATGTGCCTTGATGGGAGTGTGGGGCTCCAACCAAGCTAGTGACCCCTTGCTCAGCAACCGTGGGCTCAAACCAGTGACTTTTGGGCGCAAGCCAGTGACCATGACATCATGTCTATGATCTTATGTTTAAGCCGATAACCCTGCACTCAAAAAGTAGCCTCAGGGTTTCAAACCTGGGTCCTAGCATTGTAAGCTAATACTCTCTTTATCCACTGTACTACTACCTGGTCAGGCTCAATTAAGGTCTTATATATACCTTTGCTTTGTTCTGACATGATTCAGGAATTAACATATTTTGTGACTAATCTATTTTAGCTAAGCACAATATGAAACAAGTGTTTATTTTAAATTTTCATAGTTTGGATTTCACAATTAATAACTTTCTCTATGTTTTCTACAAAAACCCATAAGATCTCTGCTTAAATTTTTGAAGTTGTATATTGTTGCTACCAAATATAAATAAAATATAGATTAAAATAACATATTTGGATATCTGTCAGTTTTATTCTGTTTTCTAGAAAGCTAAACCATTTGTATTTTTCTACAGTTTATTGTGGATAATGAATAAATATGTGTAGTAAGTGATCAATAATTGAATGTAGTTCTATTTCCATTTCTTTATTTGCCTTCAAAAGGCAAGATTAATTTATTGGCCACATTGTTTATAACCTGTTAAACACAAAGAGGAGTTGTAGAATAATTGTTTCTTTTTAGTCAGCCTTCCTCCTTGAGGATCTGTAGCCTCATTATGGGTGATGAGCTGATCATTTTCAAGCTTCTGTTTTTAGCTCTTTTCTTTCATGCCCCTTCAATAATTCACAGCGTAGAACAAACTCTGAATAGTTGAGTCAGGAAGGTTTGTATGTGTGTCTGAATCATGGGCATTTTCTTTGCTTTATATCATGCACACATTTTCCTATGAGAAATTGGAGGGACAGCTAGCTTTATGTGCTTCTGAAAGCCTGGCATTGTGAGCTGCTTTTGTACATAATAACTGCAGGTGCTTTCTGGCTCAGAAATGAGCCTGTGATCTGATAGCTGTTTTTCACTTTCTGTGATTGTGGCCGGTTCACAGAATATGACAAAGGTGGAAGATTGTTGTCTTCCCCTGGGTTGCCTAAAGTTACACTGCTGATCTTTTGACCCCTAATTCCACAAGTTTGATTGCTCAAGGAACCCCAGTGTGCATATTTGAAGCTGTTGTGGCATTTTGCTATTGAGTTGATTGTCAATATCCTAACATGCTCATAGTATTTAGAAAAAGAGAGATAGAGTCTTTATGTAATTGTTTTGCATTTTAAAGAGTTAAGTGCAACTAGTGTCACAAACAAACTACCTCACTTCCTCTAATCAAACATTTTAGACCTGGTGATATGGTTCGGCAAATGATTGCTGTGATTAGAGCATCACTCTTTTCTTCCTGGTGAAGTGTAGTGCTCCCATCCTGAAGCTGTGGGGTCACAGGAGAAATGCAGTCAGTCATCACTGGAAAGAAGCCAGTCCAGGAATTCTGATTTTTCATAAATGAAATTATTTTAATAAGGATTTTTAAATAAGTAATGCAACATGGTATTAAAAATTGCTAATCTCGCTCCATTACTAATCTCAGACCACATTAAAATGAATTGGCTTCACTAAGTCTTTTAATTGTTTCCCCTTCTGATTTTCATTTCCTTACTCATCATCAGCATCTTTCATCAGCCAGAGTTTAAAATAGTCTTTGTCCTTGTTTCTCCAAGGGAAATTGATCAGGTATTTAAACTATGAGTTAGTTTCTCCACAGTAACCAGCTTGATCCTACTTGCAAATCATTTCATTGAAGACCCATGTTAATTTTTGCATCACTAAATGCCGCCTTGTTCTGAATTCCTGCTTTGTTTTCTCAAAGGTGACTTTGTTGATGGCGTTAAATGCCTTTTAACCACTAGAGGGAAACATACCAATCTACTATGAGCAATGCCGCGTCTTCACATAGCAACTGTTTTCCGGAAGCTGCAGGTCCTGCAGTTTGTTTTGCGTTGATCTTTCTTTTTCTGAATATTGACAGCATTATAATGAAGAATTAACAAAAAGCGTATATTGATCAAAAATTATTGATTATTTCTTTTTTTATTGAATGTTTTGGAATTTATTCCTTATTGTAGTTAATTTATTTTTGAAGTAAATAAATATACCCAGATCACTAAGGACATGCTTCTATGATGCAAGCATTTTTTTTGCACATTATGTCTGGAAAGCAATGGTCTCTAAATGTTGATATAATGTATTTATACAAGACATACTGAGTGAATAAACAAGTAATTACTCTGTGTAACTTCATTCTAACAGAAAAAATATACATACTTTCAGAAAAATCGGATTTTGTTTGCATCCTAGAGTCAGTCATAATGTTAAAAATATTCTAAACAATGTCCTCAGTATTTTTCTGATACACCCACGTTATTGAATTTATGATTTTTTTCAAATTATCTGTATATATTTTATAATTTATGCTCAGGAGAACTTAATATGAATGTAGTTGTAGTGATAGTGTTTTAATACTACACTAGTTATAGGAGTAACTTCATCTCCTTTTCTTATAGCTTTATGGAGATTTAAAGCGGAAGTCTTGAGACAAAATTGAAGGCTGCAGCTCATACAATGCTAGATAAATGAATTTTAGGAACCTACTAAAAATACACAGGTGATTCTGTGGCATGGTATGGCTGTCAAAAGTAAAGATGCCAAAGCAGGTAAAAGCAGAGTAACAGGGAGCATGTGAAACATTCAATTAAGTGGCAAAACCAATTTTTTTTAAATGCATGTTATAAAATGTCTTATTTACTTGTTTTCTTTTTTTCCCAAGTGAAAAAAAGGGAGATAGAGAGACAAACTCCTGCATGCACCCCAACCAAGATCCACCTGGCAACCCCCATATGGGCTGATACTCTGACCATCTCGCAACCGAGCTATTTTTAGTGCCTGAGACTGAGGCTCCACAGAGTCATACTTTGTGTCTAGGGCCAATGCACTTGAACCAATCGGGCCATGACTGAAGGCGGTGAAGAGAGAGAGAGAAAGAGAGAGAGAAGGAGCGGAGAAACAGATGGTCAATTTTCCTGTGTGCCTTGACCGGGAATAGAACCCCAAACTTTCACACGCTAGGCCAATGTTCTACCACTGAGCCAACCAGCCAGGTCCTACTTGTTTTCAATATGAAGAAATAATGCAAGCTGCTTAAGAACTATTTTATTGGTTTCTATATCAAAGAATCCAGGAAAATAGTTAACTCATTAAAATAGTGTGTTAGGCACTATCACTTTCATCTGTGCAATATTCTGTCTTCTCAGGTTTCCCACAAACTCACCTTCCATTCAACATAGTTGTAGAAGAACTTATAGCTCCTTATAAAGTACCCCTACACTTTTGGCCACAATTAATTGGTGCAAGCATTGTCAATTCACCAAAGTTGGGCAAATGCCCATCACTGAAGCTGGCCAAGTATTCCGCTCTGCAATCATGCGATGGAAACCAGGACAGAGAGGAAATGGAGCAGAGATGCAAAAGGAAATGTAATTCTGGTGGTCTGGGAAATCCTGTTAAGCAACTGCATTTTTTATACAATACTTCATTCATAAGACCTGGGTATCCATAAATATATATGCATTTTGGTATTTCTTTTACCTGTGCTTAAAGAGTCCTAATGATCTTGATAGAAAACAAATTTCTCCTGTGAACAGGCAAAAAGATTTTCAATAAAGAATTATCTTTCTGGTTTAATAATAGAATGCAGATTTCCCTCGAAAAACATCATGGTTACATTGTGTTTGTGGCTGAAGTTTCTCCAGTTATATTGAGGTTAACTCCAAGGTCGGTTTTCTTCAGATATTCATTCACCTTCTCTCATCACTTCTATAAACTCTTACATTTTGATAGTAAAATAGAGCATAGAATCATAGAATGTTAGATTAGAAAACTTGTACCCATTATTCTTCTAATCCCTACTGTATGGCAGGCCCTATTCCAGTTCCTAGGAATGCAGTGACTTTCTTTTTCCCCTGAGACCTGAAAAAGGAATTCAGGAGTCATCAAAGTGAAGAATTGGATGAGATATCTTCCAGATATGTTCATCCATAGAGCTGGAATCAGCAGCAGTTTAAGCTCCACTGGGTTCACTGATTACATGAGTTGTCTATAGTGGGTGTTTTTTGGTTTTTCTTTGTTTTGTTTTGTTCTTTTTTTACAGGGACAGAGAGAGACTCAGAGAAAAGGATATATAGGGACAGTAGGACAGGAATGAAGAGAGATGAGAAGCATCAATCATCAGTTTTTTGTTGCGACACCTTAGTTGTTCATTGATTGCTTTCTCATATGTGCCTTGACCGCGGGCCTTCAGCAGACCGAGTAACCCCTTGCTGGAGCCAGCGACCTAGGGTCCAAGCTGGCAAGCTTTTGCTCAAGCCAGATGGGCCCGTGCTCAAGCTGGCGATCTTGGGGTCTCGAATCTGGGTCCTCCGCATCCCAGTCCAACGCTCTATCCACTGCGCCTCTGCCTGGTCAGGCTAGTGGTTTTCTTTTTTAAATTATTTTCTTTTTTTGTGGTAAAACACTTAACGTGAGATCTACACTTTTAAAAATAATTTTTAAAAGGTTTTATTAATTTTAGAGGAAAAGGAGAGAGAAAAAAAGAGAGAGAGACATTAATCTGTTGTTCTACTTATTTATGCCTTTATTGGTTGACTCTTGTATGTGCCCTGAATGGGAATGGAACCCAAGGTCTCTGGCTTGAGCCCAAGGTCACTGACTTAAGCAAGTGGTCACTCACTCTGCTGAGGCCTCCCTGGTCATGGGTGTTATTTCATACACATTTTTCTTAGGTAATTACCAGAAAATATTAATATACAAATCTTTAATCACACTTAAGGTAAATCAGTGACATGTCCTTCCTCTTGAATGATCCAATGATGTGAAAGGACTTCTCTCTGATTCACCACCTTCTTTGTCTAGCATTGTCATCAGCATAGTAGTTTTATCTGTGTTTGAAAATCATATAGTACATATTATCATTGTTAGATATATTGTTGAGAATTGTTTTGATATTTTATTTTATTTGCTTAACGTGTCTTTCTACTCTTAGACATTTTTCTCAATTATTTTTATTTTAAAATATTTTTATCAATTGTATAGTAGTAATAAAATATCAATTATTTATGAAACGACATACTCAGCACTTATTCTTTAATGTTAATGAAAGATGATTGATGGTCATCACCTCTCAACACTTTGAAAATAATATTCGTTGTCTTTGAAGAAAACCTTTGTATTTTTTTAAAATCTTTGAATTCTTCTTTTTTGTTTGGTGTTCTATAATAGCATTTTGACAGGTCTCATAAAGTTTTTATTTTTTCCTATTCTACTTAATTTTTATGTTTTTCATATGTCGTGAGTCTGAGTATTTATATCTTACCAAGTATTAAAATGCTTCAGGTATTATCAGATGGAGTATACATTTGTCCCAAGGTATTGCTAAGAAACTGGTTCTAGAATCCCCCTTTCCTCACAGATAAAATAATTCACAGATGCTCAAATTTCTTGTATAAAATGGCATAATATTTAAATATAATATAACCTATTCATATCTTTCTGCATACTTTGAAATCATCTTTAGTTTATCTATAACACCTAATAAAGTGTAAATACTGTGTAAGTAGTTGTTATACTGTATTATTTAGAGAATAATAAGAAAATATCTGTGCTTATTTAGTAAAAATGCAACCATCAAAAGTTTCACTATAATACATAGTACACGTCAACAATTGGCAACTTTCTTTTTCAAATATTTTAAATCTGTGGTTGGTTGAATCCATAGATATGGAACCTGCAGAGATGGAGAACTGACTATATATCTTCTTTGTTCTTTCTATTCAATTATTTTTATTTCTCATTTGATTTTTGTTACATCTTATTTTATCCCATTAGCTTATTAATACTTTTTAATATTTTTTACCTCTCAGTCCATCAATGTTGTATTCTAGTTGATTTCTTCAGGTCTCTTTTCCAAAGTACAAATTATCTTTAGTTTTAGTCTAAATATTTATCTGGTCTAGTAAATTTTACAATATGGATTTAAAAAAATATATGTATATAATCTATATTTGATTCATTTAAAAGGTGCATACTTTTATTTGTTTATTTTAGTGGTATCTGTTATCTTGCTCATTTGATATGTTTATTTTAATATTTTAAGAGTATGATTTTATATTCAATATCCAGAAATTCTCATATCTGTAGTCATGGGGCGTGGAAATCTGATTTTATTCAATTGTCTTTTTTAACTCTTCTTTATGGTGACATGTTTCCTAAGGTATTTTGTAATTTTGGATTGTGAATTCAAGTTCAGCCAAGTTTACTTTTGGAAATACCAAGGCTTGTTTTGAGGGAATAATCCTTCAAGAAAATTTTGTGTTTCTCTCTGTTGGGTATACAAAAATCCTACCAATCCAAGATCAATTTATTTAATTTTATGTTTCTCTTGAGGTATCTAAGACCAACATTCTGGTAGAATATATTAGAAGCTAACATCTGTGTCAGAACAAGCCTGGGGTAATAAATTTTCAGAGAAGGCTTTCTCAGATAGAGAAAATAAATTTCTTTTTGCTTATGAATGATATTTTATCCACTATTCTCTTTTCCTAAAGGTGTATTCTTTGAAAGGGTCCTAGCTTTATGCAGAAGTCTCTGTTGCAACTCTACAAATTATAGGGATCAAAAGCTTATCTCTTGACCCCAAGCAGCCATGAAACTAAAAGCTCTAAATTTCTAATATCAGTAAATGTCCCTGGTTACTCTGACTTTATAGACTATTTATTACTCTGGTGCTGAGTTTATATTTTTTATTCTTGTGGACTTTTCTTTCTGTTTTGTAAGCACAAGTGTACATTTACAATAATAATTTGAAATGTTTTATTAAAAATTTCTAGGTGTTCTGATGTAGGGCATTTTTACAGAATATCATTTCTAGCTTTTACACTTTCTTATATTATTTTTCAAATGCATTCTCAAATTTATTTTTAGCAACCAGAGGATATACTATAGCAATCTGGCTTACTTCCCTTCTATAAATAGCCTGGTCTGATTTCATTGTAAGCTTCTCTGAGGGAAAGAGTAAATTTAACTTTCCATTACTGCAAATAAAACTATAATCAAGTGAACAAGAGATGTAGCTTATAGTCTTTATTTAGAACATATACATTTTATTCAGAAAGTGATATGTATGTATATGTTTTACATAAGTATTAATAAAAGCAGAGAAAGGTCTATATAATTCCTTAGGATAGGTATCTCTCCTGCCAGCAAGGACTTAGGCAAATATAATAATGAGGCAAATTATATTCTTTTTTTTTTTTAAAGGAACAGAAAGAGAGAGTCAGAGAGAGGGATAGATAGAGGCAGACAGACAGGAACGGAGAAAGATGAGAAGCATCAATCATTAGTTTTTTGTTGCCGCCACAACACCTTAGTTGTTCATTGATTGCTCTCTCACATGTGCCTTGGCTGCAGGCCTTCAGCAGACCAAGCAACCCCTTGCTGGAGCCAGCAACCTTAGATTCAAGCTGGCAAGCTTTTGCTCAAGCCAGATGGGCCCGTGCTCAAGCTGGCGAGCTCGGGGTCTCTAACCTGGGTCCTCTGCATCCCAGTCCGATGCTCTATCCACTGTGCCACCGCCTGGTCAGGTGAGGCAAATTATATTCTTTCAAAGTTGCCTACCTCTGTCATTTCATAAAACTTCCTTCATATGTTCTATTTTTGTCACGTACCTTTTTATTTTTATGATGAAGATAATATTATTGTATACTATGTTAAACTATGAGCTATATAATCTTTGATTTTGATTTAAGTTGATGGGATCATTCCATATCAATTTCTACTATGGTTTAGTTGGTAAGTTATAATATCTGTCCAAGGCAAACAAACTTACAAATTATCATGTTGCTACTGAAATATAATTGGTTACTTATAATAAAGCTTATTTTCTTAAAAGTTAATAGCTGGCAATATATATTTCAAAATATACTTATACTAAAATATTACAGCAAATTATCCTGCCCTGAAAAATATCGTGAATTCAAAAATTTAATATTATTATATTATATAAACAATTATTAATGTAATGACATTTTCAAGTGCAATCATATCAAATCAAACAAACAAAAGCAGAATACAACATAATAATAAACAACAAACTCTATTATATTATATGTTTATACCTCAGTTTCAAAAATGTTAAAATCTGAACACATATGTTTTGAAATGAAGGAAATACAGCAAATGATTCCCATGATACACCAAGAAATTAACAAATCAGGCATGTTTACATCCTGTGACAGTATCCTTTAGCCTGGTGTTAAAGTAAGTGTTTTAATCTTTTTTTGAGTGAGACTTTACATATGTGATGCTACAAGACAAGAATGGAAAGAGGTTTACACACTTGTTTAAATTCTGGGTTCTGAGTTGAGTCTAGGCTCAGGAAAGAAGAACATTTTGTTCGTAAATACTGAAAAGAAGAATGTTTGTGTGAATGCTACAAGTTTGCCACCCATGTTCCTAAGGATTGCCTTATTTACCTTATGGTAAATCTAATTCTCCATCTTCTACATATCCAGTTGAACAATGATGGTCAGACAGGTTTTTCATATAAAGTGATAGCAAGCTGTTCTTTTTCTTGTGCTGTAACCATTCTAGCCCTCTGAAATATTTATATAAGGCACTAAACTTCACTTCATGGGAAAGGGTAAGATTGAGCACCCATGGAAATTATTTGTTAGTATAGAATGGGAAGTACATTGCAATTGACTGTGGACCAAGCTGACCACTAGTTAGTGATCTCCATTTAACTCATGGAGGTAGGACTTGTTTTCTCTGCTTATTCCTCCATGTTCTTAAACACCATAGAGAAAACCAAATTTAATGTTTGTGATTAATATTAATGAGCACCTGGCCATAATTTTCTGAGGTTGACTATAACATAGTTTCCTTTTAAAAAGGTGAGACTAGTAAAGTAAATGAAATTAATATTGATCCTAAGTAGAAACTGAATTGAAGCTTATATGCTCTTGGGAAAAATAATTAAAAATCAGATTAATTTTTATGCCTTTTGAAAAGACATAAATCTCTTGCACTGCTCCAGCTGCTGTGTGACAACGACATGTAGGAAGATATAAATCAAGAAAGAACAGTATTAGCAGTGCAATTTCATTTAATGTAACAGAAACAAAAATGATGATCTTTGATTCTGAAAAATTACAGAGTCTCTTATGGACTATTACATGTGAATATCTTAACTTTTATGCTATAGTAGAGGAAAAAGATTTAGTTCATTTAAAAATTATTTATTACATACAGTATATGGAAGGCACTCTGCCAGTGTCTGGAAATACACAGATGATTAAAAACTAATTTTAACCTACAACAGTCTATAGATTAGCAGATGAGACAGATGGGGAAATTATTTTTAAAGCACAATAATGGTAAAAGTATGGAGGTCCCTTTGCAAATTAAAGGTTGCTGCTCAAATCAGTCTCAGGGAACTGGGAAAACTTTCAGAGCAGAAACTTTGATCAAAGGACACCTAAAATTACAAAGCAACTCATTTAAATAAATTAAAAGGAAAGAAATATAAAATGATCAACATAATTTAAATAACTATTAGGGAAGTTAAATTGGAAGTGTCTTCATTTATACATTTGAGGGTAGGAATCAATAGGGAGCATCTGTAAGAGAGTGAGTATGCAGAGGAAGGGGAGACACAAACAGATATAAAACTTAGAAGAGAAAGTGGAAAAGGAAAGAAGAAAAGTACTAAAACAATACTTTTAGTTGGAGTGGATATGAAACACTCACTTGCCTTTCGTGGTTCAGAGTCGCTTGTCACTATCGTCACTTTTACTCATGAACCTGCACAGAGTTAGTACCCCTCAGCCCCATCATTCCTATTGATTATCAGTCTTTGATCTTGTCTTTTTTTTCTACATAAAGAATAGAACAAATCTGCGACTCAAGTGTAAATTGCATTATATTCAAAATCCTTATGTTTGCTCTTTTTTCTTCTTTAGAAATTAAATTTAATGAGGTGACATTGATCAATAAAAGTGCACAAGTTTCAAGTGAGTACTTAAGGCTTGCTCTTAAGGTTCACCATTATTTGGCATAAAAGTGTATCTCTTACCTCTCTCCTCTCGGAAGCACTGCTCCAAATGAATGGGTCTCTTCATTGGCTGCTTTGCATGCCTTTGGGCATTTAGGGCTTATGTCAATGTCCTGCCTGAAAAGTGTTCTTGAGGACTTTGCTATTCTCAGTATTTATGTGTTAAACTTTTTCAGATTGCTACAGACCAATAATTCAGGCTATCTTAATTAATGAGAACTTTATAAGAGAGTAAGAGAGATGGGAAGAGGTGAGACTACTAAACAAAATGATGATCTTTGTATTTGTGCTGGCAGATTTCAAACCAGAATTCACTGGTAACTGAGACTTTTCATATGTAACAGCAGCAGCTCCTAACCTGAATGGAGCTCATAAAACAATGCAGCAACTTTATCACTGGATTTTCTAACTCACTATTTCTACTTATATCTCCTTTTATGTATCTTTTCTTTCTTATCTCACTCTTTTATAATCTGCCTCTCTCTGTATATGTCACAATAAAACTCCCTGAGAGAAGATTTCATTGAATTTATAAGTCATCATCAAGAATATAGTAATGGGATTCCAAGATGGTGATAGAGTAGGAGGACATTCCAATGCCCACCTCCCAAAATAAAATTAGATTACAACTTAATTTAAGAACAATCATATTGAAAAATCAACTTTGGACTAAATAAAGAGGTGTTTATAACTATACTGCTGGTTGTTGGGGCAAGGCAGGTTAGCAATAAATTTGGTAGGATGGTAGAGGAACTAGAGCCAGAAAGCATCAGGTCATACTCATTTCTTGAAGGCTCACAAAGAGAGGGGAGCAAGTAAACAATTAATGGAAAACAGCTAATAAATAAAGGAAAATCTGCTTTTGGTAGTGAAGGAAAAAGGAGCAGAAAAACCCGCACCTCATGGTGGTAATAGATTGGGGAGAATCATTGCGAGGGAAAGCACAAACAGCCTTACATAGACCACACACATGTGGCTCTGCCACACACCAATGCACCAATCAGGCAAAGTGCTTGCAGCTAATAAACCAGTGAGCAAGCCTAACACAGCTGTTTTTCCAATAACCAAGGGGCACAGATGAAGCCACATTGAGACTGTGAAGGAAGGGCGGAGACATGAAGAGGGCTGCCTCGCTCCCTAGAGTGAGCAAGGGTAGAGGTTCTAGAGGGACTCTCACCAGGGGGAAGTTCATCCTGAGAGGGGAGGGCCTTAAGGTCCAGGCCAGTGCCCCAGCCTAGAGCCCCAAAGCATAGAAAAGGTGCCCACACAGTATTTGGTTGTGAAAAGAAACAAGGTTTTAGTGTGCTACAAAAAGATGGAGCTCTTAGAGATGCAGGCTCCATCTTAAAGGTCCAGCACAGAAAATCTCATTCACATCAACTGTCCTAGGGCTCCAGCGAGGAAAAGCTGAGAGGACTATAATTGTGTGAGGAAAGTGTGAAGTTGGAGGCCCAGAAAGGGATGCTTTGGGGATGCTACCGGAACCCCTTTGCTGAGTCATTCTCCAATATTGCAGTTGCCATATTTCGTGAGCAGAGAAGTCCCCTCTGTGTGACATTAGCTTGAGGTAAAGCAACTGCCCCACCCTCAGGAATATCTCCAGACCCACCTTTTGGAGACTGGGCCATTCTGTCAAGTCAGCCAGGAAGCAGAAGGCATGTCAGTGACTCATTTTTTGGGTGTTGAGGCTGGCGTTTCCTCATTCCCCTGCCACACACACATGCTTCCAATACTATAACAGTGCTTCACCTTATGGGAGATGCAGTAGAAACTGTCCAGACTCTGAGCAGATAACATCTCTGGGTCTCATATACACACCCACTGGATGCTTGGGGGCCATACTCTACTGGGGCTGTGAAAAATGTCTGGACAGACTGACAGCCGGGACCAAGGCAAGGGACCCACATCTACCACCCTTGCTAGTCCCTGAATTGTAGTAGGCTCCAGACACTACCAAGGGTTTTATTTCAGTAGCTGAGCCCAATAAGCAGCCAGCAGACAGAAGCTAGAGGAGGCAGGGACCAGTGAATCTTGACCTTTAGAAGACTTTCTTCCCAACCAAGTGTGGGGAAAAGCAAGCCTAGGTGTGTGGCTTGGTATTTCCATGAGCACCTGGGCCCAGCAGAGGCAGCCATAACTCTGGATTGCTTGTAGCTCCAAGAAAGTTGCTGAGGGCAACTCATGGGCAGTGTTCCCCACTGGTTTGTGCCAGGTTTATTCTATGGAGGCCCAGGGCTGGCACATCCAGTGGCCAGCTATGGAGAGCATCAGTTTAAAACTTAAAGACCCTTGCAGGAAGCATGTTCTAAGGGAGGGCTAAGCTGAGGTGAGGTCCATTTTCTGTGATCAGCACCAGCACAGTGGCTTATGTGCATTAGACAGGGTGAAGCTTCACAGTCAGCTAGTCAGGGTGCTGGATATGCTACCCTGCTGGGCTTGGTTCCACAGTGGCAAGGGAGAAAGGATTGGAACACAGACATTTAAAGTGTGGGTCCTGCAAGCCTGTTGTTGGGTCTGGTAGAGGGGCTTAGCCACTTTTGGGGTGGAGGAGGCACAGTCAGCCTCAAAGGAGGACTCTCTCAGTCTTCCTTCCTGAGACCAGAATCTCTCCAGCTGAAAGAACTTCTGCAGAGGGAAATGTTGATCCCATCCAATTGGATCCTGCTGCTCACCTCATTGTGAAGAAATAGAATTGTAGTATCCAGTTTCTGAGGGATTAAGCTCTGGACTAGGGGCCACTTTCCCCATACTGAGCTCCTGACCAAGAGACCCCTAAAGTAAGGGGTACCACTAATGTATTATTTCAAACCTTAGCAGCCCTAACCCATCAAGCATGCAATCTGTAGAGGGGTTGGTGGGGTGAGGTCCGTCTGAGCCCACACTACAGTCTTTTACAGAAGTATCTGTGGGAAGACCACACAGACGCAAGAGGAAGTGGAGCAGCTGAAAACTGAAGGCAAATATTATAGAGCTTTAGACTTTTATAAAGCGCCTGATATCTCTAAATAGAAGGAAACTGATCCTAATACACAGGTTAGCCTCTCCCACATAACCATAAAATGCAGACACAAACAGTGAACAGAGCAGTAGCTCCAGACAGGTATCTACTCTAGGTTACAAACAACCACTGAAGCCAACCCAAGAAGACCTAGAACCAATATAACTAATTGTGGTTGGCAAACAGTATGAACACTAGACAGCTAGAAACACAAGCAGCCTGTCCAAAAGAGGAGTCAAGCAGACACTGGACACTGCAGAGAATAAATATGACTAACACATGATCAAGGTTAAACCTTAGAGCCAGCCAGATTGAAGGGATAACTGCACCCACAAAAGGACCAACTGCATTCAATATGCACATACAACAGGAGGGTAAATGTTATCCTCAAGGAGCATTCATTGAGCAAAGAACTCAGGTTGCCTGGAGGTCAGTACCACTAACCATATCTTTCTTATAAAGACTCCATAACAAATTACAAAGTCAGACAGCACTGCCTAATAGACAGAAAAATGGGCAAAAAATATGACCCAAATAAATCCACAAGAGAAATCCCTAGAAAAAGAACTAAATGAAATAGAAATAACCAAACTACCAGATGAAGAGTTTAAAATAATAACTTTTAGGATGCTCAAGGATCTTAGAGCAATAATAGATGATCACAATGAGAACTTAAACAAAGAAAGAGCAAACATTGAAAAGGACATTGAAATCATAAAAAGGAACCAGTTCAAAATGACAAATAAAAAATCAGAATGAAAACTGACTAAAAGGAATCAATAGCAAGCTGGATGAAGCAGAGGATCTAATCAGTGATTTAGAGGACAAGATAAACATAAGCACAAAAGCAAACCAGCAAGAAGAAAAGATGCTCAAAAAGACTGATGAAACTCTAAGAGACCTCTGTGACAACATGAAGAGAAACAACATTTGCATCATGGGGGTTCCTGAAGGAGAAGAGATGGGACAAAGGATAGAGAAACTGAAGAAATCATAGCTAAAAGTTTACCTAAACTGATGAAGAAAAAAGTCACACAAATAAAAAAAAGGACAGAGAGTCTTAGTCTTATTAAAGAAGAACCCAAGGAACCCTATACCAAGACACATTATAATTAAATGCCAAAGTTAAGAGACAAAGAAAGAATATTAAAAGCTGCAAGAGAAAGGCAGTTAATTCCCAACAGAGGACCCTCCATAAGGATAAAATCTAACTTCTCAACAGAAACACTTGAGGCCAGAAGGGATTGGCAAAAATTATTCAAAGTGATATGAAACAAAAACTTACAGCCAAGACTACTTTATCCAGCAAGGCTATCATTTAAAATTGAAGGGGAATTCAAAAGCTTCCCAAACAAAGACTCAAGGAATTAATAACAATCAAACCAGTACTGCAAAAAATGTTAAAGAGCCTGCTATAAAAAAAGCAAAGGAAAAAAAAATTGAGAGAAACAGCATTGTAGGTTTAAAGAATAAAATGGCAGTAATAAAGTACATATCAATAATAACCTTAAATATATATGAACTAAATGCTCCAATCAAAAGACATAGGGTAGCTGCATGGATAAGAAAACAGGACCCATATATATACTGTCTACAAGAGACCCACTTCAGAGCAAAAGATACACAAAGACTAAAAGTGAAGAAATGGAAAAATATTTCATGCAAATAGAAATGGAAGAAAGCTGGGGTAGAAATACTATACTTATATCTGATAAAATAGCCTTTAAAACAAAGTCCATAGTAAGGGATAAGGAAGGTCACTACATAATGATAAATGGAGCAATCCAACAGGAGGATATAACCATTGTAAATATTTATGCACCTAATATAAGAGCACCTAAATATATAAAGCTGATTTTGATGGACATAAAAGGTGAGATCGACAGCAATACTCTAATAGTAGAGGATTTTAATACCCCACTAATATTAATGAATAGATCTTCCAGACAGAAAATGAAAGAAACAGTGACCTTAAATGACACAAAAGATCAACTGGATTTAATTGATATCTTCAGAAACATTTACCCAAGGCAGTAGAATATACACTCATTTTGAGTGCTCATGGTACATTTTCTAGGATAGAACACATTTTCTAGGATAGAACACAAAACAAGTCCCAATAAATTTAACAAGACTGAAATTATATCAAGCATCTTGTCTGATCACAATTGCATGAAACTAAAAATCAACTACAATAGAAACAGAAAAGCATTCAAACACTTGGAAGCTAAATAACATGGTAATAAACAATGAATGGATTAACAATGAGATGAAGGAAGAAATAAAAAATTTTCTTGAGCTTGATTAGGCAGTGGTACAGTAAATAGAGCGTCAAACTGGAATGGGGAGGACCAGGGTTTGAGACCCCGAGGTCACCAGCTTGAGTGCAGGCCCATCTGGCTTGAGCAAAATCTCGCCAGCTTGGACCCAAGGTTGCTGGCTCAAGCAAAGGGTTACTCGATCTGCTGAAGGCCCACAGTCAAGGCACATGTGAGAAAGCAATCAATGAACAACTAGGGTGTCGCAGCGAAAAACTGATTGATGCTTCTCATCTCTCTCCATTCCTGTCTGTCTGTCCCTGTCTCTCCCTCTTTCTGACTCTCTCTCAGTCCCTGTAAAAAAAATTTTTTTTTGAAACAAATGAAAATAAACATACAACCCAAAATCTATGGGAGAGAGCAAAAATAGTACTGAGAGAGAAGTTTATAGCATTACAGGCATACCTCAAGAAGCAAGAAAAAAACTCAGTTAAGCAACCTAATCTAAAGGAACTAGAAATAAAACAACAAATAAATCCCATAGAAATTATAAGTAAAGAAATAATAAAGATGAGTAAAAAAAAAATAAAATAGAGGCTAAAAAATAACAAAGAGAAACAAAAAAAAATAAAAAAATACAAAAGATAAATAAGCTGGTTCTTTGTAGAGGTAAACAAGATTGATGAAACTTTATCCAGAATCATAAAGAAAATAAGAAAGACAACCCAAATAAATAAAATTAGAAATGAAACTGGTGAAGTAACAACTGACATCACAGAAATACAAAGGATTATAAGAAAATACGCTGAAGATCTACATGCTAAAAAATTGGACAACCTAGACAAAATAGATAAATTCCTATAAACATACAATCTTTTAAAACTCAATCTGGAAGAATTAGAAAATCTAAACAAACTGATTACAACAAATGAAATTGAAACAGTTATAAAAAACACTTCCAGCAAACAGAAGTCCTGGACCAGATGTCTTCACAGGCAAATTTTACCAAACATTTAAAGGAGAACTATCACCTATCTTTTGCAAGCTATTCCAAAAAATTCAAGAAGACAGATGACTTCCCAAATCATTTTGTGAGGCAAATACTATCCTCATTCCAAAACCAGGTAGACTCTACAAAGAAGGAAATTATAGACCAATATCCCTGATGAACATAGATGCTAAAATTCTAAACAAAATATTAGCGAACTGGATCTAGCAATACATTAAAAAGGTAATACACCATGATCATGTGAGATTTATTGCAGGGAGGCGAGGCTGGTACAATATTGACAAATCAACAAATGTGATAAATCACATAAACAAAGTGAAGGATAAAACTCACATGATAATAATAATCAATAAATGCAGAAAAAAACATTTGATAAAATCCAACACCCATTTATGATCAGAAGTCTTAGCCAAGGGGGAATACAGGGAACATGCCTCAACATAATAAAGGCCATCCCTGACAGAACAACAGCCAACATCATACTCAATGGGCAAAAATTAAAACCAATCCCCTTTCATCACTCTTATTTAACATAGTTCTGGAAGTCCTAGCCACAGCAATCAGACAAGAAGAAATAAAAAGCATCTAAATTAGAAAGAAGAACCAAGACTGTCATTATTTGCTGATGACATGATACTGCACATAGAAAACCCTAAAATCTCTGTCAAAAACAACTACACCTGAAAAGTGAATTCAGCAAGATGGCTAGATATAAAATTAATATTCAGAAATCAGTGGCATTTTTGTACACTGACAATAAACTGACAAAAATATTAAGGAAAAGATCCCCTTCTCCATTGCAACAAAATAGAATAGAAATAAATTTTACCAAGGAGGTAAAAGACTTGTATTCAGAAAATTATAAGACACTGAAAAATAATTCAAAGAAGATGCAAACATATGGAAACATATTCCGTGTTTGTTAATAGGAAGAATAAACATCATTAAAATGTTTATACTACCCAAAGCAATCTATAGATTCAATGCAATTCTTAATACCAATGTCATGCTTCACAGAACAAGAGCAAATATTCCAAAAATTTATATGGAACCAGAAAAGAACCTGAATAGCCTCAGCAATCTTGAAAATGAAGAGCAACAATATACTACAATGATATCAATGTAGTATAACTTGATATCAGGGCGGTGTCACACTTCCTGATATCAAGTTATACTACAAAGCCATTGTAATCAAAACAGCTTGGTACTGGCATAAGAACAGGCATATAGATCAATGGAACAGAACAGAGACCTCAGAAATAAACTCACACCTACCTTATGGTCAATTGATATTTGGCAAAGGAGGAAAAAGTATATAATGGAGTAAACTCTCTTTAATTAATGGTGTTTTAAAATTGAACAGGTACATGCAAAAAAAATGAGACTAGACCATCAACTTATACCATTGACAAAAATAAACTAAATATGTATGAAAGTCTTAAATATAAGTTGCAAAACCATAAACATCTTGAAAGAAAACATTAGGCAGTAAACTCTGATATCTCTCATAGCAATATTTTTACCAATATGTCTTTACGGGCAAGTGAAAGAAAAGACAAAATAAACAAATTGGACTATATAAAACTAAAAAGCTTTGCAGAGCAAAAGACATCATGAACAAACAAAATAAAAAGACAACCCACGCAATGGGAGAACATATTTGCCAATACATCTGATAAAGGGTTAATAATCAAAATTTATAAAGAACTTCTAACACTCAACACCAGGACAGTAAACAATCCAGTTAAAAAGGGGGAAAGAAACTGAACAGACATTTCTCTAAAGAGGACATACAGATGTCCAATAGGCAAATGAAAAATGTTCATTGTCACTAATCATCAGATAAATGCAAATTAAAACTACAATGAGATACTATCTCACACCTGTCAGAATGGCTCTCATTAACAAATCAACACACAAGTGCTGGTGAGGATGTGGAGAAAAGAGAACCCTCCTGCACTGCTGGTGGGAATGCAGACTGGTGCAGCCACTGTGGAAAACAGTATGGTGTTTCTTCAAAAGTTAAAGATAAAAATGCCTTATGACCCAGCTATCCCACCCTTAGGAATATACCCTAAGAAACTTAAAACACATATTCAAAAGAAGATATGCACCACCCCTGTTTATTGCAGCATTGTTTACAACAGTCAAGATCTGAAAATAGCCCAAGTATCCATCAGTGGAGGAGTAGATTAAAAAGCTATTGGACATATACACAATGGAATACTACATGGCTGTGAAAAAAGAAAGAATTTTTACCTTTTTCAATGGCGTGGAAAGGTCTTGAGGTTATTATGCTTAGTGAAATAAGCCAGGCAGAGAAAAACAAATATAGGACCTCACATATATGTGGAATCTAATGAACAAAGTGGACTGAGAAATGGAAGAGTCAGAGACAGGGTCAAAGGGAGCAGAGGGACAGCTGTCAGATGGAAGGGCGATGAGGGGATGGTATCAGAGAAGGTGAAGGGATTAGTGAATTTATATATACTAACACATACATAGTGATAACAATACAGTAAATCCCAGAATGAAGGGGACAGGTAGTCAGGGTGAGGGTCAAAGGGGGTGTAATGGGGGGCATGCTGTTTGAGGGTGAGGGTGTTATATTGAGTGGAACACTTAAGTCCATGTTAACATAATAAATTAAAAATAATAATAATAAAAAAAGAACGAGGGGTACTATTCTAGACCCTGTATGACTTTTCTGTGTGTGTGTTTTTCTGTGACTTTTCTGGACCCTGTTTTAACTTTTTTCTTCACATTTTGTAATTGAATTTATTGGGGTTGACACTGGTTAACAAAATTATACAAGTTTCAGGTGCAGAATTCTACTACACATCTTCTGTACACTGTATTCTGTGTTCACTCTCCCAAATCAAGCCTGTCCACCACCATTTATCCCCTTATACCTTCATCTCCTCCCGTTTCCTGTAATCACAGCACTGTAAACGTGTCCCTGAGTGTTTTGTCTTTTTGTCTTTCCTTTCTCAATTCCTCACCTCTCTTAAAAAGCCCTTTCCCCCTGAAAACTCTCATTCTTCTCTCTATGTATAAATATGTCTGTATTTGCTTGTTAACTTATTAGATTCTATAAATGAGTGAAATCATATGGTATTTGTTTTTCTTTGACTTATGTCACTTAGCATAATGCTCTCAGGTCCATCCATGCTGCAGCAAATGGTAAGATTTCCTTCCTTTTTTTTGGCCGGAGAGTAGATGGCCTTATAAAACTTTAAATCAAGTAACTAGTTTTTAAAATACCCACGGTGAAGATAATGAATTTGTGATAATAAGTACAATGACTAACAAGGAAATTTCTGCCATAAGGTGGGGCCTTGGGAATGGCAAGCATTCAAACTTCCCTTTTGTTTAAATTCCAAAACACTAACTATGTGTATATGACTTATTTGGCAAATGAAAAACAAATTGTTTTATTAGAGCACCTTTTTACTTCAGTATAAAGAATACATTATTATCACTTTATTTTTCATAGGTTTTGGTCCTGTCTCTAAAATCAGAAAGTAAGATCAATGAAGGCAGAAAATTTTAAATTATATGTATTTTAAATTAAATTATATATATATAATTATGTATATATATATATATAATTTTAAATTATATATATAATTATAATGTTTAAATTGTATATATATATATAATGTTTTTAAAATTAAAAAAATTTTTAGTCCCCATGCTGTATATCAGATTCTAGAACTTATTTATAGTTAGAAGCTTATACCCTTTGACTAACATCTCCCCATTTCCCCCATTTCATCCCTTAACAACTAACTAACCTCATTTCTACTCTATTTCTATATGTTCAGCCTTTTTGTTTTCCACATATAAATGAAATCAGTGTTTGTCTTTCTCTGACTTGTTTCACTTAACATAATACTCTTGAGGTCCATTCATGTTGTACCAAAAGGCACGATTTATTTCTTTTTTATGGCTGAATAATATTTTATTTTATACATATACATTTTCTTTACTCATTCAACTACCAATGGACACTTAGGTTATTTCCATGTCTTAGCTATTGTTAATAATGCTGTAATGAACATGAAGGTACAGAAATATTTTTGAGATAGTGGTTTTGATTATTTCAGATATATACCCAGAAATGGAATTGTTAGATTATATGATAGTTTTATTTATTTATTTGTTTATTTTTGTGAAATTTTCATACTGTTTTTCATAGTGGCTACACAAATTTACATTCCCACTAGCAGAAACAAGGGTTTGCTTTTTTCTCACAGTCTCACCAACAGTTGTCTCTTGTCTATTTGATAATATCCACTGTAACAAGGATGAGATATCTCATTTTTGTTTTGATTTTTACTTCTCTGATGATTAGTGATATTGAGAATCTTTACATATACTGGTTGACCATTACATGTCTATTCTATTCTATGGAAATGTCTATTCAAGTCCTCTATCAACTTTTAAATCAGTTTTCTTTGCTATTGCGTTGTGTGACTTTCTCATAAAATTTGGATATTAACTTTTTGTCAGATAGATGGTTTGTAATTATGTTCTTCCATTCCACAGGTTGTCAATTGCTTCCATTGATTTTATATAGATAGTAACTCACACCAAAGATGTTTAATAGATGTTACTTCATTTAAAAATACACACAACTTATTTTTCTAGAATATTTCTAAAGTAATTATTATGTATGTTATTTTCTTTATTTCCCATAACAAGGTAATCAACATAGAAATCACTATTACCACCATATTGATAGTGAGAACTAAGATTTATCAAATACTTTGTATTTTGTAGGATACTTCATTAAGTCTTTCCAAATAATTTATTTTTAATTTTCGTAGAAACTTTATGAATGTCAAGAACTATGAAGGGTCTGAGATTTTGGTCTACTTACAAACTAACAAGTTAGCTTTCCATCATTTAATGGATACTGGCTATGAATAGGACATTCTTGGCTTAGAGGCAAAAGACGGTGTCTTTTAGTCAAAGCAATGGCCGTTGCCAAAGTAACATCAATGTGCCAGTTGCTTGAGCTCAAGATTTTACAGCAATGCCACAAGGGCCAGGTGACATCTTCATACTCATTGCGTTGTGTTAGAGTAGAAAGATAATCTAACTTTTAGAAACAACAAAATTTTATAAAGAAGTTACTAGACAATAAATTAAATTTAAAAAATCTACTAACAAAACTGTCCAAACTTTGCCCCAGAAGGAGAGATTATTATTCTGAAGAGCAAAAAAATCTTCCTTCTTGTCCACAGAAAAGCACTATCTTTTAAATTCCAGTGCTGTATACAGTGTACAAATATTCATAAAAACGTAATCCATAGTAAAAGCTGCTAGGGCCTTTGTTGAAAAGATGTGCAGAGATATGAGGTCAATGGAGAATTTTTCCCAAGATGTGATAGATAATTTTAAGCCCTATTTTATGGATGAAAAACTGTATTTCAGAAAATTTAAGAAAGAGGTCTCATAGGAAATAATTTTTAAGTAACAAAGATGTAATAATGACATCACTCCCAGGTCTTTTCACTTGGTCCTGTTGTCTCTTAAGATTCTCACTGCTCATTGCTAATGAAGATGTTTATAGTTTAGCCCTAGTCTCCTTTTCTATGACAAAGTACATATTTAGGAGTCAGAAATTGTTTCTACATTAGTCCCAGTCATAAAAATTTACTGCTTTTGATGGTTTGGCTTACGGTTTCTTACTGCCAGTGTCGTATCTTAAACAAATGATTAAGATCATTTCATATCGTCAACATCAACAGAAACCTAAATAAACATTCTCATGTCCACGTAACAATAAAGAATTCGGCCTTTGTTGTTAAGAGCACACTGATTTTCTTGAAATAATAATAATAAAAAAAGCCAGACCTTGACTTTAGTCCAATTAGAACTGAGGGTTACAAGTGTTAATCCATCGATGTCACAAGACCCAGGGTTTGCACGAGGGAGGACTTTTGACACATGTATTTGTAGTAATTTTTCATGTAAAATATAGCAGAGTGTTTTTGGAGAGAAAAATGTGCCTGGATTATTTCAGCAACATAATTGAGTGTTTTTATGTGTGTCATGGCATTTCTTAAAACTTTGGCTGGGATGGTGGCATTTCACATCACAGAAAAGGAAATAAAGCTGTATTGTAGTTTGCTTACACCAGTACCTAGAAAAAAATAGAAATTTCAAAGGAGCAGAGTTTTCCTTGTGGTAAGCAAGGGTCTGGGTAACATTTTCATTTCCTGTCTCTTTGACTTCTAGTGCCCCCCTTCAAAAAATCCTGAATACAGAAAGCAGAGCTTGCCTCCAGCACAAAACCAGAGCCCACTTTTATTATTGCTGCTGTTTCAGGGCTCCTGGATCTCATGCTGAACCTTAAAATCCTGTTCGCAGCTCAGCTGCCAGCATGCTGTGCACAGAGCAGTGAAAAGTAGAAGAAATAACAGGCTTCACCATGCAATCAGTAGTTCCCCACTGAAACCATATGTCACGCCTAGAATCCAGGAGACTTGAAAAGTCTTGAAAAACTGCAACACCAGTAGTGCTCCTACTGGGAATTAGTGACAGGCAAGTGCCTGTCAGAGGGGTTAGAAAAAAATAGAAAGAATTGAGCAAAAGAACAGCTGTCATTGGCTAAGGGAAGAGTTCAAAATAATTATACTCTATGGATTCAATCATTAAGTGATTATAACTTCTATCTGTGAAATGCCTCTTGACCCCAGAAATCACATGCTTAGTGCCTAGTGCTAAAGAAGTGACAAACACCCTTTTTAATAATATAGCTTCATGTCATAGTAACAATAAAATAATTATCTTAACCACCATACTGAAATTCTTCCTGTCTCACCAACTTTTATTTTTACAAGGCGATATATCATTGTGATTAAGTGCAAAGGCTTTGAAATCAAAGAGAAGCTACTCCTCACTTCCTCACTCTATTCCTTCAAGTTATGCAATCTTGGAAAAGTATTGTTTTGTTTCTCCAAGCCACCATTTTTCAGATGTAAAATGGGAATGATGGTACTTACCTAATGCATGTACAGCATACATAGTCAGCCATACAGAGCTACTAAGTAAATAATGTTATTGTTATTAATTACAGAAAGAAGCACACCTATTATTTTTAAGGTTGCCTATAGTTGTTAATATATCATTATAAAATTGTGCACCTAGAATCTGTATAATTGTGTTAACCAGGATCACCTCAATAAATTAGGACAAAGATGAAAATGAAATAAAAATGTATAAGTTTTAGTTAAAATTTTAATTTATTGACTTTTACATTTATCAATGTACAATGTTCACTGAGTTCTGTTTTATAAAAATTTACATAAAGCAAACGTGTTCATAAGACACACCTACATATTCAGTTAGATTTTTGTAAAATATGAAACCACACACAGGCAATTTAAACCTGTAATTGGATTGTGTTTAAAAGAGTTATTTTTATATATCCATTATTGGGATTTTAGAACCTATTTTCTCTTTGAAATAATGCTATAAATCGTAGTGAAAGTCCTTGACCAACTCCAAATAGTCTTTTAACCTATCATTTTTCTAAAATATTGTGTTAGCTGAACCATGCCAAATATATCTGACCACTACAGAACAATTTTTGATAGGAAAATGACTCCTAATTTTCTGCTGTAGACATGGAAACATTTTTTTGTTGTTTTGATTATGGAAATGGTTCCCATAACTAAGAGTCATTGTTTGGAGACTGAGGTGATTATATTATATTATTACATTTTAGGTAGATTACATATTATATTATATATTATGCTACATATTAAGTTTATTATATATTAAACTGTTTTAATTCTTTCCACAATTAAAACTATATGAAGAAGACAGCTAAAAGCAATCCCTCTTAAGAGTTAACTTTCAGGGCTTAATAGCCAGGCAACATCATCTCTGCCAGTTATTCATAAGAATGCAGCATAAATTCACTTAAAAAAAAAACATGTCCAACTTTATCCAACCCTATTTTACAAAAGGTTGCTTGTTGCACAGAAGAATGACACGAATTATTTTAGGAAATATTTGGAAACAGGATTTGGTCCCATCTTTGTGAATAAGATAGCAAATGGTTACCTGGATGAGAGACTTATGATGTGGATTTAAGGACATGTGCACACTGGTTTAATAAGTGATAATTTAATAGTTTGGTTTCTGTCTAAAGATAAGATGCTAGTAGTTTGTCATTTCCAGTCCTTTTCGAGAGGTGTGTCAATGACTTGGGCCAAGCACCGAGTATCCATTTTGCAGAAAAAAAAAGTTAGAGAAGATGTCTTGCAAAATTCACATTCTACACTATCTTGGAAATAAATGAGAAAGAATTGACCTTAACTAGAAGAAATGTAAATATCCTAACATATATTCAGTAAATACTTTGTAGAAATTATGAATTGGGAGTAATATATTTTGGTGCAATTACAGGTAAAAAAGTACGATGACTTTAGTTGATCAATGAATAATTCCAGACTTGGCTGCACCTTTATTCTCTATACCTACCATACCCTGACAGGTGTCTATAGTAGCTGCTCTAAGTGCCATTGCACCACCAGCTATTTAAAGAAGAGACCATATTTTATTTAGTTTTGTAACCATAGTAGTTAGTCCAGTACATGGTAGATTCTCCATAAATATCTGTAATGAATTAACGACATGGCTAGTAAAAAGATAGAAACATTCCCAGTCCACTTTAATAGATTTATAATGCCCAGTTCATAAAAAAATTATGATTCAATAAATTTACTACTGACCGTTTCTAGAACATTTAGTTCTGAGAAAAAATATTTTAAAATAGAATTCACCAAATACCCATTTAATCATTATGGCAAAGTGGCTAAAATGTTATTTTATGAAAAAAAGAACTAAATACAAAGATACTGATAAGAAAATATGTTTTCAAATATTTTAAGGATCTCTTCTATAATCGGTAGACAGATTTATGTTGTCTCCAGAGGCTAGAATTGCATGATGAGCACATGGATAATCTGTGGCCCCACAAGAGCATATTAGAGTAAAAGCAAGGGTCTGCATTCAAATGTGCTGCCTCAGAGGTAGTCAGTTCTTGTTTACTGGAAGTACTTAAGCAGGTAACATCTGTCAGGATGTAGCAGAGGAAATTTCTCTCTGTGTTTGAATCTTTCTCAAGGTGTAAAGGGTGTAAAGTCTTTTTTCAGCTCTTGTTACCTCTTCTTTTGTCTGTAATTGCTCTTAGGAAGAGCCATGTCTTCTTCAGAATATTAAAAGTGCAGTAACTGTTGGTTGAATTAAAGAAATGGAGCACCTTCACAAACAACTTCCGGTCAGTGAAAGAGTTTCAAGGTCATTACTAATGTATGGCTTTGATAGTTTTCTTTCTCCTCCTGCTTCTCCTACTTGTTCCTCTTTACCTCTTCTTCCATGCTTTTGTTGCTGTTAAATGTTGTTGTTTTTCTTCTCCTTCCTCTTTGTCTTCATTTTCTTCCTCGTTACCCCCTTTTTCTAGTTTTCATTTTTTCACCTTTAATCCTCTTCCCTCTTTACTTGTTTCTTTCTTATTCTTGATAAATATCAATTGTAAAGGAAAAAAATATTTTTATGGACATAATTTTAAATGTTAGTTTATTAGATTATATTTTATGTTATTTTTTGTCACTATTCATACCTTATGAAATAAACTAATTATAATCTTGAATTAATCAAATCTTTCATGTTGGAAGTGCACACCTCTAAAAACCTAAGGTATTAAATAAAATATTTATGATGCAAGAAAAAAGAATAATTAATCATGATATACATACAATATGTTTCTAAAATACATTAAAATATTACTGATGAAATTGTGGGAGCATTCAAATCTGTGTGAATAAAACTACCAGATCTAATATTCCTGATGCAGTCATATGGCTGTGAAATGATAAAATAAGCTATTTTTCATGCCTTTCAAAACTATAGATATCAAGAAAGGTTTACAGCTGTGCTAATGTAGCAGTCAACAGCCACATGTGATTATTGAACTATTGAAGTGTGGCTCAGTGAATTGATAAGTGTTCTCAGTGTAAAATAAAGTTTTCAAGAGCTGGTTCTAAAACTACTATAAAATATCTCATTAATACTTGAAAATATCGATTATATTAAAATTATACTTTGGATCTACTAGCTTATGAAAAATATATTATTAAAATTATTTTTACCTTCTTTAATGAGACAACTAAATTTTTTAAAATTATATGTCTGGCTTAGATTTGTAACTCACATTTTATTTTTGTTGTTTATAATGTACTAAATTAAGGCTTGAACAGATTCTTCATTTTGAAACGGGATGAAAACTTAGCTTTATCATAAAAAAATAAAATAAAATAAGCATTCAAGATTTTAAACCTCTAATAGGGCTCTTTTGAGGATACATAATGTTTCTAAATCTTTTGAATGCATGTAAACATGACTTCACACTCTTTAGAATTTAAAAAAATTATAAACCTTTTCCAATCATGTGTAAGTACTTTTTCTGTTTATAAGATACAAAATTTCAATGTGTACTCTATTAGAATCTGAAAGGCAGTAGTGAGCACATCATATTCTTATTTTATGAAGACAGGGTAAATAAATTATTCTATTTTTCTATCCCTATATAGATTGTTTCAATATCAGTGTTTCCAAAGGGAGTCACAAACATAATAAATATCAGCTCCAATTCAAGAGGCCTTTCTCTGTTTGTTATCAACTCCCTTTTCCTAAATTGTCTTCTAAACAGAAACAACAGCAGAAAGGCCTATTGGCAGCAGGAATTGGCAGTTTGGTCCTCAAATGAGAATGACATTGAACAGAAACTGCCACAAGCAAGTATCTGAGCTATGCGGACAATTTCAGCCACACACCGCCTAAACTTTTTACAAGGGTGGGTACAATTCTATGATCTCTTATCTTCAGTCTTTATTTTCTTATTCCTTTCCCAAAGTGTTCTTTCATAGCTTGAGTACAAACTGTAAATATTTCTTGATATTTGATTTCCTCTAAAGTACTTGGAAACAAAAGTTTGAATGAGATCCTAAGGGTCTAGATTTTTACTTTTTTAAAATAGCTACAGTAAAATAATAATAGAGCCATTCTGCCATCTTAGAAAACAGCCTGAAGGAAAAGGACTAGGAAGATCATTTTACTAGTTATACACCAGGCCCAAAAGGAATGGTAACTTCATAAATTATTTGGTAGATACTGCTGATATAATTCTTCAGCGTTTGATATTCTAGTGAGTCTAATGTTATATACACAAAGGAAGTTGAGATTGAAACAAATATTTTAGGACCTTTGGAAGCTTATGCTAAATTCTAGAAAAAAAAAAAATATATATATATATATATACATTTTGTAGTTAGAATAGCCACATTGTACCTGTATAAAAATCTCCAAATAGCATTTTCTGCATAAAATAATAATTATCTATTTAACTTGGTTTATATACAATTAAAGGAAACTGACATCAGCATAGTATTTGTTCCAGTAGAGCCCAAGCTCTACGTCAATCAGGTGTCCCTGACTCGACTTCCCTGTGCAGTGGGACACTCCTGCTTATTGGCAGGGCTGACAGCCTTTTCGAGACTACTCTTGAGGCGGCTATGAGGATACTACTGTTAAGTGCCACCAGAGGAAAGACACGACTGACACACAAATTAGTTTCAATAATCACACAGGCAATTTATTACTCACAAATCCTTTTGGCATGCCTGGGTACAGCTTAAGGGGGCCCCGTCGGTGTGCTCCTCTCAGCTGGCTTTGATCAGAGCTCAGAGTGGTGCAGAGACAGTCCACATCAATGTTGGAGTCTGGGCGACTACTGCAGCAGGGGGTTCCCTCAGCTTTAGTACCTTTTCTGGTCAACGCCTTCTAACAGGTGTCAATCTACAAGATTATCACTTCAAACCACCTTTTTGGGAGAATCTCCTTTATGTCAATCTACTGAAATTCTTACATCAAACCACTTTTTAAGATGTTCTTATTCCCTAGCAAGAGGTAAAGACTATTTCTCCACTTCACTGACACTGGACTGTCTGTGACTGCTTTGGCCAATAAATTATGGCAGAAGTGATGCTGTGCTAGTTCCAGAGCTTGACTTTTAAAGGACTGAATGTTTCCATTTCTCACTTGGGAGTACTGAGTGTCCATATGAGATATTTTACTACCTTTCTAAAGAGACCATATGGAGAAGTCCCATATAATGTATAACATATATTTATATATTATATAATATATGCAGATAGCATATGGAATTTCAGTTTTAGTTCTCTTGGAAAATCTTAAAAATTCCTTTATCTTGGTAAAAACTTTAAAATACATATATGGAGAAAGAGAGGGAGAGAGAGAGAGAGAGAGAAGGAGGAAAAGAGATAGAAAGAGAGACACCTAATCATTTCAGCATTGTGAGTAAGCCCAGCCTTCCAGCCTTCCAACTATCACCAATATGTTTCTAGACACACGAGTGAAGCTTTCTGGATTCTCCACACAAACTCAGCCACTAACCAGGTATTACTGAGTGATCCTAGGTGACACTGTGTGGAGCAGAAAAATGGCCCAGCTAAAATCTGCTTATGAATAATAAAATAACAATTGTTTTAAGCCATTGTGTTTTAGCTCAGTTTGTATGCATGGGAAAGAGAAGAATCAGTTGTGGCTACCTTAGAGATAAGCTACCACAGGAATTACTGACAATTATTGTTCTTAGGTATGATGATTGTATTGTGATTATGTTTTTGTTAAATAATTGTTACCTTTCAGGAGTTCATAGTGAAATATTGATGGGTGAAATTATATAGTACTTGGAATTTTCTTCAGTATTATCCAGAGTGGAGGAAGTTAATAAAGAGAGAGTTTGTATGCAGCAAAATTAACTGTATGTTGACTTTATTGAAACTGTGTGATGGATACATATTGCTAGCTCTATTTCCATAATACGTTTAAAACCTTTCACAATAAGAAATTTAAAAATTCTAGAATCTCAGCCAGAAAAATCTACAATATCTGAGGAAGTAATTTCTTGATGGAAAATGAAGAACTAGATCTACAAACATCACAGAAACTCACATCTATCAAAATAAAATTGGTTCTTTATTAGAGAAGTCTGGATTCTTGTTTGTACAGCAGAATGTTTACGCTCTGCACATCTAATTTTTATTATGTTGGCCTCCATTCAACCACACAGACTACACCCATTCAACCATGCAGACTACACCCATTCAACCACACAGACTACACACATTCAACCATGCAGACTACACCCATTCAACCACACATACTACACACATTCAACCACACAGACTACACCCATTCAACCATGCAGACTACACCCATTCAACCACACAGACTACACACATTCAACCACACAGACTACACACATTTGACCACACAGATTACTCACATTCAACCACCACACAGACTACACACATTCAACCACACAGACTACACACATTCAACCACACAGGCTACACACAATCACAACTTTGTCCACTCTTGAACTGTTTGCCTTTTAATTTCCATCACTTTGGGACAAATCACATTGCAAGAAGGTAATTGGACAATCTAAATCTGCAGATGCTCATTTCTCTGAGAATACTTGGTTACCTTGCTCAAGTTAGATTAAAACACAACCACTTTTCGGAGACTCATCAGGTTAGACCTCTTAATGAAATACATTTACTTTCTTAACATTTCATATTTGAACTTGAAACTTTCATTCTAGTTTGATATAGAAAGTATGTTTTGCATTTTTCCCCATAAGACTACCATTGAATGAAATGTTTATATTGTAATGTCATTTTTATAAATATTTTCATAATATATTTTTTTTATAATTCAAAAAAAAGGTGTTCTTATTTATGTCAGTTTACAAAATTTATATAATTAACACCAAGCTAATTCTTATTTAGGTACACCTTCACACACATACTAACTGGGCACTTTTTGAAAGTCAGAGTCTATTTATCACATTACAGACCTATAGCACCAAGCTACTTCTCATCTAGGTATAACTTCACACACATACTAACTGGGCCCTGCTTGTAAGTCAGAGTCTGTTAATCACATTACAGAGTTATGACACTAAGCCACTATACTAATTCCAATCCAAATGGCATAACTTTAATAATTATTTTTAATATCCTTTGAATTACTTTTATATATCTTCCATATTTTTATATTTAATTACTATCTTATATTACTACAACAGTATCTTTTGCTAAAAATAATAATTAGACATAGTAAATAGTAGTAGCCTCAAAAAAGTAGGGGCAAGATGGCGATGGAGTAGGTGGACATACCAACTTCCAACTCGCAGAACCAAAGTGGACTATAACTTGATTTTAAGAACCACCACCTGGATAAACCAACATTGAACTGGACTAAGAGGTCTCTTCAACTGGGAATACTAAAGAAGCAACATTGAGACTGGTAGGAAAAGCAAAAATGTGGAAAGGGCTGCTCAGCTTCCCAGAGTGAAAGGCAACCCAGAGAGACTTGTGTAGTGGGAAGAGAGGCTAGCGGAAGGGTAGGGACCTGGGTCCCAGGAACAAAGCCCCAGCCTGCAGCCCCAGAGCATAGATGAGGCGTATGGACAGTATTTAGCTGGGAAACAGGTTAAAATACTGTTTCTGAGAAAGAGAGTTGTCTCAGACCCAGGATTCTTCTTAAAGGGATGGTGTAGAAAACCTCTCTCACAACCACTCACCCGGGACTCCAGGAGAGAGGGAGAAAGGAGAGGACTGGAGCAGTGGGAAGAGACTGCAGTCTGGAAGGCACAGGGAGAAAAGCTTTGAGGGACAACCACCCTAAACCTTGAGCTGAGTCACTCCACAAATCTGAAACAATATTTCCCCTGGAACCAGCAAGGGGAAGCAGGACACCAGCCAAACAGGCTCCCCTGAGGCAACTAGAGCACAGTCGCTTAAAAGAAAAGAATTTTTAGGACTGCAGTATGGAGTGTTAGGGTCTGAGCTGCATCACTCCCACCCACACTTCTGAGGGCTTGTTAGAGGGCGGGTGGCAGCAGGACGTGGAAGTGATTCAGTCGGCAGGGGGCAGAGGCCAAGGTGGCTGGCGTGAGCTTGGTCTAGCCCAGTGGGGGCTAAGGGGAAGCGTGAAAGTGGTCCGGCAGCGGCGGGCCCACCTGCGACCCCACCTGTGGGGGAAAAGCGAAAGCCAAGAATGAGCAGATATTCACTCCTGGGCAGGGAAAGCGGGCATGCAGCCTCATCTGGCCTCTGAGGCTTGAAGCCCTACACAAACTGGCTTTGCCCTTGGAAGTGGGTTGGAACCACTGCCTCGCAGTTGAGCGCACACCAGCAGCCCGACAAGGAGCCGAGATTAGCAGGGGCAGGGTGGAACCCCTGTTTGTGGCTGAGAGCATAGCAGCAGCTCCTCCCAGCCAAAGGAACCAGCTGACAGGGACCTGCAGCTGAGCAAAAGTGCTCACCTTTGCCCTTGGTGCCCAAGCTTCTGGCCCGAGTGTGGTGCGCAATCCCACCCGTGGGAGAGGGGCGAAGGTTGAAACCGGCTGAGGCTTATAGAGCCTGGCATGAGAACACAGCCCCTCCCATGGAGGTGGAGGTGGAGACTGCAGCATCAGCTACAGGGGCCTGTGCCAGCAACACCCACACTCAACAGCCCTAGGCAGCGGGAGAGGGGGCGGTGGGCCTGCAGACAGACCACACCTAGAAAATACAGAGGCAACACCCATTGGACTCCAGTAGTCAAACTCTACTTACACACAGACAAAATGGGCAGGCAGAGGAATGCAAATCAAATGAATCAAGAGAAATCCCCAGAGAAGGACCTGAATGAACCAGATAGAACCAAACTACCTGATCAGAGATTAAAATAATGTTAGTTAGGTTGTTCAAAGAGCTTCGAGCAACAATGGATAGTCATTATGAACACCTAAATAAAGAGATAGCAAGTATAAAAAAGAAAATTGAAATAATAAAAAAGAATCAGACAGAAATGACAAATACAGTATCAAAACTGAAGACCACAATGGAAGAAATTAAAAGCAGGATGGATGAAGCTGAGGATCAAATCAGCGAATTAAAGGACAAAATAAACAAAGGCACAGAAGCAGAGCAGAAAAAAAAAAGAAACACAAAAAATCTGAGGAAACTCTAAGGGAGTTCTGTGACAACATGTAGAGAAATAACATCTGCATCATAGTGGTCCCTGAAGAAGAAGAGAAGAAGAAGGAATAGAAACTTTGTTCAATCAAATCATAGCTGAAAGCTTTTCTAAATTAAGACTGGAAAATGTTTCACTAGTTCAAAAAGCACCGAGAACTCCCTTAAAGAGAAGCCCAAAGAAATCTAAACCAAGACACATCATAGTTAACATACCAAAGCTAAGTGATAAAGAGAAAATCTTAAAAGCTGCTAGAGGAAAAAAGGCTATCACCTACAAAGGAGCCCCCATAAAGATGACATCAAACTTCTCAACATAAACACTTGAGGCCAGAAGGAAATGGCAATATATATTCAAAGTAATGCAGAACAAGAACCTACAACCAAGACTACTCTATCCAGCAAGGCTAATGTTTAAAATTGAAGGAGAAATAAAAAGCTTCCCAGAGACAAAGAACCCTCAAGAAATTCATTAAAACCAAAACAATTCTGCAAGAGATGCTAAGGGGCCTGTTGTGAACAGTTCAAAGGTGAAAAAGAATATAGCAAAAGAATAATACAGCTTTAAAGAATAAAATGCCAATAAACAACTACATATCAATAATAACCTTAAATGTAAATGGATTAAATGATCCAATCAAAAGACATAGGGTAGCTGCATGGATAAAGAAACAGGACCCATACATATGCTGTCTACAAGAGACATACCTTAAAACAAAAGATGCACATAGACTGAAGGTAAAAGGATGGAAAAATATTTCATGCAAATGGAAATGAAAAAAAAAAAAAAACAGGGTAGCAATACTTATATCTGACAACATGGACTTTAAAACAAAGGCTGTAGTAAGAGATAAAAAAAGACACTACATAATGATAAAGGGAACAATTCAACAGGAAGATATAACCATTATAAAAATCTATGCACCGAACATAGAAGCCCCTACATACATAAAGCAGACTTTGATGGATATAAAGGGCGAGATTAACAGCAATACTATAATAGTAAGGGATTTCAATACCCCACTAACATTACTGAATAGATCCTCAAGAAAGACAATTAAAAAAGAAACAGCAGATTTAAAGGATACACTAGATCAACTCGATTTAATAGATATCTTCAGAACTTTTCACCCTAAAGCAGCAGAATATACATTCTTTTCAAGCGCTCTTGGTACATTCTCTAGGATTGACCACATGTTAGGACACAAAAGCAGTCTCAACAAACTTCAGAAGATTGAAATCATATTAAGCATTTTCTCTGATCACATTGGCATGAAACTAGAAATTAAACACAAAAGAAAAACTGAAAAATATTCAAACATTTGGATACTAAATAGCATGTTATTAAATAACGAATGAATTAACAATGAGATCAAAGAAGAAATAAAAGTGTTCCTAGAAACAAATGATAATGAGCATACATCAACTCAAAATTTATGGAACACAGCAAAAGCAGTACTGAGAGGGATGTTCATTGTACTACAGGCATACCAGAAAAGCTAGAAAAAGGTTAAATAAGCAACTTGACCCTGCATCTAAAAAACTAGAAAAACAACAGCAAATAAAGCCCAGGACTAGTAGAAGGAAGGAAATAATAAAGATCAGAGCAGAAATAAATGACAGAGAGGCTAAGAAAACAATACGTAGGATCAATGAAACCAGGAGCTGGTTCTTTTAAAAGGTAAAAAAGATCGATGAAACTTTAACTAGATTCACCAAGAAAAAAAAGGGAGAGGACTCAAATAAATAAAATTAGAAATGAGAGTGGAGAAATAACAACTTACACAACAGAAATACAAAGTATTGTAAGAAAATTCTATGTAGAACTCTATGCCAAAAAAATAGACAACCTAGGTGAAACGGACAAATTGCTTGAATCATATAATCTTCCAAAAATCAATATAGAAGAATCAGAACACTTAAACCGACCAATTACAACAAATGAGATCGAAACAGTTATCAAAAATTCCCAACAAACAAAGTCCTGGGCCTGATGGCTTCATAAGTGAATTCTACCAAAAATTCAAAGAAGAACTAACTCCTATCCTCCTCAAGCTATTCCAAAAAATTCAAGAGGAAGGAAGACTTCCAAACTCCTTTTATGAGGTGAGCATAATTCTGATCCCGAAACCAGGCAAAGACAACACAAAGAAAAAAATTATAGGTCAATATCCCTGATGAATTTAGGTGCTAAAATTCTCAACAAAATATTAGCCAACCAGATGCAGCAATATATAAAAAAAATCATGCACCATAATCAAGTGGGATTTATTCTGGAGAGGCAACTCTGGTTCAATATTCGCAAATTAATCAGTGTGATTCATTACATAAACAAAAGGAAGGACAAAAATAACATGATAATTTCAATAGATGCAGAAAAAGCATTTGATAAAATACAGTTCTCATTCATGATCAAAACTCTCAGTAAAATGGTAATACAGGGAACACTCCTTAACATAATAAAGGCTATCTATGACAAACCCACAGCAAACATCATACTAAATGGGCAAAAATTAAAAGCAATCCCCTTAAGATCAGGGACCAGGCAGGGGTGATTCCTTTCACCACTCTTATAAACATAATTCTGGATGTCTTAGCCATAGCAATCAGACAAAAAAAAAAAAAAAAAAAAGAAATAAAAAGCATCCAAATAGTAAAGAAGAAGTGAAACAGTCATTATTTGCAGATGATATGATATTGTATATAGAAAACCCTAAAGTCTCAGTCAAAAAGCTACTGAACCTGATAAATGAATTCAGCAAGATGGCAGGATATAAAATTAGTACTCAGAAATCAGACGTATTTTTGTATAACAATAATAAACTGTCAGCAAAAGATATTAAGGAAACAATCCCCTTCACTATAGCAAACAAAATAATAAAATACCTACAGGTAAATTTAACCAAGGAGGTTAAGAACTTGTACTTGGAAAATTATAAAGCTTTGACAAAAGAAATCAAGGAAGATAGTAACAAGTGGAAGCATATACCATGTTCTTGGTTTGGAAGAATAAACATCATTAAAATGTCTGTACTACCCAATGCAATTTATAAATTCAATTCAATACCAATTAAAATACCAATGACATACTTTAAAGATATAGAAATCATATTTTAAAAATTTATATGGAACCAAAAAAGAACACAAATAGTCTCAGCAATATTGAAAAATAAGAATAAAGCGGGAGGTATCACTCTTCCTGATATCAAGTTATATTACAAGACAATTCTACTCAAGACAGCCTGGTACTGGCATAAGAACAGGCACATAGATCAATGGTACAGAACAGAGAACCCAGAAATAAATCCACAACTTTATGGACAACTGATATTTGACAAAGGAGGTAAGAGCATACAATGGAGTAAAGACAACCTCTTTAACAAATGGTGTTGGGAAAATTGGACATCCACCTGCAATAAAAATGAAACTAGACCATCAACTTATACCATTCACAAAAACAAACTCAAAATGGATAAAAGACTTAAATGTAAGCCGTGAAATCATCACCATCTTAGAAGAAAACATAGGCAGTAAGCTCTCCGACATCTGTCGCAGCAGTATATTTGCCGATTTATCTCTACGGGCTAATGAAATAAAGTCAGGATAAACAAATTAGAATATATCAAACTAAAAAGTTTTTGCACAGCTAAAGACAATAAGAACAGAATAAAAAGACAAACCACACAATAGGAGAACATTTTTGACAATATGTCTGATAAGGGGTTAATACCAAAATTGATAAAGAACTTATAAAACTCAACACCAGGAAGACAAACAATCCAATCAAAAAATGGGCAAAACAAATGAATAGAAATTTCTCCAAAGAGGACATACAGATGGCCAATAGGCATATGAAAAAATGCTCAACATCACTATTCATTAGAGAAATACAAATTAAAACCACAATGAGATATCACCTCACTCCAGTCAGAATGGTGCTCATCAGCAAAACAACACAGAATAAGTGCTGGCGAGGATGTGGAGAAAAGGGAACCCTCCTGCACTGCTGGTGGGAATGCAGACTGGTGCAGCCACTGTGGAAAACAGTATGAGGATTCCTCAAAAAATTTAAAATCAAACTGCCTTTTGACCCAGCTATCCCACTTTTAGAAATATACCCAAGAACACCATAGCAGTGTTCGAAAAGAAGAAATGCGCCCCCATGTTCGTGGCAACATTGTTCACAATAGCGAAGATCTGGAAACAGCCCAAGTGTCCGTTAGAGGGCGAGTGGATTAAAAAGCTATGGTACATATATACTATGGAATACTACTCAGCCATAAGAAATGATGGCATCGGATCATTTACAACAAAATGGGTGGACCTTGATAACATTATACGAAGTGAAATAAGTAAATCAGAAAAAACTATGAACTATATGATTCCATACATAGGTGGGACATAAAAACGAGAATATGAGACATGGACAGAGTGTGGTGGTTATGGGTTGGGGGGAGGGGGGAGAGGGAGGAAGAGGGGGGAGGGGAGTTGCACAAAGAAAACCAGATAGAAGGTGACAGAGGACAATTTGACTTTGGGTGATGGGTATGCAACATAATTGAATGACAAGATAACTTGGAGTTTTTTTCTTTGAAAAAAAATAACGTGAAAAATCAGTGTTTAAGCATATCATTTTATTACTTCTGGTTTATCTTCTTTTAAAAAGAAGGGCACCGATTGTGTGATAAAATTTTTTTTTATACGTTGTGCAAAGATAAAGTTTTTTCAATTTGTTTTTTAAAAAAATACTGTTTGACACAATTAGAAAACTTGGTTTATGTTGTTTTAAAAGGGTTTACTTTATCTTCTGGTATTTATCATATGACCTAGGGAAGTGGACATGTTCCTAATTAGATGCACTTTTGTATAAATTTTCAGAAAACATAAATTGTATTACTTTTAAGAAATATTATATTTAAACAAAATGGCCTGTATGTTACTGGATAGTTATTACATTTCTATCAGCAAATTCTTCTGATTTTTTGGAAAGTTATCTTACTGTAAAGTATATTTAACTGGATACTATTATTTAAAGCCACAAAATATCCTTATAAAATGCATACCAAAATAAAAATATTACTTATGTTAAGTAGTATAAATCATGCTATGTGGCTAGGTAATCAAGCTCGCTTCTTTTTTTGGCACAGAGATACTCCTAGACTTTCTCGTGTTTGGGTGAAATCATATAACTGCATTCTGAACCTTGTAAAGTTGGTGGGAATTATATATAGCACTTCTAGACCTGGATCCTTAAATTCCTCTCACAGTCCCCAATTCTGTCTCCACACATTTTCTGATTGCAAACTTCAAAGGAAGATTAAGAGACCCTATTTGATAGCAGAACAACTATTTGGAAAGAAGTTCTGTATTTGAATTACCATGTTGCCTGCTTATGATCAAACACTCTATTTAGACTGAGATATGAATAAACTTTTAAGGTATCCTTTATTATACTATTTAGCCTGTCTTACCAAACCATATTTACAGAAAATATGCTGATTTTATATTACAAAATCTTGTTACTTGGAAGCTAGAACTGTTAAGTAATCAAAAGAGTTGGAAAAGCTCAGAGCTTTATGTACAACTTTACAAAATTGATCCTTTAAACAAAGAGCAAAATACACTAGATATAGCTTGCCCTCTGCTTGAACAAATAGAAATATAACATAAAAATTAAAATATATAAATATTTTGCTAATATATATATATATATATATATATATATATATATATATATATATATAAATTTGATGTAGTCCCACTTGTTTAATTATGCTTTTGTTATCTTTGTTTTGGTGTCAAATCTAAAATTTATTTGCCAAGACCAATATCAAGAAACTCACTCCTAAGTTCTTTTATTTAGGAGTGTTAAAAGTTTAAGTATTGCATTCAAGTTTTAATTTATTTTGAGGGGTCTCCATTATGTTTCTTTGATCTATGTATTTGTTTTTATGCTGATATCTTACATTTTATATTACTATAGCTTTTTAATAGAGTTTAAAATTAGGAAATGTGAATACTCAAGTAATAAAATCCCTGCTGAAGAGAAATTCCTAAATACCAATTATAACACACAAAGAAACTCTGAAATGTCTCTTCAACAACATTAAAAACATCTAATGACTCAGTGAGGATTGTGAGATTTAAGAAAATAGATAATATCAAATAATACGAATAAAAGAAATGTATATTTTAAATCCTCCAAGAAACCAAAGCCTATTTAACAATTAGAAAACAAACTCAAAAAATCATGAACAGAAATAGGCCAGATATAAAAATGTACCAATTCTGAATTCAAAATTGAAAAATACAGCTATTGAAATAAAAAAATTAAGAGATGATGAAAATATTACTATTGATTCAAATGTAGAGAAATGAAATAAATTAGAGATAGAAATTAAAAATACATGAGAATACAGTATAGAAATATTGAGAGAAGGAAGAAAATAAAAGTTAAAAATGTAGAAACAAAAATAAAAAACAATTCTGTCTGTAGGTATAAAGGAAAAATAAGAGAAGTGCTATGATGAAAGAGCTAATCACTGAGAAAATAAAATATTAAATTTAGGTTGAACTAGTCCTATTATATCTCACAGGATAAGAAGAGTAAATTCATTTTCTGGAGAAAATAAAAAAGATAGATAAAAAAATACATAAAAACTATTAGAGAGAAAAAACAAACTGCTTTCATAAAAGCCCTGTCATCAGTAACATAAGCTAATCAAGACAGAAAAAGTATTTGTTCAAAATACTGAAATTTATACATAATAACAGAATTCTACATCTGAAAATATCTGACTCATGAAATTCTAGAGGCTTTCTCATTAAAATGGAGAAAAATGCAATATCTTCTATTCTTATGATAATTCTAAATTTATCTTTACCTTCTAATTCAGGGATTTGCAAACTTTCTGGGTAAAAAAATAGCTACTAAATATTTTAGACTTTGTGGGCCATAAAGTCTCTTTTTCAGCTACTCAGTATATTCACTGTGGCACTTACATTCGTAGGCAATAAGTGAACACAGCTGTGTTCCAATAAATCTTTATTTATACAGGCAGGTGAAAGCTGGTTTAGTCAGTCTACTGATTGAGTTCATAAATAATTGCTGAGTGTAAGCTTTATGGAGAAACATGTTAACATATCCTAGATAAAACATGAAATAGCTAAGATTTCTATCAAGAAAATGACAAAATTCAGCCAAGAAATTTAAAAAAATTAAATAAAGGCATAGACATAAAACATTCCTGTATGGGAGGACACAGCATTTATCCACCCATTCATTCATTCATACATTCTTTTATCCCTCTATCTACCACAGAGGCGAATTAAGGTCCGTTGAGACCCCGGGCGTAGAAGAAAACACTGAACTCTTTATATTAAAAAAAATGTAAAGTTGAGGTTTTGTGGGGCCCTCCAGAAGTTTGGGCCTAGTATGTGCGCCTGGTGCTTCCTCCTTTAAATCTGCCTCTGATCCACCGATATAACTCTTTTTCAAATAATATTTAAAGGCTTAGTGAGATTCAGGCTTTCTGTTATGTATGGAGTATATGACAGTTGACAAAGCCTCTGTTCTCATAGAACTTAGGCAGAGGTCCCTCGTCTACCATGAGGGTTAGGTTCCAGAACCCCCCAAGATGGACAAAAATCCTCAAAGTAATGACCGTATTTATTTTATTATTTATATATATTTTAAGGCTTTATAAACCCTCCCCACACTCTTATAAACATTTCCCACAGTTATTAACCTTTCCCACACTCTTATAAACACTTCCTATTCTCTTAAACACTTTCTACACTCTTAAACCCATGCAATTTTATGTATTTTTAGATTTAATATTCTTTTAATATGTTTAATTTATGTTTTGATATTTTTTATATTGTTTTCAATATTTTACGCTAGAAAATGCTTACTTTACTGCAAAATTATTAAAATAATAAAAATTACCTGTATACTGCAAAATCTCACAATATAGTGAAAAATCTACAATACTAAATTAAATACATACAATTTAAAAATCCACTTTTGATTCAGTGATTTAGTATTCAAAAGCAGATTTTTAAATTGTATATATTTAATTTAGTATTGTGAATTTTTCACTATATCATGGGATTTTTTACCCCATGTTTATTGCAACATTGTTTACAGTAGCCAAGATTTGGAAACAGCCCAAGTGTCCTTCAGTGGACAATTGGATTAAAAAGCTGTGGTACATATACACAATAAAATACTATGCGGCTGTGAGGAAGAAGAAAATCTTACTTCTTGCTACAACATAGATGGTCCTGCAAACTATCATGCTAAGTGAAATAAGCCAGGCAGAGAAAGAAAAATACCATATGACCTCACTCATTTGAGGAATCTAATGAACAATGGGAACTGAGGAACAGAACAGAGGCAGAGGTGGGATGGAAGGGACTAGAGGGAGAGCGGTCAGATGAAAAGTGGAAGAGAAGATGGGATCAGAGAAGGGAAAGAGATTAGTGAAATTATATATACATAACACAGCAGTATATAGAACAGGACAGCAAGTCCTGGAGGAAAGGGGGAAAGGTATTGGGGGAGGGGGCAAAGGAGGGCAATGGGAACATGAGGGTGGGAGGATATATATTTGGTGGGACAATTGAATCTATGTAAACACAATAAATTAAAATCACAAATAAAAAAAGAGAAACAATATAATGCTAGATGGTGAAAAGAAAAGAAAAAAAATCCACAATACAATGAGACTGTGAAAAGTGAACTGCAATGTGGCGAGAGACAACTGTATCCAAAAGCAATTTTATCCTATTAGTTATGCAAAAAATATATAAAATTGCAGCTTTGAACAAAGCCATGAATCTGAAGTGCTTGAATGGTCATAAAATGGGGCAGGTTTACTAGTAGGTGAGATCAAGAAAAATTGTTTTAAGAAAGTGATTTTCAAGCTGAGGTGGCAGAATAAATAATAATTTACTACATGAGGAAGGGATTGAAGAGTTTGTTTTCTGAATATTATCATGTACAAGTCTTGCAGCAGGAAGGAGCATGTTATGAATAAAGGAAGAAAGAGAGAGATTGAGAAACAATAAGAGATAGGTTGAGGCCAAACCATTAAATAGCATGGAGGGCATGTATGGGATAGTGAGAAGCCATCATATATGTTCCGCAAGGAAGAGACATGTTTGGATTTGTATATCAAAAATATCACTCAGAAAAAAAAAAGAGAACACTTTGGTCGTGAAAGAGAAACTGGAAAACTTGATAGGGACCAAAATGGGTGCAAGAAGACAAATTAAGAAGAAATCATATTATATGAATGATAAAAAATGGTAAGGAATTGAAAACAATGGAAAGGGTCATGTTTAATGAATTATTGGCTTAGTATAAAATTTTATGATGAAAAATTATGCTATTTGGATTTTGAAAGATAATGCACTATTGCCTTCTAATTCTTAATGTTGTAGGGAGAAGCCATTTTTATCCGCATTCTTTGTTCTTTGAATATTTCTGGATATTTCTTTTATTATTTGGGTATTCTCTTTATTCTAATGCTTTGAAATATTTTTTTATTAATTTTAATTTTAAAGGGATGACATTCATAAATCAGGGTACATATGTTCAGAGAAAACATCTGCAGGTTATTTTAACATTTGATTATAATGCATACCCATCACCCAAAGGCAAAAAGTCTTTCATCACTTTCTATCTATCTGGTTTTATTTGTGCCCCTCCCCTGCTCCTACCCCCTTCCTCTCCTCCCCCTAACCTCCCCCCCTTACGGAGAGGCAGCACACCCTTGTCGATATCTCTGAGTCTCATTTTTATATCCGATCTATGTATGGAATCATTTATTCTTATTTTTTTCTGATTTATTATTTCATTCAGTATAATGTTATCAAGGTTCATCCATGTTGTTGTAAATGCTCCGATGTCATCATTTCTTATGGCCGAGTAGTATTTCATAGTATATATGTACCAAAGCTTTTTAATCCACTCGTCCTCTGACGGACACTGGGCTGTTTCCAGATCTTCGCTATTGTGAACAATGCTGCCACGAACATGGGGGCATATTTCTTCTTTTCGAACAGTGCTATGGTGTTCTTAGGGTATATTCCTATAAGTGGGATACTGGGTCAAAAGGCAGTTCGATTTTTTAAATTTTTTGAGGAATCTCCATACTGTTTTCCACAGTGGCTGCACCAGTCTGCATTCCCACCAGTAGTACAAGGAGAGTTCCCTTTTCTCCACATCCTCGCCAGGACTTATTCTGTGTTGTTTTGCTGATGAGTGCCATTCTGACTGGTGTGAGGTGATATCTCATTGTGGTTTTTTTTTTATTAATTTTAATGGGGTGACACCAATAAATCAGGGTACATATGTACAACAAAAACATCTCCAGGTTATCTTATCATTCAATTATGTTGCATACCCATCACCCAAAGTCAAATTGTCCTCTGTCACCTTCTATCTGGTTTTCCCTGTTTCCCTCCCCTCCTCCCTATCCCACTCTCCCCTCCCTCCCCCCACCCCGTAACCACCTCTCTCTTGTCCATGTCTCATAGTCTCACTTTTATGTCCCACCTATGTATGAAATCACGCCGTTCTCAGTTTTTTTTCTGATTTACTTATTTCACTCAGTATAATGTTATCATTGTGGTTTTAATTTGCATTTCTTTAATGATTAGTGATGTTGAGCATTTTTTCATATGCCTATTGGCCATCTGTATGTCCTCTTTGGAGAAGTATCTATTCATTTCTTTTGCTCATTTTTTGATTGGATTATTTGTCTTCCTGGTGTTCAGTTTTACAAGTTCTTTATAAATTTTGGTTATTAACCCCTTATCAGTCGTATTGTCAAATATGTTCTCCCATTGTGTGGTTTGTCTTTTTATTATGTTCTTATTGTCTTTAGCTGTGCAAAAGCTTTTCAGGTTGATATAGTCCCATTTGTTTATCCTGCCTTTTATTTCATTTGCCCGTCGAGAAAAATCGGCAAATATATTACTGCGACAGATGTCGGAGAGCTTACTGCCTATGTTTTCTTCTAAGATGCTTATGGTTTCACGGCTTACATTTAAGTCTCTTATCCATTTTGAGTTTGTTTTCGTGAATGGTGTAAGTTGATTGTCTAGTTTCAGTTTTTTGCAGGTAGATGTCCAATTTTCCCAACACCATTTGTTAAAGAGGCTGTCTTTACTCCATTGTATGCTCTTACCTTCTTTGTCAAATATCAATTGTCTATAAAGGTGTGGGTTTATTTCTGGCTTCTCTATTCTGTTCCATTGATCTGTGTGCCTGTTCTTATGCCAGTACCGGGCTGTCTTGAGTACCATGGCCTTGTAATATAACTTGATATCAGGAAGAGTGATACCTCCCGCTTTATTCTTTTTTTTTTTCAATTTTGCTGAGACTATTTCTGTTCTTTTTTGGTTTCATATAAATTTTTGGAATATGTTTTCTATTGATTTGAAGTATGTCACTGGTATTTTAATTGGTATTGCATTGAATTTCTAAATTGCTTTGGGTAGTATAGACATTTTAATGATGTTTATTCTTTCTAACCATGAGCACATTATCTGCTTCCACTTGTTTATATCTTTCTTGATTTTTTTTTATCAGTGTTTTATAATTTTCTGAGTACAAGTCCTTAACCTCCTTGGTTAAATTTACTCCTAGGTACTTTAGTTTTTTGGTTGCAAAAGTGAAGGGGATTGTTTCCTTAATTTCTTTTGCTGACAGTTCATTTTTAGTATATAAAAATGCCTCTGATTTCTGAGTATTAGTTTTATATCCTGCCACCTTGCTGAATTGATTTATCAGGTCCAGTAGTTTTTTGACTGAGACTTTAGGGTTTTCTATATACAATATCATATCATCTGCAAATAATGACAGTTTTACTTCTTCTTTTCCAATATGGATGCCTTTTATTTCTTTCTCTTGTCTGATTGCTATGGCTAGGACTTCCAGAACTATCTTGAATAAGAGTGGTGAAAGGGGCAGCCATGCCTTGTTCCTGATCTTAAGGGGATTGCTTTTAATTTTTGTCCATTGTGTAAGATATTGACTGTGGTTTTGTCATGGATGGCCTTTATCATGTTAAGGTATGTTCCCTGTATTCCCACTTTGCTGAGAGTTTTGATCATGAATGGGTGCTGGATTTTATCAAATGTTTTTTCTGCATCTATTGAAATTATAATGTGGTTTTTGTCCTTCCTTTTGTTGATGTGATGAATCATATTGATTGATTTGCAAATATTGAACCAACCTTGCCTGCCCAGAATAAATCCCACTTGATCTTGGTGTATGATTTTTTTCATATATTGCTGGAGTTCTTCGTAGTATTTTCTAACAATACTTCGTATTTCTGTTTTGTCATATGTTATTTCTCCACTCTCCTTTCTAATTTTATTTATTTGAGTCCTCTCTCTCTCTTTTTCTGGGTGATTCTAGGTAAAGATTTATCCATCTTGTTTACCTTTTCAAAAACCAACTCCTGGTTTCATTGATCCTCTGTATTGATGTTTTAGCCTCTATGTCATTTATTTCCTCTCTGATCTTTTTTATTTTTTCCTTCTTCTACCCCTGGTCTTTACTTGCTGTTGTTTTTCTAATTCTTTTAGATTCAGGGTCAGGTTGCTTATTTGAGCTTTTTCTAGCTTCTTATGATATGCCTGTAGTGCAATGAACTTCCCTCTCAGTACTGCTTTTGCTGTGTTCCATAAATTTTGAGTTGATGTATGGTCATTATCATTTGTTCCTAGGTACTTTTTAATTTCTTCTTTGATCTCATTGTTAATCCATTAGTTATTCAATAACATGCCATTTATTTTTCAAATATTTGAGTATTTTTTAGTTTTTCTTTTGCGGTTAATTTCTAGTTTCATGCCATTGTGATAAAAAAAAAAAATCTTGATATGATTTCAATCTTCTTAAATTTGTTGAGACTGCTTTTGTGTCCTAACATGTGGTCTATACTAGAGAATGTACCATGAGCACTTAAAGAGAATGTATATTCTGCTGCTTTATGGTGAAAGGTTCTGAAGATATTTATTCAATGGAGTTAATCTAGTGTATCCTTTAAGTCTGCTGTTTCTTTGTTAATTTTCTTCCTTGAGGATCTATGTAGTGAAGTTAGTGGAGTATTGAAATCCCCTACTATTATAGTATTGCTGTTAATCTCACCCTTTATATCCATCAAAGTCTGCTTTATATATTTTGGTGTTCCTATGTTTGGCATGTAGATATTTATAATGGTTATATCTTCCTGTTGAATTGTTCCCTTTATCATTACGTAGTGCCCTTCTTTATCTCTTACTACTTTATTACAGCCTTTGTTTTAAAGTCCATTTTGTCAGATATAAATATTGCTACCCCAGCTTTTTTTCATTTCCATTTGCATTTCCTTCTGTCTATGTGCATCTTTTGTTTTAAGGTATGTCTCTTGTAGACAGTATATGTATGGGTCTTGTTTTGTTATCCATGCAGCTACCCTATTTCTTTTGATTAGATAATTTAAGCCATTTACATTTAAGGTTATTATTGATATGTAGTTGTTTATTGCCATATTATACTTTAAAGCTGTATTCTTTTTTGCTATATTCTTTTCCCCCTTTGAACTGTTCAGAACAGGCCCCTTAGCATCTCTTGCAGAATTGGCTAGGTTTTAATGAATTCTTTGAGTTTTTTTTTTGGGAGGGGGGAGCTTTTTATTTCTCTTTCATTTAATTGTTAGCCTTTGCTGGATAGAGTAGTCTTGTTTGTAGGTTCTTGTTCTGCATTTTTTTAAATATGTCTTGCCATTCCCTTCTGGCCTCAAGTGCTTCTGTTGAGAAGTAAGATGTCATCCTTATGGGGCTCATTTGTAGGTGATAGACTTTTTTTCTCCAGCAGCTTTTAATATTTTCTGTTTATCACTTAGCTTTGATATTTTAATTATTATGTGTCTTGGTGTAGATTTCTTTGAGTTTCTCTTTAATAAAGTTCTCAGTGCTTCTTGAACATGTGAGTCACTTTTGAGCCTTAATTTAGGAAAGTTTTCAGCTCTGATTTGGTTGAATAAAGTTTCTATTCCTTGTTCTTTCTCTTCTTCTTCAGAAACCCCTATGATTAGGATGTTATTTCTCTTCATGTTGTCACAGATCTCCCTTAGAGTTTCCTTAGTCTTTTTGAGTCTCTTTTCTTTTTTCTGCTCTTCTTCTGTGCCTTTGTTTATTTTGTCCTCTAATTCACTGATTCGATCCTCAGCTTCATCCATCCTGCTTTTAATTCCTTCCATTGTGTTCTTCAATTCTGATATTGTATTTGTCATTTCTGTCTGACTCTTTTTTATTATTTCAATTTAATTTTTTATACTTGTTATCTATTTAGGTGATTGTAATGACTATCCATTGTTGCTCTAAGCTCTTTGAACATCCTAACTATCTTTATTTTAAACTCTGCATCCAGTAATTTGTTTATATCTGGTTCATTCAGGTACTTCTCCGGGGATTCCTCTTGATCTATTTGGGTTGCATATCTCTGCCTGTCCATTTTGTTTGTGTATAAGAAGGGTATGGCCAGTGGAGTCCAATCGGTGTTGCCTCTGTGTTCTTGTCTATCTGCAGGCCCACCACCTCCTCTGCTGCTGCCTAGGGCGGTTGGGTATGGGCGTTGCTAGCACCAGCCCGTTGTGCTTGTTGCTGCATTTTTTGCCTCTTCTCTGGGGGAGGGGCTGTTTTCTTGTGCCCAGCTCTAGAAGCCTCAGCCTGTCTTGGCCTTTGCTCTGCCCCATGGGTGGGGTTGCGCAAGGCACTGAAGCCATAAGCCTCTGTACCAAGGGCAGGGGTGAGCATCTTTACTCAGCTGTGGTCCCTGCCTGCTCTCGGACTTCCACCCAACCCCTGCAGTCAAAGCTGGCTCATGCAGGGCTGCAAACTTTGACTCCTCGAACCAGGAGGGGCTGGTGCGGTCAGGGCCAGCTCGCGCAAGGTCGCGAACCTCAGAGGCCAGATGATGCTGCACTCCCGCGTGCCCCTGCTCAGCAGCCGATCTCTGCCCATTCCCAAGGTCCTGCTTTTCACCCGCAGGTTGGGCTGCAGGTGGGCTGCAGCTGCTGGATCAGTTTTGCATGTCCCCCTCTGCCCTGCTGGGCTAGACTGGGCTCACGGCCAGCCTGCCTGGTCTTTGCCCCTGCCGACAGAACCGTGTTACCACGTCCCGCTGCTACCGTCCCTCCAGCAAGCCTTCAGCAGTGTGGTTGGGGGCACTGCAGCTCAGACTCTAACACTCCATACTGTAGTCCTGACAGCTCCCTCCTTCTAAGTGGCAGTGCTCTAAGTGCTGCTGGTGGAGCTTGTTTGGCTGGTGTCCTGACTCCCTTTGCTGGTATTGCTAGTTCTAGGGAAAATATTTGTTTTCGATTTGGGAAGTGACTCAGCCCAGGGTTTAGGGTGGCTGTTCCGCAGAGTGTTTCTCCCTGTGCCTTCCAGACCACACTTTCTTTCCACTGCTCCAGTCCTCTCCTGTCGCCCCATCTCCTGGATGAGTGACTGTGAGAGAGGTTTTCTGCGCCATCCCTTTAAAAAGAATCCTGGGTCTGAGACAACTGTCTCTTTCTCACAAACAGTATCCTAACCTGTTTCCCAGCTAAATACTGTCCACACGCCTCTTCTAGGCTCTGGGGCTGCAGGCTGGGGCTTTGTTCCTGGTACCCATGTCCCTACCCTTCTGCTAGCCTCTCCTCCCACCACACGAGTCTCTCCGGGTTGCCTTTCACTCCGGGGAGCTGGGCAGCCCTTTCCATGTTTTTGCTTTGCCTACCAGTTTCAATGTGGCTTCTTCAGTGTTCTTTGTTTGAAGAGTCCACTTAGTTTAGTTCAAAGTTGGTTTATCCAGATGATGGTTCTTAAAATTAAGTTATAATCCACTTTGGTTCTAGGTTTTGGAAGTTGGTACATCCACTTACTCCATCGCCATCTTGCTGTTCACCTGCTTTGAAATATTTGGAGGGATATGTGCTTGTGTGTGTTTCACTCATTGTACTCAGTATTTGATGGAAACTTTCAATATGGAAACTTCTGTTTCCTTAGGTTATGAGAAACAATCTATGCTGATTAATTACTTTATTATTAACTTTCTTTTACTATGATAATTAAATTCTACTGTCTATCAATACCTTTCCCCTCTTTCTCCTTGTTATTAGATATTTGTAGCTTAAAGTTTTTTATTCTCTTTTTAGTAAGGCCTTGAGAATAAAGGCATATATAGCATGTGGACAATTCAACAAGCTTAATAGAAAGTCTCATGATATTGATTTTACTCATTTCTGCTTCTTGCTGGCATAGCTTCCAGAAATCTTCAAAAAGTTATTTTGGTTTTATAAGGTATTATTAATTTATAAAATATGGTTTTAAAAAGCCACATACTATTGTACAGTATTTTTACACCATAATAAAGAGTTTTCAGAATGTAAAATAAACACTAATAACTAACCAAAAAAATTAAGAGAAAATTTATAACATCATTTATCAAAGATGTCCTTACCTCCTACTATTAAATTCTCCTTTCTATCCAACAGTTGATTTCATTCACATGATAGAATACCTGGCCATTTAAAAGTGCCTATATTTTACATCTTTGCACCATCTGGAAAAAGGATATCAAAGTTTATGACAAAGACCCCAACTTAAACAGAAATTCAGAGGACAATGGAAAGACCTCTCATACTCTATGTTGCAGCAAAAGTCTTATAGGAAGAATGCTATGGTTACAACAGAGCTTTATAGTTATAAGAGTCCCTCCTAACTTTCTCTTTCTCTATGAAAAAGGGCTTCCTGTTTCTTCTTGTTCTATCTTTGTGCAGCGGCTGCCCATGTCTTCATGTACCTACTAATTGCAATCCTTTCTTTTACCTTAATAAATCCTTTTTGGTGATGAAATACATAATCAACTTTTGTTTATACTTGCCAAGGATATACCTAACATTTTCTTTGGACCCAAGTTTAAAAATTCAAAGGAAGAATGTTACTAACTCATTTAAAATCAGATGATCTCACTGAAAAAACAACACTTTTGTGGGTTGAAGCTAAAATCAGTGTTTAAGTTTGAAGTAGAAGGAGAAAATAGTAGTCAGATAAAATGATATTCTGTTCCTAAAAAGTGCAGACATACTAAATACATAAAACAAAATAGAATATTTTCAGATCAACTGACTGATAGTTTTAATCTAAGTTTGTAATTCATATATACTATAATTAAAAAAGATCAACAGTGCCATGAATAATATTGTTTTAATTTATCTAGATCAATAAAAATATTCTTTGTAAATTTTTAAATTTAAATTGAACTTAATCATTTTAATATTTTTTATGGAAAAAGTGTTATTAGTGATTTAAAATTTAATAGTAATATTTATTGTTTTACTGATATATTCAAGGAATATTAAACTGTTTTGATCCTTCTTTAAAAAATTTTGCTTTTGTATCTGATTTTTAAACATTATCTACTTATTGTTTGTCAAAAATATGTCATTACTTTATGCTTCAGTAACTCTTAGTGGATATTTTCAAGTTTTAATTAAATATAAGCTAAGAAATTAGAGGAAAATTTAATATATTAATGCTTAAAAATAAGTGTTTAACTTCTGAATTAAGGTTGTAAGGCAGGTAGTCATGACCATGCAGGTTCACATTGAATTCGGGTGGATGGTAAAGGAATTGTGGAGATGGAGGATAGTGGGCCATTCCATTTATTAGAGTCTTGCAACTGTGGATGAGCAAGCAGGCAGGGAAAACCACTTTCTTTTCTCTCTCCATGTTCACAAACAAAACAGGCCGTGGTGGAGGGACCCTTTTTCCGGCAAACAGTAGCAAAAAATGACATCTCCCAGTAGCAACAGGCAATCCACAACTTGCTATTTGCCCCACTGAGGGCAAGCATCTGCAGCCTTACATAGACTATACACACATGCTGCTCTGTGCTTATGCACCAATCAGGCAAAGTACAAGCAAGCAAGCTGAACACACTTGTAACACACTTATATGTCCAAAAAGGACATATAAATCCTTTATGAAATAGATACTGGTACCTCAAAACATTTTTATGAAGGGGCAATTGATCCATTAAATTCTTTTTGTTACAGTATACTTTAGATATAATGAATACAAATTAAATGATATATATAATTTCAGATAATTTATCTTTATAAAAAAATGGTATCAACTATAGCAAAGTAGATAAAATTTTGCTTTGATATTTGAAAGTATACTTTCAAATGATCTGATTATAAATATTTTATTATTCAATTTGTTTTTATTTTTTGAAACATCACTTGGTAGTTACATTTTCTTAAATTATGTAATAAATTGGTATTACTAATGAATGAGTGTTCACTACAACTTGGTTTGGAAACCAAGGATTGAGGAGTCACTTGCCAGGTTTTAATAGACTTGTCATGTTGACTGATGTAAAATGATATGCGATTGGATTTCTCCATCATAAATTGTTTAGTAGTGATGAGGACAGCAATTGGACAACAGCATCAATGTGTAATGCATTCATTGTCCATCTACAACTGGTTTATGAATGTTCATGATGCCTATAAATAAATTTATATTTCCAAGAATATATTTAATTGTATTCTTCAAAGAATAAATCATTTCCAAAAGAATAAATCTTCAGTTATAGCTCTATTTTTGAATTCAAGCTTCTATTAAATGCAGACTTATTTCTAGTCTGTGTGATATTCAGCATTCCATTATATAGCTTTCTGAGCTGAGAATCCTCACAAATTCCTCTCTTCTAATGTTGGTAATATAATTTAATTGGGGTGGTATATATAAAAGGACCACTATTGACCAAAATATAAAATATATTTTATTAGTCACCAAATAAATTCAATAAATAAATAAATATAAAAATAAAACTTTGTTATAATTTTATTATTTATCTTCATTATTTCTAGCAGGTCATAAAGAGTTGCATATTTAACTTTCTTCTTCTAGCTTGAGACAGACTTGATATCAATACTAAAATATTTTGTTTAAAATACTTAAAATTACTGATTAAAATTTTAATTAGTTTTAGGTTCATCTATGAGCTGATTAGAAACCAAGAGCAATTAGAAGCCAAAAGATGTATTTATTTATGTATTTAATTTATTAGAATGACATTGGTTAATAATATTATATATGTTTCATTGTACAAACTATAATACATTATCTGTATATTGTATTGTTTGTTCACCACCTTAAAGCAAGTCTCCTTCTATCACCACTTATTCCTTCTTTGCCCTCTTCTCCCTTCTTTTACTTCCTTTTCCCTCTAGTAAATCCATACTGTTGTTTTGTCAATGAGTTGTTTTTGTTTGTTTGTTTGTTTGTTTGTTTTGTGCTTAATCTATTCACCTTTTCAGCCACCCCAATCCCTTCTTCTCTTTCCTTTGACAATTGTCCGTCTGTTCTCTGTATCTATGAGTTTGTTTTTATTTTGTTTGATAGTGAATTTTGTTCATGAGTTTTCACATATAAGTGAAATTATATGGTACTTATCCTTTTCTGAATGGTTTATTTCACTTAGCATAATACTGTTCATGCTTATTTATGTTGTTGTAAAAGGTATGATTTCCTTATTGAATATGGCCAAGTAGTATTACATTTTGTAAATGTTCCTCTGTTTTTTTATCCATTTATCTACTGATGGGCATTTGAGCTGTTTTCAGATTTTGGCTATTGTAAATAACACTGCCATGAACAGAGGATGCTTATATTTTTTCAAATTAGTGTTTTGGTTTTCCATATATACTCCCAGAAGTGGAATTGCTACGGCATAAGGCAGTTGCATTTTTAATTTTTGAGGAAACTCCAAATTGTTTTACATAGGTATACACCAGTCTGCATTCCCTCCTACAGTGTAAGAGAGTTTTCTGTTATTCACAACCTCACCAACACTTTTTGTTTGTTAATTTATTGATGATAGTAGCCATTCGGACAGCTGTGAGGTGATATGTTATTGTAGTATTAATTTGCATCTTTCTGAAGATTAGTGACACTGAGCATCTTTTTCCTATGCCTATTGGCCATATGTATATCCTCTTTGAGAGTCTATTTAGATCCTATGCACATTTTTAAATTGGAATGTTAGGGGGTTTTATGGTATTGAGTTGTTTAAAACTTTATAAATTTTATATATTAACCTCTTACCAGATGTATCATTTAGAAGCCAATAATTTAATAAATCTTATCAAGCAGTAAACTGATAGTGAATCTGGGTTTTGTGTTAGGAGCCAAAGAGGTTAATTTGAGCTTTTATTTTTCTGATCTTATATTGAAAATAGGTATAGAATTCAAAGTCCAAAATTAGCCATAGCTATGAACTGTAATTGAAGACCAGCCTGAAAGTCAAAATGGCATCATTGCTAACATGAGTAAATTTAACATATTTACTTCCTAAAAGCATAAAAAAAATCTTATTTGAAACCTTAGCAATGAGTCGAAAGAAGAATATATCTCCCTTATGAATACCAAACTCAGATGACTCTAATACGGTCTTATGGCCTTTAGCTTTAATTCATATGACCTCAAACTGCAAATATTTTTATTTATTTTAGAGCTAGCTGTTTCTACTGACTAGTGCTAATAATGGACTTAACAGAAGCAAATGTCTCAAAAAATCTTAAATGGACCCACAACATAATCAACAGTTCAAATGCCATAGAAATGTTTACCTCAAACTTATGTTCTCTTTTTTATCAATGTCATCTCATTAAATTTAATTTTCTAAATAAAAAAATAAGAAAAAGAAGAGTCCAAAGTTTTCTCTGCCATGCGGTGACAAAGTGAGAAGGTGTCCTCAGCAAATGATGAAGAGGCCTCACCAGAAATCCAATCAACCAGTGCTCAGAGGAGGGATGTCTTTTTCTCCAGAATCTGGGAAATGAAGTTCTGTTGTTTAAACCAGCCAACTGATATATCTTTATAGCAGCCTGAGCTGAGTAAGACAGAGGAAAGACAGTAGGTGATATAATAAAAACAGGCTATAAGAGGTAGCATAATAAAAACAGGCAGAAGCCTTGTAGTTTAGCGGAAAAGCTCTTTTCCACTAAAACCTGCATGTGCATGGGAAGCACAGAAGAAGATGCTTAGGGGACTCAGAAAATGCAACATAGAAAAGACATCATTTAAGTTGGACCTTATATTTAAGTCCAAGTTTGTAGACATAAAATAAAATTCTCAAATTATTTTGATTGGTAGACTTATATAAGATAAAAACTCATAGTAAAAAAATAAAATATACAAGTAAGGTACCATGATCTCTAACCAGAAGAAAAATTAAAGAGAAAACTCAGAAATGACAACTAATATTAGAATTAGCAAACATGATATATAACTGGATAATTTAAGAATATAAAAAAATTGAAAATATAAGTAAAAATAAAAACAGTATGTAAAATAACCAAGTGGGTTTGAAGAAAAATTACATAGATTCTATTAATAAAATATAATCACTTAAAAAGTCAGTTATAATATAGCTAGCTGCATAGTACATTAATGAACTAGAAGATTTATCTAAAAATTTTTTTTCTTACATAGTAGAGAGGAGGTATGGTAAGTTTGAAAAAGTTATTAATAGACACACAATATAAAATAAAAGTTTGTATAATTCAATTTCTATAATCAGAGGGTTGGAATAATGGGAAAGAAACAATATCTGAGAAGATAATGAAATCATACATTCATTCCATAATAACTTATTTAGTGGCTACTACAGTACTGAGTGTACAGCAGTAAAAAAACAGATAAAAATCTGTCTCTACTATCTTGGAATTCATAATCTAGTTATCTGTAGATGATAGGAGCCAATCAACAAGCGCTTTTCTCTTTCTCTGCCAATTTACCCTGAGATGCCTCATAAGACTTTTCAATAGTCTCATAACCTGTTGTTACAACCAAATTGATAATACAGTCTTTACTTTATGCTTCACTAACTCTTTGCATTTTCTCCATTCCTTGGAAATATATATATTGTTGTTGTTGTTTGTTTGTTTGTTTGTTTTAGTGGACAGGAGGGGAGGCAGAGTCAGACTCCCACATGTGCCTCAACCAGGATCAATCCAGCAAACTCAATAGGGGGTAATGCTCTGCCCATTTGGGGCTTGCTCCATTGCTTAGCACCTGAAGCAGAGGCCATGGAGCCATCCTCAGCGCCCAGGGCCAACTCGCTCTAATCAAACTATGGCTGCAGAAGGGAAAGAGAAAGATAAAGGAAAAGAGAGCGAGAGACAAGAAGGGGAGGGGTGGAGAAGCAGATGGACATTACTCCTATGTGTCCTGACCGGCATTTGAACCTGTGACATCTCCATACCAGACGAATGCTCTACCACTGTGCCAAACAACCAGGGCCTGAATTACATTTTTATATCAACTACTCATATGTCTAGCTTTATCTAAGGCTCTGTTATTTAGGAAATTCAAACTAAGATCATTTGTGCCAGTAATGATCCTAAAAGCCAGAACTTCAAAATGAGATTTGGAATTGGATCACTTACAAATTAAAGAACCAATAAATTTAGCAATAAGTAATCTGCTATGAAAACAGTATGAAGGTTTCTCTAAAAAATAAAAGCAAAACTACCATGTGATCCAGAAATCCTACTTCTATTTATCTAAAAAGATTGGAATCTTGAAGAGATACGGGAATTATGTTCATTGATTTGCTATTCACAAAATAACAAAATGCAAAAATCTAAATGCCCATTGAAGGTTGAATAGATAAAGAAATTATAGTATATAAATAACAATGGAATATTTTCAGCCTTATAAAAGAAGGAAATTTAGCAATATACAACAATGTGGCTGAAACTTGAAGACATTCTGCTAAATTACATAAGCCAGTCACCGAATGATAAATGCTGCAGGATTCCAGTATATAATGACCTAAGACAGTCAAATTCATAAAATCAAAAGTGAATGGTAGTGGCCAGGGGTTGTAAGGTAGAGGAAATGGGACCTTGTTAATTAAGGGACATAAAGTTTCCGTTAAGCAAGATAAATAAGACCTAGAGATTTGTTATATAATTTTGTACTTGTAGTTAACAATACTGTATTGTACACTTAAAAATTCGTTAGAAGTTAGCACTCATGCTAAGTTTTCTTACCACAATAAAAATGAAAAAAAGAAAGCATAAAAACAAAAGAGAAACTAATTTAGGTTTTTTTGATTAACACATAACTGATTAATCATATGTAATTGATTAGTCATATGTAAATGTATTAGAAGATTCTTATTTCACATCATACACAAAATCATATAGCAAGTAGATTAAAGTTTAAATATAAAGAAAAATATTATAAAACTCTTAGAATATTATGTAGAATATCTTTATATTCTCTGAGTAAAAAATATTTACCTGACAGAAAACACTTAACTATTAAAAAATAATTGATAAAATGTACTTTATTAAAATTAAGAAATTATGTTAATTTAAACAAAACATAAACTTTAAAATATGCAACCTGTGTAACTGACAAAGGATTAGCATGCAATGTCCCTCCAAGTCAATATAATTAAAACAACCCATGAAAAAAAAGTCTTGAATAGTCATTTCACACAAGATGAAACTCAAATGACACATAAACCTATAAAAAAGATGCCTATTACTTAAGGATATGTAAAATAAGTCTACAATGAGATACAGCTTTACTCCCACTAGATTTATAAAATTATACACTAGACAATATCAGATACTGGGGAAAATGTAGAGCACTCTCTTATAATACTCATAGAGGATAAATTAGTACAAACACTTTGTAAAATAATTAGACATCATTTAATAAATATGAAGATGGGCTAACCCTAAGCTGAGCAATTTTATTCCCAGTTACAAACCTAAAGAAACTCTTTTAAAAGTAAACCAGAAGACATAAGAATGTTCATAACAACAGTTTCAATAAGGAGTACAAAATACAAATGAAAACTGAAAACACATGTGGTCATTGATAGTAAAATGTTAAATGTTCCTTGCATATATATGGAGTGGTTTACTATTCAATATAAAAAATAACATTTTTAATTAAGAATCCTTAGATCATAATGCTGAACATAAAAGGCCAGCCACTGAATACTCTAAGCAGTATATGATTCCATTTATTTGGAGTAAAAAACTATGCACAAATAAAAAATATATATTAAATAATATAAACACAAATGGTACAATTGTTGGGCAGGATAGAAAGTTACTAGGGAAGAGAAGGTAAAACAAGGGGGTTAATCTCACCCACTGAACGAGGGAGTCAGCAGTCTTAAGATCTGCCAAAACAGAACTACCAGATGTTCCAATTGCCTTGAAACCCCGTGTGTTAGTTCTGACATTAGATAAAGGGAACCTTGAAATTTACAGCTAAAAGTATATAACTCTTAAAACCCCCAATAGGCGGGGCACACAAATTAGTTGAGTTGTCTGCTTGTACTTTATATCAAGTGTGTTTCTGAAATAAATTGATTGCTTTGTTTCAATGCTGCATTTCGTTTCTCTCCTAAATTTTTTCTTTTGAACATGACAAGAACAGAAAAGGGAAAGACCCTTGGACTCAGGTCCTCTCCTGTGACACAACTATAAGGTAAAGCACAGAAATGATTCACACAAAGTTAAGAATATGCATACTTAGAAGACATAGAAATTTGAGGAAGGACATGCAAGCCATTTAAAAATAATAGTAATTTTTTTCCCCTTAGACTGACTGATGGGTAAATGGCGTTCTATAGCATTTGTCATATATGTACACACATAAGCACATACACATATTTAAATATTTTACCAATCCAGGATTTAGTAACTACAATATTTAAAAGAAAAACATATTTATGCCTTTTAAACAATTCTTTCCTTAAAAGCTCATTTAATTGGTCCATGATTTTTATCTCTCATGTATAAACTGCACTGACAATAAGACACATCATGGCAATTTGGGACAATGAAATCATAGAGAACTTGGCAGTGAAGTGTAGGCTTTTAAACATAATCAGTAGTGTTCTAGGTGTTCACAGGAGGTAATTATACTTTCAAAAGTAACTCAGTCCAAAGCAAATAATTTAAAGTCTTAAAATGACAATATAGTAGCCAGTTCTTATTCATGGTTTCACTTTCTGTGGTTTCAGTTACCTGTGATAAACCTGGGCCAAAAATTATTAAATGGAAAATTCCATTAATAAAAAGTTATAGGTTTTGAGTACAGAAAAATACTGAGAAGCATGATAAAATCTCTTGCCATCCTGACTCATTCTCCCTGGCACGTGAACCATCTATTTATACAGCCTATCTAGGAGGCATATAAACTACTCGTCCATTAGTCACTAAGTAGCCGTCTTGGTTATCAGACTGTTAAGGTATATCAGTGCTGTGTTCAAGTAACACTTATTTTATTTAATAATGGCCCCCAAATGCAAGAGTAATTATGTTAGCAGTTCAGATATGCCAACAAGAAGCCATAAATTTATTATTATTAATCTCTTACTGTGCCAAATTTATAAATTAAACTTTAGCATAAGAATGCATGTATAGGAAAAAAACCCACAGTATAATTAAGGTTTTGTATTATTATGAGGGTTTAGCTATTTATTGAGGTGTTTGAAATTATCTTCTGTGCATAAAGGAAACTACTGTATACAAACTTAGAATAATTATTTTAGGTATCTTTTAAAAATATTGATAAAGATGGACTAAATCAATTAATAGAGCATAGAATAATCATTTTTGGTACTTTCAAAGATAGCTTGATTTCTCTTGTCTTTTAGCCATCCATGATGAATAGTAGATGATGGAGATCATTAAGTTCAAAATTATAGAGTAATTTTCAAATGTTCTCAAACCAATAGACTGGATATATAAGATGCAATTAGTTCATGGTTAGGAAAAAAAATTTATTCATTTAAATCTCTCACATATCCTACTCACCTGTTTAATTTTAAGAGAAATCAATGACTTAACTACTTCATACATTTTAGAATGTGGAAAATTTATCTGACTTCAAAAGCATTGTGAAAATCAATTATGATTTCTCACTTGAAGCAGATAAATGTATAACATTGACACTGAAGGCACCTCTATTTGTCTTTTTTTTTTTTTTTCTGACTTAATCCAATGAAAAACAATCAAGTAAATTGAATTCTGAGCTGGACAGTGAAGGAGGGCCCTTGTGGTATTTAGAATTATTTGAAGCACTTTTTCTTGGGGGGGAGCTTGGGGAAGAGGAAGCCCATTTCTGTTGTTAACCTTTCCTTTAAGTACTCCTACATTTCTTACAAGATCAAATGATTTATTCTTGAAGAGCATTTGAATAGGGAATCACTTATCTGATCTTGGACCCTCTATAACTTGGATTGGGGAATTTTGGTTAAAAAGCCCTGAGTGTGAATGGTGATGTGAGTGTAATCTTCTGCTGCAAACACAAGAATATAGGTTTCTTGGAAGCAAACACCAAAAAACTGTGTGAGTGACCTTTGTGCAAACACAAAGGAATGCATGTAGATGGGCTTTAGAAAAATAGTTTACAGGTTTATAGATTGCCTCTCCCTTTGTGCTTGTTAATCCCTTAACACCTGATCTTCTCCTGCAATTGTGTTACCTTTGTCCTGTTTATAAATAAAAGCTCTGGGAGCAGGGGACTTGGGATGTTAGTCTCTCTTGACTGCTTCTCCCTCTTCTCTTCACAACAGTTTGTGTCTTTAGCTGTTTTTCCACATGACACTGGTAGTTCCCAGGGTGCTGGAGGGCTACACATTTGATATGGAGCCACTTGTGCTCTGTGTCTCCTTGTGCACTTAATCAACAAAATCTTTTAATTGTTGATGTGGATATTGGCATACTTAAAATTTTACTGTTTGAATGTTTTCTCCCCTTTTTCTAATCCCCTTTCATTTGCAGGTGAGTAAAAATTAAATTTCACCTTTAGAAGATTGAATTAGATTCACAAGATATATTTTTGATTAATATTGTTATTTTTCATTGGGAGAATGGTTATGTAAAAGGGTTAAAAGCACATGTTTTAGGAAAAAATGCTTGATTTAGAGATTGATCTTATAAAGTAAATGTAAAATATTTCACAAGAAATAACAATTTCTATGGTAATTGCTAACTTTGCATCACTATCACCCTCCAGCAATATTTGGGGAGTGATAATGGAAAGTTGGTATAAAAGAAGAAATTTACATTGTTCTCTGTATTTATTTCAGGTTCAGGGAAGAATTTGCATCTTTGTGATTGTAGTTGAAAGCTACTCAGTGACTAACAATTTAAATATTTTTCCTGAAAAATATTATAAATCCCTTAATATATATTAGCTCAATTTTTAAGTCCTAGCCACATTTGCATTTAAGAATATGCTTTTATTTCTTTCTTTAGAATTTTTAAAATAAATGTTTTAAAACAAATATTATTGAAAACATTGATAAAAGCATAGCTGGGGTTTTTTTGTTGTTGTTTTGTTTTTTGCTTTAGAATTGTATTATATGATCTTTAGTTAGAATTCTAATTTAATGAACTAAGGGACAAACTGACTTTCTAATAATTTCATTAAAAAATAAAAGCTATTGGCCCTATCTGGATGGCTTAATGGATAAAATGTCCTTTTGCAGTGCTGAAGTTGCTGATTTAATCTCAAGTCAAGCCATGTATGAGAAGCAATCAATGAGTACACAACTAAAAGGAACAATTAAGTACAACAATGAATTGATACTTCTCTCTCTACTCTGTCCCCCTTTCTATCTCTCTCTCTCTCATTCTCAAAGAAATGAAAAAAAAATTAAAACTTTTACTTCCAGTGAGAATCTGCCTAGTTCCTTATGGGACTGATCTAAGAAGTTTTTAAACCTTGATTAATCTTGAAGTTTCTTATCTGAAGAGTTGTATGTGATATGTTATATTTGTTAAGTAATGTTCAGAGTTGTTAATTAAAATATGCATTGGTCATTTATGTGTTTACCACTGAAGTGATATTGACTGAATGACCTTTCTCCTGTTTTATTTTGGTTAAATGAACTATTGTAATTAGATTTAGATTTTGACTGGACATATCTGTAAGCACTGTAAGACATGTTTTTAAATATGACTAGTTGCTAATTGACTAGTAAACTAAAAAAAAAAAAACTACGGCTTATTTTGTCATACTAGTTTAAGATTCTGAAACAAAACAAAAAATGTTCTGTCATCTTGGTTTTATTGTAAATTGGAGTCACAATTATTTTAAACTCCCTACTGGGACCTGTTATAGTTAATATTCAGCTCTTAAGGATGTATGGATAATTGGATATCTTGGAATAATTTGTTTTGCTGGAACTGTGTTAGTTTAATAATTGTTCTATACCATTCATCATATTTTTTTATTCATGCAATGACTGGGTAATCATTCAATTTTTCAAGTTTCTTATGCAGATATTTACCCATGATAACAGAAGAAATAGATTGGTTCTTATATACTTGTAAAATGTGATGTTTGTGATAATCATGTAAAAATAATAAGACAACTTAATTGAGAAGATAAATATTTTAAATTTCTAAATTATATGTTATGTATGTGTATGTGTATGCGGGCATATAAAATCAAGTACATTTATTAGTTAATCTTCCAAAAATAATGTATATCTAGTATAATGTATCATCTTTTACACAAATATGTCCGGTGGTGGGATTCAAATAATTTAACAACTTGTTATTAGCCTTAATGACCCCTTTAAGTGTAAAACATGATATACTGAAAGGTAGTTTATTATTTTGTACATTTAATGTTTAAATAAGAACAATAAAAGAAGTACACAAAACTAGATTATAAGAAAGAGTTTTAAAATATTAATGAAAAAATATTTAAAAAATACCTGACAAAAAAGCAATAAAACTGTTATTTAAGATATTTCCATATTGCTGCTTGATTGGTGTCCTCACTTGTGATTTTTTTCACCTATGGACTGAATAAACATTACTATGGGTGCTTAGAATATGTTGCTGCACAGATGAATGTTTAAAAAGGGTAAGGAATGTAAATTTGTGATTTCCACATTGGGCGATTGCCCAGGTGCCCACCTTAGAGAGAACCCCTTTAATTATTTGAATCCCACCACAGGACATATTTGTGTAAAAGATGATACATTATACTAGTTATACATTATTTTTGGAAGATTAACTAATAAATGTACTTGATTTTATATACCTGCATACACATACACATACATAACATATAATTTAGAAATTTAAAATATTTATCTTCTCAATTAAGTTGTCTTATTATTTTTACATGATTATCACAAGTGCCATTTTAACAACTGGTTTGCCTAACTCATGAAAAATTAGGTATCGATTCTGCCTAACTGGTATGAACTGGCTGAATCCCACCACTGAATGTACCCAACATTAAAGTATTCCCAAATGAATTAAGATATAAATAATTAAGGTTTAATGAGAAAGAAAGGAATTATGATCACTCTAAATGCAGTGATGTTTCTTATACCTTAGTTGCTATCTTAAATTTCCGGAAAAAAAGTTGCATTTAAATCTGTCTCATAAGCAAAGCAAATTCTCCTAACTTTCTGAATTCACAATGTTAGACTGTTTTTAGCAACAAGACTTTCCTTAATTGACCCACATACATTTCTTCTTTAGAGTGTGTTTAACATACGAAAGATATTGGTAAAGCAAGAAACTCAATCCAGATCCTTTTGTCTAGAAGATCTTCTTTGTACAAGAGAGTTCTGCATTTTGAAACAAGGTAGAATCATTAAAGGATAGAAAAAGTGTTAGGATTACTTTTGTCATTAAATTATTGTTGCCCATTATTTAAGATATTATTTTTTTAGATAGAAAGTCTCTTTTTCATTTTAATAACTAATGATTACATATCTAAACAGGTACATTTAAGGATGCTAATAATTTCTGTTCAGTGAATACAAAGGATGTTGGGACAAAATGTGTTTAGTCTCAAGATTACTAACTGCACAGTGCCTTTAAATGGCTTTTTGTCCCTTTGTCACATTAAAATATGTTAATATGTGCATATAAAATGCATGTCATTATATGAAAGTCAGTAAGTGGTTTAGCAGCTCAAATCTTTTAAAAATATTCTGTTCATGGCATAGCTTAATGACAGGTGAAGTCTTGGTAGCTCCTAAGAGACTGGTAAATTTTCATATAAACTGATAGCAGATCTTCCCTTTGTATGCCCTTACTTTCCTCAGAAACATTTTACATCAAACTCAAACTATATAGAGATAATGCAGTAGTAGTTAAAACAGTCACAAATTCTTATAAGCTTTTATCAATTCATGGTTGAAATTTCTAACTTCTTGAAAGTATAGAGACTAATATACATATATGATTTGCAAAGCAACAACAAGAATGGGATGCACTCAAATGTGTTTAATTGTTTCCTCCTTCATGTATCTCGTGCATATCTTTCTAAAAAACAATGTTAATGTGAAAAACGTGACTAAGATTGCCAGATTCAAAATGAGGGTTTTATTCTGTTAACTACTAGTTGTTTGTCATTAACAATGTTCTCTAAGCTCTCTGGGCCATAGTTTTCTCATCTGTACAACGAGTTCTGTAAAACTATACTCAACAATTTCTAAAATCTCTTCTGGCTGAAATAATTGCCTAATTCTTAATGTGTGTTCTATGATTGTAATGCTCAGTTAAATTAAGGACTAGAGATTTTGCTTAAAAGACAATGATAGTGTCGTAATTTCATAACGCAGCATAAAATTTCATAGCCAGAAACAAGGAAATATTAGTAGTTGACATGATATATATATATATATATATATATATATATATATATATATATATATATATATATATATATCAACATTCTTTTAAAAATCCCCACTCCACTCACCCAAGGAAGTACATTTCTGTGTGACATATGAGTTTAGTACAACTTTCATAAGGGAACATGATGGGTGTGCTAGACAGAATAACTCTTCTCCTTTCAAAAAAGATTTTCATATCCTAATTCCTGGAACTGGGATTATGCATATTACATGGCAAGGAACAATTAAAGTTGTTGTCAAATAGATGGGTTTAAAATAAAGGGACTGTCCTTGATTATTTGGGTGTACACAAAGTTCCTGATAAGTGAAAGGCAGAGGTAGAAGAGTCAGGGTCAGAGTAATGTGATGCGAGAAATAGTTATTTGACCATTGCTGGCTTTGAAGGTGAAGGAAGAGAGCCATGAGCCGAAGAATGAGAGAAGCTGGGCAGGGTTAGGGGTGTAGGTGGGGGTGGTGGTTGTGGTGAGGTGGGAGGGACAAGAACCAAGGAAATCAATCCCCCTTTAGATCTTTTAGAAAGGATCACAGCCTTGCTGACCTTGGTTTTAACCCAGGGAGATCCATGTCAATCTTTTGCCCATCAGGTGTATAAGATAATAAATGTATGTAGTTTTAAAGCCACTAAGTTTGTGATAATTTGTTACAGAAACTGGAGAAAATGAATACAGTGGGTAATAGAAGAGTGACTTAGGTTGTTTTATGTTTTTCCACTTGATTTCTTTTCTAAGAGACTCACTTAGTATTTTGCTATAGACTTTTATTTTTTTACCAGTGATTCACTTGACAGCAAGAGAATGTTTTACAACATGGATTGTCTACTAAACAACCTAATCAAAATATTATTAAACAATTACCCTGCAGTAGGCTGTTTAATGAAGTGTTTTCAGTGTGGCTCGAACACTAATAGCAACAGTGTTAAGCTGCTTTGTGCTCTGTGTATCAAAGAGCTTGTAATAATGCGAGTCGACTAAGAGCCAAATAAATCTTGAAACACCTCTGACAGACAATATACTTGTGCTACTCTAAATCTTGTCAAGTATTGTTATTGTGCATGAAAATGGGAAAAAAACAAGACTATCAAGAGCTTCCACAATACAAACTGTATGTCATATAAACGCTCTGTCTGATAACTAGGTACTTTCCAAGCTACGCTCATCAGATGACATGTCTATTAGCTTGGTCTGAATTTAAATCTGAATATAAACTTAAAAGAACTTAATCGAAATATAAGCCAAGTACTCTTGAACTACCCTCTATATCAGCACCTAATTTAGAAGTAGTGGTACCCATAGTGAATTGAAGAAACAAATCTCTTAGAGTTGAGAAAATAACATTATATGACTAATAGGTAAATCTAAATAAGTATAATGCAGATATACCTGAAGATGTGGTGAGAGTGTGCTTTGGTTTTTAAGTAGAAAACTTCTATCTAGATAATGACATTTCTTTTTCTGTGCTTCTTCATTTGTAAAAGGATTCCAGGTCAGAAAGTTTATAATTGTATTTTGTTCATCAAAATGATCAGATTTGAATTTAAAAATAATCACTATTCTAAACACTACTGATAGTCACAAAGAAATGGAAGAAGAGGTGGACTGAAGGTTTATGTTATAACTTTAAAATTATGGACTAAAGTTCTCTCTAGTTGAATTCTTCCTTTTACCTTATCTCTTAGTGGACAAGAAACTATATTTGAGTGGTTACCCTGAGAATCAAAAACAAAAAAATCTTTCCGAATAATAGGCAGATTCTATTTCTTCTAATTGTTTTAAGGTCAGTGACACCTTAAAGGGAATACTATTTTTTTATTTTTTAAAGATTTTATTTATTCATTTTAGAAAGAGAGAGAGAGAGAGAAAAGTGGGGAAGAGCAGGAAGCATCAACTCCCATATGTGCTTTCACCAGAGGCATATTTAACTAACAGTGCACTGGGTGGCTGCCCTGGGCCCCGACTTCTGAAGGTCCCCGGAAAACCCCAATTTTGCTCTTTTTTCTAATGACAAGGGGCCCAATATTTTCTTCTGCACCTGGGGCCTCAACTGACCTTAATCCGCCTATAGCCTTGACCAGGCAAGGCCAGAGTTTTAAACTGGTGCATTCCAGGTCGATGCTTTATCCAACTGCATCATCACCGGTCAGGCGAAAGAGAAGACAGTTTAAGAATATGGTTTGGAGGAGATCGTTGGAGTATAGACATCAGACATTGAAATTTACTCCAGCTCTGACTTGGAACACTCTGTTGTAGTGATACACACTGGTGATCTCCCTCTCTGCTGTTGCCTCATTAACTCACTATGGCCCCTCTCAAGAAATCAGTGTATATCTTTTACATTTTCTGTATTTACTGGTTCTCTGACAGAACAGTGGCCTACCATTTTCACTCTTCAATTTGTCTTCTGTGTAAAAGTAACAGGAAATTACTACTTGGATATCTATCAGTTCTCTCTGGTTAGCCCTATCCATCACTCTTCTATGAGATATAGGAGCCCACTCAGGTCCTCTCAATGCATTCATCTATGACTATCATTGTCTCTCTTTCTGCTCCTATCACTCCTATCACTTGTCACCTTAATGCTGTGGAGTTTTGACAAATGGAATGAATTCCAATTAGCTGTGATTATCAGAAGTGGATGAGAGAAGCTGAGAGCAGTGGACAACACCCTATTTCACATTTTATTCTCATCTAACTCATATCTATCAAGCCAATCTTAAAGTGTTATCCACTTAGCATTCTCCAAATTGAGTCATTTTCCCTACTAGCATCAGTTCTGTTGATCTTTCTCTAAGTCTAGATGATTATTGAGAAACCATGCTTCAACTGTTAATGTGTAAGATTTTTCTGTTTTGGAACTAGTGTGGAAAATTTTTTTTCGTTCATTTTTTCATAATCCTCCACATCTCTCAAGTGCAACTTTGTTTTCTTCTACGTAAATGTTAAACTATGAATCCAGTACCCATTTAGCCATTCTTATTGTAATGGGAATGCTATTATAAGAGTCACAGATTATTCATTTATGCTTTTGATGTTTCTCAGAAAGGAAGACAGCATAATTTAGTACTAAATGTAAGGATATAAGCAATCTACCTAAATGTGCATAGTGGTATGAACTTTTTGGAAGAAAATCAAATGAAACCAGCAAAATTATTTTAAAAAGAATAATAAACAAATGTATATCATTACATTTTACCAGATGCTGAGGTCTGAAATATTTTGTTGAGGTTAAAAAATATTTACTATCTAAAGGATTCACTATTTAAAGTTCTTAAAATACATAATTTAAAACTTAAGGGCTGCCAAAACCTAATGTTTATGTATGTATCAACTAAATACAATTAGGACTTAAGATCATATCACTTATCCCCTTCTCTTTCCAGAATTTTGTACTCCATGAAATAGTAACCAAAGGAAGAATTCTTGATTACCAATCAAATATTTTATTTAAATTTTTTAATGCATAAAATAATAACCTAAAATCTGTTTACAGTTTTTTATATGTTGTTCTCTTGAAATTTCAGTGTTCTTTGTTTTCTTCCTTTCTCATTTTTAGTTAGTACATATGCCAATCTTATTCTATGTTATAGAATAAATAATGCTTTGTTGATGGGGAAACAAGAAGATAGTATATATTTTCTAATTTTCTTAAAATATTTTACTCATCAAATACCCAGTTATTTAGTTAAAATAAATATTCTTGTTTTTAATAGCTTAGCTGGGTCTCAGGTTGCTGCACAAGCTCTGAGAGGTTGTTTTTGGAATGAACCTTCCCATTCTCAAAACATATATAGCAAAATTAATTCTTATAATCTGTAAACCCACAACTACTTAGTGCTGTTTGACTATCTGACAGGTTCCAAAATTATATTCTATGTTGAAACTGTGATGATAATCATTAGTTCTTTACAAATGCCAGGAGCAATGACTATAAATTACAAAGGAGACAAAGACAGTATTTTTTTCATGTTTTAAAATATGCATTTGGTATTGTATATTGACTATTTGTTTATTTATTTTTGTGACAGAGACAGAGAGAGACAGAGAGAGGGACAGACAGGGACAGGATGACAGGAAAGGGAGAGATAAAAAGCATCAATTCTTGTTGTGGCAACTTAGTTGTTCATTGATTGGTTTTTCATTTGTGCCTTTGACAGGGGCTACAGCAGATTGAGTGACCCCTTGCTCAAGCCAGCGACCTTGGCCTCAAGATCAAAGCAGGTAAGACTGTGCTCAAGCTGGCGACCTCGGAGTTTCAAATGGGTTTCTTTGTGTCCCAGTCGGACACTCTATTCACTGAGCCACAACCTGATCAGGCGACAATTTATTTTCAAACAGAGGTGCTATTGAAATTATATGATCTATAAATTAGTCCAAGTATTCAGGGACAAATGTCAATTATAATATTTTAAAAGAAATATACATTTTATTTATTTTTCACAGTTTGATATTAAGAAACTTTTAGTAAAAAGAATAAATATGTTTCTTTGCTGCTATGATGAATTTGAATTTGAGTGGCTGTATTTATTAGTTCCCATAGTAAGTTTGTAAACTTTGTGATTTAGATAAACAAATCCAAAATTTAAGAAACATATGTATGTAGTATTTACAAAGTGGCTAAGATGTATATTACTTCTATGGTGTTTTTATTGAAAGAAAAATGTGATACATCAGAATAATTATTTAGAACCAGAACTGAAGTATGGAAATCCCCACATTGGCTAGAATGCAGTGATTTTTGTTTAGTTGATGATGTTTAAATATTTTAAGCCTAAACTGTGATATTTAAATATTTTATTGTTTCTACTAAATTCTGAGACTAGACTAAAAAGTGCGATGTTTCTTTATACTTTGTTATATTCATCTTAGAGTATATAAGAATAATTGTAATTGTGGTATAATTAATTACGTTAATGAAAATTAGGTTCATGACCCAAAGAAGATGTTTTTCTAGAAAATGTCTAAAAAGATCATAGCATATTTTTTAACATGTAAAGTATTTGGTGATTGTCATATCACTGATCACTTCTTTCATTACCACCTTGGACCTGACTTCACATAAACTAAATATAATCCTCAGTAAAAATATAAACCCAGGTGTAAAAAAATTGTGATTTTATTCCTAAAATTATTTTGGAATTTATATCTGTGTCCACAGAATATTTTATTTTTTGTTTTTTGCTTGCCTCAGTATGTGTGTATCTAAGTATGTGTGTTTATTGACTAGCCAAATTTTCTATTTCAAATGTAGTTATATTTATTTTTATCTTTTATTACTATTATTATTATTATTTGGTAAAGGAGATTTTATTCAGAGTTTTTCTTTTGGCCTCTTTTACCAAATGCATATTCTTGCAGATATAAACACCAGCTCAGAATTGTTGGCTTTTTCTTTCCATAAATATCTCCAAGAATTCTAGATGTTAGAGAACATCACATTACCTCCCTCATTTGAAAATGATGCTGCTAAGGTTGGAGATTATAATTTGATGGGCTCACTTTATATTACTGTTGAGTGACAGAGCTGGAACAGAGCCAGAACCAAAACTTAAAATCTTAACAGGAGTCCTTCTCACCACATTGTTTTTCCTCCTGGAACGAAATCTCTCATTAAGTAAAACTCTTTCCAGTATCTTTAATTTGATAACAGTGTTCTATACTAAACCTACATTGTCATTTTGCTTCTATATACAGCCAGAATTATTGACCCCTACACTGTCCTCAGCATTGGCACTTCCGTAGAGGTGATGAGTATTACCGAGATCATACCTGTTTCTCTTTGAGAATAAAGTCACACTCTTTGAACTCAGCTAAGAACTGTGGTGTGACTAGTTCTAAAAAATCAATTGACTGATATTGGCCATATTGGGCTGGTATAAAAATTGACCTCTTTGTGTGTGTAAAGTATGTGCTTGATGTGAGGCGTCACCTCTACTTCCACTTTCCTTTCCCTTGGAGACTTTTTACCTTGACCTTGAATATACATTTGGAAAAGAACATAAATATAAGCTAACCCATTTACATTCTAGGACAGTTGGGTGAAAACTCAAAATAAGTGACCTCTTCAAAAGTTATTTGCATTTTATAAAGAAGTTAGAATAACTTGGAAGCACCTGGAATCTGGAATGAGGGTTCTGTGCAATAGAGGCTCCATCCTCTGTGCTCAAGGCACACTCAATAAATCAGGGCCCAGGCTGCTCTGCCAGGGAAGAGGGGGTGGTTCTGCTACTACTCAGCTCTCTTGTCTGCTGTTCTCTTGAGGTCTGGCTGACTACAACATGGAAAAAGGTAAATTAAAGCAAGTTTGGAGTATCAGCAGTTTTTAAAAGGAAAAAACTGAGATACATTCAATTACTTAAAATTCTTTTTTGAGCTATGACTAAAACATGTGCTTTCTAAAAGGTTGCATTTGGATAATTTTTGTTGGCATTATTTAGTTACATTTCCTCAGAGAAAATACATTCTTTCAGAATAAAGAAAAATAAGTGTATTAAATTTACAGATAAACTGAAGTATCTAAATATGGATTTAATATTGGGCAACCATTATAGATTTTTAAAAATTTCATGTAATATTTATATTTTAATTTAGAAGTGTGTAAGTAAGAGAATAAATATATGAAAGTTCTCTTAATATATTCCCTTTCCAGATTAAAAAAAATGTGGAAAATAAGTCTTGAATATATGTGTAGAAATTTTTACGGTGTATACGGAGTTTCCTGGTGAAAAAAAGATCAATAATTTTAAATAATTGTTAAAAGTCTTTTAGGCCTGTATTTAGAAAGGGAGGTTGTGGTCTTTATTTTGAATCAAACAGCTGAAGGAGAATAGAAGAAATGGTTTTAAGTTAAAAACTCAGGAGAGTCACCTTGGGAAGTTTTCCACAGGTTGTATTTCTTTTATGAAAAGGAAAGAATAAGGACATTAGGGAGAAGAAAAAGAAAAAGAGGAGAAAAAGTGGAAACAGGAAAACAAATAGGAGAGTGAGGGAATGAGAGTACCTCATGCATTTTTTAATATCTGAATGTATACTTAGCTCTCACTTTATAGTCTATGGCTTATTATGCTTCTTAATCACAGAAGAAAATAAAATGAATGAGACTAATTCTGATAGCAAGTCAGAAATACTAGAGCACTTTTCTGTTAAAATGACTTATGTAAAAAGTCTTTGACCCATTTTCTGGAAAGACCTCATTTAATAGTTCTGATGATAACACAGATTACCTTGCATCATGGACTATCAGGGGTCAGAAACCGTTTTGGCTGAGAGAGCCATGAAGGCCAAATATTTTAAAATGTAATAATTCCTTAAGAGCCATACAACAACCCATGTATGTTATGCATTATCCAATAAAAATTTGGTGTTGTCCCGGAGGACAGCTGTGATTGGCTCCAGCCACCCACAACCATGAACATGAGCGGTAGGAAATGAATGGATTGTAATACATAAGAATGTTTTATATTTTTAACATTACTTTTTTTTTTATTAAAGATTTGTCTGCGAGTCAGATGCAACCATCAAAAGAGCCACATCTGGCTGGTGAGCCATAGGTTCCCGAACCCTGGACTAGATGTTATGCCGGTAGCCTTCCTCTGAAGTCAGTTTCTGAATGGCTTATCCCACTTGCTTGGTTGAAACACCGGATGTGAGATCCAGTGGGGGAAATAAATGAATAAAACAAAACCTGCAGATATTTTAATGTCATGTTAAATTAAAAGTGGAAAAATATTTATGAAAGCCAATTAGCTAGAGATTATTTCTCCGTATTTTGTTCAATTATATATGGATTTGTTTTTTGAAAATCACACTATTTTGTGTATTTTAAACAAATATTTCTTGTGTGACCATTTGTCAGTAGGTTATGATAATAACATTGATGATGATGATAATGCCTAGTAGACAATGAGTATGTAGCATGTGTGGAGAATGGTGCTCAGGGCTTTGCTGATGTGCTTAGAACAGCCATGTGCATTAATTACTAGGGTCGTTTGATTTCACAGAGAAATAATTGAGCCTTGGAAAGGTGAAGCACTTCATTCACTGTCACACAGTTAGTCAGCACAGGGGCTAGATTTTAAGATATACAAAATTCTCACTTTATGGAAGTGAAAACATTTTTAAAGCTAAAAAAGTTATACTGTGATGAAATTCTGTGCATCTGTGATGTAATCTTGATTATAAAATAAAAATTCATGAGAACTTGAAAATTTATTGTATATACTTGAGCCTTAGTTTGTTTAATTGTAAGGTAATAGATCTAGAATTGCTCATTTTCCACGATTCTTCCAGCCAGTGTGTTCCAATACATTAGTTAAAGGAAATTAGACATATAGAGATGACATTTTATTTTATTTATTTATTTATCTTTTCTTTACAGGACAGAGAGATAGTCAGAGAGAGGGATAGATAGGGACAGACAGACAGGAGCAGAGAGAGGTGAGAAGCATCAATTCTTCGGTTTTTCGTTGCCGTTGTGACACCTTAGTTGTTCATTGATTGCTTTCTCACATGTGCCTTGACCTCGGGCCTTCAGCAGACCGAGTCACCCCTTGCTGGAGCCAGCGACCTTGGGTCCAAGCTGGCGAGCTTTTGCTCAAGCCAGATGGGCCCGTACTCAAGCTGGCGAGCTCAGGTCTCGAACCTGGGTCTTCCGCATCCCAGTCCGACGCTCTATCCACTGTGCCACCGCCTGGTCAGGCAAGATGACATTTTAAAACTTATTAAAAAAATAAATCATTTTCTAAAATACATAATTACTTATATTTTACAATTATGTGTATTTGTACACTAGAATACAACCCAAAATACATAAATCCGTACATTCCAAAAATTTTTGTATATTGAATTGTATTTTGTAGAATGAGTTTTTTGTAATATAGTATAATGACATATTATAGCTACTGAATAATTACTACTATGATTGCTGAATCTGTGGTAATTTATACATTATTTAATCCACAAAACCTTGGATTAATTTAGACAATAAGGCTATTGTGTAATTAAAAGCTTGTTCTGAGATTCATAAATTGTATTACATCCTTAACTTACATAATAAAATTTTGTTTAAAGCTGTAAAAGTTAGAGTTCAATCTTTTTTTAATGTATTCTACAAAATAAAATATCCGAATTTTAACTCTCTGTATTTATGTATCTAATTTTAACATATAACTGTAGCCACACTTTTAATTTAAAAACCTCTTTGAGATACCACAAGTTTTCTTAATGAATTTATAGATTTTTTTTTCTCAACTCTCTGAAATCACAGAGATCATTAATCTTAGGTGGTTTTAGTATCTGTATTGACAACATGGAAGATGAGTGTTGTAAATGTTATTTCCTTCTTTAACAATCTTGGCTTCACTGGGCCCATCTCTAAAAATGCCTCTATCATTAATGGGGCAAACCATTTCCAACATTGCTATTAACACACATTTACTGAGTGCTATTTGCATATAGGGCCCTATCCAGTTCTCAACACACTCCCATAATTTTAGACATTTTATTTATCTTTGTAATTTTGTTTAAGTTTATTTCTTTAACATCAACTATTTAATATTTATTTAACTTTAAAATAACTTATTTCTCCTCTTGATATCTCAGTCCAAAATAATTGTTGGTTTTTTTTATGTTTGACTTTGATTTGTCAATAATTCACATTGTGCATTCTAACAGAAATTTAGTATTTCTCAATACCTTTGCTTTGGAATAAAAAAGCTAAGGTCATTTATAATACTATAGATATCTTTATAATTATGTACTTTAAATTTGCATATTCTTTTTTCTACCTTAGCCACTAGTAAAAATATTTTGTTTGTATGCATTACACCATGACATATTTGCCATTTTAACTACTTTTATTTTTATTTTGTATTTTTCTTTAGTGAGAAGTGGGGAGGGAGAGCGACAAAATCCCACACACGCCTACCCGGGATCCACCCAGCAAGCTGACTAGGGGGCAATGCTTTGCCCATCTGGACTGTTGCTTCATTTTAACCAGAGCCATTTTAGCACTTGAGGTGAGGCCATGAAACCATCCTCAGTGCCAGGGCAACTTGCTCCAATGGAGCCTTGGCTGTGGGAGGGGAAGAAAGAGATAGAGAGAAGGGAAAGGGTGAAGAAGTAGATGGTCACTTCTGTGTGCCCTGAGCAGGAATCAAACTTGGGACATCCACAGACTGGGCCGATGCTCTACCATTGAGCCAACCTGCCAGGGCCTGCCATTTTAACTTTCTAATAAAATAATAGAGATATGCTAAATGTCTTTTTACTTTTTTGTCTATGCTACAATTGTCAGGAAAAATGAGAATATTTTATGTTAATTTTTTATTACAATGTACTTCTTTCTACATAAGAAAATTCTCCTATATTCATTTATTAAGTTAGGTGTGTTTGTGTGAATGTGTATGTTATTTGCAGTATACATAAAATTATGGGTTCATAAGTTTGAACAATTTTTAGTGGTTCAGTTCTAGCCCTCAATAGAAATTCAGATGGATGAGAACATAATGTATTTGGTGACTAACACTTATTTTCAGAAAAGAAATCCTAATATTGATGTGAGTTAACCCATAATGTAGAATTCTACCTTCAAATTACATGGGAAATAATAATTACATGATAATTATTATTAAGTTAGTAACATCTCAATTCTAAAGTGCATAAATGAACACTAATAGACATAATTTTCTCTTCACTTTTTTATATACACTACTTTAATGTACAGAGATGTGTTGTAAAATTAGACACCTGAAGCCTGTATAATTATGTTAACCAGTGTCATACCAATAAACTCAATTAAATGAAAGACATAGAAAACACATATAGATCCTAAGTCACATTCCTTTATCAAGTCATCTAAATATTACAAATAAAAAATTCAAGATATTTAGTTTCTAAGCTTGCTTTCTTTTCTAATGTAATTAAATTTTTTAAAAATTAATTTTAGAGAGAGAGAGAAAGGGAGAGACAGACTGAAACATTGATCTGTTTCTGTATGTGCTCTGACCAGGGATTGAACCTACAGCCTTTGTGTATTGGGACAACACTCAAACCAACTGAGATATCTGGCCAGGATTAATATAATTTTTAATATATTAATACAATTGAAATACTAACTTTTATTTGATATGAAGTATTATATCTTTATGTATTTGAATAATGTGATAATACTTTCAATTTCTATATAATCATTTTGCTTTGGAGACTACAGAACAAATTTCTAATATTTTTACATTATAACATCTTACTGATGTTAGAGAGCTAATTTTTAATATTTCTATTGATTGGAAATTATAATAATTATTATTACTGACTTGTGTACAGAAACAAAATGACTAACTTTAGGTAAGTAGGTCCAGGATTGAAACTGAGGCATTTTGGTGATTATAGTTTACTGAGAATGTAAAATGTATATTTGTCAGAATCTTCAGAGAAACACAATCAAATGAAGATAGATAGTTAGGTAGGCATGTAGGCGGGTAGACAGATAGATAGATAGATACTTATTTTAAGTAATTGGCTTGCATAATTGTGGGAGTTGGCAAATCCAAAATCTGTAGGGCTTTCTGGAAGATGCTGGACACTTAGATAAGAGTTGATGTTGCAGCTAGGAATCTGCATACTGCGTGGCAGCTAGGTGGGGTCTTAGGCAAGGATTCTACATTGCAGTCTTCAGAAGTACTGCTCCTAGTTGGGAAACCACATTCTTTGTTCTAAGGCCTTCGACTGATTGAATAAGGCACATTCATGTTATGGGGGAGGGTAATCTTCTCAAAGTCTACTGCAGTAAATATTAATGAATTAATCACATCTAAAAATACCTTTTTGGAAATATCTAGACCTTCTAGTAAAAAGATATATTTTTCAGTGTTTGACCAAACAACTGGACACCATAGGTCAATAAAGTGGAAGCATAAACTGAGCCATTCCAATAAGATATTATAGAGTAGCACCTAAACTTGGTGACACGATTGATGTATATATTAAGTCTATATAATTAATAGAATAATGTTCTTACAATGCCTATAGCAGTATTCTTATTTACCTTTATGCTGCGTTACTGTGGATTTATGCTTAAAATGATTGTGTTTTTGTGAATGTGTAATGTATAACTCATCCACACAGAATATGTGACTGCAGTTTTGTCAGTCTTGGTTATTTAATTCATAAAAACATGAATACCGTGTACTCTGCTAGGCACGGAAGAATAAGCATAGTTAGCAAAATGGATGCAGTCTTGCACTGATGAAACTTGCTGCCTGGCATTCAGATTTAGAGCAGTTACTTATATAACTACTTATGTGACTTACTACTAGACACTGTTTTGAAGGTTGGTTACATTCTAGGCACCAAGATGGCAATGTGTTTGGGTATGACCAATGTAAGTATATTAAATATAATTTTTAAATTATATAAAAATCCCAGCAGTGAGGAGAAAATAGATGGTTTATTGAACACACAATTAGAATTTATGTACCATAGCTGTGGTCTTCTTTAATCATAAAACTTTCCTCTTAATAGCAAATGTTTTAACCAAAACAAAAAAAAAAATGTTTTAATCAGAGAAAAAGCTTATTTTCTGATTTTTTTTTTTAATTTGTATATCTTCTCCTGGTTTTAGCCTTAAGTTATCTGTTTCCTGGAATATACTATGAGCCTTCCTGGTTTACCACTGATATGCCTGGGCTTCTTCTGCATTCTTTGTGTCTGATTGCTACCCTGACCACACAAAAGAAAAGCACCAGTCTTGATTGTTATTGTTGTATTTACCGTCCTTACTCTGCCTTTCCTGGACTTCTCTATATTTCCATGATACACAGTTGAGTGCTGAGTTTTTCCTGTGTTCCTTAATTGCTTTGCTTTGACTGGTTTTCAAGTCAACACTTCACTTCCTAAGCCTCGGGAGGGTTTAAAGCATGTGGTCCTCTTCAGAGCCTCAGCATCTTGTCATCATGGAATCACAAGCCTCAGGGGTTGCGCTTCCTTTTCTGGTACAGAGCTTGTATTAGTCAGTCTGGTTTCTTGTACAATGAATAATAATGAAAAGTTACTTATAATTACATTTTGCAAGATAACTAATATCTGCAAAGTGTAGGTATGTGGCATCATGACCAGACCAATGTGCATCTCAGCACTTGCTTCCATGCTTAGTCTTACAGAGCTTACAGGTACAGAATATCATTATTAAAAAGAGTGCCTCAGTACAAAACTAACAACTGATGATTCTGTGCATTGCCTTTCACTGTTACTTTTACAACACTGTGCTAACTATTCACAGTCACAAAATGTACAATGTTTATAACTGACAAGAATGTAGTTCTATTTGTGGTCCCATCAAACAGTGCTCTCAACATCATCTATTTTCCTCTTTCTTTTCCTTTGTATCCAAGGGCATGAATTTCAATTAATCTCTGAGAAAAATAGAACACATGGAAAAGTGCATGGCCTCATTAGCCATCAAGAAATCAAACCCCTCACCTTCACCAGAATAGCTATAATAGGAAGATGAGCATGTGCAGAAATTGAAATCCATATGCACTGCTAGTTGTGATGTAAAATGGGCAGCTGCTTTGGACAACAGTAAGGCAATTTCTCAAAATGTTAAACAGAGGTGCCATACAATCAGCAATTCTAATCATAGGTATGTATATATCTGAAAGAAATGTGACATTTCTCAGGGCTGGAAGTCCGAGATAAAGTATGGTCAAATGGGGGACCTTTTGCGGGTGGCCGACTTCTCCTTATATTTTCACATGGTGGAAGCAGCACATGCACTCCCTCAGGTCTCTTGTAAAAAGGTGCTAATCCCATTCATGATGGATCTGCCCTCATGAACAATTCCTAAAGGCCCCACCTCCTAATGCTTAACCCTGGGATTTAGATTGTCAACACAGGAATTTGAGGGAAGCAAACATTCAGTAAATAACACAAAATATTACCATTCCACAAAATCACACAATTTAAAAATCTTGTAAATTGTTTCATCCTTTTTTCTTTGTCTCATTATTGCAATTTAGATAAACTACATTTCTTTGGCATTTATTAGGTGCCAAATATTGTGACGGGTGCTTGGGATACAGGTGTTAGTTGCTGTGTCTCTAAGGAGGGAAGACTGGTAAGAAGTAGCCAGATCACATAACTAAAAGAGCTGGAGTCATATTATTAGAATGGCATTGAATGGGGATTTAGGGGAGCTGACTGTTTTCTACTCTCAAATCCAGTGCTTGACAATTTAACTTTAGGGCAAGTCATTCAAAGTCTACTGGCCTTTAGTTCCAGAACACTGAACTAAGTAAGATCTAAAGTCTCTTCAGACTTAAATCTTTTTGTCATTTTACATTGACATCTTTGTAGTCTTGATAACTTGAATACCATTTATTCTAACTCATGGGTAAATTTATTTTTACTTTGCATCAGTGACTTCTGGACATTATCAAATATTACTATGTAAGAGGAGTTCTCTATTTAGCATTAACATTTGTTGTATACATAGATATATTTGAAATTTATCTTTAAGTCATATGTCAAACACATTCTTTTCAATACCAGCATTATTATCTGTTACCTAGATAGAAGAGCAATGGTCATGGAATTGCTCTATATCATGGTTATCCCACTAGTCAGTAGCCACATGTGCTCACTGAGTGCTTGAAATGTGGTCAGTGTGACTGAGAGTCTGAATTTTAAATTTCATTTAATTTTAGTGTACTTAAATTCAAATGGCCATATGTGTATTAGACAGAGCAGGCCTAAAAACCACTTTTGGCACTCACCAATCTCCACCAGTCCATTGTTTTTTATCACAATAGTCAAAACAATGTTTTTACTCATAGACTAAATTGCTTGAATCACTTAGATGCTATAATAGCTTCACATTACACGTAATTGTAGCCATTGTTTATGTCGTTAAATGCACCTCATCCCACATTTCTACTCTTTTTGTTCAAGCCACTCCGGATTTTCTTCATTCCTCAAACACACTACTATCAGTACCATTTCAAGGCGTTTTATTTATTTATTTATTTATTTATTTTTATTTATTTTCTGTCTGGATTGTGCACCTTATATTTTCATGTCTATTTTTATTTAGGCCTCATCTCAAATGTTTTTACTTTGGAGATGACCATTCTATCAAAAGAAACTTCTCCCTGCAATCATCAATCTTTCAATCATAACCAGTTTGTCTTCTTTATACCATTTATCTCTATTTGAGATCACTAGAGGCCCTGGCCAGTTGGCTCACTGGTATAATGTTGGCCCAGCGTGTGGATATCCCAGGTTCGATTTTTTGGCCAGGGCACACAGGAGAAGCACCCATCTGCTTCTTCACCCCTTCCCTTCTTGCTTCTTTCTCTTTCTCTTTCCCTCTTGCAGCCATTGCTCAATTGGAGTGAGTTGACCCTGGGCCATGAGGATGGCTCCATCACCTCAACCTCAGGTGCCAAAAAAAAAAGTTCAGTAGCTGAGCAATGGAGCAATGCCCCAGATGAGCAGAGCCTCACCCTTTAGTGGAGGATCCAGTCGGGCTCATGTGGGAGTCTGTCTCTCTTCCTCCTCTCCTCTCACTGAATAAAAAAATAAAGAAAGAGGAAAAGAAAGAAAGGAAAGAAGGAAGGAAGGAAGGAAAGAAGGAAGGGAGGAAAAAAGGAAGGAAGAAAGAAAGAAAGAAAGATAAAAAAAGGTCTCCAGAACACCTGGTTAATACTGCTGCTTCTTAGGGCATAATCATCACCATCTCTGACACCACTGATCATTTAAGACATGCATATTGTGAGGAAGGCATTGTGGCAATATTTTCAGATATATATGTAAGTTAAGTGGTTTGCTGACCACCCAAAATATAACCTATAGATCACAGTTGGTACAAACTTTATATAAATAGTCTATAAACCAATAAAATTTAAACTAATAATGTACAGATTTTTCCCATTATTTATTTAATTTGTGCCTAATTCCATACAAATTATATGACTACACATATAATTATAATGGTTATTTGTTCAAGGGGTGGAAATCTTGAAATTTTTGCTGATATTTTTTATGACAATTTTTTTTTAAAAAATATTGATTTTAGAGAGTAAAGAAGAGAGAAAGGTAGAGAGAGAAACAGGTACATTAATCTGCTCTTGTATGTGCCCTGATTGGAGAAAGAATTTAAAGGTTTTCTTTTTTCCTTTTTTTCTTTTTTTTTTTTTTTTTGATAGAGAAAGAGAGAAAGAGAGAGAGAAAAGGAAAGGAGAGAGTTGAGAAGCATCAACTCATAGTTGCGGCTCTTTTATTGTTCATTGATTGCTTTCTCATATGTGCCTTTACAGAGGGCGACAGTCTAGCTGAATCTGTGTCCTCTTGTTCAAGCCAGCAACCTTGGTTCAAGCTATTAACCTTGGATTTCAAGTCAGAAACCTTTGGGCTCAAACCAGCAACCATGGGGTCATGTCAATGATCCCATGCTCAAGCCGGGACGTTGGGGTTTCAAACCTGAGATTTCAGCGTCCCAGGTCAATACTCTATCTACTGTACTAACACCAGTTAGGCAACAATTATTTTCTTATTTATCTGATGTTGAAATAAGGTTTGCTTTTAACGAAAAGCTATAACGAAAATGAGAAAAACATTTCAGAATAAAGTAACTATAAATGTGTTCTAACTCAGTACAATAATTTTTAAAACTTCAAGCATTGTAATGCATAGTAATAAAGAACTTAAACTCTTGAATAAAAATATTCTGGTTTAAACCCTTACTAATGATGTTTCAAGGCAAGTCATTTAATTTCCCTAAGGCATAGCTTTTGCATCTATAAAATAACTTTATAGAATTTTTTATCAGGCTGAATTTAGATACTATATATTTAAAAATATCTTATACCTTGCACAATAAACATGTTTAATAAATTTAAATGATTGCTCTTTTGCTTTTACATTTTTTTCCAAGATGCAAATATGGAAAACCAAAAACATACCTTTATTTAACAAAAGCCAAGTACTTTACAGGAGAGATATGTGTGTGAGTGTGTACGCATGCCATATAGGAGTAGGTTAACATTTGCTGAATCTTTTAGATAATGTTTAAATCGATGTTTCAGGCAATGTCTGACATATAACAGGTACTAATTTTTAAAATTAATATATAAAAGTAGTTATCTTTCAGGAAATAATTACTTTTGTATTATAGGTTGGTAATATTAATTTCAGCCTTCATATTCTCAGTGATAAATGATATAATAATGTTCTGATTTTGCTTTTCTCAGATGTATGATAGGAGTTTTAAAAAGCAAAAAAAAATAAAAATACTTTATAAGTAGAGCTAATGGAATAGTATTAATATTTTCAATGAATGTGCTTAGTTTTCCTCTAGTGCTGCATCATACCATACTCATTTATCCATAAATGCAGGTAACGAAATTTAATTATACTACACCCTATTTGTATTATGAGTAAAAGAAAATGTGTTTCTTATAACTCTCAAGATATGGTACAGAAGTCATAGATTTTTCCATAGTTGAATTATAATTGTTTTGCTTCCTAAAATGGTAACTTCTGATGGACATAATAAGAAATAACCTTGTCTTCAACAAGTCTATAGTCAATAAACTAGTCTGTTGTCTTACTATTTGTGAATTTATACATGACATATTCCTGAAATGCCTATAGAAATATCCATTTTTCCGGTGGAGCTTACAGGTTTTCTTTGCCAGAAAAGGATCACAGACATCTCCAATTACCCTTATTACTTAGGTAATTAGTGCTATAGACTGAATCATGTCATCCTCAAATTCATATGTTTGAAGCCCTAACTCCCAAGGTGACTGTATTTGAAGTTTGGGCCATTAGGGAGGCAAAATTAAATATGACCATAATGGGGAAATGGAGGCAAATCCAATAAGACTGGTGTCCTTGTAAGAAGAAGATATAGCAGATATATCTCTCCCTCCCTCTTTTTATCTCTCCTCTCTCTTCACAAGCACACAGAAGAAAAGCCATGTGATGACCCAGAGAGATGGCAGCTGTCCACAAGCCAGCAATAGAGGTTTCACCACTAACTGAATTGGCTATCACCTTGCTCTGGGGTGTCTAGCCTGGAGAATTGTGAGAAAATAAATTTCTGTTGTGTAAGCATAACATGGTATTTTTTTAATGGTATTTTATAGTGGTTGCTCGAACTGACTAATACAGAAAGAAAGTGTTCTGTGCAGTTGAGATCCTGCTTCCAGTTCTGTGGATCGTCATGTCTTCTTTCTAGATGTTCTCTATCACATTTTACATTTATCTTTAAAAAAAAAAATGCATGTGTGTTTGAATGCCATTAAAGCACTTAGTAGAGGTGGGCAGATTTTGTGTGTCCCTCAATCTTTCTTGGCTTATCTGTAGAAATAATGACAGTTCTTATAACATAGGGTGTTTGTGAGCCTTGATACAATCCTAAAAAGTGCTCAGGACATAGTAAGTATTTGCTGGTGGTATTTCAATAATTGTTATTTAGAAAAAAATAATTCAGTACTTCAAAGCATCATTCCAACTAACTTTTATGATTGAAATTAAAACATAAAGACATGTTATTGGACAAAAGTCTATTCTATTCTGGATTTGTTTGTTTTCTCTGCTTGATATTTCTTACACAAAAACTCCTCTGATGCTATTTCCAAGCTCTGTGACCTTGGACTGTTTAAATTTTGTTTTAGTTTTTTAATTCTATAAAACAGCAATAATAATAGTACTTAACTCTTTGGGAGTATAAATTAATTTATTTGGCATACCTTAAATAGCACCTAACACATGACAAGCATGATAACATTTGTTACTCTGCAGGTAAAAGTTCTGATAGCTATTTTTATGTACCTGACTTTGGAAAGCATACAGTTAATTGACTTCTGACTAAATTTCATTAAGTTTAGTGAATAACATGCTATTTTTAAAAGTGGCAGTTTCCTTTTTCAGGAGTTACTGACTATATAGATTTCATTTATGAACTAGAAGGAGAAAAATAATTTCATTCTAATGCATATCTGTGATACTGCCAACTAGTAATGTTTGGTAATGAGTTATTCCAGAATAATGGAAAATACACAGCAAGAGCCTCAGTCTTTGCCAGACTCTCAGGAAAAGCATGTTGAGTTCTTTCTCTCTATGCAAGTATTCAGTATAAGGGCATTTGCCCTATCTAGCCACAACTGGGGCTCTGTTCCAGTGCATTTTCTAAGTGTGGTTTATGTTAGCACTCTGATTATGTTAAATGAATTCCAGTCATCCCTCTCCTCTTAATATTACTGACTAAAAAGTGTTACCTAATGGTCACAGGGAATTGTGTTTAATTGCACTCATTACAGCTTGTATGTAATTTGCAGTTATTCAGAGCTTTTTATTGTTGTTATTGTTATTGTTGTGTAGGTCAATTTAAAGAACAGAAACTGCCATGCAAAATGACATAAAATTGTTCAGATGTTATTTTCTGTCCTGAGATGGGAATGGTAGGAGGTAGGTAAAGACATGTTTCACTGAATAGTAAGAAGGAGGGAAAAAAGTTTCACTGAATAGTAAGAAGAAGCAAATTGATTGGCAGAAAACTTAACTCTACTTCAGTAATAAAATAAAGTTGGTTGATAGCAATGTTGATTTTTGGGGAAAGTTACAGATGAGACATTGATTGTCCAGAATAGTCAAGGGTGACAGGATAAAAAATATAGTTGTTTCCTACTTGCACGTGAATTTGGGAGAAAAATCACTAAGTATAATTCTCTATTTTAAAATGAAGTTTTAAAAAAGATTTAATTTTTTTTTTAATTTCACAAGGTTATTATAAACGTAGAGCCATCAGCACCACCATACCACAACTACCACTGCCTACACCAGGGAATTTGCTCTCTTACATAAAGATAAAATTGACATTGACAGGACAATAAGAAGGAAGTTAAACATAATGCCACTTGTTTTATGAGAATTTCAGCTACCAGAGAGAGCTGTTTTTAGCTGAAGTGGTCACATATCTTTAGAATGTATCTGAGAGAAAAAGGGAAGACAATTTGCTTACAAATATTTTCAAACTTTTGAATGATCCTTTAAATTGTAGGGTAGTAGGAAGTATATTCTGTTGAATTGGAAGGTAAAAAATACTCTGAGTTGTGAGTTGTTAGTTATTTAAAAACTGGTATGCTTCTAAAGGTCCATTCTTTCTAAGAGAATGTCTTAAGTATTCTCCCTAAATGATAACAGTGCGGTGAAGTTCCACATTTTTTTGTTTGTTTTGCTTGTTATTGTTCTGTAAATTTAACATTTCAGCTTTTCAAGAAATATAGTAAATTTGCCAGTGGCGGTGGGTGGTTCAACATATAACGCATAAAGTATGCACTAAGATATATTTGGAATTAAATTGTTAACCAAAAGTAATAATGAAGGAACTAAAGTCTGAACATGGAGCAACCACCAAATTGACATGTCTATAGACGTATTGAATGTTTATATTCTAGAATGTTACTACACTTGATGAGAATGAACTTTGTAACAACAACCACCACAACAAAACACTCTTATTAAATTTACTACTTGGATAATTGACGAAATACATATAATGGTTTTATTATTTTATTACAAATAGAAAAGTAATAGATAATCATAAAAATATGTGAAATTTAAAAAGTAATTTAAAATTAAATAAAAATTGTTCATAATTTTATCTGTGGCAATGGTTACTTAAGATTTGTATGGTTTTATTTTAATATAGCATAGAAAATGTAATTTTACAAGTATATAAGATGTTGACAAATTTGAAATAATATTATACTGCCTATATACCCTGCTTTAAGTTTTATTCAGTAATACATTGTATGTACAGTCTCATGTATTCATTTCCTAAAATACTGTTATAAGATATAATAATTGATTTTATGTACATTATTATTTTATTTAACTATACACATATTGTTAAATATTTATTTTTAAATAATTAATTGCTATTATGAATAATATTTAATAAGTATTTTTATATAAAGCTCATGACTTTTTTTCCTATAGATTTCTAAAGTAAAAATAGTCAATATATTGAACTAATTATATTTTCAAAGACTTTGAAATATGTATATCTTAATAGTCCAAATGTAACCCAGAGTACACATTCTTAAATGTGGGGCTTTAACTGAACCCAAGTTACATGGTACATATAGCATAGACCAGTGATGGGCAATCTTTTGAGCTTGGTGTGTCAAAATTCGCCAAAAAACCAAGCATAACTCAGGTGGTGTGTCACTTCGAGAAAAATGGCCTAACCAGAAGTCCCGGAACTAGACACTCTGTGCCGGAGTTCTGTTGTTTTGGCCTACAGAACTCCGGCACAGAGTGTCTACACTACAGCAAATGTTTTATCCTCAGCTACTGCACCTGTCCATGCAGGAGCCAAGGATGAAATTTCCTTCTCCGCATGTGGCCCCATACTTCTCTGGTATGCGGCCGCGTGTCATCGAAAATGGCTACACGTGTCAGTGCTGACACGCATGTCATAGGTTTGCCATCACGGGCATAGACCAACAATAGATCCTTTCTTGGTATTCTATGTTAGCAACTTATCTTCTATTCTACCTGCCTCAGGTCTCCCAACTTCTCTTTATGTAATTATTGGTCTATTCTCTCAGGCTGTGCTTTCAAATGTCAAAGAATCTTCACCAATGCTAATTACTTGTTAATCCATATTTTGTTTCCTGCACCATTTCCTGGAAGATGTCAAAGAGAGTCTTTAGCTTAAGTAACATGAAGATTTACAGATTTATATACTTTTTTTTTTCCTTTGCACTACCTACTGTTATAGTTTTATCAGTCAATATGGAAGAAAACAAAGTAAATTTCAGAATAAAAGGTCATAGTAAAATAAACATTGCAAATTTCAGATGACATGCAGCTCAAAATAGATTAATGAAGATCACTTGTGGACTATAGTGTTTGTGATGTTCTAATACTCATTAGAAAAATCATATAGGTATATCTTCCATACTAACACTCATTGGATGAGAGCATAAGGTATCACCCAAAGCATGAAAATAAGTATTCAGCAATTTTATGCTAAGAAAAGTCTCTACATATGTCCAACATTATATCTAGTTATTTATAATTTTCTCCCTTTCTGAGGAAAATATATCAGCAATAAATAAGTTTACAAATTCACATTGTGAGGTCTAACATTAAACAAAGGGTGCTTTCTTTGCCAAAATATTTTGCAGAAAATTCTTACCTTTACCCTACCAATAATGTGTGAGAGAGTATACCTGAAGTCTTGCAAAAATAATTTATTCTAGTTTGTTTTTTCTATTTGTTTGCTTCCATTTGAAAAGCAAAAAACAATAAATATCAAAAATGATAAAACATTTTCTTGCTGACACTTGGTAGAGGTTGAATATGTTTCATGTTTACTAGCTATCTGCATGTTTTCATCTATGGTTGGTGTATTGGTGGCTTTGTTGATTGTTTGTGTTGTAATTAATATTTTATTAAAGTTTGTGGCATTAGGTTTATAAAATTTAAGAATGTTGGTCCAATGTATATTTTCAAGTTTTATTGAAAATTTATTATTTATAATGTAAGAACAAATATTATAGATTGTATTTTATTCAAATATGTAGAATTTTAATATTAAATCTTATGAAAGTTTTCCATGAACCTGAGAATAAATATAAATTCATATAAATTTGTTTTTTGTACTTTTCTTTTTTTAAGGTGCAAAGGTATGTTTTTTTTCTTTTCAAATGGTCCACGAGACATAATTGTCATCTGATAGTTTGATACTAGCTTCATATTCAATATGTTACTTTTTTATTTTTAAAGGAATTCTCAAAGATAATCAAGAAATTATATATTGAGTACTTATAAAAAAAACCTATATACTTGATCACCAACTCTCATAATGTTTAAAAAATAAAAGGTATGGATGGCTTCCTTAAAATATTAAAAAAATACAAATTAATAATTTCCTAAATTTTAACAGTGATAACACAGTTGACTTCACTAATTTCATAGACTCCTTTGTAATTCTTCCAAAATTTGTTTAAGCATCATTATCAATTTCTGGCATTCTATAATGATAGAATATCTCTAATGTTATTAGATTTTTTGATTATTAAAGTCAGGTGTAAGTTCTGGCACATAGGATTTGGGTTTAGAGCCATAGAAAACTTCAATGAAGCTACCTCTACATAGACTCTATATTAAAAAACATTAAACTATGCAAAAATAAATTTATAGACAACAACAACAAATATTCTGAAGGACATTTGTAAGTTGCAAGTTATAATTAGTATTATTTTATTTCTTTTATAGCTAGGAAATGTAAGTTTTCAGGTAAGATTTTTTGACACTATTCATTAATGGGAATTCTGTGCTGTTTGACAGATACAATATAATATGCTCACTTTGTTAAAGATGGTGCTGCCCACATGGAAGCCCGTCACCCAGGTGATATTATTTGCCCTTATGCTTGTGATGGCTGTGGGGGAAAAGTAGTAAGCAGGCCGGGTCATTACAGCTTAAGGCTTAGTTTAAGAGTAGGCTCTTCTCCACACCCTTGACTGATTGGATGATGTAGGGTGGTGATGTAGGGAGGAATCCCATTATGCCTAAGATGGGTGGCTTTGTATCAGTGACTTTCTTGTATGTATAATTGGATTAAAGGTTTTGAGTCTATGCTATAAAGCGGGAGAGACCAGTAGCTTGATCTCTCTCTCTCGGTTCCTGGGTTCCTGAGATTAGTATTAGAGAGGAGAGCAGAATAAGGCCACGTGAAGGCCAGGAGAAGCAGCCGAGATGGCAGAGTGCTGAGGAAGAAGCCAGTTTGTTAAGAGTTTGTGCAGGAGGAGATGGGAAACAGAAGTGAATAAGTCTGGTGAGCTAGAAACCTTTGATTCTAGGAAACTCGGAAGTCAGTAGCTTTGTGAGCACTGAATGTGTGGGTTTTGGAGCCCAGTGTGTATTTTTACTTGCCCGCCGGGTGCAAGCTAGAATTAAAGCTGATGGCTCACCAGTTCTTGGCTCCTGTGTTTCATTGCCATCTGTCCGAATCCAATGCGAACCTGTATGAGTCAGACGACTGTGATGGTGGCCCCAGCTACTGGCTTTACATGTGCTTTATGAATTATATAAATGAATTTCTCTTTCCCTTCTATGTTTTTTATTTAACATACTTTCCAGTCAATTAAAAGTGTTTGAAGTTTGTTTGATTACTTAAAATAAAAGCAATGATTTGGTTCTGGCAAGCTGGTTCAGTGGTAGAGCATTGGCCAGGCATTGGATGTCCTCGTTCAATACCCGGTCAAGGCACACAGGAGAAGCAACCATCTACTTGTCCACACCTCCCCCTCCCCCTTTTCTTTCTTTCTTCCTTTCCTGTAGCCATGGCTCAACTGGTTTGAGACATTAGCTCTGGGCAGTGAGGATGGCTCCATGAAGCCTACCTTAGATGCTAAAAATAGTTCTGTTTGTGCCTGACCAAGTGGTAGCACAGTGGATAGAGTGTCAGACTGGGATGCGGAAGGACCAGGGTTCGAGGCCCTGAGGTTACCAGCTTGAGCGTGGGTTCATCTGGTTTGAGCAAAAGCTCACCAGCTTGGACCTAAGGTCCTTGGCTCCAGCAAGGGGTTGCTGGGTCTGCTGAAGGCCCGCGGTCAAGGCACATATGAGAAAGCAATCAATGAACAACTAAGGTGTAGCAACGGCAACAGAAAACTGATTATTGATGCTTCTCATCTCTCTCTTCTTTCCTGTCTGTCTTTCCCTATCTATTCCTCTCTCTCTCTGTCTCTGTAAAAACAACAACAACTTTGGTTTGCAAGCATGGCCCCAGATGGGCAGAACATCAGCCCTAGACAGGGGTCACCATGTGGATCTTATGAGGGGCGCATGTGGGAATCTGTAATGATATCTCCCCTTCTCTCACTTGGAAAAGAAGAAAAAGAAATAGTTATAATTTTTAAAAACTTCAATAGTCCTTAAAAATTTTAACTATAGATTATCATCTTCACTATATGTATAGTTTGCATGTGTGTATGTATACAGATATATATTTACATACATACATATATTTGAAAACTTTCTAGTTGCTAAATCCTCAGGTATGAAGAAAATAAACATGTGTATAAAGCAGTGATGAGCAATCTTTTGAGCTTGATGTATCAAAATTCGCCAAAAAAACCGAGCATAACTCGGGTGGTGTATCACTTTGAGGACAAAACCATAATTTCACGATATTTATAGTTTAACAAAAATGTTTTGGCCTACAGACCTCCAGCACAGAGTGTCTACACTACAGCAAATATTTTATCCTCGGCTACTGCACCTGGCCATGAAAGAGCCAAGAATGAAATGTCCTTCTCGGTGCAGCCCCATACTTCTCTGGTATGTGGCTGCATGTGGCTGCGTGTCATTGAAAATGGCTATGCATGTCAGTGCTGACACGCATGTCATAGGTTCGCCATCACGGGTATAAAGAGTGGTTCTATATGATATAGGTTTGCATAAATAAAGATTATAGAACTATTTCTACATTTGAGTTTAGTGGTATGAAGAAAAATGACACTAACGAAAAAAAGGAGGCACTCCAATGCTTGTCAGAAGAAGAGATTAGAAAAAAATATTCATCTACTAGTAGAGCAATTACCTTCAAAGGCATTTGTTACAAGGTTTTATTTTAACTTTCCCATTCCTTTTTGGATGGGGAGTTTGGATATAGGTATGACTTGAAGGAAATATTTCAAACCAGACAACTTTACTAATCCATTCCATCAGTCCTGGTAAAGAACTTCAAATGTTATGGATTTACATAATAATATTAATCCAATTCCTTGCCTCATCTCTTGTTCCCAAATGACATTTAAACTAAAGCCTCCATGATTCCGAGAAAAGCAGTCCTCTGAGGGCTGTCTCAGTGCCAAATGATTGTTCTCTGCTTTGTGATTTCTTCTAATTTGGAACCCCTGGGACTGTACTTCCTGGAAGATCATCTATGCATTTAGAGATGTTTGTTATATTTTGCCTAGATTTTCTAGGTTTTTATTTTATTTTATTTCTATCTTTTTATTTTATATTTGTATCACAAAGATGTATATGTTATCTTCTTGCTATATTGCCCAAATATATGGGTCTTAGCTGCTATTTCTTCAGCAATTCCTTTGAATATGCAAAACCTAATATCTAATATATTTACTTACTTTTGCAGTATGTGGATTTGGCTTTGAGTATCAGCAGAGAATGCCTGCAATCCAGTTTATTGCAAGAAAACATAACTTTAATCTATTTTGCCTTTTTGGAAAATAAAACATTCAAGGATGAACGCATGAAAAGTAATCCAGTGTGCTCAAAATTCAAAACTTTAACCACAGTCAAATCAGACCATCAGGGAGTACAAATTTGAAATGCATTGTTTTAGCTTTTACTACATTTAATTTCTATATTATGCTCTTCAATTGCTTTGATGTATACTATAAAAAACAACTGCGTAAAATTATTTTTTGTATTATAGACAGAATATTGAGATTATTTATTACAAGATCACTCAGTATGTCATTTATGAATATTTAAGAGAAATATGTTTTAGAGCCCTCAATCAAAAAAATCTTCACTTTTGCTGAGCAATTAGCTTGTTGTCTCATGGACACTATGAAATCTTACAAATAATCATAGTTTCCTTCTTCTCTACCCAAAGAAAGCCCAACTTATTTAATTTTTAAGTTTTATAAAAACATTTGTGCCTTACAAAAATGTATATTTCATATTATAAGTGCATTTTTACTTATTAATGTTAATATTTAAAATATATATACTTATAACTTTAAATACTGCATAAAATAGAGTAATTACAAATAAATTAACATGGTGATATCATATAATACTACATACTTGTGTTTGGCGGGGGATTATAATTAAAAACAATATCTTCTTCCAACCCAGAAATTCTCTCCACAAAGATAGTATAGAAAATAACAATAACACATTTTTATTTTCAAAGAAGCATGAAACCAGAATCTGATGTGGGTCATTCACAATCTACTAAAATAGAGTAAAGACACTTAGTATATAGCCAAGCAAATACAACCCATTAAATACATGTTTTATAGATAAACCATAACTAGTCCTCATGTGAGAGGACTTGGCAGCACCATTAGTCATTCATAGTTTTTCCTAACTTTACCTAGTAACTGGTGTGATATCTATATTAGCTAATTGGTTTTACCCAGAGGAAAATAAACTTCTCATATGTTTATAACAAGAGGTAGTTTTGCAACTTGGAGCAAAATGCTCACAGAAGCTACTCTTCTACCCTCCTGCAGAGACTGGGAGACAGGGACACTATATTTCTCAATGTTTGTATTTCAAATAGATGGCTCTCAGGCCTTTGAGAAAGACATTCCTGGGTCGTAAAGATAATGAAATACTTATCTAATCTTCAAATGTACATAACTTTCAGAAAGAAGAAAGTACTTATGAGTTTTTTAAGCTAGATGACCTAAAAAAGGGAGAGAAATAACCTCAGTTACTTTTTTATTAATTTTATTGAGTTGACATTAATAAATCAGAGTACATATGTTCAAAGAAAATATCTCCAGGTTATCTTGTCATTCAATTATGTTGCATACCCATCACCCAAAGTCAAATTGTCCTCTGTCACCTTTTATCTGGTTTTCTTTGTTCCCCTCCCCTCCCCCTTCTCCCTTCCTCTTCTTCCTTTCCCCCCTTTTCCCCCCGGTAACCACCACACTCAAGTCCAAGTCTCTTAGCCTCTTTTTTATGTCCCATCTATGTATGGAATCATGCAGTTCTTAGTTTTTCCTAATTTATTTATTTCACTCCATATAATGTTATCTAGATCCATCCATTTTGTTGTAAATGGTCCAATGTCATCATTTCTTATGGCTGAGTAGTATTCCATGGTATATATGTACCACATCTTCCTTATCCAGTCATCTATTGAAGGGCTTTTGGTTGTTTCCATGTCTTGGCCACTGTGAACAATGCTGCAATGAACATAGGGCTGCATGTGTCTTTATGTACCAATGTTTTTAAGTTTTGGGGGTATATACCCAGCAGAGGGATTGCTAGGTCATATGGTAGCTCTATTTTTAGTTTTTAGAAGAACACCATACTTTCTTCCATAATAGTTGTACTACTTTACATTTCCACCAACAGTGGATGAGGGTTCCTTTTTCTCCACAGCCTTTCCAACTCTTGTTATTACCTGTCTTGTTGATAATAGCTAATCTAACAGGTGTGAGGTGGTATCTCATTGTAGTTTTGATTTGCATTTCTCTAATAGCTAATGAAGATGAGCATCTTTTCATATATCTGTTGGCCATTTATATTTCTTCCTGGGAGAAGTGTCTGTTCATGTCCTCTTCCCATTTTTTATTGGATTGTTTGCTTGTTTGTTGTTGAGTTTTATGAGTTTGTCCCTTGTATTAAAATTAACTCAAAATGGATCAAAGACCTAAATATAAGACCTGAAACAATAAATTACATAGAAGAAAACATAGGCACTAAACTCATGGACCTTGGTTATAAAGAGCACTTTATGAATTTGACTCCAAAGGCAAGGGAAGTGAAGGCAAAGATAAATGAATGAGACCACATCAGACTAAGAAGCTTTTGCACAGCAAGAGAAACTGACAACAAAAAAACAGATAGCCAACTATATGGAAGATGATATTTTCAAACAACAACTCAGATAAGGGGTTAATATCCAAAATATACAAAGAATAATGGGAATAATTAAGCTTCTAATATTTAAGAACTTGCCTATATAAGCTTTTAATAAATAAGTTGAAATAAAATAATAAAAAGCCATATATATATATATTCCAGTCAAAATACCACAAAATAACAGATAATTTCACAAAACACCACTTCATAAAAATAACAATAGTCACATAATCAGTAAGTTGTATGAAATATTGGGCACATTTTTCACTTACAAATAAGAACATAATCAGTTGCATGAATCTCATGGCACCCCAAGGATGATCTACCCTATAGCTTTAATGACTTATATTAATAGTCTAAGTTCTTAATGACAGAAACAAATGCTACAGGGACCAGGTAACAGGAAAAGAATGACCCCCACCCTGCCCCAGGCATAGAACTGAACCTGAAATTGTGACAAGTAGAAGTTTATCATTGGTGCACCACTGTTCTCTTTCTGTGTCCCTCTATCGTTTTGTTAAAAGATAAACTGAAGCATATTAACATTTTAAGAATTTATTTAAACAAAAATTGGTTCAAATTGGGCAGTGCTAAACTGAAAGTGATTAGAAGTATTGTGTTGATGGGAGCAGGGGAAAAGTTTTATATAGAGAAGATGAACGCAAAGTATGAAAATTATTGATTGGCTATCACTTAAAAGCTAGTTAGCTATTTGTGTGTGTGTGTGTGTGTGTGTGACAGATACAAGACAGAGAGAGGTACATATAGGGACAGACAGACAGGTAGGAACAGAACTGAAACATCTAGTCTTCGTTGTGGCACCTTAGTTGTTCATTAATTAATTTCTCATATGCGCCTTGATGGGATATAGGGAACTAAAGCAGAGCGATTGACCGCTTGCTCAAGCCAGCGACCTTGGGCTTCAAGCCGGTGACTTTTGGGCTCAAGCCAGCGACCATAGAATTATGTCTATGATCCTACACTCAATTCAGGGACCCCTCAGTCATGATGGTGAGCTCGAGCTCAAGCCAGTGACTTTGGGTTTCGAACCTGGGTCCTCTGCATCTCAATTTGATGCTCTATCTACTGTGCCACCAATTGTTCAGGCCTAGTTGGCTATTTGTGATTGGTGTATTTACAGGCTTAGATTTTGGTTTGTTTATGCAAGTGCCACGGCATTAGGGTCTCCTCAGTCTAATGGCCTACTTGTTTAACTTCTTTTTTTTTTCTGTAGAGAGGAAGGGAGATAGTGAAACAGGCTCCTACATGCACCCCTACCAGGATCCACCCAGCAGCTCTATCTAAGGTCAATATTCAAGTAGGAAGTTATTTTTAGCACCTAAGGCTGATGTGCTCAGACCAACCTAGCTATCCTCAACACTTGGGGCCATGCTCAAAGCGATCTACTCACTGGCTGCAGGAGGAAAAGTGGAAGAAAAGAGGGAGGGGAGGAGAGAGAAGCAGATGGTTGCTTTTCCTATGTGCCCTGACAGGGAATTGAACCCAGAAAGTCCATACACCTGGCTGATGCTCTTTCCAAGCCACCTGCCAGGGCCTTAACTTCTTTTTATACCTGATTTCTGTACCCTGTATCTTGTAGTTGCCACAGGTCATGTTCTGTGAAATTGAATTTGTGTCCCACTATCCTCCTCTTATTCAATGTACATAATATCTAAATTTACTGACTATCCTTCTCTATGTTAAATCTTTCTCATTTTTTTCTGTATACTTATGTCAGCTAAATATGAGAAAGTGAAAATTGATTGGACAAATTCAAATATGTATGTGAATGACTGAAAAAATATGTTCTTCTCCCAGACATATTTTTATTTTCAATAGAGATATTTGTTACTGCAAATGAATCCTCAAGTTTTAAAAAAGTAGTAGTGTATCAAAAAGATGCAGATAATTCAAGCTGAGTGTCAGAAGGTATTTTGGGGTGCAGTGGTGTTACACTACAGACATAATAGCTCAATTTGTTTTGTTTTGTTTAGTTTTGTTTTGGGGCAAGTCTATCTAAATTATTTCTGATTATTTTGGTTTACTGGCAGGTGTCTCTTCCATTCCCATTTCCTTAAAAATATAGATTTGCTCAGGGTTTGGCTTGTTAGCGTCATTGTTATTCTGTGGGAATTACAGCAAGTCTTGGGCAGTCAGAGGCCAGGACAGAGCAGAGTAGTTTTTTGTATGAGTACATTCTTATCAGTGACTTTAAGTGAATGACTTATCAGACACATAACCAGGAAATCGACTTTTTCCATCAGAATGTGAGGAAGTGCTGGGAGGATTTTTTTTCTAAAAAAATTAAATATAGTTTGTCCTCTGTCAAAATTAATTTAATTGAAGGATAGAAAACTACCCTTCAATTCCACTTTAGAGTACAAAAAATGCTAAATGCTTTCCTTTGTAATTGTCTTTATTACTCATGTTGCAATTAGTTTAGCCTAATCCACCTCTCCCTTATTGAGAGTAGATATATTATGGAGCAGGAAGAGCGCCCATGTGTCAAAAAAATTACTGTGTATGAAATTAACTGTCTAAATCTAAATTCTCTTTTGTTTCAATTAAAAAAAAAAGCTTAAGTTCCTCTTTTTTCACAAAGAAAGAGAAAGATGCTGCTAAGCTGTTTGAAGGTTTATCAGGCAGCAAAACTTTATTTTCTTGACAATTAAAAATATTGTTGTGGTGGATGGAAAAACGTACTAATAATGTTCTTCTTCCCTTCAGGTGAAAAAATGGAAAATTAGTGCAGGCTAATGAAAGATAAGATTTTTACCTTATTTTTCCATCCCAGTTTTTGGTACATGTTAGATGCCATATAATGAAAATTAATCGGTCTCTTCACAAAATTTTACATTTTATGTGAAATTAAAGACTATATTTTAAAATTTATGGTGACTTTACCTCTGATACATGACTTACACAATTCAGTAAAAATGGTTGCATGTCTTTCTCCTTCCCCTAGAACATCTTTTATATTCATTGATGATAATGATGGTGATGATGATAATATCTCCTTATTAATATATTCTAATGAGCCAGGTATATCACTAGAGCTTTTCTATAGACCCTTAAAGGTAATTCTTGGAGGTAGATCTATTCTGTATCCATAGATGAGAAAACTAAGACTGAAGAAGATTCAGTCACTCATGCAAGGTGACACCACCAGAGAGAAGCAAAGTCTGGATTTGAAGACCTATCAGTTTAATTTCATGGCTATCCCAGGAATGAATACCATCAGCAGAACACTTGGGATACTTTTCTTTCAGAGAGTGAATATTTTTTCTAGAGAATAATAAATAGGAAGAACACAGGTAACAGTGCATTAGTTGGAAAACTAGGGAGGTGGTTCCAATTTACAGGAGTCCTTGTGTTATGACACAGTTCCATTCCTAAGACGGTGATGTAACCAAATCAAAATACACCCTAGACTAACATAAACAGAACACTTGCACAGTACAAAATGGCATAGGTAAGCATACTGAGGGACACCAACTCTCTCACTCATAGACGTGTTACTGTGTATTCTACTGTCATGCACAACCAAACTAGTTTGCCCACATAGTCCCTAAGTATGACGCTAACAGTGTAAGCTAAAACGCTCACCTCTCAATTTTCATAAACTCAAAATATTGCATGTTGAGACCATTGTAAGCCAACGACACCTTGTATAGAAAATACTGTCATTATCTATAAAAAGTGTACATTATTCTATTGCTTACTGTATTTTTTGCTCCATAAGATGCACCTGACCATAAGATGCACCTAAGGTTTTAAGGAAGAAAATAAGGAAAAAAATACTCTGAACCAAATGGTGTGTAAAAATATTTAATAAAATATACCACAATAATATTTCAACAGTGTAAACTCGACAGCAGTACTAACAACCATTAGCACTGTATTAACAAATGAGAAGAGGCTGTAATGATCAAATATTCTTCTAGTTTTCCGGGAACCCTAGGAATTCATCATCGCTAGTATCAGAATTTAGGAAGCTCAGTTGCTCACAATTACTGGTATCACTTTCTTTACTATTTTCATATATGATACCATCTTCAGTGCCATCTGAGGCATTGCTAATGTCACATTTTTTGAATCACCATACCACAGTTTCATTCTTCAGTGACTGCCATGATGTTGTCACCCACTCACAAACTTGAGTGATAGTGGGTCTCTTCATTTGTCCAGTTGGTGTCAGATCATGATTACCAGCAGCCATCTATTTGTTCCACTCTTCTTGAATAAAGACTTTATTTTATTTTTATTTTTTTTGAAGTTAGAAGTGGGGAGGCAGACAGACTCCCACATGCTCCAACCTGAATTCACCTGGCACATCCACTAGGGGGCGATAATCTGCCCATCTGGGGTGTTGCTCTGTTGCAGCTGGAGCCATTCTAGCACCTGATGAGGAGGCCATGAAGCCATCCTCATCGCCTGGACCAACTTTTCTCCAATGGAGTCTTGGCTGCGGAAGGTAAAGAGAGAGATAGAGAAGAAGGAAAAGGGGAAGGGTGGAGAAGCAGATGGGCACTTCTCCTGTGTGCCCTGACAGGGAATTGAACCCAGGACTTCCACATACTGGGCCGACGCTCTACCGCTGAGTCAACTGGCCAGGGCCGCATAAAGTGTTTAAACAGTTTGTTGATGGAAACGTGAAGAGGTTGTAAGTGGCTGGTAAGTTTACAGGAATTACAGCTAGATGAATCTTCACTTCTTTAAAGTTTGTGTGTGTGCATGTGTGTGTGTGTGTGTGTGTGTGTGTGTGTGTGTGTGTGTGTTTGCTAATATGAGCTCTAAACTGGCCAAGCACTAATAGGGCAGATTTTTTCAGAAGCCCTCTGGGACGTTTGGACCAAACTTTTTCAGTCCACACTCTCATTTCATTTTTTGTCCATCCATCCTTTCTCATGAACAGGCACAACAACTCCTCGTAGGATCACTTCTTTTGGTGTTTTTCCTTTTGAATATTAACATCGGTGGCTGTTTTATGCCATCTGCACAGCAGGACAACAGAACTATTTAATGGGTTTTCTCATGTCCTGATGTTTTCACAGTTATGGTTTTGGCACCTTTCAGGTCAACAGTCTTGTTAGATGGCACATGAAAGCTTAGCGGGACTTCATCCATATTCCCAATCTGGCCAATTTGAAAATCATTTTTCTTCTTAGCATCAATTACAAATTTTTGAAAAGACAGAATCTTTGACTCCTATCTTTCTGGCATTTTTTTGTGCAATCTAGTTTTGGTATGCATGGCAAGGCCACATCACTTCATAAATCTGTAGCACTAGATGATCCAATAAAATCTTGAATGCCTTTGTCTACACCTGTGTTTGGCTTCATATATTATCATTTTTGTAGAGAATGAGAAGCCATTATTCCTGTGATGTGTGATCCATTCTTTCAGGTCCACGTCTCTGGCCACTTTGCAGCATGCCCACGGAGAGTATGCATACCTTTATCTGCTTCCTTCAGCTGATCCTCCTGTTTTATTCACTCCCTTATCATTTATTCAGTAGGAGGCGGCTCAAAATATCTCTCCACTGCTATGTTTCCATGTTTTTAGCATATTTTACTACCTCCTGTTTAAAAGAAATTTTATATGCTAGCCTTTTCTGCTTTGACATTTGTGTAGGTAGCAAAAGACCGTGGTATTTTTCTGCTAGAAAATACAGTAATAACAGACTGTCATGGAGTGGATCTACTATTGAAGCACTATTATGCAGATGGATTAGCTTCTGACGCGCTGTGATGAGGGACACCATTAGGGTTATACTCTTATAGGGGACATGTGATTGAAGGACACTTTCTTAGGCCCCATTCACATGACCGTAATTTGTTTCCACAGTCAATGGGTCTTGAACAAAATCGACGCAACACGGACATCAGCAGTGTTTTTTTTCAGATTCTCAAGGATATGGTCATGTGAATGGACCCTTAGAAGGGCATCAGCAGATCCTGTTCCTGGACCCAAGCAATAATGTACAGAGCACCACTGAATCCTATCCCCTGACTTAAACCTTAATATACAGAGCGCCATATACAGACTGGTGAGGGGAATATATGAGGGGTTCTAGTCAGCGGCTGGGGGTTCAGTGAGGGGGTTAATGTCAGAAGCTAGGGAGGAAAGGTTAGGTGAGGTGTTTGTGTCAATGGCTGGAGAGGTATTGGCAAGTTGTAGCACCAATCTGGCAATGTCCAGATCAGCAGCTGCAGAGAGAACTTGCAACACAGCCCTGGGCTTGGGGAGCACAGTCTATAGTTCTGTCCTGTTTTTTCACCTGCGGCATTGTTTTTTTTTATATTTATGGTGCATGCGTGAGACCTCTGTGTGTCCTATAATTATGCTTTTTAGGAAAATGAATGTTGGTGCTTGCATACTAGGCTTACTTGCATTTTGCCCCCTTGAAAAACTGGCATCTGTAATTGGGTGATGGCAGTCAGGCCAATTGCAGGTGTGCAGGAGCAGTTTCGGGGGGGGGTACAAGTAAGTGAAACTAGCCTTTGAAGAGGACAGTTTCTTGCAATCGGGATGCCCCCCCAAGCCTAGTGCACTGTTATTGAGACCCATTTTCTTGCAAATTTGGGGTGTTGGTTTGCTTTAAAGATAAAATCCAGTCAAAAATGACTGGACTTCCCATTAGTCCACAGCAGGGGGCATCAGGATGCCCCTGTTTACATTGGCCCTCCATACCACTGGAAACGGGGCCGCTGATACTTACCACTTTGCTATTTGTGCCCTATATGCCCACAAACAGTTTATCATGCTCGCTGTACAGTTGTGCACATTAGCACGCACCTTACAAGCCTGATGGGCTGCTCTGTGGCTGCTATACAACACTTCTAGAAGAGATATGGTGTCAGCAGTTCCTGGTAGTACGGAGGACCAATTTCACAAGGGGGCAACTTAAAGTGGAGCAAAATATGGGGTTTTAGTCCATTTTCTTGGGACATTCCAAATTGGGATACCCCACCATATAAAACCCCCTGGATTGTTCGTAAAACATACCTTTCCCATGTCCCCATGGCATATGCGTTGGCTCTGGTCCATGCATGGCATAAAGCCCTGTATCAGACATGGCATAAGGCCCTGTATCAGACAGACCTCCAGTATTTGGAAGGAACAGCCATATCCCCGGTACCACTGCGGAATGTGGCATGTGCAGGCATCCACCCTATCTAAATGGCTGGGCTCCTGAGCGTGATTTAACTGCGAATATACGGGGTGAAACCCTCGGAAAAGTTGAGTGTTTATGAGTGACCTAAGGGATAGTAAATCTGCTGGCCCTAGAGTCTTTTAGACTCCAGGACCAGCCATTCAGATTGTTGTTCTTCTTTAATTCAGCATACCCCCTGCTGCTGCACTAGAAAAGTCCAGTTATTTTTTTACTGTAATGTCACTACATAAGTAAACTACCTGGATTACAGCTGGAATAAACTGGGGAAGATGAGCAACACAGCCCGCTCTGTCTGCCGCTGCTTTGCTGGTGCTCCACACTGGCTTCCCAGTTCACTGCACCTGCCTCACACCCTTGGCTCCTCTGCTATTTGCAAGACAGTCAGTCAATGAAATGCTATTAGGCTGGCAACAAGTGACATCAGCACTTCACAAAGAACTCCAGCAGGTACAGCGCAGCCCTCCACCACTGCAGCAGCCTCTCGGTCTGCCCTTGATGATGCCAGATGAATGCGTCCACACAACATCACTGGCCTTCCCTCCTGCACTGCATGCAACTGTGGAAACCAGAAGCAGATCTTTCAGCAGATTCCGAAGTTCTGCATGCCATCGTAGCGGGTACGATTATGATCCCGCTGGCACTCATTCTACATCTGTTTACCAGCACAGTGCCCTGCAGCAACTAAAAAAAGTGAACATTCGCTCTATAAGATGCACGGTCATTTCCCCCTCCACTTTTGGGGAAAAAAAGTGCATCGTATGGAGCATAAAATACAGTATTTAAAGAAAAAGACAGAACACTTTAGTAAACCAATATTTATTTATCTTTCCTTCATTCATTTAGACACTTGAGTAGTCTGTCTGTCCATGATAATATGATCCAGGAGGCTAGACAGACAAAGCAGACTTGGGTCCTGTTGCCAAGGCTCTCAGAGGCAATTGAAGAGTGTTTGGGTGATGTTAACATCTGACTACACTGAGTCCTAATGGACAAGTTATCTTTATCTCCTGGTTCAGATATGAGCAGAGAAGCAGAGGCAGACTAAGGTCAGTTGAAGCCCCTGGAAAAAAAGAAAATACTGGGCCTCTTAAAAAAAAAGTGACAGGGAAAATAAAAATAAATGTTAACCATGTTTCTAAATAAATAAAAATATTATGTACTATTAATGTTAAAATTGCACATATAAAACCAAACTTTGTGTCATTAGAATAAAGTTTAAAGTTGGGGTTTTGCGGGGCCCTTCAGAAGTCGGGGCCCAGGGCATGTGCCTGGTGCACCCGCTCTTAAATCTGCCTCTGCATAGATATACACAGCAACACCGAATGCTTTGCATTTTGAACTGCCTAGCAAATACCTGACCTGCACATATGGATAGCTTTTTTTTGTTAGGGTAAATAATGAGAAACAAATGAATAAAAATTAAAAGAAAAAACATCACCTATGGTGGCACAGTGGATAAAAACATCAACCTGGAATGCTGAGGTCACCAGTTCAAAACCCGGGCTTGCCTGGTCAAGGCACATATGGGAATTGATGCTTCTTGTTCCTCCCTCACTTCTCTCTCTCTCTCTCCCCCTTCTCTAAAATAAATAAATAAAATCTTAAAAAGAAAAAGAAAGAAGAGCCTGATCAGGTGATGGCGCAGTGAATAGAGTGTTGGGCTGGAACTCTGAAGACTCAAGTTGGAGACCCCAAGGTTACCAGCTTGAGCGTGGGTTCATCTGGTTTGAGCAAAGCTCACCAGCTTGGGCCCAAGGTCTCTGGCTTAAGCAAGGGGTCACTCGGTCTGCTATAGCCCCTCAGTCAAGGCACAGATGAGAAAAAGTTTAAAGTTGGGGTTTTGTGGGGCCAACAAAATCAATGAACAACTAAAGTGCTGCAATGAAAAATTGATACTTCTCATATCTCTCCCTTTCTGTCTGTTCTTATCTACCCCTCTCTGATGACTCTTTCTCTGTCTGTCAAAAAATAATAACAATAATAAAATAAAAAAGAAAAAACATGAAGCTCCTATAAAAGGTCCTTAAAAATAGTAGAAATTTATAAGACTATAAAGTAATATTAAAGTAAAATTTAAAATATATGTGATAAAAGAACACACAGTGTAAATAATAGGTATATTTTATAATATGAAAATTTAAAAATTATGTAAATAAAAACAACAAACGTGCATATATAGCTATGTGCCAAACGTTGCTCTAAAAACTTTGCATCTATTAGCTCATTAATTTTCACAAAAATATTATGAGTATTATTCTCATTTTGCAAATGGGAAAACTTAGGCAAATAAATATTAAGTAAGTTGCCCAAAGCCCGCAGTTATTAAATGTTGAAACTGGTATTCAAGCAGAGGCAGTAAGACTCTTGGTAGGAAAGACATAAAAATTAAAGCAGTAATAATCTAAAAATTTCACTTCAAATTTGGCAAAGATTGAAATAATAATCTTTAATGTTGCTGAAAATACAAGGACAAGATCATTCTAAAACTAGTAAAAACATATGTTAAATCAGCCTCTCTGGTAAACAAAATTAAAACCATATGTTGTACCTCTATTACACTTCTGAATTTTAGAGAAAATCAGAGATAGAGAAGATTTATGTGTCAGGATTTTTTTCTTGTGACATCAATTCCAACACGAAATCTAGAAGTAAACTAAAAACTCAATAAAATAAGGGTATTAAGTAAATTATGATTTATATATTGATAAAAATTGTATGGCTAATGTAATTATTTCTAGAAAACCTCAAGCTAAAATGTTAATAAAGAGCAATAAAAACTATATCCTTTAAAAAAAAACTATATCCTTATATTGCCAAATTTGAAAAAATTATTTATATACATATATATTTATATATGTAAAGCTAGAAAAAAATATAGAATAAAATGAAACATTTATTATAGAATTTAAATTTCTTTAAAAAAATTCTCCTTAGTTGTGTACTTTTCCAACCATAGACAAAACTCACTTGTCAGAAAGTTAAATGTAGTTTTAAAAGAGAATAATGTGGAAATATTGACTTTAAAATGCTAATTTTATAGCATGACTTGGATTGATTTTAATATTTTTTAGTGGAAAGTACAGTGTAATTTTATAAAAAGTAGGTAAAATAAAATCACTTTAATAATTTCACTAGGCTATTAAAAATGTTACTTTTACCTACAATGTGCAAACCACTGTGCTAGTTGATACAAAGGCTGTTTTTAAGATTACAAAAGGATCTTTCAGCTTAACAGTGCCCAAACCATAGCAAAGTTCAATAAATCACTGAGGGAAGGAAGAACGGAGCAGAGGTGTGAAATAAAGCAAGAAAAAGAGGTAGGGGAGAGGTAGCAAGGAAGAAAAGAAAGGTGGAGGAGGCTTGGAAGGATAAACTTGTATGGAGTTTAATATGTAAATAGCAATATTTAGGTAGAAAGCAACAAATGCTGAAAATAAAATATAAATAAAAACGTAAATGTTAATTGCAGTTTAGTGTTCAGGGGACTTTTCTGGATTGATTGTGTAAAATGTGTTTAATTTCAGCAGGCACAGATGGGAATGTGGATTGTTTTAGGCAAGCACAATGGAGATCATGGTGTGGTTTGGAATATTGAATGGCTTGATGGTTGCCTGACATTTTGACTTCTAGATTCATTCATATCTTCTTGCATTAGACAAAAATAAGATTATACCTTTTTCCCTATAGAAGTCTATATTCAATGGTTTGTTATTACACTTGTAACAGAATACCCAGCTCCTTTCTCTACACAGTAAGACCCTATGTGATTCAGCTCCTCTCAACATCTTTATATTAACAGCTCTCCCTTCTCTCTGTACTCTGACCATACTGACACTCTTTCATTTCTTCAAATTTTAGAGCTTTGTGTGTTTTATTTCTTGGTAATATTCTACTCCATAATCTTTGTTTGGCTGTGCCTAGTTTTGTTTAAATCTTATTGTTCAGGTTAACATTTATGCTCCTTAGAAAGGCCATCCTGTAATCACTTTCATGACACTGACCATTATTTGTTACCATTGTAAGTAGCCATTAATTTGTTTTCTGATTAATTGTCTGTGAGATTTGTTGATTTTTGTCCATCCCACTAGACATTGATACCCAAAAAGTGAAGCAATATCTATGCCTGATTCAATATTTAGTTCAGTGTATCACATAGTAGGGGTTCAGTGGATATTTGAATATTTAGTGACCATTGTATTTAATGAATGGTAATCTAGAGTCAAAAGAGGTTTCAGACATTTGCCCAGGGAAGAAGTGTCCTATTTAAGATAGAAAATAACCCTGGAAATTAAAATGAGAGAGACTCTAGTGAAGCCACAAAGATAGTATACAGAAGACTAAGTAAATGATTACCTGGAAAAGGATAAATATTACACTTATCCAGAGCCTCATGTAAAGAAAAATGGCACTGTGTAATAAAAACAAAGATTAAAGGAGAATGAGCTGGTTGAACCTCTGAAGAGAAAATAGCTGCTTTCCTTTTTTATGTCAAAATTGAGATTTGGGCAGAAAATCCTGTTAGAAACATCTACAAGAATTTGAAATTAAAAGGCAGATGCCCAGGACGATGGTTAAATTAGAAAACAGTTTGGTGTTGAACCTAGACAATGAAATGTCTCTAAATGTAATTATTGTGTAATATAACTTTAATAGAGTTCAAGAAACACACCCATTGTTTTGTACGTAACTATAGGCTTAAAATATTTCTGATCCAGTCAACTGACTCTATTAGTTATCTGTGTTAATATGTATATATTTAAAAACATCCCTCTTTTAAAAAAAAATACTTTTTGTCTTTACTTTGTCAGGATGTTTGGGGAAACTAAAATGTTTATGTTAGCTATTCCTAAAAATTTGGACATCAGTTATAGGATTTGGTTTATTGCCACACATATCATCTTTCTTATTCCTATGCCAATCTACAGATAAATGAGTTACTGTTCAAAAGCCGAAAACAGGACTTACCAAAGAAATATATAAAGATAAAAGACTAAAGATGCTAAGTTATGCATTAGTAACAAGGAAAAGACATATGACAATAGTAACTTTTGTCTTCTGGGAGCTGTATTAGGGAATAATCAGTCAGTAAAGTCAGAATACTTCAGAGTATGGCAATAACAGGAGAGTTAGGTCTGCCGTGCTTGCCGGGTTCGGGAGGAAATTTCTATGCATTTTGAATGTGTTTACCACTTGGTAAAGTTCATTTTCTGGTGTAGTGCAGTTCCACATTTTGCTGTATAGACTGTGTAAGATAGAGGGGCCCAGAAAAAGCAGTTTAAGAAAATAATCTCAATAGGAAAGGGAGGAATAAAGGAGGACTTGGCACTCATCAAACCAGCTCTCTCCTGGATAATGTTTTGCACCAGTTTTATCAGAAATAGATACACCATATATAATTGGTAGGTACAGAGCTGAGAGTGTTTTACAAGTGGTTTTCCTAATAGAACCCCAGTTTTTGTGGAGCCAGGTGCTATGGGGCACCTACTCACATTCATTAATAACATGTAATTCATTTGGATTTGGGGGAAATAACAGTTTTCTCTCCTTCCTTTTCAGACTTATTAATTCAGGTCCAGAGGAATGGTTTTGTTTCTAATTCTGTGCTTGCTGATACACATGAACAGACCATGCACTGCATTTATCCTGAACCTGACTGTTTTTATATCCAATACTAGTCAGTTAAGTAAATGCAGTTTGTTTGCCCTTTCTAATTACCGTGAAGTCCTTTCTGCCTTGAGTCTGTTAAAATGTTTTACTCTTAATGATTCTTTTCTCTTGTAACTAGAATATCTCTCCTGTGTACCTGATACTTTCATTTTTCCCCCCTTTGAACTCACAATTCTAAGGGTTGGGACCTAATTGAACTGCCCTAAAGACCATATTTTCTTTTCCCTTTCCCTGTTTGTTACATCTGAGAGTAGTTCTGCCAGTTCTTGTGAAAGCACCTTGCAAGCTATTTAAACTTAACCCTAAGATGTAGACATAGTTCTTCTTTTGCTCGACTATTACTTGCTTCTTTTTTCCTGTAAATTTAGACCTTTATTTTATCTTACTTTTTAAAAGATTAAACATATTGTTTTTTTGTTTTTTTTTACTTTTCTTGGAAATTAAAACCTTTGGAGGCCTGACCTGTGGTGGTGCAGTGGATAAAGCATCAACCTAGAATGTTAAGGTCGCCAGTTCTAACCCCGGGCTTGCCTGGTCAAGACATATATGGTACTTGATGCTTCTTGCTCCTCCCTCATTCTCTCTCTCTCTGTCTCCTCTTTAAAAAAATGAATAAACAAAATCTTTAAAAAATCCTGTGTGGCCTGACCTGTGGTAGCGCAGTGGATAAAGCATCGACCTGGGAACACTGAGGTCGCCAGTTCAAAACCCTGTACTGGTCTGGTCAAGGCACATATGGGAGTTGATGCTTCCAGCTCCTCCCCCATTTCTCTCTTTTTCTCTCTCTCTCTCTCTCACTCTGTGTCTCCTCTCTAAAATAAATAAAATAAAATAAATTTAAAAAAATCGTGTGTGTGTGTGTGTGTGTGTGTGTGTGTGTGTATTGCATTGTTATTAACTCAAATTGTCCAAGCACTCAAATCTAGACAAATTTTATCCTAGATAAACTATGACATGGTGGAAAACAGAAAATAATCTTCTCCCATTTGAAGGTTTGGTTGTATTTAGGTATTTAGAATACTAGGTGAATAGACACCTTGTGGGTACTTTGATCTAATGCAATTAACTGAGCTTTCAACACTAGTTTAGCCCACAATTAGTTTTTTCGCTAAGTGAACAAATTTTAAGCCATCTTCAAGATACAGACCTGAAAGTATGAACATCTTGTGATATCCTCACTTGCTGTCTAAAGAATTTCCAGGCTTGGGTTTTCAACCTTCTCTTGAGGCTAATAGCCCCAATGGATTTACTACTGTTATTACATTATAATAAATGTTCGGTTATCGTCATCATTTTTCAATTCAATTTCTTTCCACAAGTATTCTGCTTTCTTGCCAGTTTACTGTCACATTATTTTTCCACAGTTAACTTTCTGGACAAATAAATGTGCTGGATTTATGCAATTGTGCTTTGGAGCAAGACTGGCCATTTTGGCTATGATTGCACTAGCTCGTCATCTTGTGAGAAATGGCATACCCTTTGGCAGGGGTTGCTGGCACTTTGTGATTCATCACTCTAACTCAGTATGGCCTCCATCACCCTGATGATTTTCTGATGATCTAGAATGTTGAAATGGAGAAAGAAATAGATAATTAGGAAAAAAATGGTGAATTATTGAACTCAATATAAAACCATTATGATTATGACAGTTCCATATTATTATTTAATTAAGAATATTTTGCTAATAAAAAAATCCTTTAAATGTGGTCTCAGAAAATGCTTTTAGCATTTTGGAAAATCTTTGACACTATTATTACTTATATAACAATTAACCAGGCCATGCATGGATTTAGAAGATAGAGTTTATTCCATTTACATGGCCTAAAGATAAAACATCTGCAAGATCATTTTCTATTTTTCTTGAATATCATTATTTGAGACCCTGCCAAACTTTAATGCAAGTTTCCTTTTAAGACAGAAGGATCTTAGCTCTATCTCAAAAAGACATAAATTGGGCTATATCACTTTTAATCAAGAAATATTTTTCTATTCAAATCCATTATCCATTATTATGGACTTGTTTTGATTTTTATCTAATAGAGAAAAGACAGTCTACCCATGAAACTGGACAGATTTCAAAACATTGCAAAGTGGTTCTTCATTCTTAATGTGGATCTGGGAACATGTGTGTTGCTGGAGTCGTGATGATGACAGTTTGCACTGTAGGAAAAGATTAATGACACTAAAACCCGCCGGCATGGTGCTTGCTGTGCATTTTCTGTATTAAGGGACAAACTGTTTGTTTTCCCTTTTGCACTACTCTCTGCTCCTTGATTTAGTTGGCAGCATAATAAAAACAGGATTTTAAATAGCTGATGTGACTGCCATTCTTCCTTGATGACTCATGTCCGCTAACACATAATATTTTCACTTGAAAGGAATAAACAATTTCTATTCCCTAGGAGTTTTAAGACCAGGTCTTCTTATCTTTACATATAAACTAGATCTTCAATAATCTCTTAAGTAGCTTTAGAAATCAGAGGAAAAAACAAAGACTAGCCTTATACAAAAATTCTATATGCATTCTAGTCTTCAGTAGACCTAACCAAATGAATTTGTATACCTAAGTGAGTTGTTCCTATAGGAACTGGTTGTTTCTGTGCTGCATTGAAAATAATGTAACTACAAAGAAGTTAATAGAAGCAGATGATCATTTGAAAAAAATGAGGAATGTTAAGTTATGTTCAATAAAGTTATAGAAGATGCTCTTTAAAACACTCTGGTTCCTGGCTGCCCTCATGTCTAAAACAAACGCTGGTCCATTTAGCTACATTTTTGTACTTGTAATGGATTTGGTGAGCAGAACAGCATTCCATCTGTATAAACTGAATAGCTTGACAAAACACTGCACACTTGTCACTAACTTCTCTTCAGAATTGTAATCAGGAGGGAAGGTTGTAAAACCATCCTGACTTTAGATATTTGAACAGCCAGAAAATGACTGTGATATACTTTATAATAAAGTGTCATCTTCCAAGATACATAAAAATCAGTTGTATTTACTGTGCACCAAATATATATTTTTTAAATCCACTGGACAACAGTGTCATGCCTTTACTGCTGCATGCATAATTCAAATAAATTTTTATCGTGTATTACTTTAAGCAGCCTGAAGTGTGTAGTCCCTCAGAGAGTACCGGTTTCTTTTTGACCTTGGTCATGAGGTACTGATAAAGGTAAAATTGGATATTTTTACAAAGTTTGTGCAAAGTTTTTTACAAATAAGATCTGGAAAAATAGAAACCATACATTTGCATCTCTAAAGCTTTCTGTAAATTGAATAAGGAATTAATCAAATGGATCATCAGAGCTTCTAGAGAGAAACAAGGGAATGCTGAATTCTTGGGAATTTTTAATACATATATGAATCACACTGAATACCAGTGGCCTGTACAACTATAGGAAAGAAAATTGGAAAGGAGTATAACTTATCTTAAAATTGTTCTGCTCATTTCCTTGCTCTTCTCATTAGTCACACAAGAAAGTATAAAAGGAAAGTAAGCGATGTTAAATGACCAACTTGGTGCCAGTTGTGTATTCTCATATGAAAACTTATTGCATATAACAAGAATTCATTAGCCTTCCTTATGCCATATTTTTGCTTTTAAAAATTATATTTATATTTTCAAGACCATAGGGTACAAATTCTCTTCTGGTCCTGAGTGTGAGAGTGACAATAACATGTAAACACTTGGTACCAAAAATCTTCCAGATAAGAGGTCCCAAGGTAACTGCACCTTTTAATAAGTGTCAGCCTACTCTATACTACTAGTTGAAGCTATATTTAATAAAATATAATGATATGAGTTTACATATTGATTTTAAATAAAAAGAAACAATGTTTTATTTTTCATCTAAAATATTATACCATATTAAAATTTTCAATTAATATAAGTTGAATGTGTTTTCAAATATTTTTTAATGCTATGATGAAGTCACCATAATGAAATAGTTAGAAGTCATTGCATCTATAGAAACTTACCTGATGACTGATATATGCTTTTAGGTTAATACCTCCTCCATTGTTAATAATTTTACTGGCTGGAAAATAGCTATATGGATTACTAGGTACAATATTAATGCTTCTGTGGTTAACAAATTAAGCTACAATGAAGCAGTGTTTAAAAGTTCATGGTTTTTACAGGAGACCCTATGTGAAAAGCTGCTCAACCCACAGGTTATAAAGAAAATATAAATTAAATTAAGGCTGTGCTCTCACTCGTGGGACTTGTAAAATGTAAAAAACTATAGATCTGGGCAAAAGTAAGTTTACAGTTGTGAATACATGAAACACAGAATTTATTTTTGTATTATTATGTACTTGTATTATTTCTTATATAAACAAATAAACATTTTAAAATGAATTAATAACAGTCTTTTTTCAAAATCATCTCTGAAATAAAAAAGGAGGCAAAACTTCCAAGCTTTTATTGGCCAGCCATTATTCTGACAGCAAATACAGTAAAAGAGATCACAAGAAAACTATAGACCAATATCCCTTGTGAATATTCCTGAAAAAAATCTTCAACAAAATGCTATCAAATTTAATATAATAGTACATTAAAAGGACCATACACTATACCTAACTAGGTTTTATCCTTGGTATGCAAAGATGGTTCAACATATGAAGATCATTAATGAGATTAACAAAATAAAAAATAAAAGTAACTTTGCCTGACCTGTGGTGGTGCAGTGGATAAAGTGTCGACCTGGAAACACTGAGGTCGCCAGTTCAAAACCCTGTACTGGTTTGGTCAAGGCACATATGGGAGTTGATGCTTCCAGCTCCTCCCCCCTTTCTCTCTCTCTCTCTCTCTCTAAAATAAATAAATAAAAAGAAATTAAAAAAAAATAAAAGTAACTTTGATGGATGCATAAAAGCATGTAACAAAATTTGACCACCTTTATGAAAAACTCTAAAAACACTAGTAATAGAAGTAAATGATCTAAAAATAATAGAAGTTTCATATAAAAATCTCACAGCTAACATCATACTCAACAATGAAAAGTTGAAAACTTTTCTAAGATCAAAAATAAGTTAAGTATGCCCACCCTCAGCACTTCTATTCACTTAGTGCTGAGAGTCCTAACCAGAGCAATTATTCAAGAAAAATAAATAAAAGATAACCAATCACAAAAGAAGTACTTTTGTCTCTGTTGTAGCTAACATAATCTTATATATGAAAAATACTAAAGACTAAATTAAAAATCTGTAATAAGTACCAACCAAATTCAGAAAAGTTTTAAGATACAAAATTAACAAAAAAGTAATTTATGTTTTATATATTAACTACAAACTTTCTGAAAAGTAAATTAAGAAAAAAATCCCTTTTACAATAACACCAAAAATAATAATATACTTAGGAATAAATTAAACTGAAAAGATGAAAGACTCTATACCAAAAACCATAAAACATTGATGAAGGAAATTAAACAAAGGAAAAAAAATGGTAAAGTATTCAAGCTCTATATTAGAAAACTTAATATTGCTAACATGTCCATATTATCAATGTAATCTATGAGTAGATTTAATGACATACATATCAAAATCTCAGTAGCATATTTTAGAGAAATAGAAAAAAAACTTAAAATTTATATGGGAGCACAAAAGGCCACAAATAGCCAAATGAATTATGAGAAATAAAAATAAAACTGATGGAATTACACTTCTTGATTAAAAATTATATTACAAAGCTATAGCAATCAAAACACTATAGTAGAAAGACAAACATACTAACAATAGGACAGAATAGAGAGCCAGAAGCAAATTTATACATATCCATTCAAATAATAATCTTTAACAAAGATACCAAGAATACACAATAAGGAAAGAATTTTCTCTTCAACATATGTTTTCTGGGAAAATTGAGTATCCACACACAAGAAGAGTAAAATTTGACTTTGATCTTACACCACACACAAAAAACTACTCAATATGGTTTAAGAACTTATATATATCATTTGAAACTGTACAACTTCCAAAAGAAAGTATAGCAAAATATCTTGGTATTGGTCTTGGCAATAATTTCTTGACTATGACATCATAAGCACAGGCAACAAAAATAAACAAGTAGACTATATCAAACTAAAAGGACTCCTGCACAGCAAAGGAAGCAATTAATACAGTGAAAAGGCAACCCAAATAATGAGAGAAAATGTTTGCAATCTATCAGATAATGTATTAATCTCCAAAATATAGAAGTCATTGATATACAGTGTGTCTGTAAAGTCATGGTGCACTTTTGACCGGTCACAGGAAAGCAACAAAAGATGATAGAAATGTAAAATCTGCACCAAATAAAAGGAAATCTCTCCCAGTTTTATACTTATTCAGGGAAGCTCAATGTGGGCTCCATTTGTTGCCCTACACACATCCAAATGATAGTGAAGTTCTTGCCACACACTGGTAAGGACGTCTGGTGTAACAGAGTGAATAACGTCTGTGATTCTCTGTTTTAAGTGATTAATGCCATTGATACGTTCAATGAACACATGTTGCTTCACATTACCCCAAAAGTAAAAGTCTATGGGCATCAGATCCAGGGATCGTGGTGGCCATGGCTTGACAGAACCCTGCCTATCCACCGCTGGGGGAATGTTCTATCCAGAAAGTCATGAACAATGGTGGCATAGTGTGGAAGAGCGCCATCCTGTTGAAAGATGACACCTGAAATTGTGGCACTGCATACAATTCCAACTTGTCAAGATAGGTGTTTGCCATCACAGACTGCTCCGTGAAAAAAAATGGGCCTATCTCCTTATCATGCATCAGGCCACACGTTCACTTTAGGGGTGTTATATTCGTACTCAATGTAGGCATGAGGATGTTCAGCAGCCCATATTCAGACATTATGGCGATGAATATGTCCACAGATATGGAAGGTCACCTCATCGCTAAACACAATCTTCTGCAAAAATCTTGCATCATTGTTGATCTCATGAAGCATATCTGTAGCAAACGCACATCGTGTGGGTCTATCCGCAGGTTTGATAGCATGCAACAGACGCAATTTGTACCTCATAAAACAGAGACGTTTCTTTAACACCTTATGAACTGTAGTCTTGCTTAGGTGTAATTGTCAAGCACACACACGCTCAGATATTTTAGGACTCCTTAGGCAGTATACTGTATAGCCTCTACAGACTCGTCACTGACTGATGGCCTACCAGAACGAGTTTCTCCACCAAACTGCCAGTTTCCTTCAACTGCTTATCCCACCGAGTAATGTTATTCCTATGTGGTGGCACTTCGTTATAAACACGCCTATATTCACGTTGCACTTTGGTCATGGATTTGAATTTAGCAAGCCACAGAACACACTGAACTTTCCTCTGTACCATTCACATCTCTATTGGCATGACCGTGGGCTGCTCCACTGTATACATGGTGTTATGTCATCATCTGCACATGCGCACATGCTGCCAAATCATCCTACATAAACTGGGATGGTTTTCATTTTATTTGGTGCAGATTTTACATTTCTATTGTGTTTTGTTGCTTTCCTGTGACCGGTCAAAAGTGCACCATCACTTTATGGACACACTGTATATGTTGAAAACATAAAACCTAAAATTTAAGAATGGCCAAAGGGACTGGATAGCCATTTTTCCAAAAAAGACATGCAAATGGCCAATGTGTATAAAAACTGCTCAATATCACTATTCATCAGAGAAATGGAAGCAAAGCTGAAATGAGACTCTCACTCATGTCAATATGGCTATTTTTAAAAAAGATAAAGGCAACAAATGTTGATGAAGATGTGGAGAAATTGGAACCATTGTAACCTTTTCACACTGTTGTTGGTTGGGATACAAAGGGGTGTATCCCTTTGGAAAATAGTATGCAGGCTCCTCAAATGATTAAAAACAGAACTATTATATAATTCAGCAATCTCATTCAAGGATATTTATCCAAAGGAATTGAAATCAAGCTCTTGAGAGATATTAGCATTTTTATGTTCATTGAAGCACTATTTAAAGTAGCCAAGATGTATATGAAAGAAATATTTCATTGTCCATTGAAAGATAAATGTATAAAGAAAATGTGCTATAGACATACATTAAATACTATTCAGTCTTAAAAAAGAAGGAAATTCTGCAATATGTCACAACATAGTTGAAACTTGAAGACATTTTACTAAGTGAAATAAGCCAATCACAGGAAAGCAAATACTACATGATCCTACCTTCATCAAGTATCTAGAAGAGTCAAATTCAAAAAAAAAAAAAAAAAAAAAAAAAGTGGAGTAGTGGTTTCCAGGCATTAGGGGAGAAATAGATGGGACATTACTCATCAAAGGGCATAAAGTTTCAGTTAGATACAATGAGTGAGCTCTAGCAATATGCTGTGAAACACTGTTCCTGCAATCCACAATAATGTACTGTATGCTTAAAATTTTGTTTGGAAGGTAGATTTTATGTTAAATGATCTTACTACAATAAAATAAAACTATGTGAAAAATAAGTAAATTGAATAATGGATTAAAAAAAAGAATGATAGATCAGGTGAATTATATACAGTGTGTGACATTTTAAGATTGGCTTTTACTTAGTAAAATGCCTTTGTGATTCATCTAAAATGTTAGGTTTATTGATAGCTTGTTTATGTTTATTGCTGAGTAGTATTTTATGGTATTAATATATCATATTGTCACTTTTTTGTTTTGATTTTATTGTTTTTTGGCAATTAAACTGAGATATTTAAGTTTTTTTTTTCAACTTGGCTAATACAAATATAGCTGCTGTGAACATTCATGCACACATTTTTGTTTGAATGTGAGTTTATATTTCCCTGAAATGAATATCCAGGAGTGTAATTGCTAGATATTATGATAACTATATGTTTTGTTTTTCTAAAAAAATTGCTGAACTACATTCCAGAGTCGCTGTACCATTTTACAATCCTATTAACAATGTATAAGAGATCTAATTTTCCACATCCTTGGCAACATTTGGTGTTACTAGTTTTTATTTTAGTTCTATCTGGTTTTGATATCATGGTAACACTGACTTCATAGGATGGTTTGGTAAATATTACTTCTTATTCTGCTTTCTGAAAGTATTGCAGTAGTGTAAAATTACTGTTAATTCTTTAAACATTTTGTAGAATTTGTTAGTGAAACAATCTGAGGTCAAAGATATTGAATTCACTTTTATAAAACTCCACAAATATAAGCTTTAGGCCTTAAGTCTATTCCCATCATCTACGTTATGTTGGCGAGTGGTATATGTATAGAGTTATTTATTGTATTCTCTTATCGTTCTGATGTTTGCAGAGTTTGTAGAGATGGCTTCTATTTTATCCCTGATATTTGTTATTTATGCCTTTCTTATCACTAGTAGATGGGATCTGAAGTTCCTTTTTCCTACCAGGACTATATGGATATCATTCTGTTTCGGAAGGACAGAGGCACCTTGCATCTATTCTCTAATAACCACCAGTAACAGCAATGCAGGTCCTGATTTCTACTGGGCTGCCTTTGACAGCACTCCAGAGAGGAGAAGTAAATGTGCCGTTTAATCATCAGTTGGGAGTGAAAATCCAGGTTCCCCACATGATCTCCAATTATATCATGGAGTGAGAGGAGGTTAAACTTTTTATAACTAAATGATGACAAATGTACTCACCCTCTACTCAATATTCTCTGATACCACTTTGGAAGGAGGGTTTGGTACTTAGTTACAAGCTTGGTAAACGTAGAAGTTAACCTTTTCTGTGGGAAAGGTCACACTTTCTTCTTGTGGTGTTTGATTGATGTAGAATGGTAACTAACTAAAAGTGTTGTTAGGCTGCTTTTTCCTAATCCTTTAATTAGTAAGATTCAGGAGAATTTCCTTGGGGCTTGTTTATTTGCTGCTTTTGGGATTTCAATATTTCTAGTTTTTCCAGTACTCAGTCTGGCATATAAAAGGCAAAAAAAAAAGGTGAATTCACCCTTGTGTCTTGTCTTTGGTCCCAAGGACCCCAGTGAATCTGCCTTCTTCTCTCTCTTTTAGAGTTTTCTTTTATTTGGTGTATGTATAAAGTCTAAATTTTCAGCTGAACTGAGGCATAAAAATAGGAAAATGTGCATCTATTCCATATTTAGAGAAGTGAAATTTCTTTTTATTCTTTAGTTATTTTTATCTTAGTCTTTTGCTTTTGGTAATTTCTATAGCTATTGTTGGGCAGCTACAATATATTATGCTAACTTTGTTAAAGATGGCGCCGCCCACATGCCAGTTCATTGATATTATTGTGTGGAGGGGACAGGCTGTAAGCAGGCAGGGTCATAATAGCCTAAGGCTTAGTTTTAAGAGTGAGCTTTTCCCCACAGCCTTGACTGATTGGATGATGTGGGATGGTGCACTCTCATGAGGAATCCCATTATGTCTCAGATAAGTGACTTTGTATCAGAGACTTCCTTGTTTGCAGATTGGCTTAAAGGTTTTGAATCTACGCTATAAAGTGGGGCAGACCGGGAGCTTGTTCTCTCTTGGATCCTGAGATTAGCATTAGAGAGGAGAGCAAAAAAAGGTCATGTGGAGAAGGCCAGGAGAAGCAGCCAAGATGCTGTAGTGCTAAAGAAGAAGTCAGTTTGTGCAGAGTTTGTGTAGAGAGAAGGAGATGGGTAACAAAGGTGAATAAGGCTGGTGAGCTAGAAACCTTTGATTCTAGGAAACTCGGATAAATCAGTAGGTTTGTGAGCACTGAATGAGTGGGTTTTGGAGCCCAGTGTGTGCTTTACTTGCCTGCCAGGTGCAAGCAAGGATTAAAGCTGATGGCACACCAGTTCTTGGCTCTTTTGTTTCATTACCGACTGTCTGAATCTAATACGAACCTGCATGGGCCAGGCGGCTGTGATTTGGCCCTGGCCACTGGCTTTACAGCTATGTTTCCAATTCACTAAAGTTTTCTTCTGTAATGCCAAATCTGTATTCCCAACCAACCAACACATTTTTCAACTCATGCATTGTAATTTTCATCACTTGAAGCTTGATTTGGATCTTTTTAAATACTTTTCTTGTCTCTATTAAGCTTTGAACATGGCATATAGTTATAATAATAGTTTTATTGTCTTTGTCTACTATTTTCAATATATGTATCAATTTTGTTCAGTTTTAATTGATTAATCTTCTTTCTCCTCATTAAGGGTTCTTTTGAATAACTGGGTTTTTTTTATTAGATGCCAGGCACTGTGAATTTTATGTTATGGGGTGATAAATATATTTTTAATTGTATTTATTGATATTTAGATAGAGAAGAGAGGGTGGGGAAGAACCAGGAAGCATCAACTTGTAGTAGTTGCTTCCCATATGGTCTTGATTAGGTAAGCTCAGGGTTTCAAACCAGGAACCTCAGAATCCCAGGTCATGTTTTATCCACAGCTCTATCACAGGTCAGACTGGGTGATAAATATTTTGTGTTTCCATAAATATTCTTGACTGTTTTATGGTATTTAGTTATTTGAAAACAGTTTGATCATTTTGGATCCTGTTCTTAATGATAGAACCAGACCCATGCCCAATCTTCAGCTTATTATTCCCCACCGCTGTAGCAAGCCCTTTTAGAGTACCCTATCCAATCATGGGTGCTGAGAACAGGCACTATTCCCTGTCCTTGACAATCTGTGTAAACTTGAAAACATGCTTGGTGATAGTTGGATTTGGATGGCATTAATATTTCTATAAGAATAATAATATAAATATTATTCTGTATTGAAAATATTGATTTACAAAATTAATATAAGGATAGACTATTTTCTTTGAAATTGAGTTAATATAAGTAGAACAGGTTATATTTATAGGGACATGGCACAGTGGGATGTCCTAAGTTGTGATTTTTAGAAGTTACTATTTTAGTAGTTTAAAGATAAATAGACTTTTTAAAAATTGTATTGTTTTTAAAATACTTGTTGTATGTTCTGGTGTAAATATTAAGGGCACCTTAATTCTAAGTATAAAAAATATATATGATTTCATAAACTTACATAATGTTTTTTTTCAAGTCCCTAGTAGTATTTTAAAAAGTATTTTATTTTAAAATTCATTATTAAAGTTTTCAGGTGGTAAAGATCCTGCCAATTTATTTAAGATTTTATTCCATTGTGTTGAGATGTTCCTGATATCTAGCCTAATTTTATCTTAATTTCTTTTCCAGAACATTATGCTATTTCTACTATCATAAATCATTCTGCTCCCTGTTGAGCACTTAATGTTTTCAATATAGGTAGAAAATGATATCTCTTCTTAGGTTTAGCAAAACGAGTATGTAGATCTTTTTCACTTAACTGGCAAGTTTAGTGCATTAATCAGTATCATGTGGCAATCTGCATTATAATTTACATGCCATCTGCTTCAGTTTTTACATCTTTATTTTTTTTAAGTATAACACTAAATTAATGAATGCTATTGGTTCCACTTATAATTTGTAAATGTTATGTCTTTTAAGTAATCCACATATATAAAGATATCAATTTTTTAATGTGAAATTAGATTTACTAATTAGTTTAACAACTAGTATTAATATATTAACCTACCATTTATTACTACTTGCACTAGATTGTTTACCATAATCATATTATGCTGCTATTGTAACATCAGCAAGAAAATTTTAATGGTCTTTGATAAAATAGTTGTATTTGTTTTTAATAAAACTTAAACAAATTACCACAATTTAGTGGCTTACAAGAACACAAATGGGTTATTTTATAATTTTGTAGGTTATAAATTCAACAATATGATTTGCTTTCCTTCTGGAAGCTCTAGAATTAAACCTGTTTTTTCTTTTTCTTCTACTTTTTTTACCCTTTAGAGACTGACCACCTTCTTTGACTCATAGAGGTCTTTCTCTATCTTCAAAATCAGGCCCATCTCAATAATCTAGAATAATTTTTATACATTTTAGGTCAATTGAGTAGCAACCTTAATAAAAACTGCTACCTTAATTCTCCATTGTTATGTAACATATACAGGTTCTGAAGATTAGAAAATGGCTATTTTAGGGAGCTATTATTTTGCCTATGGCAACTGCTAAATAGAAAACCTCATGTGAGGAGTATTGGTGACTCAGGGAGCAGTCTATTCATAGCAACTCAGAAGAGTAACCTTGTGGGTTTCTTCCTTCCTTTTCTTTTCTTTCTTTCTTTCTTTTTCTTCCTTCTTTCTTTCTTTCTCTCTCTTTCTTTCTTTCCTTCTTTCTTCCTTTTTATATAGTATTTAGTTCCATTGTTTCTGTATTTTTGCTTTACTTTTAGCTCTATTATGAATGAACTCGTTAATGGATTATAATAAAAGTACATCAGACCTATCCTAGGTACTAAAAAATCTCAGTCAAGTAAAAATAGAATTTTGATGGGTGGAGTTTAGGTTCTCACACTGAATAACTATGTGGTAAATTATATGGTGGTTCTCCTCTACTTATTCAGCTTAACCATTGCATCAAAGGGCAAACAATATCACAAGTATACAAATGAAATATATTATTGTCCCCAAATATATGAAATAGAGTTGAAATTCTGCTAAAGGCTACTAATGTCTCACTCTCTACTTGACCTATGAGATTAGAGAATTGTCTTCTAGATTTCATAGAATGCCAAAGTTGTTTTGATATATTGGAAAGCTGAGATGGGAATCACCATGAAAGCATAAAAATCTTGAGTAAAAAGAAAAATTTTTTTTAAATTATTAAATGTCAGTTCTATACATATATTTTTGTTGTTCAGGAGTCTTTGCATTTGTTATATAAAAATTTATCAGTATGTTTATTTCCTACCTTGTTTCATAAACAGTAAGCAATTACACACAGAAATTTGAGTCTATTATAAAGAGAAATCTCTGGAAGCTTTTTAGAAATAGACATACACGGTAGGGTATATAGATGTGGTTTAGGACAAAAATGTATGGCCTACAGAACTTCAGCCAAGATAGCTGGCAGTCCAAATACTCCACTGAATGGAACACAGTGAGAGAAAATCTTGCCTGCAGTGGACTGCTGAAGGGTTGGCAAATAAAGCCAGGATGACATTATGTGACATTATGGGAAAAGTATGTTGGCTGCGAGGGCAGAGATTCTTTCTTTCCTTCTAGTTAAAAACTTTCCTAAAATGTTGAGGATTTTCTCTACTGTAGATAGAGGAGACAAAGAATGGAAATTTTCTTCCAAAATATCTACCTTTTAACAATCTCAAAAATACAAATATTCGTATACTTTTGAAAATTTTTTGTTCAGCTATTTAGGTTAGCTTTAGAGCTCAGGCTATGTTTGTGAAAAGTAGTTATTTTTCTTTTCAAAGTTTTCTATGGTTATGTGATTGCTTATATCTTTTCTCTGATTTTCTGGGTTTTAAAATTGTTATGAGTCTCCCAGGAGTAAGGCAGATTTTAATATGTTTACTTTTCCTACAACCTTATTTGTGTAGCAAGCACAAAAATTATTTCTAGAATGGAAGAGAGAGTTACTCCCATGAGGTTTATGACAGCTGTATTCACCAACAGAAAAGTATTTGTTTTTGAAATTTTCTAGAGAATAAATGGATATATACCAGTGTTTTGCACAGATTTTTTGCATGTTGTTGAGAAATTAGGAACAATTTTGGAAAAAGAAATATAGTGGACCCAGAGACACAGGTATTATATATATTTCCCGCACCTCTCTCTTGCACACACACACACACATATATATATATATATATATTTGAGACAAATCATTTCCCATTTCCCAGACAAAATTGTATGTTCTTTATGGATAGTCACACTTTCTTCAAGTTAAAGATTAAAAAATTATACATTAATGTGCAGTACTTATTTTATATAATCCCTTGCTTAATATTAGATCTAACTTATAGTATCTTAGCTTACCTGATGTGAACTACCTTAGCTCTTCCCTTTCATTTTATATCCACATTTTCTAACTTTGGCTATCAGAAAAGACCTCCGGTTATCCCATTCTCCTGGCCCATTTTCTTGCTTCAGTGAGAAATGCTCAGAGAGTAAGTTGAGGAATGACAGATCTCCATTTCCTTGCAACTGCTATTAATTTCACATCTCTAAATTTGGTAGCATTGTAAAAAGAAGATGCAGATTCACATAGAATGCCTGCAGCTCTGGGTTAGTAAGGTTATCATATTAATATTAATACAGATGGGATAAGTAGATAGAAAGCTTGGAGCTGAATGTCAAAGAAAATATATCCAAGCATAGTTCTAATGGCCATTTTTACTCATTGCAAGAAGAACATAGTTTCTTTAGGAATGCAGGTGCAGCCAGTAATGGAATTCTGAATGTCACATATATCTCCATAATGTTAGCTTTGTGTAATCTTTTTAATCAGTAGATGGATGGATGTATGGATGGATGGATGGATAGATTGAGGACAGATAAATATGTAGATAGATGGATGTTTGTTTTGGCTAGATAAATGACTGATATATATATATATATATATATATATATATATATATATATATATATATTCTTTAAGCTTTCAAAAAATGTTAATTGGATCAGAATTTTTTTCTACCCTATTTCACATATAATGATAGTTTTATACTATTGGTCATCAAAAGTCCTTTAATCTCATTTTTCAAATAATATAAAATTTGGAAGAAATTCAGATTTACCTATGGCTCAGTTCTCCAATGGTCAGTTAACAGTGTTAGCATTTACTGGAATTTGCACACAATGAATGTCTAAACTTTCATTGTTAGTAGACACACTGAAGAACAGTCCTCTCTTCTGCTTGCAGTCTGAGCATCTTCTGTCCCTGTGTGGTTCTGTGTGAGAAAAAAAGGGTACAAGTCTGCTTTCTTAGGCATCCTTCTATCAGCTGATGGGCTTGTGTTTGGAGAAGATTCACTCTCTTCTCCATCACATATAAACGATCACTCTGGATAATGTCATTAGGAAGGATAAGAATGAGAAGAATGTCTGTAAAATCTCAGTGGTACAATATTTACAGTTTTCTAGAAAAAATGTCTTAATCTCAAGTATTCTTTTGCTCTTTTATAGTGTGATCTAATTTTCAGAACTTACCATGTCTAAAATTATACTATTTGAATCTGTGGGTTTATGTAAGAATGAATTCTGAATAAAATGAGTATAAATAGAAAATGAGAAACATTTTCTTAAGTAACCATGACACTAGGCCATATATATAAATATATATATTCAATGTAGTTTTCTGAAGGTTTTAATTCTGAGTTTAAAGCTCCATATAGACAATCTGTGAAAAATTAACTAATATGAAAGTGGTAACTATCTTTTAGTGTATGTTTCCATTAAAACTATATAATTATCTAAATTTATAAACTACACTTTTGTTGTATTATGAAATTTACTAGAATATAAAATGGCATATCACTTTGAGAATTATATCTTTAGATCAGCATGTAAAAAACATTAGAGACATAAAACAAGGATAGCTTGGTCAATAGAAAATATCACTCATGTATCTTCATTAAACTCATTTGTCAAAAAATTGTTCATTGTTTGCGACTCTATATGCCAGGGATATTACAACAGTGTCTAGGAATTTGAAATATCACATTTTTGATTTAATTGGAAGACCATGTCATTTCCTTTCTCTACTGTTTATCTGAAGTGTCCACAATTTTATATTATTTTTGGTGTACATATTACACATAAAATCTTCCAATATGTCTTACAATTCTCTTAAAATGTTTTAGCCCTGATATTTTTATTTCATCTTATTTATTTCTCAATAGCCCTTATAAATATTTCTGAGATGATCATCCTTAAGTGAACTGGTTTCATCAGCAAGTAACAATTATGTTCTAGTAGCATGGGAATTTCAAGACATGGGAATGTATTAACCAACAATTTTCATAAATGTGTAGAAGGAATTGTATTTAAACAAAGATAGCACCACACAATAGGCAGCAATCATCAAGCTGAAGGTGAGTGGCTTAAGAAATCAGTGCAATTAAATATTTTTGTTTTATTTCAACCTTGTTGAATTATATATATATATATATATATATATATATATATATATATATGTAAATGGAAATAATATTTCTTGATGCCCACATCTATACAAATTTTGTTTGACTACTGTGTGTCATCTAAAGTAAACAAATATTTCATTAGTGAATATCAATATTCACAAGCAGAATATATATAAACATAAACCATATACTGTATTTTTCTGGTAGCTGATGAGCAATTTTATCTTTATAGATAAAAGCTATCATACTTGTATATCATTTTATGGGTCATAGTAGCATTTGATGCAATGCTAAAATTCCAGGAAAAAGGTTTTTACTACTGTGTTTATTCCAGATGATTTACTAAGTTGTGCTCTAGAATTGTTATTATATGACATAATACTGAAAGCTATGTGGTTGGGTAACCTTATGCTATTCAGAATTGCAGAAAAATTTAAGATTTTTGTAATTATTTAATTGATGGGTATTTTTTAAAATTATCATCAGAAATACTTGACTAACACCTTCTTGTTTACTTTTTATGTCCCCAAGGAAACATGTTTGAACAGATTGTTTTCATTCTATCACAAACATTGAGATTTATAAGTATGAACACATCTCAACTTTATTGCCATTTTTGAACAAAATGTATTTTAATGGTAAATACATGCTGCAAAATGTCACTGGCCTTATTACATAGTTTTTAATAACATTTGAAGAGAAAGAAGTATAATCCTTATTTATTTTGTCTAAAGAAAAGTGCATTACTTCACGTTGTATATACTTATGTCATTTAGGATGCCATGCATCATGCTAAGTATAGTGGAGATGATTTATTTCATCCAAAATCTTGAAATTAAATAGAAGTCTTAATATATATTTGCAAATCATTATAAAGCATTATAATATGTTAAAAATGATACATTAGTTATACTGAAATCCATGCTATAACAGCTCAGAGAACACAATCAGTGAAAGTTTCAGACAGGGAAAAGCACTTTGGTGGATTTTGAAGGACGAGTGGCATTCAGAGTACAGTGGTACCTTGAGATACGAGCAGACCAACATACATTTTTTTTTAAGATATGAGCTGCAGCTCAGTTCGTATTTTGTTCAAGATCTGAGAGAAATTCTGAGATACAAGTCGTGATTTGGGAAGCTGCCGCTAGTTGGCACATGGGTCCAGTATCGGCAGCACAACACCAGCATCTCATTCTTTCTCACATGTTACCTGCAGAATCAAGTCAAATCTCATGCCCTGTACTTGTTCAGTCATCATTTTTGCATTTTTTACTAACTTTTTTTGTGCGCTATAATGGGGCCAAAGAAAGTGAGTGGAAAGGACAGTAGTGAGAAGAAGAGAATGATGTTGATAGAAGTAAAGTAAGAGAAAAACATGAGCGTGGTGTATGAGTGATTGAACTGGCAAGGTTGTATGACCACAATACATCTATAATTTGTACCATCCTTAAACAAAAGGATGCAATCAAAAGCACAAATCCAGTGAAAAAAACTACAATTCTGTCCCAATTAAGGACAAATATTCATGAAGAAATGGAGTAGCTTCTGCTGGTGTGGGTGAAAGAGAAAGAGCTGGCAGGAGATACAGTGACAGAGACTGTAATATGAGAAAAAAAGCATGTATTATTTATGGCGACTTGAAGAAGAAAGAACCATCAACCTCAAAAGAGGAAGCAGAAGATATGTTTAAGGCAAGTCTTTGCTGGTCTGAAAATTTCAAAAAGAGATCTGGCATCCACTTGGTGGTGAGGCATGGTGAAGCTCCGAGTGCTGACGTTAAGGCAGCTGAGGAGTACAATGCACATTTTGGCGCGTTTATCACAAAGGAAAGCTAAATCCCCCCAACAAGTGTTCAACTGTGACAAAACAGGATTGTTTTGAGAAAAAATGCCCCGGAGGACTTTCATCACTGAAGAGAAAAAGTAGTGCCATAAAGAACCGTCTGACTCTTGCATTGTGTGCAAATGCTAGCAGTGACTGTAAAGTAAAGCCACTGTTAGTGTATTATTCCAAAAATCCTGAAACCTTTAAGACTCACAAGATTCTTAAAGAAAAACTGCAGGTTATGTGGGGCGCCAATGCTAGGGCATGGGTTATGTGGCAGTTTTTTATTGGATGGGTAAATCTCGTTTTTGGTCCTGCAATGAAGAAATATCTTCAAGAAAATAAACTCCTGATGAAAGCATTACTAATCCTTGATAATGCTCCAGCCCACCAACCTGGTCTTGAAGATGACATTCTCGATGAGTTCAAATTCATGAAAGTCCTCTACCTCCCACCCAACATGACTTCAATCTTGCAACCTATGGGTCAGCAGGTCATTTTCAACTTTAAAAAGCTTTAGAAAAAGCACTTGTTCTTCCCCTGCTTTGAGGTGACTGAGAGTACAAATCTAACCCTTCAAGAGTTTTGAAAAGATCACTAAACATCGTGATATGTTTACACATTATTGACTTGGCATGGCAAGAGGTTACAAGAAGAACCTTGAACTTGGCATGGAAAAAGTTACGGCCTGATGTTGTTATAGATAGAGACATTAAAGTATTTGAATCAGAGATTGAGACCAAGGTAGAAGCATTGGAGGATATTGTGTCCCTTGAAAAGTCAATGGGTCTGGAGGTAGATGAGGGTGACGTAAACGAGCTTGTCAAGGAATATGAGGAGGAACTCTCAACTGAGGAGTTGAAGGAGCTACAGATGATGGAACATACGGAGCTTCTGCAAGAGGAGTAGTGAGGAGGAGGTAGAGTCAGAGGAAGTGATTTCTACAAGTGAAATTGAAGACATGCTGGCAATGTGGGAGAAGCTTTCAAATTTTATTGAAAAGAAACACCCAGAAAAAGTTTCAACTGGTCTTGCTTCAGCACTTTTTAAGGACACTTGTTTGTCACATTTCTGTAACATTTTAAAAGGCAGGCAAAAGCAAACCTCTTTGGATAGATTTTTATTTAAAAGTCCTGCAAGTGAAAGTGCCGAAAGTGCAGCCAAAAAGGCAAAAACAGGTGATGATTAAATGAAAAATACGTAATGTTAAGCTTAGGTTAAGTTTAAAGTAAAGAAAGTGCATTTTTTACAAATAAGTTTTGTGGTTTCATTTTAAGTAAAGAAAGTGCAGTTTTAGTTTTGTTTAAAGTAAAGAAAATGCAGTTTTAGTTTACATTTAGTGTTAAGAAAATGCAGTTTTAGTTTATGTGTCTACAGTGCCTGCCTTCCTTCCTCCCTCCCTCCTCCTCCACCATTCACCTTCATTAGCCACACTCGCCTGTCTACAAGGTAAGAATACAGTACTAAATAACACTTTTTTCTTTTATTTAATATATTTTGTTATGCATTGGTAAAGTATACATGTGTGTTTCTTACTTAAAACATGTCTTTTCATGATAATTTAGGATGGCTTGAGGATATTTCACAGGGCTGGAATGGATTAAATCTATTTCAGTTATTTTAAGTGGGAGAAATTTGTTTGATATGAGTTGACTCACTTACGAGCTCAGTTACAGAATGAATTAAACTCATATCTCAAGATACCACTGTATTAAATGGGTAGTGAAGTTTAAAACAAATTCAAAAACAAGTATGAGGAAAAGAATAGAAGTGAAGAAAAAATAACACAAACCATGTTTGAGGTTGACAAATAGTTTGCTTGAAGTGGTGAACTATGAGAAGAAAGGCTACAAATTAGACATGCAATTTTTGTTTTAAATGAAAAATACAAGAGTTCTCTTCCTGAATGTCATAATGACTCAAAAGATTTTGAGGAGGGAAATAAAATAATTGAACTGATGTTTTAGGAAAACCAAGCTAGTAGTATCATGTACTATTAATTAGATGGGATGGAGGCTTTAGTCAGAGAGGTCAGCAAGGGTGATATGGTAACAGACCAGATATTAAACAAAACTGCCAAAGCTAAGACTGTATTAAGGAAGAATAAAAGAAAATTAATAAGAACAGGATTATGAGAATTGAAGCTCAATGGCCATTTTATTTTTCTGAAGAAAAGAAAGGGTTAGGAAGGCACATAGATAATTCATAAATCTGTAATCTGGTGGCAGAATTAGATTAGAAAACACTTTCTACTTTATTGCATTTAATATCTCTAATTTTCTCTTTCAGAAAAGTAAAAGGGAAGAAATTGAATAGCATGCCAGAAACACACAACCAGTGATGGAATTCAATTAATTTAATAACCAGTTCTCTGTCCTAATGACCATTTTAAGTATATAAAAATAATATACCAAAGGTAGTTTATTATTTCATGCATTTAATACATAAATAAGAACAATAAAAGAGGTACACAAAACTAGACTATGTTATAAAAAAGAGTTTTAAGATATTAATAAAAATATTAAATAATACCTGACAAAAACCAATAAAACTGTTACTTATGATATTTCCACTTTGCTTCTTGATTGGCATCCTCACTTGAAATGTTTTTCACCTATGGACAGAATAAACATTACCAGGGTGCTTAGAATATGCTATTGCTCAGATGAATGTTAAAAAGGAGTAAGGAGCCTGACCAGGAGGTAACACAGTAGATAGAGCATTGGACTGGGATGCAGAGGACCCAGGTTCAAAGCACGGAGGTTACCGGCTTGAGCACAGTCTCAACTTGTTTGAGTGTAGGCTCACCAGCTTGAGAGAGAGGTCATTGACTTGAGCATGGGATCATAGACATGACTCCATAGTGGCTGGCTTGAGCCCAATGCCACTGGCTTGAGCAAGGGGTCACTTGCTGTGTTGTAGCCCACTCCCCCTCCCTCATCAAGACACATACGAGAAAGCAATCAATGAACAAACAATCAATGAACAACTAAGATGCTGCAACAAAGAGTTGATGTTTCTTATCTCTCTCTCTTCCTCTTTCTGTCCCTATCTGTCCCTCTATTTGACTCTCTCTGTCTTTGAAAAAAAAAAGTAAGAAATGTAAATTTGTGATTTCCACATTGGGTGACTGCTCAGACACCCACCTTAAAGAGAACCCTGATTAACATTTTAACAACTGGTTGGCTGAGCTCAATAGAAAATTAGGTATCAGTTCTGCCGAACCAGTGCAAACCAGCTGAATCCCATCACTATACACAATTTATACTAAAGTAGATTTGAACACAAACTTATTTTTAATGCAATCTTTTGATTTTAGTTTTAGGGTAAATTTTATTACTCTGCAGCATTTCCCAATGTTGAGAATAAGTGAAAATCAATCAATAAAAACAAACAAACAAATAAATAATAAAAACTATAAATACAACAGATGGAAATATTAAACCAGAATTTAGGAGACATCAGGGATGAATATAAAGGTTTTGTGATGACTGATGTTATGGGAAACTTGACAGAATTAAAATTAATGATAGCTTTAAAAGTCTGAAGATAGCAATATATCAGTAATAGCATTTAAGAAAAAATTGGCCTGACCAGGTGGTGGTGCAGTAGATAGAGCATCAGCTTGGTACACTGAGGACCCAGGTTTGAAACCCTGAGGTTGCTGGCTTATGTGCGAGCTCATCTGGCTTGAGTGTGGGCTTACCAGCTTGAGCACTGGTTTGCTGTCTTGAACGTGGAATCATAGACATAACCCCATGATCACTAGCTTGTGCTCAAAGGCAGCTGGCTTGAAGTCCAATGTTGCTGGCTTGAGCTAAGGGTCACTGGCTTGAGCTGGGGTCTACCCCTGCCCACTGTCAAGGCACATATAAGAAAGGAAGCAGTGAACAATTAATGGGCCACAGTAATGAGTTGATGCTTCTCATCTCTCTCCCTTCCTGTCTGTCTGTTCCTGTATGTCCCTCTCCCTCTCTCATGCTCTCTCTCTCTTTCTCTTTCTTGTGTGCACATGTGCTTAAAAAGCAAAAACAAAAACAAAAAAATCTAATGTGTGTCAGTATATTTGACATGCATTACGTATTTCTCAAGTCAAAAGAACACTGGAAGTTTTATCAGCACACCCATCATAAGGACAAAGGTTTATTTTGAACCACTATATATATATAAACATAGGTAAAGAGCCTAGATTCTAAAATCGCCTTGAACGGGAATTCAACTTTGATATGAGCTTCCTTATCTCATTATCTGAGTCCTTACATGTTGAGTCTACATTATTGGAGATTGTTCTATATTATTTTAAAAATGTTTTATTTTTCATTTGAAGGGTAATATTTTTCTCTGTTACTTTTCTAAATAATGTCCTATTATTATTTTATAGAGTTTGTGCCCTTAATGATCACTTTTATCTCTTGGAGAAACTTCTGTTTAGCTTCAGCTTTTACTTTTACGCTTATCACGATTACAGTACTTAAATCACACACACACGCACACACACATCACTTTAAATTGGTTAATTTTTCTTTATAACATTTATAACACTGGGGAACAATTTTTTTTAAATTTTTTGTTACATCAGGTTTTAGAATTGTTTCTATATATTTCTGCATCATTGATTCCAAACCTAAAGTTCATTTTTTGGTGCATGCTCTAGTTTTTATGCAATTTTAATTTGTTTTTGTTACAGTTAATGGCATGTGCCTGACCAGGCGGTGCCACAGTGGATAGAGCATCAGACTAGGATGTGGAAGACCCAGGTTCGAGACCCTGAGCTCGCCAGCTTGAGCACTGGCCCATCTGGCTTGAGCAAAAGCTCGCCAGCTAGGACGCAAGGTCACTGGCTCCAGCAAGGGATCGCTCGTTTTGCTGAAGACCCGCGGTCAAGGCACATGTGAGAAAGCAATCAATGAACAACTATGGTGTCACAACAGCAACGAAAAACTAATAATTGATGCTTCTTATCTCTCTCCGTTCCTGTCTGTCTGTTTCTATCTATCCCTTTCTCTGACTCTCTCTTTCTCTGTAAAAAAAAAAAAAAAAAAAGGTATGCACTGGTTTTTAAATTGGAGTTAAAGGGCAACAACTCTTGGATTGAAATTAACCACAAGGCAATTCATGTTTTACAAACATCACTTTTACATAATTGTAGTAGTTTTAAATGTAAAAAATTATTATCTGATAGAAACACCCTCTTATTTTGTTTTAAGATTGAATCATGGTTTCTTTGAGTAGGCATAAATGTAAGAATAGTCCTGACATCTTCTGTTATACATGTGGTTGTTACACATTTCAACGTCAAAGGCTCAATATTTTATCATTTATGACAAGTACATCTATTGCCTATTTTCAAGTTCCCTTGGCGATCAAGACAAGAATTGGGCTCCTCATATTGTGTCATGATTGTGAGAAAATGCTTCATGACTGGGCAAAAGGAAAATGCAAAGAAATGCCTTTTGGTATTACCATGGTTTGGCGTGAACCTAAGGACCACAGCAGTGACTGTTATTTCTGTCTGATCCTTACAAAGGGCATCGGCAAGAAAAAACAGCATATTATTGAATATCCTAATATTTCTTCAGCAATATTACCTATTGCACACTCTGAGACACTCTTGGTTCAAGTTCCCAATGGTTTTATTTCTTCTAAGGAAAAAGAAAGTGAATATGGTGATCAAGTGTATTTTGATAAGATTCATGAGGAAATGGTTGTAGAATCTGAAATGGTTGTAGAATCTGAAGGGTCTTCTTCTGATGCAAACAGTTTATAACCCCCCAGCAGTTTAGCCAACCTGAATTGAATGACTTAGTAAGAGATTTGTACTTATCAAAGAAAGCAGCTGAGTTATTAGCCTCCAGGCATCAAGAAAAGAATGTACTTCACGAGTCAGCTAAAGTATTCCATTTCAAGAAGCGTGAACAAATTTTTGTGGACTTTTTCCCTGAAGACAAACACTCTGTTCAGTGTCATGATATCAGTAGTCTTCTCTGCCAGCGAGGTGTTACCACTTACAGTCCAAAAGAATGGCAGCTATTTTTTGACAGCTTTAAATGGAGTCTGAAATGTGTTCTACACAACGGTAATGTTTATGCAGCAGTTCCAATTGGTTATTTAAATCATCTGCAAGAAGATTATAATGACATAAAAATTGTCCTGAACTTACTGAAGTATGAGGAGCATAACTGCATCATTTGTGTGGATCTTGAAATGGTAAGCTTCCTGCTAGGACAACAGAGAGGTTTCACAAAGTATCCTTGCTTTCTGTGTTTGTGGGACAGCCGAGCTCAAGAGAAACACTGGACACAGAAGGAATGGCCAAAACATGAAGCTCTGGAACTAGGGATGCAAATAATGTGATTGAACCTGTAGTTAATTGAGAGAGGATCATTTTCCCCCACTTCACATCAAACTTGGCTTAATGACACAGTTTGTTCAGGCTTTGAATAGAGAAAGTGAATGCTTTCAACATATTCTTTCTGCTTTTCCTGCCTTTTCTTTCGAGAAGATAAAAGCAGGTGTATTCAATGGACTTCAAATTTGAACCCTCATATGTGATGAAGAATTTTCCAGGAAGATGAATAAGGAGGAGAAAGCAGCATGGCAATGTTTTGTGGCAGTTACAGATAACTTTTTTGGCAACAAAAAAGCAAAAACCTATGAACTTCTGGTTCAAAGAATGCTGTTGGCTTTCTGTGACATTGGATGTAACATGAGCATTAAGATTCACTTCCTGAAAAGTCACCTTGATAAGTTTCCTGAAAATCTTGGAGCTGTTAATGATGAGCAGACTACTTCGGGAGCATCAAGCAAGATTGTCCTCAACAAGTGCACAGATGCAAGAGCTACAAAGACAAATTTTTGCCTGAATAGAATTTAAATAAGTTTTGCTTATATTTTGTGACTAAAATCAGTGCTTTAATATGTTCTATTTCAAAATTTTAGACAAATTCTGATGCAATCATGTTTTTAGTGTATTAGTTTGTTTATTGCATTATATAATTATTATATCTTCACTAAGATGATGCCCAAGAAGATATTTTACTTCATTATGTTAAACTAAATATTGAAAATTTTACAATAAGATGAAAACCAAAAATCTTGAATTGAAGAAAAACTGTATCTTACAGAGAAAAACTTATGTCAGATTTGAGATCAGCACACTCGAATTAGGTAAGAACAGGTGATTTCATGGATGCAACAAAAAAAATTTTCCCCACTGTAATTATTCAAATCTAACTATGTTTTAAACCTTCCATAAAGCAGAATATTTAGGCCATATAAACACTCTAATGTATGGTATATCTTACAAGAAAATAATAAATTACATTTAGATATATTTAATTTTCTTTTTATTATCTCTTTTACACAAAATTAGGAGATGAAATTTTTATAACTCAAAAATTTAGTCTAAAGCTTTATCTAATAATCTGGTATAAAATAGAAGTCTCATTGAGTTTAATTGCTAATAATTTCTTTTTAGTATAAGTATTGTCCATTTCTTGCTTCTTTTAATTTACACTGCTTACTATGTGATGATAATTACTAAAACAAGCATAGTAAGTGATTTTAAACAGTTGACTATAAGAGACTATTTTCAATGGTAGTTAAATTATAAATTCATTTTGTTTAATTATTTTACTTGAGTTATTAATTCTGGGCCCCAAATAAGTTAATTTATTTTGTTTATATACCAGAGTGGTAAACTGACAGATTCCTAAGTTTAAAGAAAATTTACATTAGAAAAATATTTATAGTCTAGAAAGTTTTAAATCCAAGTTGTTAGCCTATTTAAATATTGTATGCAGTTTTGTTGTCTAAATTATAAAAGATGTTAAGAGAATAAAATAATTTTAATATGTTATTTAAAATGTCAGCTTTGTGGTAGATAATACAGCGTGACAGAGCTCAACCACACAAATATTAAGTTTATAATGTAATGAAGTCACAACAGAATTAGGACTGTTTGTTCTCATTTGGGTGAAGCAGAAAGGTTGTAGAAAAATGTGAAATTGCAATTTTATAGTGGGCCTACAAATCAGGTTTTGGATTTTAAAATATTTTTAATTATAAGCTAATAGATGAATATATTTTTATTTAAAAACTTTAAGTGGTGAAGAGGCACATTGAGAAAGATGTAAAAGACCCATTTTACCACTTTTTCTTACATGCTAAAAACACACATATAACATACCTTCCTCTTCTCATGAACACACACAGCAATCATATTTGTTCCCTGGGTATGCTTTGTTTTTGTGTTTCTACATGAATTTACATGATTGAAAGAGAGAAATCACAGATAACTCTTAGATTCTTGGATAGGAACAAGATAAGGTTGTGTGGTAGGAATTCCATATGTCTATTTGAGCATATTATGTTTGAAAAGCATTTTAGAAATCTATATTGAAATTGTTATAAAGTATTTCGATATACACTTCTTGCCTACAGGATAGAGATGAGGGCCCATGTTATAAATATTTATGCCATCAACATTTGCATGATAAATAAAGACATGTTGTCAGATGACATTATTCAGGGACAGAATGCAGATATACACAACAGTCAGGTTCATAACAAAGATCCATTGAATTATAATACTGACAGATCAAGTAGTATGCTATAACCCACCAAAGAAGATTGAGAGGGACTGACCACTGGGAAAACAGGGCAATCAGAAGTTGGTGGTATAATAGAAAACAAAAAGAAAAAGTGTTTCCAAAAAGAAAAGAAAGGAAGTGTTCAAGTATTTATAAAAGGTCATGTTTGAGTATTATAGTGACTGAGAACTGAATATTTGATATGGCAACACAACTACTACTAGAAGTCTTAGATAAATTATTTTTTCTTTCTGTGCTATCACATTATGGTATAAAAGTAATAACATTTCATGTTATTGATACAATACATTGTTACCATCCAATATACCTCATGGAGTTCATATGGGTTAATTCATGTAAAGCACTTAAGACAGTCCATGGTACATAATAGTCACTGAACACTAGTGAAATGAAAGAACAGAGAGAAGCAAGTCATGTAGGGACTATGGGTATTCCTGTCCATAGAAGGAGTTATGAGGAGAGGAATAGGACTCTTGAATTATACCAGCTTTGTATTCTGTTATTAGCTTGGACTTCAGCATTAAGCCTGAGAAAATGACAGGTACATGTCCTCCCCCTAAAATAGACAAAATCAATAAAGTGTGGAGAGAATTTTTCTCCCACCCTCATGAAGTGCCTCCTTAATATCAACTATTTCTTGTTCATTAATATTGAGGTGACATAGATTTTAGCCCTAGAAGGCTCTGATGTGGGTCAAAAAATGTTAATTAAATTACTTAAAGCTGAAAATCCATTCCCTATTATGTTTCATCAGAAATTATAACCCACCATTTCATCCTATATAGCCTCTCCAAGACACTAAAATGAAATTAAATGACGATATTAAAATATTCCAAATGCATAAAGATTAATAATAAAATGCCAACAGTGTAGATTGTTTCACATTCAAATATAATTGTCCTGGAATGAGTTTCTGAAAGAAAATAAAGTTTGAAATTAAATTCTTTTTTGAGTTAAAATGCAAAAACATTAAAGTCAAAGGAATTAAAGTTTGAAATAATGAAACTCTTGTCCTGATAAAGTTCAATTATATTAAAACCCCAAATTCTTTCCCCAAATTCTGTATTCTTCTATTTCTTTTTTAATGCATACTTTATTAATTTTAGAGAAAGAGGAAGCAGGATAGAGAGAGAAGACCATTGATCTGTTTCTTTATGTGCCCTAACTGGGGTACTCCCTATCTCAGCACTGCAGGACAATGCTCTAACTGAGCTATCCCGCCAGGGATAAGTGTATTTTTCTATTTCCAACCAAAGCAATTTGGGATAATTGTGTCATTATCTTTTACAGAAATATACATGGTCCCTTCAGGTTTATGAGCATTGGGTTGACAGAATACCAAGTCATGAGTGAATGAGATACGTCCAGACTAAAAGAAGGAAAAGTAAGTGATAAAGTTTGATGAAATAAACTTTGAAAATCTGGGGCTTTGAAGGAAAGTTGCTGGAAAAAAATGGTTTGAAAGAAGCAAAAGACATTGATGTCCCAGTGCAGAACCTGAGACTCTTTACTATGAGGTTGGAGATTGATGAAGTGTGAGAGACTGAAGGATCTTCAGCAAGATAAATATAGTACAATATGGGGAAAAGTGTTTAGGGATCAGTGCTAATGGGTGATGGAGAAAACAGGTTGAAAACAAAATGAGATATATCCTGTCTTGGAGGAAGATCAGGAATTTCTTAAATCAGAAACTGCATGGATATTGAATGGAGCGCACACAGGTCTCATTTTCCAAGGGCAGTCCTGATTTATACCTACAGTCAAGGTTTCTAATTTTTTGTAACATCTATCTAGATTTTTCATTTTAAAAAAGTTTATTAATAGTTTTGTAGAAAGACATTAAAGTAACTGGATATTTTATATTTTCAGTTTTGCCACTGTCTCTTCTGTTAGTATGTGCTACCCATGTGCAAAGAGCAAAGTGCTTATATAACACATGATTAAATCTGAAAGACAACCAGCATTAAACTGTCTCTCACCAATTTTTTCCAGATGCAATTTATCTAACTTGTCCCTTCAATGACAACATTGGAAAGTGTTCACTAATAAAATGAAAGGCCCTTGAACACAAGTGGCTAACAAGAGTCAGTTCTGATCCCAGGTGATAATGAGAGAAGTATTAGACAATGTTGTCCCTGACATCCACTTAGTATACCAACCAATAGTGCCATGACCCATGCCATGCTGGGGAGATATAAGAAGCTTGCAAGCAGGGTCAGTTGTAAATCATTGGTAGGAAGTGAGGTAGAGGCTTAGCACTACCTCTACTGTGAGGTAGAAACTGAGCAATACTTCCAGCAAAAGCATACTGATATCACTGCACAGATCATACTAACAAAAATTTGATAAAGTAGTGGCAACATTATTTTGAGTTAAAATTTAGCAGTTATTTTAGTTGTGCCCCAAAATGACAATCAAAACTATGCAGCTGCAGAAAGTGTGATATATGTTACTCTGTGAAGCATGATTTTTATGTAAATCAAATGGCATCTTCCCCATTAATTTTGTCCATTTTCAATTCCAAGTTTTCTTATGCATGTATGAAAAGTGAGGCAATAACTGTGAATATATTGTCTACCCTAGCAAAAGAAGAACTTCTGTTAAATATGACAGTTATTTATTGTGGCATCAGATACACAAATAGAAAAACCAGTTACATTGAATATAATAATGATTTGATCCTTTGACTCAAGAGAAAGATAGCAACATTTATTTTTTTTCCAGGGACAGAGAGAGAGTCAGAGAGAGGGATAGATAGGGACAGACAGACAGGAACGAATAGAGGTGAGAAGCATCAATCATTAGTTTTTCGTTGCCGTTGCAACACCTTAGTTGTTCATTGATTGCTTTCTCATATGTGCCTTGACCGCAGGCCTTCAGCAGACCGAGCAACCTCTTGCTGGAACCAGCGACCTTGGGTCCAAGCTGACAAGCTTTTACTCAAGCCAGATGAGCTCGTGCTCAAGCTGGTGAGCTCAGGGTCTCGAATCTGGGTCCTTCTGCATCCCAGTCCGACACTCTATCCACTTAGCCACCTCCTGATCAGGCAATAGCAACATTCTTTGAAATTCATTCTGTTGAAAGTGAATGTTGAAATTTTTTTCCTCACTTCTTTTGCTATGGAAAAACATTCTGAGTAAAACCATTATATGTATATATTTTTCCATTTCAGTAGTGAAATCCTTCTGTATGGAAACATTGATTTTGTAACAAATCTATAGTGTTATCAAAATAAAGAAGACAGAAACATTTTAATTTCAAAGTATTTTTTTTATCTCTAATCTGTATATAAGCTGAACAAAAGGAAAAAGTACAGGAGTTTCTCAGTTCTCAATCTCATTTTAACTTGTAGTTAAATAAACAGATGTAAATTTGTAACCTGAGCAGAGGTTCAAGGTCTCCATTAAAATTCTTTTTTTCTTGTCAGTTTTTTTTTGGTGGGAAGAAAAATGATATAGCGTTTGGCCCTACAATATCCTGGTTGCAGATGACATGAATATTTCTGGAAGGAGAGGGTTGAGAGGTTATCTCATCAATGTTCATTGCCATTATTGCAATGCCCCATTTTATCCTCATTGATCTTAAACAAAGAATATAAATCTAAGGAATAGATAAATAGATACTTTATTCATACTGGATAAAATTTCATAATAAATATGCCATTTGTACTTATTATAACTTGATATGAAATGTTTTGTTATTTTTGTAGAGTTTATATACATTACTTGCATCTTTTTTATCAAAAATCAACTTGTTCATTCCTATGCAATAGAGATCAATTAGTCCAGGATCATAAGTCCAGCAAGTTGGTGAAGTTACATTTGTCTCCTTATTGAAACTACAGGACTGGACCCTAAAAACTTAGATTTCATCTACAGTGATATAAATGTTTAATATTTGTAAAATGGTTAAATATTATTCCTTATGACTGTGTTTATCAAAACTCACATTTTAGAATAATTCCAACTTAGTTCTAACTTAAAAGAGTTCTGGGTAACATGGGTAGAATAAATTTGTGCTATTGTCAATGAAAATAAATGTGTAAGAAGCAGAGTTTGCAGAATGTATATAAGCAACATAATGGGTTTTAATACCATCCGGAGGAAACCTTTTCGCGCCTTAAATCTAAAAAGCATATTGAATATTTTGTACAGAAAAATCAATTGTATTCAATACTTCATCTTAATTATTTTCATGCTTAGCTATTTAAAGTTCAGAGCACTATTCCAACACAAAGCATAGCAGCAGATTTTAAACACTTAATGTTACATTTATTGAACAATCAGGTAGTATGAGATATAAAAGAACATAACCAAATTAGTCACAGCCTGAAAAACACAAGGTAATACACTTGGGGAAAACTAATCTAAAGGAATGAGTTAAACTGTGGGTTTGTAGCTAGGAGATATATAGTGATATAGATAAGGCAATGAAAATAGTTGATAGCAACTTTGATACAAACTTGACACATGGTGACAATAAAGGCAGTGCAATTTGGCACTACAAAGGCAGACATATCCTACCAAGATTTAAAGATAATAGCTTTCTCCACACAGCATCTGGAAGGTTGGCTTGAGTTACGTCTCAGCCGACAATCAGAGACAAGTATCTATAGGTCTGTGGAACCCATGGAGAAGAGCGATAGTTATTTAGGGTTTAATCTAATAATAAGCGAAGTGGCTATAGTGATGGGATTTTATCTGATGGCATACACACTTAATGTTTCCTTTTTTTTTTTTACTGTTATCTTCTGAATTATTATAACACCCAGATAGTCATATCCACTATATGCCTAGAAGAGAGCTGAACACTCTCTAAGTAGCGAATAAATATTGTTCAATAAATCAAATTTTGCTGAATACTACATTTATATTTTTCAACCTACAATTCTATTCTCGCTTATGGGAATTTATAGTAAGGAACTAAATTAACACTAGCAAAAACTGTATCTGGAAGATGTTTGTTGTGGTATTATATGATATTACAAAATAAACTAGAGATAATTTTAATAACAAACAACAAAGAAAAGTTTAGCAAATATGGTACAGCAATATGGAAATGAATTAATGCAAAAAGTGATGTGCTTAAATGGTATGTTTATAAATGCCTGATTTAAACTCTATTTTGATGTTATTAGAATACTGCTTTTGAAATAAGTTAGTTGCTGTATTATAAATTTATTATGTATTTTAGAATAAAAAAGAATAGAAAAATTATACTGGAAAAATGTTCCTTATTCATAAAAAAGAACAGTTTACCTTCATATATAATAAATACATTCTTATCTGAAGTATAATTAAATCACTTTCTATATTTCTTTATAACTGCCTTATCATTTATTTTAACATTAAGATTGTAGTAACTAGAAAATGCTATGTAAAGGCATGAAATTAAATGGCTTTGATTATTCCATCAATATCCATACTAGATATTTCTATTTAACCTCTAAATCATTAGTTTTAAATTTCTAGATATAGAAATAACACTGGATAAAATGTTTTTTTAAGCTTATTTTAACATCTGATTATTTGTATAGAAGAAAATCCTGGAAATAGTGTTATTTGATAAAGGTATCTACTTTTTAAGATTTATTAGGTATTATCTAATTGTTTCCAGAAAACCTACATCAATTTCTATTGCATTAAATGATAATATAATTCCTGCTTCATTGTTAACTACAGATAGTCTCCTGAAAAAGAAATGATCAACTTGTTAGTTGAAAAGTTATATCTTATTGAATGCTTTACTTTTTTAAAATTAAAAGATGCTAAATCACATGTTTAAATATCCATGTGTTTTACAAATTAAATACACTGTCTAAGCCCCATTCAGATCGTGATATAGCAGAGTATTAGTTGTCTCTTTGTGCTCCCAGTCAGTTCCCCCTCAACTAATGTTTGTTTATTCTGACTTCTAATTCCATTAGTTTTAATTACTATTGAATTTAAAGTCATATGAAATAATATTATATAGTGTGTTCTGTTTAGTTTCAGGCTTGTTTCACTCAACATTATGTTTATAAAATTACATTTATTTATTTATTTATTTAAGCAAAGTAGAGGGTTGGAAGAGATTTAAGGTCAGACAGACAGGAAGGGAGACAGATGAGAAGTATCAACTCTTAGTTACGGCACTTTAGTTGTTCATTGATTGTTTTCTCATATGTGCCTTGACTGGGTGGGAGGATGTTGCTCTAGCTGAGCCAGTAACCTCTTTCTCAAGCCAGCAACCTTGGGCTCAAGCCAGTGACATTGGGCTTCAAGCCAGTGACCTTAGGGATCAAGCCAGCAACCGGGGCATCTTGTCTATGATCCCACACTTAAGCCAGTGACCCAACACTCAATCTGGTGAGCTGGTACTCAAGCTGTATCAGCCCGTGCTCAAACTGGTAACATTAGGGTTTTGAACCTGGGTCTTCAATGTCCCAAGTCTATACTTTATCCATTTAAGCCACTACCTGGTCAGGTTAAAATTCATTCATATTGTTACATGTAATATAGTGTGTCCTTTCTTGGTACATCAGAAAATTGCATTGCATGAAAATGATGTAATTTGTTTACTTTCTCTACTGTTAAGAGAGATTTGTATTGTACTGTTTCTAGATTTTTGTCTAAAAAAAACTGATATTTTACAAAACATTCTCATATATGGCATTTGGTGATATGTATACATTCTAATTACAATTCTACTCTTGTTGTAGTAGAAGAATTGCTGGGTGATAAATTACCTGAATGCTCAGTTAAAGATAATATCAACAATTTCTCAAACTCCTACAAGCTGTGTATAAAAATTCTACATGTTCTACATCTTTGTCAACACTTAGCATTATCTGTGTCCTTCATTAGAAACCATCTGGTATGATGTGGTATCTCAATATAGATTCAGTGTGGATATCCTTATAACCAATAAGGCTGAATTTCTTCTCAATATGTTTAATGGACATTTGTATATAATTTTGTATGAAACATCTGTTCAAACCCATTTCTCTCCTGAATTGACTGTCTTTTTAATTTGATTTGTAACAATATTCAATTTACTCTAGATATGACCCTTGTGTCAGATATAGCCACTGCAAATATCTGTCCCATTTTTCAACTTGCTTCTTTATTCTTGTGTGTCCTTTGGTGAATGGACATACTTAATTTTAGAGAAGTCCAATATATCTGTTTTATTTTTTGCAGTTAGCACTACATTGTCCTTTTTTTTAAATTGAATTTTATTGGTGTGATACTGGTTAACACAATTACACTTTTCAGGAGCTCAATTCTACAGCACATCTTTGTATACTGTACTGTGTGTATAGAAATCTTACGTTACTTCTAATATATGAAGATATTTTTCATGTATTTTTCTGAAATGATAAGTTTTATTCCATTCATATTTGATAAGGTTGCAGGTGGGGGCCATGACCCCCTTCTCCCTTAAGTGGACAAAGGAACACTGATAAACTGGATGTTCCAGGTTACTACCCCCTGGGCATCCGGGTCACTAACCCGGTGTGGAAGGTCTTTTAGCATATTTACAGATAATCTTACATAGATCACTGAAAGCTACATTTTTCTTTAATGACCACCAGCCCCCACCCTTAAATCCCCTATTTAACCCTACTTGTTAGATAACTGGAGGCTGATCTCCTTATGAAACAGCCCAGCGGGGTTTTCTTTTAATAAAGCCTGTTACACTGGTCTTCTGGACTCTGATTGATTCTATCACTTGAAGCCGAAACCTGGAACGAGGTTCCGGTTGCCTGGATGATCCCCCAGTTCTCACCCAAGCTTACTACTAGGGAAGCCGCAGACAGCAGCAACTCGTTCTGGGTTTACTCCCTGATTCTGCTTGGTCTTGGGAGAGGGGGTAGATTGTCTCTCTGTGACCCTGTTCCGAACCCCTGATGGAGCAGCATTAGGGATACTTCTTCACTTTTCCTTCTTCTAGTAAGCATTCTTCCAAATTTTACACCCTAAAAATCTAAGGGAGATAAACCTCATGGTTTCTTGCCTATTCAGACTTACGTTTTCTGGCCAAGAAACCTACTCACTGGGACTGAATTCTCATGGGTGAAGACCCAGACAATTCTTCCCCTTTCTTTCTCTATGGCTGGAAGAAGAAGAAGGGGGACACTCCTCCTTCCTCCCCAAATCCTGTCTACCTCCTTTACCTACCATGGGGACCTCCCAATCCAAACCACCATGCCCCAATATAAACTAGACAATGGTTCCCAATGGTCAGAAAATGGTACTTTTGATTACAATACACTCAAAGATCTCAATAATTTTTGCCACCAGACGGGGAAGGCCTCAGAGGCTCCCAATGTGCAGGCTTTCTTCTTTCTCCACTCTCGTTCTTCCCTCTGTCAAACCTGTTCCACATATCAGATCCTCCTAGCACACTTCAAACCTTCTCCTCCTGCAGATTCCAACCTTCTTTCTTTTGATCCAGCTGATCATGCTGTCCCTCTATCTGCTCCCTCTTCACCTCCCCCCTATACTGACAACTCCCTGCCATCTGGGGATCATACAAGCTCAGAGTCAGACACTGACGATCTCCCAGAACCCCCCACCCCCTCTGGAAGGTACCCAAGGCTGAGGGAATTGTAAGAATCCATGTCCCATTCTCCCTCTAGGATCTGTCCCAAATAGAGAAGAGACTATACTCCTTCTCCATAGACCCAGACACTTACATAAACGAATTCAAATACCTTACACAATCATATGACCTTATATGGCCTGATCTCTACATAATCCTAACCTCTTCCCTCACTCCTTTCGATAAAGACCGAGTCTGGACTACTACTTCCCAGCAAATCGAATGAAGCCCATACCAGAAATAATGCCAATCCCATAGGTACCACTGCAGTTGCTAACACAGACCCTAATTGGAGCTACCAAATAGACCACCAAAATCAGACAGCTAGAAACCTTTTGATTGATTACCTCTTCCAAGCATTAAACAAATTAGCGAATAAGGCTGTAAACTGTGACAAAAATCAAAGAAATTGTCCAGCGCCTCCAAGAAAACACTGGAGAATTCCTTGAACGCCTATCCTAGGCTCTCCAAAAACATTCTAGAATAGACCCAATAACCCCAGCTGGCACAGTTCTCTTACACTTTCACTTCTTTCTCAATCTGCCTCAGACATTTGGAAAAAATTCAAAAACTTGGAGGATGGGCCGGAAACACCCCAAAGAGATATCCTAAACCTTGCGTTTAAAGTATTTCATAACTGGGAGGAACAGGAGAGGGAGGATGGAAGAGGAGAAATCAGGAAAACCACCTTATGCTAGCAAAGGCTTCTGGGGACACTCTCCAAGGGGCTCAGAAACCCCTCAAAAGGGGCATTTTGGAACTTCTTCAGACCCACCAGGGCCCTGTTTTAAATGCAGACAACATGGCCACTGGGCTAAGCAGTGCCCTAATTCCTGACCTCTTCCAGGTCCCTGTCCTCACTGTCAGCTTGAAGGACATTGGGTGGTAGATTGCCCCAGCCGTGAAAGGGGGACTAGAACAACATATCCCACACCCGGATCTCTGAGAGATTTTCTGGGACTGGCAACTGAGAATTGAAGGACCCTGGGAAGCTGGCCCCAGTACGCATCACACACCACAAACCCAGAGTAAAACTTTGTGTGGCAGGTAAGCTTATCGCCTTTCTTGTAGACACTGGGGCCACCCCTTCCACCCTCCTTTAATTTTCCGGCCTTCTTACCACCTCCAACACAACACTCATTGGAGTCTCGGGAATTAAAACCAATTCCTTAATAACTCAACCCCTCCTATGCTCTACAGAGGACATTACAATTGACTCACCACTTCTTAGTCATCCCACAGTGTCCTATCCCACTACTACGTAGAGATATACTCTCCAAATTCCAAACTTCCCTAACCTTGACGACTACACATAACAATTCCTCAGCCAACATTCTCCTTCTGCTGGCAGCTGACACAGACTCGGTCACAACCCCTTTTCCACTTCCCTCAGAGGAGGGAAACCCCATCATTTGGGACACCTCCCAATCCTCAGTTGCCAAACATCACACTCCCATCCTTATTCATCTCAAGAATCCCAACACCTACCCTTTCATTCCCCAATACCCCATTTCTCTAACCCATCTAAAGGGTCTCAAACCCTTAATCTCAAAATTCCTCCAGGCAGGACTACTAAAACCAAATCAACTGCCCTTTCAATACTCCCATACTCCCTGTTCTAGAGCCCAATGGCTCCTATCGCTTAGTGCAAGACCTCAGGGCTGTTAACTCAGCAGTATTATCTATTACCCCAGTCATTCCAAACCCATGCACATCCTAATCCTCAATCCCCTCCTCGTCCTCCTTCTTCACAGTATTAGATCTTAAAGATGCTTTCTTCACCATTCCTCTAGTCTAGTTCCACAATGTCAAAATCTCTTTGCCTTCACATGGACTGATCCTGGTACTATGCATGCCCAACAACTAACGTGGACTGTTCTGCCCCAAGGATTCAAAGATAGTCTTCATCTCTTTGGCCAAATTTAGCTGCAGATTTCCAACTACTTCCTCTACCCCACAGTTCACTCATCCAACACATTGATGACCTCCTGCTTTGCAGCCCTACCCTCAAACAATCTCTACAAGACACCTCTCTCCTTCTCCATTTCCTAGTCGAAAAAGACTGTCAAGTATCTCCTAAAGTTCAGCTCTCCCAAACCACTGTCACCTACCTAGGAGTACAAATCTCTCACAACAAAAGGAAATAACTACAGACTGAAAAAGCCTCATAGCATCAATACTCATCCCTTCCACCAAAACCAATCTCCTCTCTTTCTTAGAAATTGCTGGTTTCTTTCTCTCATGGATCCCCAATTACAGCCTCATTGCAAAACCACTCTAAGAGGCCACAAAAGGGGACCTGGACAAACCTGGAAATCCATCCAGACCTATCAATACCACCTTTATAAAGCCACTACCATTTATTGGTCCATTCACTCTCATTTTTGTCATTCTAGCATGTGGTCACTGTCTCCTGCACCTTTTCTCTAATTTCCTCCAGGACCCCGTAAAGGTCTTCACAAAGTGGACTATTCACGAACTCCTGTTACTCCAAGCCACCTACCAGAAGGTCCTTACTTCACCACCGCAGCCTGAGGCCAGCCATCCCTTCCCCAGACTCACCGCTCCTTACCAGCAGGAAGTAGCTACAGAAAAATGATCATCACCCCTCAACCATATAATAAAAGGCTGAAATGATAGGGTTTCAGGTGGGGGCTATGACCCCCTGCTCCTTTAAGTGGACAAAGGGACACTGACAAACTGGATGTTCCAGGTCACTACCCCTGGGCATCTGGGTGACTAACCCGGGTGTGGAAGGTCCCCTAGCTTGCTTACTTATGGTTAATATTACATAGATTACTGAGAGCTACATTTTTCCTTAATGACTACCAGCCTCACCCTCAAATCTTCTATTTAACCCTACCTATTAAATGACCGGGAGTTGCTTTCCCTTATGAGACAGCCCGGCAGGTTCCCTTTCAATAAAGCCTGTTACACTGGTCTTTCAGACTCCAATTGATTCTATCAATATTAGATTTAGTTATTATGGAATTTACTTTTGTGTACTATGTTGAGTAGATTAAGAGTCTTTTCTTTTTGATGTATAGGATATTATGGTGATCAAAATTTAAAGTTGATCCAGCACTATTTATAGAAAGTTGCACCCTTTTTCTATTGCATTACAGATGCACTTAACAACAACAAAAAAACAAATACCAACAAAAAAAACTCAGTTAATTATATACATCAACATTTTCTGTTCTCTTTCATCAAGCTATTTCCCCCATTGCTCTAGTAATGCCTTATCTTTATTAATACATCTATGAAATTAGTCTTAATAAGTGAAAGCAAAAAGTTTGTTTTTTCTTTTTCAAAGATTGCCGTGGCAATTGCTGCTTCCTTGCATTTCCATCTGAATTTTAGAATCAGCTTGTTAATTTATGGCTTTCATTGTTTCTGTTGAGAAGCCAGCTGTTGCTCCTATTGTTAATTTGCAGTTAATGTGCCCCCCAACCCAAAGCCCCACTTCCTGGAGAGCTCCATTTTGACTTCGGTGTTCAACACTTTATAATGACAATCCTAATGTTTTTTGAGATTTGCATTTATTTGATTACTAAAAAAGCAAGCATTTGTTATCACTTTTATCATTTATGTGAATTGTCTGTTGGGACATTAACTTTGTGATACATGGGGATATTTTATGGTGATTAAAAGTTGTTACAGGTATAACTTTTGTTAGAACTATATTGGAAATATTCTATTTGTGTTTAATTGTGCTTAAGTTTTGCCTAAGAAAAATATTTATATGTAAAAGTAGGTTATATTTCATATAAAACAATTCTGCCACACAGGAAAATATAAGGGAAAACCCCAAGAATTCCACAATCCCACTATGCAGAGATAAGTATCTTTCACTTTATGAGAACATTATTCCAAGCATACTTTTGTCTATATAAACTGAAAAAAAAAATACAGACAGAGGTCCTGGGGCTGAATAGTATTATTTCCTACTACATAAGACAACCAAGAATTCCACAAATGTGATTGAGCATCTGTGTGGGCCTTTTGAATTGTCAGATTGCTTTCAGAATTGCCATTTCATTTGAATTGTACCATGCTACACAGAATATGCTGGGAATTTATGATCATAAAACCAGAGATGATGAAACTGTGACATAAGAGGTGTTAATGTCTCGCCTTTCATCATGCATTGTGGCAAGGGTTGATTTGAGGTCAGAGTTAAGTATTCTCTTTTATGAATCATGATCCTACAGGGAATGTGTTCTTACAATGTGAAGGTAGCAAGCTTTCTACCCTAAAGTATGCCACTTTGGCATATTGATTTGTTTTCAGCTCTAGTCCCTTGAAAAGCAGTAAATGCAGAGAGAGGCTTTCTCTGACTTCTCCTTATCTGCTTTAAGACAGGAATGCAGTTGTAATAAATCTCTTCCCCTGGAGTTTCATCAACCAGGAAGACTGACCCTATTCAAAGGAGAGGAGACTGGAAGTCAACACCATACCCACACAAACTCTACCACAAACTGCCATACCCCCCATCTATTCTTTCCTAATAATCATTTATTTTCCCCTAAGAGGCCTACATCTTCCCCTCCCTGGATCAATGATTGCTACATGTACATCTACGGATGCTATTTCCTCATCATCATAGTGACCAGACCATCTGCTTCCTTCACCTTGAAAGGAACCAATTCATTTTGACAACCAGCATCTTTCATTTATATAATGGATCTACTGCCAGCAGATTTACTTGACATTATTCATTTAAATGGAAGACCATGATGACAACAGTCCTTTTGGTTGTGCCCTTTATAATTCTTGACTTTCTTTGTTCGCTTCAGAGAACAATTTAAAGTGCTACTCAAATCTCTGTCCTGATTGTAATCTCTCCTTTGCTAAAAAAAAAAGTGCTTTTTATTTTTTATTATAGCCTAAATTTTTTGTTGTTATTGCTATCATCTCCTGTAAATAACATTACTCATTCCATCCTGAGTTACTAATTTGTTTATTGGCATTCAATCTCCTGACAATTACTTTGACAAGCTTAAAATAAAAAGAAGAATAATGTATATTTAATCATTTTAACTGTTTTTATATTTTATTTGTCTTATTTATTAGGTTTAGAGGAGAAGAGCAAGGAAGGAAATGACATTGAAGTGATCTTTGTAAATATTTTCATTATATAATTTTCTGACCCTGGAAAATCTTTCTTGCATATAAAATGAAAGTGACATATTTTAAGTAACAGTCATTGTCATTTGATACAGCTGAAAGAATTTTGTTTTATGGTCCCTTGGTATAATTTATCCTAATATCTGTGCTACTTATAAGAAGGTTACTCTATTTACAAATAATAACTACAATTTTATAAGGAAGTATACTAAAAGAATATTTAATTTAATTTGTTTTATATACTAGTTTTTGAAGAAAATATAAAAACTCTTAAAAAGATTATTTTCTAGAGATACTATGTCTCATTTATACACACACACACACACATACACACACACACACACATACATACAGATCTTTATACTTAACTGCATAATGTACACCTTTATTCTTTTACCTCTTCCAATTATCTTAGGCAGGTTTATTTTTATCTCCAGGTCACAGAAGATTGTTTTCTCTCATTTCATGCTTCCAAATGAACGGGAAACACACTTTATACACACGTATATCTACTTACTATTCATGTAAGAGAGTGTAGTATAAATTGTAAAGGGGAAGGGGTGGTTTCTAGCTGCCTACATTGACAAAACCTTGAGTTTTCTTAGTGTCAAAGAAATCACAATGAATTCATTAAGTGTCATGAATTTCAGGAATATTGTTGCTGTTCTTCTTTTTTTAATCTGGAGATTTTCTAGTAGATATGTGTAAGTACCTAATAAGAATAATGAGTGTCATAGGAAATTAAGCTAAAAGTTGAAAACTTAGAAAACTTGAAATCATTTTGGACCCTGGCTGGTGGCCCAGTGGATAGAGTGTCAGCCTGACGTATGGATGATAGGGTTCATTTCCAGGTCAGAGCACACAGGACAAGTGGGAATCTGCTTCTTCTCCAGCCCTTCACCTACCCTTTCTCTCACTCTTCCCCTCTCACAGCCAGTGGCTAGAATGTTTTGATCCTCGCTCAGGGCACTGAGGATAATGTGGTTGGTCCCAGCACATCAGCCCCAGGTGCTAAAAATAGCTTTGTTCTGGAGCATCCTCTCAGGCATATGTGGGAGTCTGTCTCACTATCTCCCCTCCTTTCACCCAGAAAAAAGAAAAGAAAGAAATCATTTAAACTCATATCTATATTGAGAAGCACTGAATTATTTTTGTTAAATTGGCATATTCTCCCTTTACATTTATTTGAGAAACACTTGGAGGTAAAGCATCTGTAAATGTAAATTAAAATGTTACATTGTTTTCTTTGTGATACACAATTTTAATCAGTGTACTCTGCCTTTAAACACAAGACAATGTGGATTTTTCTTCCCTCAGGTAAACAGATGGTGCTAGAAACTCTGAGACTACTTTGGATATGAATTATGTTGAAAGCATCAAATTTTATATTGTCAAATAACCATATTTATACCATTGAATTTAAATGATTGCAGTTTTAGTGTTTTTCATTTTCTTCTTGTATTAATTAAAGTTTTTGTCAAAGTCCTTATATTAAGAGGAAGTTTTTATAACAAAGTACTTTTATATTGGGAGTTTGGTAAGTTAGAGTAGCCCAAAACATAAAAGAATTTAATAAAAAAAAGATCCTTTATACTAATCTTCCTTTTTCAGAATATAGGAGTTTGCAGCAGAATCTGAGTGATGGTAGAATATAAAAAATATTCATATGCATCAGGATTTACCCTGGAAGGAAATACTGGATCCCAAGTGAAAATCCAGGAGTGAATTTGAGAACTAGTTGAACAAAGCAGTGGGTGGTTGGAATTAAAAATAGAATAGAATAAAATAAAATAAAACAGCCTCCTCCTCTAACCCCTCAGCCACACACATGAAAACTGGAAATAACATGGCATAATATGCAGAGTTAGCAGGACAATATAAGATGAGCTTCTTCTGTCTAAGAGATGATGGAAACAGTTTCAGCTGGTAGTAAACACTAAATAACATACAAATAAAGATGTAAGATAAAAATAAAAGTAGATAGAAAGATGGAAGAGTGATGTGTTGTGTGTTGTATAGTCCAACAACGTAGAAATATTGCACCAAAAGAAAATGGGAGAAGGTAGAGAAGGGGAAGCAGAATTAGCTATATTTGATTGTTTATGAGTTCAAAGATGGAATTACTGGGAATATTATAAAACTTAAAATACAAGTAGAAGCTTGAGTAAAGAAGAGTGAGTTATAAGCACTAAGTAAAGACATTAACATAAAGGTAACCACAAGAATAAAAATATTATACTTCTTAAATACCACAAAAAGTTTGAACAAAGCCAAACATATTTACAAAAAAAATAATGATAATAAAGAAAAAGAAATAAAGTAAAAGTAGAAAACAGAGAAAATGACCCATCTTGTGAAAGATACACAGTAAACATTACATTATAAAAAATGTTGAGGTCAAACATGTATGCATTATATAAGTAAATATAATTTGCATAATGTACCTAAAAGAAGGAGAATTTTAGACTGACAAAAAAAGCAAAACCCAGCTGCACAATAAATATATAAAAAATGTATCTAAAAGTGATTTCAAATGATTAACAATGGAGAAATGATTTCGGGTCACTTGACAATGATACAAAATAAAACCAGGGCTTGTGACCTGGAAGTCTGACATAGCAGAATTTAGCACAAAGAGCATAAAAATATTAAGGATTCATTAAAATGTAAAAGGGGTTCATTTTATATTGAAGATATAAAATTTACAAATCTGAGCAGCAAATACCATAGTGGCCACCTAAATAACATTGAAACCAAAGGAGATGCAAGGAAAAAGAAACAAACTAAATGAGGTAGGACCTTGATTTATCTCTCTTAACTTAAGCTTAACAAGCCTATTAAAAAAATTAAGTACCTAGAAGACCCAAATAGCATAATCAGTAAGAATTTTTATTAACATATATATATATATATATATATATATATATATATATATATATATATATATATATACATTACTACTGAGAAACAAATATCTATGAATATACGTCTTTCAAGTTCTCATGCACATATATATTATTTTAAGTGCTTATATATACACAAAAATAAGTATGTATAAATATATAACATACATTCTTTTAAGTACTTTGGAAATACTTGTGAAATCAATCTATTTAATTCCTTATGTACCCATGTCATTGTCATGGCACAAAATAATTTCAGTAAGGTCTAGGATATCAAAATCATGCAAATAGCATTTAGATGGTGTTGGTCAAATAAGTTTGTAAATATGATACATATGTTTGCTTGCTTATAGTTTGCATTGGAAGACAGGCTGTAAACTGCCAAAGTCATTATAGCCTAAGGTCCTAATGGTCAACCCTTTTATAAAAACTGCCCATTTTTGCAGTGCTGGTCAACCTGGTCCCTACGGCCCACTAGTGGGCATTCCAGCTTTTATGGTGGGCCAACTGCGACACCATTTGTTTGCTCCACTACTGCCCACCATGAAAGCTGAAACGCCCACTAGTGGGCGGTAGGAACCGGGTTGACCAGCACTGTATAAGTGAACAATTTTTATAAAAAGATTGCCCATCACTGAAATAGGGGGATAAACCCCGTGATGGACAAAGTCTTGACTTGAGGGGTTGAATGCACAATAGAGGGTACAGAGATGTGTTGTAGAATTGGGCACCTAAAACTTGTATAATTTTGTTAAACAAGGTTCCCCCAATAAATTCAATTAAATAAAAACAAACAAGCCAAATCTTTGCAAAAACATCAAAATAAGATAGACTACTAATTAAATAATTTTTAAAAAGAATGAATACAGGACAGTAAGAAATTAGAAATGATTTGTACAGCAAAAGATACTCACAATAAAATAAATAGGCAGTCAATTGAGAGATATTTTCAAACAACAACTTCAATAAAGGGTTAATATCCAAATATATAAAGAACTCACAAAGCTCAGCAACAAACAAGCAAACAATCCAATTAAAAAATGGGGAGAGTTCCTGAAAAGACACTTCTCCCAAGAGAACAAATGGCCAACGGATATATGAAAAGAGAGTAATCTTCATTAGCTATTCTAGAAATGCAAATCAAACCTACAATGAGATATCATCTATAACCTATTAGATTGGCTGTTATAAACAAGACAGGTAATAAAAAGTGTTGAAAAAAATGTGGAAAAAAGGAACCCTCATTCACTTTAGGTGGGAATGCAAATTAGTACATATTTATAAAAGAAAATATGGTGGTTCCTCAAAAAATTAAGAAAGAAATACCATATGACTCAGCAATTCCTCTACTGAGTATCTATCCCAAAACTCGAAAATATTTATACATAATGACACATGCACCCTGATGTTCATTGCTGCATTATTCACAGTAGCCACAACATGGAAACAATCAAAGTGTCCCTCAATAGAGGATTGAATAAAGAAGATGTGGTACATATATACAGTGGAATACTACTTAGCCATAAGAAATGATGACATAGTGACATTTACAACAACATGGATGGAACTTGAGAACATTATACTGAGTGAATAAATATATCAGAAAAAACAAAAAAATTGTATGATTTCACAAATAGGTTGTAAGGCCAGTAGCTGCGGCCACCATCACAGTTGCCTGGCCCATGCAGGTTTGCATTAGATTAGGACAGATGGTAATAAAACAATGAAACCAAGAACTGGTGAGCCATTAGCTTTAATTCTAGCTTGCACCCGGTGGGCAACAAATACACACAGTGGGAAAACACTTTCCTTTCCATTCAGGGCTCCCAAAACCACTGACTTATCCGAGTTTCCTAGGATCAAAGGTTTGTACCTCACCAGCCTTATTCACCTGTTTCCATCTCCTCTCTGTACAAACTCTGCACAAACTGGCTTCTCCTTCAACATTGCACCATCTTGGCTGCTTTTCCTTTCCTCTTCGTGGCCTTTCTCTGCTCTCCTCCAGCATGGGCTTTTCTGCCCCATTTTATAGTATAAAAATCAAAACCTTTAATCCAATATACAATAAGGAAGTCTCTGATACAAAGTCACTTATCTGAGGCATAATGGGATTCTTCATAAGAGTACACCACCCCACATCATGCATTAGTTAAGGGTGTGGGGAAAAGCTTAGTTTTAAAACTAAGCCTTAAGCTATAAGGATCCAGCCTGCTTACAGCCTGTCCCTAAAACCCAATGCAAACTATAAACAAGCAAACATATACATAATATTTGCAAATTTACTGGACTCACATAGGTGGAACATAAAACTGATTTTCATGGACATAGATAAAAGTGAAGTGGTTGCCACAGGGAAGGGAACATGGAGGAGAGGGATGGGAGAAGGGTGGGGGGAAGTGTGTAAAGAGGGACAGATATAAGATGATGAAAAATGATTTGACTTTGGATGATGGGTACACAACATAATCAACAGTTCAAATGCCATAGAAATGATCACCTGAAACATATGTACTCTGATTGATCGATGTCACCCTGTTAAAGTTAATTTTCTAAATCAAAATGCTTCAAAAAATTAGAGATAATCTTTAAACTAAAGCATCTTTAAAAAAGGTACAAAAGCCAACTTTATAAACTTTTACACAAATAAACTTTAAAACCTATAAGAAATGGCTAACACTAATATGGTGATAAAAAGGGATGACACGTTGAAACTGGAGAAAGAATACAGTGATGTGTCAGTTCTCTGAATAAATTTTATATACTATCTACTTTTGAACTAGAAGAATGTTTCACATGAGAAAACATGAAAGTCTTAGCACCTCTAATAAAAAACAATTAAAATTGACTCTAAAACATTGAATAAATAAAACTGTGAATGTTGGGAAATTTTTCAAAAGATGAAGGAATGAATGGCCAAGAGATAACAAATAAACACCTTAAGCCAGCCAAACTTGAAGCCAGATGTCTACATTATGTCAGCTCTTATTTTCCATTTGCCATACGGAGCAACTTTGAATTTGTTTTCTTTATGTGCAACTTAGATTTTAGACTGATATGAAGGTTTATTTTGATAAATATGGAATTATATCTGTGTTTTTCATTTTCATATATACTTTTCATATATAGAAAAAGTGTTTATTGTGATTACAAATAATTGATTTTCCTAATGAATTAAGTGTTTGAATAAAAATATTGAACTATTATGTATTTGTTTATATAGACATATATGAAATAGTTCTAAAATTTTGCACCCTGCTTTTAACAAGGTAGGGATTTTTGTAAGTACCATGCAATTCCCTGCAATTTTAACCTATACTTGCTCTGAGTAGCATGACATGTGTGAAAATATTTCACAGTCGACACAAAAAAAGCAGCTGATAGTGTAAGAGATATCAACAGACATGTGATCAATACAGGAGAATTTTAGAAGATAGATTTTCCCAAGGTATACCTTGTGATATTCATGTCACATCAAAAACTAACTCTGGAACCAAATTACTCTTTTTATAGAAGTACTTCTACAACTATCACTGAGAAGTTAGTCCAGGGATTCTACTAAGGAAATAGAGTTTGAAGATTCAGCAATCAATGTTGTAAAATATATGGTTGCCTGTGCAGGGAGAAAACAGCTATGTACCTCAGAGCAGCATTAATAGAGGTAATAAACCTCTATTTCCAAGGACATCTATGATAGAAACTCAGACACTTGCCTCCTAAACTTAGTCTTCTAAATAGAGTGAAATAGTGGTGAGTAAACATTTTTTTTTCCTTCTCATATCTTAAATCAGTTAATTTATTTAAGCAATGAAACTGTTTTTGTTTCATTTTCTTTTAAATGAATGCATTGCCTGTAATATTCAAGAAAATTCCAGTCCTGAATTTCTCTTGAGAATATAGTTCATGTTGAGAAATGCTGTATTTTTGGCATGTTTGGAAATAGAGAAAATAAATACAGTACTAAAGTCAGATAGAGTAATTTAACCAATATATAATGTAAATTTAAATTGAAGATAATCCCAAAATTTAATATAATGTTCCAATATAAAGTTGTCTTTCATAAATACAAAATAGAAAATGGCAAGTGAAACTCCAAGATCCCCTCTATAGAGTTTCTCTTTTTCATTACAAATGCGGTGAGGTCATTAAATGAATTATCTAATGAACTTTATACCCATAGTAGAAAAGGTGAATGGAAGACAAAAGTAATAAAAGTAGGGGAAAATAGAGGGAGGGAAGGAGAGAAAGAAGAGAGGAAGAAAAGTATAGGTGGACAAAGAAAGTCAGGTAGGTAGGTACAAAGAAAAAAAAAGGAGATAAAAACATGTATAGTTCTTCAATAATCTTTACTCTTCCTTTAGTTTAAGAATAAATCCAGTGAGGTGGTTTGAACAATCTCACTTTAGGAAAACACGTAAAACAATATTGTTTTAATTTTAAAATTAAGTTATTAAAATAATAAAAGTCCATATACTAAAAGGTATTATTTTGTGGCAATAAAATTTTACTGGATTATTTATTTTCTATTAATATATGGGAATTTGCATAAAATTATCTGCTTCAAAACTTTAGAGTAAAATAATCACTTAACTTTTACAATTTAGAACTGTAATAAAAAATTCTTTCAAGTAATTTTTTATCATTCATATGTGATGAAATTGCCTTTATGTTTTCTAGAATTCCTAGAAGATTCTGATAGCCAAGAAACATGCAAATATAGGTATTTTATACTTTTTTAAAACTAATCTTTTAAAATTATGATTGTAGATACCCTTAAGTATATTTTGCTGCCAGCAACATTTATTTTTTCAAAAAGAAATAAGATTTCTTGGTTTATTTATTTTATTTTCTTTTTATGAGAGAGAGAGAAAGAAAGATGAGGACAGACAAGGACAGATAGAAAGAGAAAGAGAGGAGTGAGAAGCATCAACCCATAGTTGGGCACCTTTGTTGTTCATTGATTGCTTTCTCATATGTGCCTTGACCAAGGCGGCTCCAGCTGAGCCAGTGACCCTTGCTCAAGCCAGCAATCTTAGGCTTCAAACCAGCAACCTTTGGGCTCAAACCAGCGACAATGGCGTCATGTCTATGATCTGACACTCAAACCAGTGACCCCTTGCTCAAACTGGTAAGTCTATTCTCAAGCTGGATGAGCCTGTGATCAAGCTCCCTTGGGATTTCAAACCTGGGACTCAGCTTTCCAGTGCTCTATTCACTGTGCCACCAGTGGGTCTGGCTCCTGATTTATTCTTAAAGATTAAATGTTGTAAATGTAAACATGTAGCTACAGAAATCATCTATTTATATTTCTTATGTTATGGAAACTAGTTTCTTTAAGAATAAGGCATAAATTTGAGACACATAGTTTCTTTGCAAATGACTAGGTGAAAGATGATAACTGTATTTGTGATTTAATCTATAAAGAATGTGGTAGGTGCCTGACCTGTGGTGGCACAGTGGATAAAGTGTCAACTTCAAATGCTGAGGTTGCTGGTTCGAAACCTTGGGTTTGCCTAGTCAAGGCACATATAGGAATTGATGCTTCCTGCTCCTCCCCCCTTCTTTTTCTCTCTGTCTCTTTCTCTGTATCTCCTCTCTAAAAAAATGAATAAATAAAAGATAATTTTAAAAAATAATTATATTAAAAAATGTGTTAGGTTGTATTTTTCAAAGAACTAAAGGATTACTTACTATTTAAATAACACCCTCATTAGTGCATTTTTTCCATTTCTCTGTAAATTGATAAATTGTTTGTGTCAGGTTTACAATGTTGTTAATATCAAATATTTGAGTATTTGCTATTGTGGAATTCTCCACTGTCTGAGAAAATTCTACTCTAAACTATTACACTAAAACTAACTGACATTTTTTGGCAGGGTAAAGAGCAACAGAATAGTAGCCTGATTAAACATTTATAATCATATAACTGTTTTTTTTTAACTCTATAGAACAGTGATTTTCTTTTCTTTTTTTAAGATTGTATTTATTCATTTTAGAAAGAGGAGAAAGAGAGAAGGGGGAGGAACAGGAAGCATCAACTACAGTATGAGCCTTGACCTGGCAAGCCCAGGGTTTCAAACTAGCATCCTCAGCATTCCAGGTCAACGCTTTATCCACTCTGCCACCACAGTCAGGTAGAGGAGCAATTTTCAACTGGTGTACTGTGACAGACACACAGTTGTGACACAGGAACTTTTAAAACATGCAATATCTGACTCTTCTGTCAGGGGCACTGAACTCTTTTCCCTAAAATTGTCAAATATAAAGAAATGATAACAGTCAGGTGTTAATGAATCAAAATTATACCTGGTTTCTTTTTTGTCAGATCTACAGAAATATAATTTTTGGTGTGCTACAGAATTTTAATAATTAGTTTATGTGTGCCATGAGATAAAAAAGATTGAAAATTTCTGCTATAGTCATCTTTCCTGAGTAACCAAGCTATAACAACTACCTTGTGCAGAAAAATTTTATGATATTCTTAATAGAGCATATTTCTACACTGGAAGATGTCATTATTACCCATCCATCAACCATAGTGAAGTTATGAAACTTCATTTCACCAGAGGCCTTGACATTACATTGCTCACTGTTTGCTCTGCTTGTCAGCACTTTATGTCACTAATGGACAGGGAGCTGAATTCAAAATCTCATTTTTTTTTCATAATGGAGATATGTGTTTTCCCATGTAATCATCTGCTCATGTAGTTTATAATATGCCTGAGGGTACACAGTCAAATCTAGGTAATAAGGTCTGTTGAACTTGACTGAAGAATGGTATTAGATGATGGAGCTAATTTCTGTGATAATGCATTATTATGTTATATTTATGCTGTGTAGTTAATAACAAAGAAGAGTTTGGAAATGTGATAATGTATTTGAATTTCTGTTAAATTATACTGAGTAGTTATAAAAGTAAATTTATTAATTTATTTTATATAAAGGATTTAGATACCATTAAAGGAGAGTGATTTAATTATTGCAGGTAAATAAATATTTAGAAAAGAGTAAAAATATCTACAAAAGTCCTGCTATAAAGACAAGTAATATTTAATAAAATTTTCCTGAAATTTTTTTAACATTTGAACTATTTTATGACAAAGTAACATTTGTATTATAATTTTAAAAATTAAGAGTGAGATGATGGATACACACACACACACACACACACACACACACACACACACAAACACGAGCTGTTCCCTATGAGAATCTAAATATTATTTTGATTTTACACAATAAAAATTCCATGTTGATTCATACACTCTTAAAGACTAATACTCAAGTGTTTTTATTTTGGATCCTCAGTTCAAAGGTAAAGTTTGTCATCTGAGTGCAGAAAGCATAGGAGGAAATAGGTATTACAAGGATATAGAATAAACAGTGACTTAACTAAATTACATTTTCTAAAAAACTACATTCTAAAAGAAAAATAAAGTTTCCACAGCTGGATAAGGTCAGAGTAAAGGGGTATGGATAATATGTCTTATAGTAATAATCAAAATTAATTTAACTTCTGATTGTATTTTAATGCTTATATTTGCACGTAGTTATATGTGAAAATTCATCTGCTTCAATCAAAATTATAGCTTGCATCACTGTGTTGTCCTAAATAATTCCTCCTACTGCTGACTGGATATGGTAATTGGCATCTTACCAGTGAAACTTTTTAAGAAGCATAAACCTGTATTATGCTCTTTGGTGGCAGACATCTTAACTTTTTGCATGTGCTTTTTTGGAAAGAGAAGAAAATGATGATGATCATGAGGATAGTAGAGATGGCGTTTACAATTGATGATTATAATATTATCTATGTACTTTTGATAGATGTGCTCTAAATATGTTAATTTAATTAAAATTATCTACTCCAAAAGTTTATGAAATGGTGTTATTGACCATTTTTTAAATTTTTTTTTAATTTTTTAATTTTTTATTTTTATTTTATTCATTTTAGAGAGGAGAGAGAGAGAGAGAGAAAGAGAGAAAGGGGGGAGGAGCTGGAAGCTCAACTCCCATATGTGCCTTGACCAGACCAGTGCAGGGTTTTGAACTGGCGACCTCAGTGTTCCCAGGTCGACGCTTTATCCACTGCGCCACCACAGGTCAGGCTTATTGACCATTTTTTAGATGAAGTCATTAATGTATACAAAAATTATGTAATTTACTCTTCTTTTAAAGAAGTTTAATATCACTACCGATTTTATTTTCTCTAAAAACACTTTAATACTTACATATCTTAATACTTAATACTTTCTGCTGCCTTCAGTTTAATAATTCCTCAATCTGAACCTTCCTCTTCTCTTTTAACGGCCTCTTCTCTTTTCGCTTCATTCTATTTTTTTATTTATTTTTAAACAACTTTCCAGCATACACCCTCTACAGACAGGTCGCCTCTCTTTTTGCTTGTCTATTAATTATAGTACACAAAGTGTTAGATATACAATTCCTTAGCTTCACAGTACATACAGACAAATGTACATATACATACAAAATGAAAAATAAACGTTGTGATATAAGAAAAAAAGCTAGTTTGGAAAATGGTGTGAGTTTTGTTTCTCTTTTTTTATTGGGAATGATTAACCCTCTTAGTGTGTCATGTAGTCATGTTATACTTGGTGGACCTGGGCTCCCAGCCACACACACCCCATTTACACAGTTATTTACCCTATGACTCATGTGAATGGCTTTGTAGGGAGAAGTTTCAAAACGACTCATTCACTATACAAAGCGCTCTCATATATAAGAACCCATTGTAGAACTGCATCTGGAGCACCAGGCAGACCTCAGTATCTCTTTTGGTAAATTTCCCTGGAAAGTGGGAAAAGCTTTTGTCTTTTTTGAAATATTCCCTAAGCTATATTCTACAGTGATAAACCTCAAAAGAGCACAGGTTTTGATCATACTCATAGAAAGGCACCCTAGATATATATGTAATACAAATAGATGTAAAATGAAAGAGGTTTGGTCTGACCAGGCAGTGGCACAGTTGATAGAGCATTGGACTTGGACACGAAGGACCCAAGTTCGAAACTCCTATGTCACCAGCTTGAGTGCAGGTTCATCTGGTTTGAACAAGGCTCACCAGCTTGAGCCCAAGGTCACTGGCTTGAGCAAGGGGTCACTTGGTCTGCTGTAGCCCCCTGGCCAAGGCACATATGAGAAAGCATTCAATGAGAAACTAAGGTACCTCAACAAAGAATTGATGCTTCTCATCTCTCTCCCTTATGGTCTGTCTGTCCTTATCTGTCCCTCTCTCTGTCTCTGTCAAAAAACAAACAAAAAGAGGTCTGGCTTATTTTACTTGCTTACCCACAGTTAGATCTATACTATATCCAAGGCAATGGGCATCTGATATGATCTGTCTTCCAAAATGTCTCTGTAAAAATGTTTTACATTTACTGAACTGAAAAGAAGATATAAAGATATTTCCAAAATAAGTTTTTCTTTAATGTAATTTTAGTTATGATACTTCTATTACTACAATGAGAAAAAGTTTAAATTTTAAGTGGTGAGAAAAGTAGAAAATTAGATAATTTATAGAAATAAAATATTATTAAAGTATTGGATTGGATCAACATATGGTATTGTATTTTGAAACACCACCTTTATTTACTTGGATCAAGATATCCTCTTCAGATTGAGTTCTATACAGGGATAAACTGAGATGATCAACATTGCTTATATATACCACACTGTTGATCATCTTCAGAGTGATGTTTTAATAGAAACTTTAAATATAAAATTAAAAGATTTAATTTCAAAAATAAAGAAGAAAAAGGAACACACAATTTGCTGACTGTTATGAAAAATAGTGGGAGGGGTTTTCTTTGCAGAACTTTTCTGGGATGGGGTTGATGCTATAACAACCCTCTGACTTTCTCATTTTTCATAATATTTCTTTTGCAGTATCAAACCCTGCAGTATTGGAGTCTGGTTTATATTTTTAGATCCTGGTTGAAGGGCATATTTTAACACAAGACACAATTTTGTTTATCTTTAAATATTATAGTACCCTAGTGTGCAAGTTGGGTGCCTCATAGTAGCCACCCTGAGGGTTTGCCCTATTACCTTAACTGAATGCAACTTAAATCTCACCAATAGGTAGAATGGTTTAAAATGCAATAAGCCAAAGAAAGGGGAAAATGTATACCAAAAGAATCCAGGGAATAAGGGACTATACCAAAAAAAGAGTATAAATACTGTTTTTTCAAGGGCATCTTAGAGGAAATGAGTAACATTCTTAGCCAATCATCCTCGATTTTTGCATGAGTGATAGGAAGTGCCGAGAGAAAGACTAGAAATATTTTTCTTCTGAAAATGAGAATTGGGTTGAAGCTAATTTGAAACCATTCCCTGAAAATTCTACTTGTGTAATCTGGTGAAAAAAGATGATGCAGCATCTTTTTTGAAAGACTCGACTAACTGGCACTCTTCTCTGGTTCACAGTTCATGGGCTAAACTTAGCACTTTGGTTCGTTTGAAGTTAATTAGAAAGAGAAAGAGAGAGATATGGCATTTTTCAATTACTTGGGCTAGAGATTGTATAATAACTAAGGGCCTGTGCCTTGTGTGACTGAGACCTAAATGGCCCTTTATTAGGGCAGTTGGCTGGATGTGAGAAGTAACATTTTCTCAAATTATCTTTGTTGGCATTTTATATAGTGATTAGTGATTTTTTTTATTTTGCACATATGAGTGTGGATGGGTCCAACAATATAATAATAAAAAGAGAATGTTGATATGTGAGTCATATAAGAGTGTGTAGTGGTTAGATGGTGATCTTGAAAATGGTATAGCCATGTCCTAACTTCTGGAGCCTCCAAACATCTTATTCGGAAAATAGAGTCTTGCAAATATAATTATCTTGAAATTATCCTGGATATCCTGGTGGGCTCTAAATCTAATGACAAATATCCTAATTTTAGGAGACTCATGGCACATACATACTTGTACAACTGTTAGTCTGCTGGAAAACAGAATTGTTTTCATAGTTTGTTCAAATCTCATTTTTCTATGACTGAGGGTTTAATATTTAGGAGAGTACATGTAGAGGCAGCCCCTGAACACTTTTGTGATAAGCTTTTTGAGGCTTGGCTAGATAATAGCTTATAGAAAATGTATATGTGGAGGAAGTGAAGGAAGACTATGCATTTCTCTTTGGAGCTGTATGAGTTGGAATACACAGGTGTTTCATATATAGTGCAACTATTGTCTTTATTTCTCTGTTATAAATATTAAATAATATCTACTGCGATTTCTTCTTCAAAATTACCAAATTAGAAAGGTGTGATTTGCTTAGTGTCATGTCTAAATTTTTGTTGTCCATTCCCAAGTGTCTTCCATTATGGTCAGAGAATTTGCTCTTTAGTTGTTGTTGATTTTGTTTTTGTTTTTGTATTTATATTTGTTGAGATGTCCATTAAAATACAAATATGACTAAGTTTCTGTATGTTCTAAATATATTTAAAAATAGCATGTACTCCCTTTTTGTTCAGTGAAGAATTACTTTGCTGTTCAAGTTAGCTGTATCCTCACATAAGAAGGAGTTGCACTATTGACTTGATTTCTAGGAGAAGTGTATAAATTTTTTAGTATGAATATAAATTTGTTAATTTCTTTTTTTATTACTATCAACATTTTTCTTGTAAGTTTTAAAGTCATATTGATAATGCATAATCTAATTAATTGCTTCATATTCTTTTGAAATGTTTCTTTGATCAATTTGTAAAATCCTTCTTATTGCTTTTAATGATTTTTCACTGTACATTCTAGTTTTTCTATTATTAGTATTATTATATCAGTTTTTCTTAGGTTAGTATTCGACTGGTATTTCTTGTCCTTTATATTTAAGTGTGCCTCTTATAATAATTCTATACCTAGAATCTTTAAATATCTGATTAGAGTGGCAAGTTTTAGAAAAATTCTAGTCAATATTTTTCAATTTTGTCTCTTCTGTGTTCTTTCTTAAGTCATCACCTTTTATGTCTTTTCTTATACAGATTGCTCAAGTTAACATCTCTCTTTTATTTCTCTTATCCATTATTTATTTCTGAAGTCTACTCATAAAACTGCTCAGTTCAATATACAACTTGGTAACTATTTCTTCAAAAGTGTCTTGTATTTTTTATGCCATTAATTTGAGTGCTTATTCAACAGTGTCTTTGTCAAAATCTCTAATAGATATATTTTTATTACTACTTTTTTGGTTTTATTAACATGTGCCCTTTTTTATCTTTCTAATGATATTTATGGTGATTATTTAAATACATTTATTAAATTTTCTACTGACTTATTAATGGTAGGTCAAATTTATTTTTGTAGATTTTGAGAATACTTTTATTAATAGTTTTGTTTTTTTAAGTATTTTTGATGGTGCATTTATCTTGTAGAAAATGATTCCTCTGGACTTTTCCTAGATAATTTTTGCCTTTTGGCTTATACCTGTAATCTTAATCAGGCCTTTTAAATCTCTTATGTAGACTTTTTTGCTGGGTTATATATTTATTAACTCTAATATATATATATATTTAATATCTCTATAGCTCAAACGGCAAGACTGAAATTGTATTATATGTTTAGTCCATTATCTTGAAATTTTAAATGGCATAAACTTTTGAGTCAGGGTAGTTTTCAATAAAATAAATAACTAAGTAAATTTATAAACATTATTTACTTTTATTATAATCTTTAGAACTAATTTAATAATAAAGTTATTACTATCTAGTTACTAGTTGATCAAATATTTATATTGTACTACACTGAATATAAGTGCCTTGCTGATTTTGCTCTCACAATTTACCAAACCCACAGGTTTGTTTACATTATGGCTTTTAGTGCCTCCCAATATTTATAATGAAACTCTGAATCAGAGACTAGGAAAACTGGCATCTCCCATTCTAGCATTTGCTGCATTGCTAATGTGAATAAATATAAACTAGGAAGATGATAGCATCAAGAAATGAGTTAAAAACAAATAAATTATATAGAAAATAGAAAGTATGCTTTCCTATACATATATGATGTAATTGTGAATTATATTTATATTTTTATCTATACTAATAGTAATCTCTTTTTCTTGGCCATGAGATGAAGAATGTCAAATATGACCATTGTAGATGACACAGAGGTTCATGAGAGAATATTTATGCAGAATTAAATAATCTCCTAGAATTACCATGCTTTTCTTAAAACATTCACTATCCTAAAAAGACACTGGAACTAGGCTGGGCTTATAAATTACACTGGCATAGTGAGTAAACCGGGCTTTGAGAAATAGTATATATAGTACTACTGTTAAGAGTCTGAACCTGAAGGTTTATCAGAAATTTCCAGAGGATGGAAGAACAATCAAATAGAAAGTGGATGCTTTTTATTCTGATACTTTACTGCTTCCTGGTGAGTAAAAGGCATTACGTCTGATAAACTCAAATAGTGTCCTATGAAAATCAAAGTACACCAAAGTCTTTATGACTAGCAAAAGAATAAATGATTCTGCACAATTAATGGTGGGGGGAAAAGAAGGCAGGCATAATAAAGGCGAGGTAAATCAGCCTTCATTCTCTTTCAATTACCATCCTCAGCAGGCACTGCTGAGAGCCTGAGTAAAGAGGTAAGACAGTCACCACTTGCTCAGTAAACGAACAAGGAACCAAACCAATTGGTGTTGAATATAAAAACTGAATACCCTGCTCAAAAGCAGGACACAGAATTGGGACAGTGAACAATGTAGGAGATATTTTTACAGTTGCAAAAATACAACTATTTAGTAATTTTCTTCTCACTTCACTTACTACATGGGGCTTAAATATTTTTTCTTTGTAATAAAGTATTTCAAAAAAAAATTAGTTTCTCCATGTGAAGCTTGTCCATATCTATATGGCTGCTGAGTAGAGAGTCTTCAGAAGGCCAGTGTGGGTTTCAGATGCACTTTCACTTGTGGAAACTGGAATAAATGATTTTTTTTAAGACTCAATTTAAAGTTCAAAACACTGCGCTTGCCTGGTCAAAACACATATGGGAGTTGATGCTTCCTGCTCCTCCTCCCCTTCTCTCTCTCTGCTCTCTCTCTCTCTCTAAAAATGAATAAATAAACTGTATAATGTTTTAAAAAAAAAGATTAAAAGTAAGACTCGATTTACCCACTTCGAAAGTAGGGTAGTATAGAAACCTATGGCAGATCATGTAGTAAAGATTATGAAAAGGGTTTAGTGCCATTTCTGGCATGTGCCTTAAATCTCTCCCTGTAGTTTATCTGAATTATACACTGTATCCTCAGCATCTTTAAATGATAAGCCGGCATTTAAACATCCTATGACCTGCCTTTAATATTTATAACTCCTTAGTATTCACTTTAATGATATGAATTTAATTTTCTGCTTGTTTCTCTATTTCAATCCCCCAAAGAGATTCATTTGACTACTTTTAAATGAGCTATTTCCTGCTTGATTAATTAGTTGTAATTATCTAATGTGTTCAGAATTGAAAAATTATACTGCCTTTAATATTGGACAGACTGTTTGTAGAATCTTTTAAAATATATATTTAAGAAATTTCCTTGCTGGGGTAGGGTGGTGAACACACAATATGGTGTACAGAGATATATTGTAAAATTGAGCACATGAAACCTGTATAATTATGTTAACCAGTGTAACCCTAATAAATCTAATTAAACTAAATAAATGTTAGATGGAGTTGTTTGGAATCAAAATCCCAAGTCCTGAGTTTTATTTTGACCCTAAATTAGATATGTTTTCCTACTGTTACCTTTGGGTGAAAATACTTATTTCAGAGGAGTATATTTTGGTTAATTTTTAAACTGTGTCGATTGGTAAAGTTTGGTACTAATAAAACAATAAGTTGTGGAAGTGTTAAATTAATGAGAATAATTTACTAAAATAAACCTTGTCAATAATTTTGCTTTTAATTTTTACAGAATCATGTCATTTCTTCTTAATACTTTATGTTTTTTTTAGTTATCCCAAACTTGATAGATGAGGGTTCCTTTTTAGTACTAAGTATTGGTGTTAATTGATCATTTATAATTAATAGATTCATTCTTGCTTCCACCATCCTGATAAACAGTATTAGCTTACCATTTCCCTTCTATTCATCCAAGTACATCTTCAGTCCACAGGGAAATAAGAAAGAGGCAGGGAGAGAGAAAGAAGAGAATCAGTAGCTCTTAAATATATTGCATTTCAGTTTTATTCAAAGAGGGTTATAGACAAAGAGGATGACAGATCTTTGTATTTGATATTTTTTCAGGAATAAAGAAACAATTTAATATGTAAATTTAATTTGCTATTTAATGATAAGAACATGTACAACTATTAGGGTGAACTTTGTTCAATAGAAAATAAACTATTTTAAATGAATTTGTTTAAAAGGTTTAAATAGCTTCTGTTATAATTTTGGTACAACATTTTTCTAAAGTTTAATGTTCTTTTATTAGAGAAAAGAACAAACTAAATTTTATACATTACTCAATTAAACCAATGAAGTATTTCCATTGTTCATCTATTTAAATTGGAAAACTGTAAAGTATGAATAATTATTCCATTTTTCTACTCGATCAGCTTTTTAAATATCATTTTTATTATTCTTTTAATGGTTACCCTAGAGATTACAATATGCATACTTGACTTATTACAGTCTACCTTAAATTAGTTCATTAACTACTTCCACAAAATGCAAGCACCTTAGAAGAATTTAAGTACATTTTCCCTTCCCATCATTGTGCTTTTGTCATATATTTTATTTCATATGCATTATACATTTCTCAGATAATGACTATTATTATTTTAAACATTAACTTATTTTATTTTAGCTGCATCATTACCCTTTTAGTGCTCTTAATTCTTCCCAGTGATTCCTAGCTTCTGTTTAGTATTATTTCTCTTCAACTTGAAAGACCAGCTTTGGTAGGTTTTTGCATTGCAGATCTGTTAGCAATGAATTATTGCATATTGTGTGTATGCAAATATTTTCTTCATTTTGGAAGGTTCTGTGTTGGTATTGAATTGTAGATAAGAAGGGCTTTCTTTTATTTAAACATTTTAAAAATGTCATTTCTTGTCTTTTGATTTTTGATCATTGATCAATTTATTCTTATTTCTGAATACTTGACTTGGGAGAGGTTGGTAAACATACAATAAGGTATACAGAAATGTTTTGTAGAAATGAGTGCCTGGAACCTATGTAATTATGTAAACTAGTATAACCCTAACAAATTCATTGAAAAATTTACTTCTATTCTTTTGAAGAGAAGGCATTTTTTAAAGCACCTGGATTATCTTCATTGTCTTACTCTTTTTGAGAAGTTTAATATGATGAGCCAAGATATAATTTTAATATTTTTCTTGCTTAGAGTTCATAGAGTTTCTTATCCAGTGGGTTAATGCATCTTATAAATGTAAGAAAATTCTCAGTTATTATCCCTTCAAATATTGCTTTTTCCCGTTCTGTCCATGAGGCTTGAGTTTTATTATATTGAAACTATTAACTGTGTTCCACATATTTCCCTTGTTATTTACATTCTTTTTTTTTTGTTTCTTATTTCATGTTATTTTTTAAAATTTATTTTCTGTTCACTAATCTTCTCCTTTACCATGTTCAGTTTGTTACATTCATCCAATGCGTTATTTATTTTAGATATATTATTTTTTTTTAGTGCTGGCATGTCTATTTGAGTCTTTTTTATGTAGTTAAATTTGCCATTAAAGTTTTCTATCTTTCTGTCTCCTTGGTTCCCTGCCCCCTCAATTTTCCAAAACATATTAATCATGGTTAAATTTCTTGTCTGTCAACTCCAATATCTATTTCCAATGTCTGTTTTATTTCATTCTAGTTTGTGGTCATGCATTTCTGGTATTAAGCATGTCTATCAAATTTTCATTAGTTGGACATTGTGGATAAAAATTGAAAAGATTCTTGATGATGCTTAATTTTACTTTTGGCTTGGCATATAGAACACTTATGGAACAACTTGTTCTTATTAAGGGTTGGATTTAGACTTTGTTAAAGTTGGTAGGTTTCATTTTTGTCCTTACTCTTAAGACATTCCCCTTATTCTGGACTCTAGTTCTTACTGAGCCTTTATACTAAAATATAGCCTTTATTCTTAACATTTAGCCCTGAGGTTCCAACTGAAAGTATGTAGTCTTTACCAAAACCTTATGAATTCTGAAATCTCTGCTCAGTATGGATAGCTGCTAAAATCACTTCTCAGCGCACTAATCTTAAAAGTGCTTTCTAGTGGGGTTTTGGAGCCATTTTTAATGAGTATAATTTATAATCTCACCAATGACGTTAGAAACATTATATTCAGAATTGCAAGTTACTCTTTACTAGTCCTTCTTTTTAGAGGTATTGGGTGTCATCCCAACCCCTTTGGTAGTTTTAAACACTGTCCTCTCTACATGGAAACTCTGCTGTTAATTGGGTTTCATTTTCTTGATCTGTGATTTGAAAAATTTCCTTAGGAAAAAAAGCTTTGTTGAAGAAAAAACTCAAAGCATGTGATTTTGTTCTTTTAAAAAGTGTAACTTTTGTAATCTTTCCTTAATAGCATGTCCTCCAATGCCATATACAGTGTTTCCGTAAAGTCATGGTGCACTTTTGACCGGTCATACGGTATATAAACTCTTCACATTAGACCTGACTTTCATGAAACAAAAAGGAGTTCCTCAGTGAGCAGGAAACAAAACATAAGTAAAAAACTCAGATCTATGTAAAGAAAGCAAGAAAATCAGAGAGGGAATAAGCAAAGATAAAATAACAAATTTTTACCCTTCTTATTCTTAATTGTCTAATGTATAATTATTTAAAAACGCCAACTGTGTATTCAATTATGTATACATATTTTCACACACATATATACACCTAAGCTTATGTGTGTTTATGTACATATTTATGCTTATATATAAGTAAAATAAGTGACAACAATGATACAAAGGAAGGGAGGAATAAAAATTATTTTGTTTTATAAGACAAGTATACAATTCATAAAATGGTATAATGTTATTTGAAAATAGATTTAAATTAGTTGTAAATATATGTATCAAATTCTAAGGGAGTTGCTAAGAAAATAAAAAATAGAAGTATAGGAGAGGGCAAGATGGCGATGGAGTAGGCAGATACACCAACTTCCAACTCCCAGAACCAAAGTGGATTATAACTTGATTTTAAGAACCATCATCTGGATAAACCAATGTTGAACTGGACTAAGAGGACTCTTCAACCGGGAACACTGAAGAAGCAACATTGAGACTGGTAGGAAAAGCGAAAATGCAAAAAATGCCTAGCTCCCAGGAGCGAAAGGCAGCCCGGAAAGACTTGTGTGGTAGAAAGAGAGGCTAGCAGAAGGGTAGGGACATGGGTCCCAGGAACAAAGCCCCATCCTGCAGCCCCAGAGCCTAGAAGAGGCGTATGGACAGTATTTAGCTGGGAAACAGGTTAGGATACTGTTTGTGAGAAAGAGACAGTTGTCTCAGACCCAGGATTCTTCATAAAGGGGCGGTGCAGAAAACCTCTCTCACAACCACTCACCTGGGATTCCGGGAGACAGGGAGAGAGGAGAGGACTAGAGCAGCAGGAAGAGAGTGCGGTCTGGAAGGCAGAGGGATAAAAGCTTTGAGGGACAGCCACCCTAAACACTGGGCTGAGTCACTCCACAAATCTGAAACAATATTTTACCTGGAACCAGCAAGGGAAGTAGGACATCAGCCAAACAGACTCTCCTGCGGCTATTAGAGCACAGTCGCTTAGAAGGAAGGAGCTTTCAGGACTATCATATGGAGTGTTAGGGTCTGAGCTGCAGCGCCCCCACCGACACTACTGAGGGCTTGCTGGAGGGTGGGCGGTGGTGGGATGTGAAAGCACGGTTCCGTTGGCAGGTGCAGAGGCCAAGCCGGCTGGTGTCAGCTTCGTCTAGCCCAGCGGGGGTGAAGAGGACGCACAAGAGTGGTCCGGCAGCTGTGGGCTGCCTGCAACCCCACTTGTGGGGAAAAAGCAGAAGCCCAGAACAGGCAGAGATCCACAGCTGGGCAGGGACGAGCAGGTACATAGCCTTACCTGGCCTCTGAGGCTTGAAGCCCTGCATGAACCTGCTTAGCCAGTGAAGGTGGGGCGGAAGCCCTGATTTGCAGTTGAGCAAGCACCAGCAGCCTGGCTGAGGAGCCGAGGTTGGCCAAGCAAGGGGAAAGCCTGGCTCGCAGCTGAGCATGCACCAGCGGCTCCTCCCGGCCGGAAGGAACCGGCTGAAAGGGACCGACCCACAGCTTAGCAAAACTACTCACCCTTTCCCTTGGTGCCCAGGCTTGTTGCCAGAGTGTGGTGTGCAATCCCACCCATGGGAGAGGAAAGAAGGCCGAGACTAGCTGAGGATTATAGAGCCTGGCAGAAGAACACAACCCCTCCTGCAGAGGAGAACAGCAACAGCAACAGTAGTCGGTGCCTGAAACACTCATACCCAACTGCCCTAGGCAGTGTCAGAAGAAGTGGCGGGCCTATAGACAGACCACACCTAGGGAACACAGAGGCAACACCCATTGGACTCCAATAGCAAAACCCTTACACACAGACAAAAATGGGCAGGCAGAGAAAAGCAACCCAAATGAATCAAGAGAAATTCCCAGAGAAGGACCTGTATGAATCAGATATAACCAAACTACTTGATGCTGAGTTTAAAATAATTATAGTTAGGATGTTTAAAGAGCTTAGAGCAACAATGGATAGTCATTACTAACACCTAAATAAAGAGATAGCAAGTATAAAAAAGGAAATTGAAATAATAAAAAAGAATCAAACAGAAATGACAAATAGAGTATCAGGACTTAAGACCACAATGGAAAAAATTAAAAGCAGGATAGATGAAGCTGAGCATCAAATCAGTGAGTTAGAGGACAAAATAAACAAAGACACAGAAGTAGAACAGAAAAAAGAAAAGAGACTCAAAAAATCAGAGGAAACTCTAAGGGAGCTCTGTGACAATATGAATAGAAATAACATCCGCATCATAGGGGTTCCCGAAAAAGAAGACAAAGAACAAGGGATAGAAACGTTGTTCAATCAAATCATAGCTGAAAATTTCTCTAAATTAAGACAGGAAAACGTTTCACACATTCAAGAAACACAGAGAACTCCATTACAGAGAAACCCAAAGAAATCTACACAAAGACATATCATAGTTAAAAAACCAAAGCTAAGTGATAAAGAGAAAATTTTAAAAGCTGCTAGAGCAGTGGTTCTTAACCTTTTTTGAGATACCGAACCCACCAGTTTCATATGCGCATTCACCAAACCCATTTTTAGTGAAAAATAAAATATGATTTTATTTTCCAAATTCAAGACATAGGTATATGTTTTTTTACTGGTGCACAAAATGAGCCGTGCATGAACATCACCTTGCTCAAAGAACAAAACCAACAAAGTGCATGAACTCACAACAAATTACGGTATTACTTTCTGGCATCAGGGGCAGAGGCTTCTTCGAACCCTTGAGACCGACTCATCAAACCCCTAGGGTTCGATAGAATCCAGGTTAAGACCACTGTGCTAGAGAAAAAAGACTATCACTTACAAGGGAGTCCCCATAAGGATGACATCCGACTTCTCAACAGAAACACTTGAGACCAGAAGGAAATGGCAAGATATATTCAAAGTAATGCAGAACAAGAACCTAGAACCAAGACTACTCTATCCAGCGAGGGTAACATTTAAAATTGAAGGAGAAATAAAGAGCTTCCCAGAAAAAGAAAACCTCAGAGAATTCATTTAAATCAAGTCAATTCTGCAGTAAGAGATGCTAAGGGGCCTGTTTTGAATACTTCAAAAGGGGGAAAAGATATAGCAATAGAAGAATACAGCTTTAAAGAATAAAATGGCAATAAACAACTACATATCAATAATAACCTTAAATGCAAATGGATTAAATGATCCAATCAAAAGACATAAGGTAGCTACGTGTATAAATAAACAGGACCTATACATATGCTGTCTACAAGAGACACACCTTAAAACAAAAGATGCACATAGACTGAAGGTAAAAGGATGGAAAAAAATATTTTATGCAAATGGAAATCACAAAAAAGCCGGGGTAGTAATACTTATATCTGACAAAATGGACTTTAAAACAAAGGCTGTAGTAAGAGATAAAGAAGGACACTACATAATGATAAAGGGAACAATTCAACAGAAAGATATAACTATTATAAATATCTAAGCACCAAATATAGGAGCCATGACATACATAAAGCAGACTTTGATGGATATAAAGGGTGAGATTAGCAACAATACTATCATAGTAGGGGATTTCAATACCCCACTAACATCACTGGATAGATCCTCAAGAAAGAAAATTAACAAAGAAACAGCAGACTTAATGGATACACTAGATCAACTCAATTTAATAGATATCTTCAGAACTTTTCACCCTAAAGCAGTAGAATATACATTCTTTTCAAGTACTCATGGTACATTTTCCAGGATAGACTACATGTTAGGACACAAAAGTGGTTTCAACAAATTTAAGAAGATTGAAATAATATCAAGCATTTTCTCTGATCACAATGCCATGAAACTAGAAATTAACCACAAAAGAAAAGAGTGAAAACTAGTTAAACACTTGGTAACTAAACAGCAAGTTATTAAATAACTAATGGATTAACAATTAGATAAAAGAAGAAATAAAAAAGTTTCTAGAAACCAATGAATTGAGCATACATCAACTCAAAATTTATGGCACACAGCAAAAGCAGTACTGAGAGGGAAGTTCATAGCACTACAGGCATACCATGAGAAGCTAGAAAAAGCTCAAATAAGCAACTTGACCCTGCATCTAAAAGAACTAGAAAAACAACAGAAAATAAATCCCAGGACTAGTAGAAGGAAGGAAATATTAAAGATCAGAGCAGAAATAAATGACATAGAGGCTAAGGAAACAATAAGAGGATCAATGAAACCAGAAGCTGGTTCATTTAAAAGGTAAACAAGATCGATGAACCTTTAACTAGACTCACCAAGAAAAAAAGGGAGAGGACTCAAATAAATAAAATTAGAAAGCAGAGTGGAGAAATAACAACTGACAAAACAGAAATACAAAGTATTGTAAGAAAAAGCTATGAAGAACTCTATGCCATAAAAATTAGACAGCCTAGGTGAAATGGACTAATTTCTTTAATCATATAATCTTTCAAAAATCAATCTGAAAGAATCAGAACACCTAGAAAGACCAATTACAACAAATGAGATCAATACAGTTATCAAAAACTCCCAACAAAGAAAAGTCCTGGGCTGGATGGCTTCACAAGTGAATTCTACCAAAAGTGCAAAGAACTAACTTCTATCCTTCTCAAGCTATTTCAAAAAATTCAAGAGGAAGAAAGGCTTCCAAACTCCTTTTATGAGGCAAACATAATTCTGATCCCCCCAAAAAGGCAAAGACAACACAAAGAAAGAAAATATAGGCCAATATGCCTGATGAATTTAGATGCTAAAATTCTCAACAAAATATTAGCCCACCAGATCCAGCAATATATGAAAAAAAAATCATACACCAAGATCAAGTGGAGTTTATTCTGGAGAGGCAAGACTGGTTAAATATTCACAAATCAATCAATGTGATTCATCACATGAACAAAAGAAAGTACAAAAATAACATGATAATTTCAATAGATGCAGAAAAAGCATTTGATAAAATTCAGCACCCATTCATGATCAAAACTCTCAGTAAAGTGAGAATACAGAGAACATACCTTAACATGATAAAGGCCATTTATGACAAACCGACAGCAAACATCATGCTAAGTGGGTCAAAATTAAAAGCAATTCCCTTAAGATCAGCAACCAGGCAGGGGTACCCCCTTTCACCACTCTTATTCAACATAGTTCTGGAAGTCTTAGCCACAGAGCAATCAGACAAGAAGAATAAATAAAAGACATCCATATTGGAAAAGAAGAAGTAACACTGTCACTATTTGCAGATGATATGTTATTGTATATAGAAAACCCTAAAGTCTCAGTTAAAAAACTACTGGACCTGATAAATGAATTCTGCAAGGTGGCAGGATATAAAATTAATACTCAGAAATCAGAGGCATTTTTATACACCAACAAAGAACTGTCAGCAAAAGATACTAAGAAAAACAATTCCCTTCACTATTGCAAACAAAAAAATAAAGTACCTAGGAGTAAGTTTAACCAAAAACGTTAAGGACTTGTACTCAGAAAATTATAAAACATTGATAAAAGAAATCAAGGAAGATACAAACCAGTGGAAGCATATATCGTGCTCATGGTTAGGAAGAATAAACATCATTAAAATGTCTATATTACCCAAAGCAAGTTATAAATTCAATGCAATACCAATTAAAATTCCAATGACATACTTCACAGATATAGAACACATATTCCAAAAATTTATATGGAACCAAAAAAGAACACGAATAGTCTCAGCAATATTGAAAAAGAACAATAAAGCAGGAGTTATCACTCTTCCTGATATCAAGTTATACTAGAAGGCCATTGTACTCAAGACAGCTGATACTGGCATAAGAACAGGCACATAGATAAAGGGAACAAAACAGAGAACCTAGAAATAAACCCACAGCTTTATGGACAACTGATATTTGACAAAGGAGGAAAGAACATACAATGGAGTAAAGACAGCCTCTTTAACAAATGGTGGTGGGAAAACTGGACATCTACCTGCAAAAAAATGAAACTAGACCATCAACTTACACCCTTCACAAAAACAAACTCAAAATAGATAAAAGACTTAAATGTAAGCTATGAAACCATAAGCATCTTAAAGAAAACATAGGCAGGAAGCTCTCTGACATCTGTCGCAGCAATATATTTGTCAATTTATCTCCACAGGCAAATAAAATAAAAGGCAGGATAAACAAATGGGATTATATCAAACTAAAAAGTTATTGCACAGCTAAATACAATAAGAACAGAATAAAAAGACAAACCACACAATGGGAGAACATATTCTACAATAGGACTGATAAGGGGTTAATAACCAAAATTTATAAAGGGCTTATAAAACTCAACACCAGGAAGGCAAACAATCCAATCAAAAACTGGGCAAAAGAAATGAATAGACATTTCTCCAAAGAGGACATACAGATGACCAATAGGCATATGAAAAAATGCTTAACATCACTAATCATTAGAGAAATGTCAATTAAAACCACAATGAGATATCACCTCACACCAGTCAGAATGGCACTCATCAGCAAAACAACACAGAATAAGTGCTGGCGAGGATGTGGAGAAAAGGGAACACTCCTGTACTGCTGGTGGGAATGCAGACCTGTGCAGCAACTGTGGAAAACAGTATAGAGATTCCTCAAAAAATTTAAAATCAAACTGCCTTTTGACCCAGCTATTCCACTTTTAAGAATAAAAAGTGAACACTAAGAACACTAAGAACACTATTGCACTGTTTGAAAAGGGGAAATGTGTCACCATGTTCGTGGCAGCATTGCTCACAATAGCAATGATCTGGAAACAGTCACATTTCCATCAGAGGAGGAATAGATTAAAAAACTTTGGTACATATATACTATGGAATACTACTCAGCCATAAGAAATTATGACATTGGAGCACTTACAATAAGATGGATGAACCTTGATAACATTATACTGAGTGAAGTAAGTAAATCAGAAAAAAACTAAGGACTATATGAGTCCATACATAGATGGGACATAAAAATGAGACTCAGAGACATGGAAAAAAGTTTACTGGCTACGCAGGTGGAGGGGGAGGTGAGGGCGGTGGTAGGTGGAGGGGTGGGGCAAAAATAAAACCAGGTAAAAGGTGACGGAGGACAATTTGACTTTGGGTGATGGTTATGCAATATAATCAAATGTCAAAATAACCTGGAAATATTTTCTCTGAACATATGTGCCCTGATTAATCAATGTCACCCTATTAAAATTAATAAAAATAAATAAATAAAATAAAAGTATAATTGAAACACTAGAATAGAGAGAAAATAAAATGTTCATTTAATATTAAAACATTCAGAAGAAATAGAAAACAAAAATATTCCTAGAACAAGTGCAACAATTACAAAACAGTATTAAATATAATAGACATAAATTCAATTATGTGAGTAATCACTTTATTTGTCATTGATCTAAATACATCAGATAAAAGCCAGAGATTGTCAGAGTGAATGAGAAAACAAGACTCAACTATGTATTGTCTACAAGAAATTTACTTTCAATACATAAGCATAGATTAAAAGTAAGTGAATGGAGAAAAATGTCCTAATTCTAATCAAAGTAAAAAAAAAGGAGCTGCTATGTTAATTCTAGACAGAGCAGACTTTAAGCAACAAAAGTTATCAAGTATATAAAAAGGGCATTACATAATGATAATAAGGTCACTTCTTCAAGAAAATATAACAATTCTTAATAGATATATGTGTAAAACAGAGCATCAAACTCAGTGAGATAAAATTGACAGAACTGTAAGAAGATGAATCCATACCATAGTTGAAGCCTTCAATACTGCTCTCTCATAATAGACAGATCTTGCAGGCATAAAGTCAGTATGGATATTGTTGAGCTCAGGAGCATTATCAATCAACTAGGTATAATTGTCATTTACCTACTACTTCATCTTCCAACAACAGAATACATATTCTTCTCAAGCTGAAATAGACAACATGAGAGGTCACATTTGGTTCATAAAATACACCTTACCTAATTTAAAAGAATTAGATAGATATGAATCTAGATAGAGACTGTTCTTAGACCACAATAAAAATAAACTACAAATTTGTAACAGAAAGATAACTGAAAAATCTCTAAACACATGGAAATTAAATAATATACTTGTAAATAATATAGAGATTAAGAAAGAAATCATGAAAAATATTTTAAATTTTAAACTAAACTAAAAATAAAAATACAATTTAACAACAGGTGTAGAATGCAAAAAGAGCAGTGTTTGGAAGAAAATTTATAACATTGAATGCATATATTAGAGAAGAAAAAAGATCTAAAATAAATAACCTAAACTTAATTTTAGAAAACAAGAAATGAAAATATAAATCAAGTATAACAAGAAAAATGTAATAAATAAAAATTAGGGCCAAGTCAATTACATTGAGAATAGGAAGTAATAGAGAAAAATCAATAAAACCAAAAGCTGGTTCCTTGGAAAAATCAATATACTTGTTAAGCTTCTAGCCAGATAACCAAGAAATAAAGAATGAGGGCACAAATTACTACTATTAAAACTGAGAATGGCATCATTACTGACTCTATGAGCATTAAAAGGATAATAAAAGAATATTATGATCAACTCTATGTATGATCAGAAATTTGATAACTTAAATGAAACTGAAAGATAAAACTTTCCTAAATTCATATAAGACAGAGACACTCTGAATAGGCATATATCTTTTAAGTAATTGAGTCAATAATTAATAACCTTCTAAAACTGAAAATGCCAGTCCCAGAATGCTTCATTGGTTTATGGGTTCATACCAATACTCTACACTCTCTTCCAGATAATAGAAGAGGAGAAATACTATGTAACTTATTAAGGCCAACATTACCCTAATACTAAAAAAAACACAAAAATTACAAGAAAGTAAAACTGTTGATAAGTATCTTTCATGTGTATAAGTGCAAAAGTCATCAACAAAATATTAACAGAGTAAATCAAAGAACATAATAAAGAATTATACACTATAACCAAAAAGGATTTATCTAGGTATATAAGTAGCTCAACATTCAAAAATCAGTTAATACACCTGACCAGATGGTGGCACAGTGGATGGAGAGTCGCCTTGGGATGCTGAGGACCCAGGTTTGAGGTTACTGTTTGAGTGCAGGCTTACCAGCTTGAAGGCAAAGTTGTTGATTTATCTGTGGGATTATAGATGTGACTCCATGGTCTCTGGCTTGAGCAGGAGGTCATTAGCTTGGCTGGAGTACCCTAACCCCAGTAAAGGCACATGAGAAAGCAATCAATGAACAACTAAAGTGCCACAACTATGAGTTGATGCTTCTCATCTCTCTCCCATCCTGTCTGCTCTTGTCTGTTTCTCTCTAAAAGAAAATCAACTAATGCAATTTATTATAATAACAGGCTAAATATAAAAAATCACATCTGATATAAATGAATGCAGAAAACATTTGCCAAAATACAATATTTATTCATCATTAAAATTCTCAACAAATTAAAAATAAAGGGAAACTTCTTGAACTTACTAAAAAAAAATTATAAAAACCTAATGCTAACATCATACTTACTGATAAGAAACTCAGAGCTTTTCAACTCAGATCAGAACAACTGAAAAAATATAGTCATTAACATTGACTGGAGGATGTTTCTTCTCACCACTACTTTTCAACATTGTACTGGAAGTACTAGCTAATGCAGTAAAATAAGAAAACAAAAAGAAAGGTATAAAATTAAGAGGGGAAACAAAAAGTGTATTTGCATGATTATCTATGTAGAATATCCAAAAGAATCGACAAAAACTAAAACAGATAAGTGATTATAATATGTTTGTAGGTTACAAGGCACAAAATTTGATTGCTGTCATATATGTCAGGAATAAACAACCTAAAAACACAATATTATTTAGATTATAACTCTCAAAATGAAGCACTTAAGTATAAATCTAACCAAATCTGTACAATATTTATATGAAAAAACTACACTGAAGAATGAAATAAAAGAAACTAAATAAATGGAAAAATAATTCACTTACATAGGAAAACAGTATTGTTAAAATATTGGTTTCTTTCCAAATTAATCTGTAGATTCAATGCAATCTTAATTAAAATGCTAGCAAGTTATCTTATATTGATTTTTAAAATTTATATGAAAAATAGAAAGAGCCAGTGAATCAAAACAATACTGCAAGATAAGAACAAATTTAGAGGACTGATACTGCCCAATTTCAAGTCTTAATATGAAGCAAAATTAATCAAGACAATATGGTACTGGTAAAAAACAAACAAACAAATAAATCAAGGGAACAGAATAAAGAGCTCATAATTAGATCCATATTTATAGTCAACTGATCTTTGAGAAAGAAGTAAATCTGACAAGAAAAAAAACTGTCTTTTCAACAAATGGTGCTAGAGTTATTGGATATCTACACACGCACTCACACACAAATGAATCTAGATAGAGACTGCTTACTTCATAAAATGAACTCAAATGAATCATAGACAGATAGGACCTAAATGTCAGAAGATAACATAGGAGAAAACTTAGATGACTTTGGGTATGATGGAAAAATTGTAAATACAGCACCAGAGGCATAATTTATGAAAATTAAAGAATTGATAAGGTGAATTTTATTAAAATTAAAATATTCTGCGTGAAAGACAATGTAAAGAATAAAAGAAATCAAGCCACAGACTGGGAGAATATATTTGTAAAAGACACTTGATAAAGGACTGTTATCCAGAATATACTAAAAACTCTTAAAACTCAATAATATAAAAACAAATAACCCAATTTAAAAATGTGCCAAAGACCTTAACAGAATTCACCAAAGAAGATATACAGATGGCAATTAACCATTTGAAAATATGTCAACATCATATGTCATCAAGGAAGTGCTAATTAAAACAATGAGATACCACTACACTGCTACTAGAATGGCCACAACTGGAACACTGACAACAGCAAAGTTGACAAGCATGTTGAACAAAAAGAAATCTTGTTCATTGCTGACAGGAATGAAAAATTGTATTACTGCTTTGGAAGACAATTTGAAAGTGTCTTAAAAAATCTAAATATAATCTTACCATATGATCCAGCAATTACACTCTTTGGAATTTACCCAAATGAGGTGAAAACATACCCACACAAAAACCTGAATACAGATATTTATAGCAGCTTTATTCATAACAGCCAATAGCTGGAAGTAACCAATATATCTTTCTGTAGATGAAAAGATTAATTATGATACATCTCAATAATGTAATATTTAAAAAAAATAAGTTATCATGCCATAAAAAAATTTGGAGAAAACTTAAACCTATATTACAATTGGAAGAAACCAATCTAAAATGGTTACACAGACATCGGTATGGTGATTACAGGAGGAAATAAAGGTGGGTGAAGTAGAAAAGGGCAAAGGAGAAATAAACAGTAATAAAAGAAAATTTGACATGGGGTGGTAAACACATAACATAATATACAGATTATGTATTATAGAACTGTACACCTGAAACCCATATAATTTTATTAATCAATGTTACACCAATAAAATTAAATAAAAAGAAAGATAATGGCTTAACACTGTAGGATTCCAATATATGACATTATTAAAAAGCCAAAATATGGCGATTGTAAAAAGACAAGTGGTTGTAAGGATTAAGGAGAAGGGAAGATGAATAGGCAGAGAATTGAGGATTTTAGGGCAATGAAAGTTTTCTGTATCATACTACAATTCTGGATACATGCCATTATACATTTGTTAGAATGCAGAATGTAGAACAAGAATGAATCCTAATATCAAGTATGGACTTTGGGTGATAATGATACATCAATATATATTTATTAATTGTAACAAATATACCACAGTGCTGTGAAATGACAGTGAAGATTATTTGTGGTTAGGAGCCATGGGTACATAGGCGCTGTGTACTTTCCATTCAGTTATGCTTTTAATCTAAAACTGTCTTTAAAAATAAAGTTTATTAATTTTTCAAAAAAGAAAACTTCCACCTGACCAGGTGCTAGAACAGCAGATTAAGCATTGGTCTGGGACACTGAAGACTCGGGTTCAAAACCCCAAGGTCACTGGCTTGAGTGTGGGCTCATTGGGCTTGAATGCAGGGTCATTGGCCTGGGCATAGGATCATAGACATGTCTCCATGGTTGCTGGCTTGAACCCAAGGTTGCTGGCTTGAGCAAGGTGTCACTCACTCTGCTGTTGCACCCCAACCAACCCCAGTCAAGGCACATATGAGGAAGCAATCAATGAACAACTAAGGTGTCACAACTAGGAGCTGATGCTTCTCAACTCTCTCCCTTTCTATCTGTCTGTTCCTCACTCTAAAAAGCAAACAAACAAAGAAAACTTTTTTATTTAAAATATTCAGTTTAATTAAGAAGTGGGTCATGGGGACCAGAGGGACAGCTGTCAGAGAAAAGGGGGATGAGGGGATGGAATCAGAGAAGGTGAAGAGACTAGTGAAATTATATATACATAACACATAGATACAGATAACAGGACAGCAAATCCCAGAGGGAAGGGGTAAAGAAGTTAGGGGGAGGAGGGGTAAGGGGGGTGTAAATAGGGAAACAGGGGTGGGGGATTAGGGTGTTATATTCAATGGGACACTTAAATCCATGTTAACACAATACATTAAAATTAATAAAAGTAAAACAAATTAATATTTTAAATAAAAGGAGGTGCTATACTTTTATACCTGCCACTTAAGAAAACTAAGTTATAGAAACTAAATCATGTAATGAAGTTTAATAATGGATATATTATGTATTATCTTTATTAGATGACTTAGAAAAATTGGACATGGGAAAATAACCTTTTACTCTTAAATGGCTATAATTTCATGGCAAATAAAACCAAAGCTTTGTAAGTCAAATAGTGAAAAACATGTCTTTTGTTTATAACCATAGTAAAAATAATAACAAAAATTAGATTAACTTAACCTTAATTTTGATTTGTATTTATCACTAAAAATAAAATTTAAGATTTTTTGTTTCAATTAAAGTGACAATGAAAAATTAGTAGAAATTTATTAACCAATTATGAATAATAAAAGGCATCCTGAATCAAATGTTTTGTTCACAATCTGTGACTTAGGAAAACTTGACTTTTTTTTTTTTTTTCCTAAGTGAGAAGCAGGGAGGCAGAAAGACAAACTTCCACATGCTCCCAACCAGGATTCACTCGTCAAGCTCACTAGGGGGCAATGCTCTGCTCATCTGGGGCATTGCTCCTTTGTAACCAGAGCCATTCTAGCACCTGAGTCAGACAGAGGCCGTGGAGCCATCCTCAGTGCCTGGGTCAACTTTGCTCCAATGGAGCTTTGGCTGTGGGAAGGGAGGAGAGAAATAGAGAGATAGGAGAGGGTGAAGGGTGGAGAAGCAAATTGGTTCTTCTCCTGTGTGCCCTGGATGGGAGTCAAATCTGGGACTTCCACATGCTGGGCCGATGCTCTACCACTGAGCCAATCAGCCAGGGCCAAAACTTGACTTTTTTAAAGGATCATAAGATTTTCATAAATAGGATGTATTATTTGCAACATGTTAGGTTCAATTTGATGCAAAAGTGTGGTCGTAATAAAAATTTTTTAGCACATTTAATAGACTCAATTCAAATGTACTTAATATTTATTATAGGTTTAATCATTTGAAATTAACCTCAAAATCAATATTCATGATTGTCTGTATTTGAGTCATTTTATAGACTTTTAAAATATGATTATCATTTTTCATTAATGAACCAAAACTATGAGCAGGCTATCGCTATAATTTTAAATGAATGTTGATTTTTTCTGAGGACAGTAATGAGAACCAGACAGTTTTAATAATCTAACTGGAAACTGAGTATAAAATATTTTACCAGAAATAATAACAAAAAAAAATATGACACTTAATTTGTTGTAAGCATAATTAGTTTTGTTCAAAAAAAATGAAGAACTAAAGCAGAAGAATTGATGGATTGCCAAAAACTGCTTTTCCCCAAGATGAAAATGATTTTTTTACAGAAAAAATCACATACCTTAGGCTGCTCAACCCTGACTGTGATCAGTCACCCTCATGGAGTAGACCACAAGAAAATGGGTTGTGTCTTTGTTGCTGTAGTTTTCGAGTAGAAAAACAAAAGTTCACTCTTAACAAAGGCATACATTGCTTTGGAAAAGTAGAAGCTGTGACTTTTTTTAATGCCCCTAGGGGTTCGATGAGTTGGTCTCAGGCGTTCGGAGAAGCCTCTGCCACTGAGGCCAGAATAAATACCATAATTTGTTGTGAGTTCATGCACTTTGCTGGTTTTGTTCTTTGAGCAAGGTGATGTTCATGCACGGCTCATTTTGTGCACCAGTATAAAAACATATACCTATGCCTTGAATTTGGAAAATAAAATCATATTTTATTTTTCACTAAAAATGGGTTCGGTGAATGCGCATAGGAAACTGGTGAGTTCGGTACCTCAAAAAAGGTTAAGAACCACTGGTCTAATTGGTTGACTCAACTCACTGTTTTTATTTCTGCTGTGTAAGTTAGGCTTGAGAGAAAATTGCTGGATGCCATAATGAAGATATTTCAACAGCTCTAGGCATGACTAAATTAAAAAAGAAGGAACCATGGTTTGTTCCTATACCAAGCCATACTCACCAAAAGTAGCAGTCTTTGTTAAACCAAGCATAAGTTTTCCTGAGATGGAGACTTAGAGAACTCATTCCCAATTCTTTTGTTGTGCATTAACTATCAGAGAATTAGACACAGAAGCTAATGAAAATAAAAGAAAGAGCAACAGAAATCTGGAGGTAAAATTCAAGAATACTTGTTTATTTTCTTTAATTTTTTTCACTGACATTTTTGTTTCTAAGCATCATTAAATATGGTCTTTAAATTGAAGCAGTAGTCACAAGAAGGATGTGAGAGGAGGGAATGGATGAACTAATACATGGGCTATATGTACATTTCTGACAGTAAGGTGCTTATAAATTAAAAAAAAATAAATACCTTTGAAGTATAAAATTAAAAAATAATTATATTTAATCAATGAGATTACTTACTTATGAGAAGCTACTAAAGAACATGCATTTATAAAATTTTAAATAATACTAAAATTCTGGGGTTTTGAAATCTTTTCTTGAGAGAATATAAGTAAATTTTTAGGTATGGCTAACAGTGATTCTTTGGAATCAGACTGCTTGGGTGCAAATTCCTGCTTTTTCACTCACTACATGTGAATCTTGGGGAGATTTTTATTATTTCTCTGTGCTTCCTCAGGTTAGCCATCCATTAGAAAGAGAGTCATAACAGAATTCCTCCCAGAGCAGAGAGAAGCTTAAATAATTGCCTAACATAATGCCTGGCAAATAGAAATTACTTAGTGAACATCTACAACTATTATTATATTACTCTGTCTGAAACTACAGTCTGTTATATTCCAGTGCAGCCCCTTGACATTGACATCTGAATCACATTGAGTCATGATTTTCTGTGGTGAGCAAATTTTTTTGCATTTTAATATGTAACTCAGATCATTCTTAAATACAATAAAATGTCATCACCCTTTTAATCATTTATTTACAGTTTATTTATTCAAGTATTTATTGAATAACTACAATGAGCCCTTTACTTGTTAATTCTAAGTTGCAAAGTAAATAATTTTCCTTTGGAAGTTCAAACATGAGAAAACAAGAATCACCAACTATCCATTGTTAAACAGACAATGAAGCAATAGTGACATCCAAACACACAGACACCCTTTTAATAATGAAAATTATAGTGTATTTTAGGTTATTCTCACATATGACAAAATAAATATTTTACATCATTAAATAAATTTAAAAGTTATATAGCAGTGGTTCTTAACCTTTTTAAAGTTACCGAACCCACCAATTTCATATGCGCATTTACCGAACCCTTCTTTAGTGATAAATAAAATATAATTTCTTTTTCCAGATTCAAGACATAGGTATATGTTTTTTTACTGCTGCACAAAATGAGCCATGCATGAACACCACCTTGCTCAAAGAACAAAACCAACAAAGTGCATGAACTCACAACAAATTACAGTATTACTTTATTCTGGCCTCCTTGGCAGAGGCTTCTCCGAACTCCTGAGACTGATTCATTGAACCCCTAGGGTTCAATAGAACCCAGGTTAAGAACCACTGTTATATAGTCATGTGGAGATATAACCTATTTAATTAAGACCTTATTATTATGAATATACCCCTAAGTTATGCTGAAGTCTCTTACATGAAATGTCTATGCAATTATTTATTTATTTATTTATTTATTTATTTATTTATTCATTTTTTGTGACAGAGACAGAGAGAGAGAGACAGAGAGAGGGACAGATAGAGACAGACAGACAGGAAGGGAGAAAGATGAGAAGCATCAGTTCTTTGTTGCATCACCTTAGCTATTCATTGATTGCCTTCTCATGTGCTTAGACCGAATGACCCCTTGTTCAAGCCATTGACCCAGCACTCAAGCTGGTGAGCCCACACTCAAACTGGATGAGCCCATGCTCAAGCAAGTGTATCAGGGTTTTGAACTTGGGTCCTCTGCATCCCAGTCTGATGCTCTATCCACTGCGCCACTGCCTGGTTAGGCATATTTATTTATTTTTGAATAAAGTTTTTGAAAAAGGATTACTAGGTAAAGATAAAAAGCTTCTGGATGGACTTTGGTCTATATTGATAAATGACCTTCCATAAAGTTTGCCTTTGTTTACATTCTTCTTAGTGTGGGAGATTTTATACTACCAAAAATTATTCAATCTCTCAGGTAAGAAGATTCTGTAATCCCTCAGGTAAGAAGATTCAGTACCCACTCATTTTCATGTGTTGTACAGTGAAATGTGCCATAATATCCATTTATTATGTGTGTGTGTTTGGTATTACTATGACTTTTTTATCCATGAATAGATTTTTTTTTATTGATTCTTCTTTCTCTACACGTAGTACTTCTTCCAGTGGAAGTTTATACTTTCCAACCCTCTGACTTCAGACTTAGATGTGTAACTTGCATTAGGTAATTAAATATTGTAGAGGCCCTGAATAAGAACATGGAACATGGACAGAGGTCAGTGCCCTGAGACAAAGGCCACAGTGTCATCACCATGGAAAGTACTGAATGCAGCACCATGCTGAACATAGCACAATAAAGATATAATTAGCAATTCTGATTTATCAGTTGGCTGGGTAGATATTTTAACAATCTCTTCCATCCTCTCCATGCTTTGTATTCATTCCTGTACCTTAAAGTCTCTCAGAGGCCCCACACTGCTCATGAGTTTTCTGTTGTTGACATTTTTGTCTACTTGTTGTATTTACTGTTATTTTTTTTTATATCTGTCTACTTACTTTAAACATTGAAAACCTAACCAGTTTTTGTATATTTCTCAATATGGGGTGACCTCAAACCTTGTGTCCTGAGAAAGTAATAATGGCATAATAGAAAGTAAGAACAAAACTTAATCCCAGGAAACCGATTGAAATATTATAAAATGTAAGAGCCAGGAGGGGATAGATGAAAAGTAGTCTACTTGTGGCAATGTTACCACCACAGACTGAAAAACAAACAAAAAAAAAACAATTGAAAAATACTGGGTTGAGAACTCCAATGTCAGATTTACTACATTAAACAAATGGGTGACCAGTGTGGCAACTGATAGCCAGGAGGACCTTGAAGATTTCATTAGACTTATATTTAGATTGGTGGTTCTCAAGAGTAGCTGAAACATATACACTTAATATTATAGTTAATTGTGAATTCCCTATATATGAAATAAAGTCCTCCATATACTGTCCTTCCCATTCTTTATACGGTTTTAACTGTGAATCTATTTTCTATCTCCCAAACTATTTCCATTGTTCTTGTGTATTTACCATTTCAGTCTCCGTTGCTTTGAGTGTTTTTTTTTTTAAATATCTGTCTAATCCCAAGGACTTGGAAATATTAAATTCTTTATATCTTCCTGGGGTTGCTTTAATCAGAACTCTAACTTCATCTAGATTTTGCTGCATGATTTCTTTTTGCTCATGGCTACAATCTAATGACAGAACCACTCTATCTCCCGAACATAGCACTGCTGGCCACTCTGTCTCCCAAACATAGCATCACCCAGGGAGATCAAAACAGAGGCCAGAATGTACATCACTCTTCTAAAAGGAAAATGTAAACACTTTTCAGTCAAGTTTATTTCTGCCCAAAACAAATAATATAGATTATAGTACTATACCACCTTCAAATATCTAAAAAGCTATTATATAAAATAATCACCAAAAAGAACAAGATTAACATAATGGAAAAATGTTTCTTGAAAATTTAATATAAAATTTTTTTGTTTGTTTTAAGATTGACATATTTTAAAAAAGTTAAGTGACCTCTCTTATAGGGTACCATGTCCCTGTCCCTGGAAATATTACAGTATAGACAGTGTGATAATCTGTCAAAAAAATGTTTTAGAAGAGATTCTGAGCTGATTGGGCAAATTCGCCAGATCAATGGTCATTAAACTGTGCTTTGGGGAAGATCAGAATTCTATTGCAGGAAATGAGGACAAGCTTACATCATCCTCTTAAACCAGAATTGCCACACTTTCCATTTGTTTAATATTTTGTGTTTGCCTGTTCAATGTTATTTGTAAAAGAAGTTATGTAGTATAATAAAGTTGTAACTTACCAGGCTAAATGAGATTTAAATGCTTTTTCATCTCAATAATTCTGTGATATGATTTGAAGCGTCTATGATTCAATATAAAAATATAAGTTAAGAAAGTTTTGGTGGGGTAACTCAGTTGGTTGAAGCATTGTCCCAGTGTGCCAGGATTGTGTATTCAGTGACCAGTTGGGGCAAATGCAGGGGTCAACCAATGAATGCGTGGATAGATAGAATGCCCGATCAATGTTTCTTCCTCTCTATCTCTCTTCCTTTTTCCTCTCTTTCTAAAAATCAATAAATACATTTGAAAAAATAATAAAGTCTAACAATTAAAAAGTTAGGTGGTCATTCTGCTTTATTTATTATTTAATTAATAACTTTTTATTTCAATAGCATTATATAGTAAAAATAATAGAATATTGACACACCTGGCAAATGCACTATGCAGAATAAAGGGGTCTTAGCCTAATATTTGCTTATGTGTCTAGAAGTTAATTAAGAAGGTTAGTAGAGAGTTACCAAATTAATAGAGTACAAAATAATTTCTTAAATATATATTTATGTGCAGTATATTCTATAGGCTTTAGTATATTATCTAAGATATCCTTTACAAATATTTTCAAGCATTATGTTTCAATTTTAAAATAATGTCTTGTTTTCAAGGAAACAGCATAATATTTGTGGTAAATAAAATTAACTTATAATCCAGAATGCTTGTAAAAGATGCATTATACATTATGTAACAGCAAGATCTGGCCTCTCTTTACAGAGTTTGAAGTAATAAAAACTAGACTTTTATCCTGTTATACTTGAGGATTAGAAATTTCCATATGAAAAGCCATGATTGTGAATTTTAATATGAGTAAAAGTCCCAGTTCCATAAAATGGAAACATCCAATTACTTAAGTATATTTGTCATAAGGAAAAAATAAAACAAGAATTTGACTCAGTATTTATTGAGCGCAGATGCTATAGAGGAACTATGGGTGCTGGTTTCCATTTTCTTATTTTCTATTGGTAACATGAAACATTCTCTGTGGCACTTCAGCTTCTGTGTTTTACTGAACTTCTATCACTCTGTGACTTTAGATTACCTTGCGAACCTAGAGAGATGAATAGCTTGTGTTCTTGCATAAAGTTCTTTCATTAACATTCTCATTATGGTCTGGTGCTGTCTTTGCATTCTTGGAAAGAATGGAGGATGGATTATGAAAGTGGCCATGTGTTCACAGAAATAAAAGTCTATTCTGTGACTATATAGAATTGAACAACTGCTATATTAACAAAAGACATGCCCCAAATCAGAATCTTAATATGCGATTTTTTTGTGATTCATGAAGACTTGATGTTGAACTTTCCACACTTCTGTATAACTTTGTTTTTGTTTATTTATTTTTTCTTCTTTTCAAGTGAAAAGAAGAGAGATAGTTAGACTCCTGCATGAGCTCTAACTGGGATCCACCTAACAATTCTTGTCTGAGGCCAGTGCTCTACCCATCTGGAGCCATGCTTGCAACCAAGCTATTTTTAATGCCTGAAGCAGAGACTCCATTGAGATATCCTCAGTGCCTGGGCCAATGCACTCAAACCAATCAAGCCACTGGCTGTGGGAGTGGGAAACACAGAAAAAGAAGGAGGAATGGTAGAGGTGGAGAAGCAGATGGGTGCTTCTCCTATGTGCCCTGTTCGGGAATCCAACCCAAGACTTCCACACGAAGGGCCAACCCTCTATCACTTAGTCAACCAGCCAGGGATTTATGTAACTTTAAAGGGCATTATATTTCACTAGAGCTCCATAACTTCCAGTAAGTAAAGGATGTAGTAGTGATAATTAAACAAAATAATTCAGGTACTTCACATTCATGTTTACTTTTGTTAATTGTTTCTTTGGGGGGTACTTATTTCTTCATTTATTTATTTATTGCATTTCTATTTATGTAAAATTTTTGAAAATTTTGAGTCAGGCCAAATAGCAAAGTAAACATAGAACCAGAAATAAGATCCACTTGATGATCATATGCTTGCCCTTCTTAAGCAAACTTAATTTTTTAAACAAACTATTCATTTTAGTGTGAACAAAATGACTAAATAATGACAATTAGTAAATTTATCAGTTTCGATGACTAAGTTAAATACTCAGCTGATTCTCATCAATGTAAAATTATTAGTTTTGAGCATTTTATATATACATCCAATTATTTTTGTTATTAATTTATCCCATATTAGAACAATTCAATATTCAAGGGAAATTTTTAGAACATATTTTATAGAGTATCTACCACATGCAAGTTGCCAGAGCATTACCCACTCCTGAACTTCCACTCCAGTGAGAGGGTATAATCTTACAAGGCACTCAAGTGGTTTCTATGAGAGTAACAGGTGCTCTAGGAGGGGGTAGGAGTAAATTCTTACAAATAATTAAAAGAAATAAATAGGTATTACTGAAGTAGGTTCAGAAAAATTTTTATGAAAGAGATAGCACTAGATATTGGCTTCAAGAAATGAAAAAAATTTTAAATTAAATTTTTGGGGATGACACTAGTTAACTAAATATTACAGGTTTTAAGTGCACAATTCTATAGTGAATTATCTGTATAATGTATTGTATGTTTACTTCCCCAAGTCAAGCCTCAGTTCATTACTATTTATCCTTTATACCAGTGGTCGGGAACCCTTATGGCTGACAGAGTCATGAATGCTACATATTTTAAAATGTAATTTCTTGAAAGGCACCCAATATGTTTAACACTAAATACAAGTAAATGTGTGCATTTTATATAAAACCAACACTTTTAAAGTACAATAAGTTTCTGAATTATTTTTAATAACGTTGTTATGCTGTTGCTAACCAATGATGAATAAAGTACTTCTTACCCTTAATGCAACTTCTGCTGCTGCATGGTTTTGCTGATGGCTTTGTAGTCTGGTTGATACGTGGTGAGGTTAAGCTTCATGCAGGTGTTGAGACTTCCATCTGCTAAACATGATCGTAGGTTGGTCTTAATGTTCTTTAGATGTGAGAAAGACTGCTCACATGCATACATAAAGCCAAACATTGTCAGTACAGCAATACTCACATGCTGCAGTGTGTGGTATGTGATGGGAAGTGCTTTCCATGTTTTGACAATCAGCTGGTCAGTGGTTTGAAGTTTTTTCATTTCTCCCCACTTGTGTTTGCTCACCAACTCTGCTTGCTGTCATGCAAATATTTTCAAATCTTCATTCAGTGACTTGGACTTATTCACCCTCATGTTTGAGGCCTTGAGGTCAGCAGCTTGTACCTCAAAATCTCTAAGAGAGACACCAGGAATGTAACTCAGGTTGGCGCTGTCCACTGCCCACTTGTGTGGATGGGTGATGAACTTAAAAAGATGAGTGTGTTCACAAAATTCTCCCAAGCGTGCTTTGAATGACTGGAGGAGATTAGATGTGAAGCCTGCTAGCTGCTGGACATCAAGATGTTGAGCAGGGTCACTTTCTGTGCATGTGTCTTTAAACTCTTCCCGTTTTTCAAAGTGTAGTAAATGACCTGTTTCAATGTCCGCAATGAAGATTTCCAGCTTGTTTTCAAATGCAAACACTGCTTGTTGAAGGCATGAGACTGTATTTCCAACACCTTGCATTTTCACATTGAGCTGGTTCAGATGTTCAGTCATGTTCACGAGATAGTAGAACTTCAGAAGCCACTCAGTGTTCGCTAATTCAGGATGCTCGACATTTTACATTTTAAGAAAAGTCCGGATTTCATTCAGACAAGCTGCGAAACGGCTGAGCACCTTCCCTCTTGACAACTAACACACATTGCTGTGCAGAAGCAGACTAGGATAATTATTCCCAACTTCATCCAGCAGTGTTTTGAACTGGCAATCATTTAAAGCTCGGGCAACAATAAAGTTGATCACCCGAATGACCAGCTACATCACCTCACCAAGCTGCTTGCCACAAATCTGATCACAAAGCACCTCCTGATGTAGGATGCAGTGAAAACTCAGGATGGGTCTCTTTTCATGTTCACAAAAAAGTGCTACAAATCCTGTTTTTCCCCACCATGCATGGAGCACCATCAGTACACACCAAAATAAGTTTATCCATCCGTAGATTTTTTACTTTAGCAAACTCAGTGAAAGACTTGAATAAATCCACTCCTCTTATTGTCTCTTTCATCTGCAAAACAGCAAGACTTTCCTCACATAGTGTGTCACTGACAGCATACCTAGCAATCATGCTGAACTGGGATAAATGGCTTCCGTCTGTTGACTCATCCAAAGCAAGAGAAAAGAATGGTGCTGCATTTATGTCCTTCACTTGTGTTGCCTCAATTTGATTTGCCATCATGATGGTACAACTGTGAATAGTTCTTGCCAACAGAAACATGTCTTTTATTCATTTGATTATCATGTTTTTATCTGAAAAGTTGTCAAAAAATTTATTGGCAACATCAAGCATGGACATTTTGGCATACTCCCCACCTATGACTGGCTTTCCATTTCTCAGAATTGCTAAAGAGCCAGCAAAGCTAGCTGAATTCCAGTCACCTTGTTGGGTCCAAACACAAAGTTACTGCTTACTAGCTTGTACTCTGCATAGTAGCTCTTGACGTGCCTTCTTCCTGCTGTCCCCCACTGGATATTTTGATGCAAATGTAGTATGGTGTTTGTCAAAGTGCCGCTTTATATCTGACCGTTTCATCGATGTAATTGTATCATTGCATATTAGGCACACTGTAGAACCTGCTCTCTTCACAAAGGCGAATTCCTCTGTCCATTCCTGCTGAAAAGTACGATACTCCTTATCTTTTCTTTTAGCCATCTTCTTCGTCAAAAGGGTTTCTGCAATTAGCTAGCTGACTATTTGATGAAAAGGTGGGAAATTTACTTCCTGACCTCACTACCACTCATGTTTACGCATTATCCAATAGAAATTTGGTGTTGTCCCAGAAGACAGCTGTGATTGGCTCCAGCCACCCTCAACCATGAACATGAGCGGTAGGAAATGAATGGATTGTAATACATGAGAATGTTTTATAATTTTAAGGTTATTATTTTTTTATTAAAGATTTGTCTGCAAATCAGATGCAGCCATCAAAAGAACCACATCTGGCTCGTGAGCCATAGTTTTCCGACTCTTGCTTTATACCTTCCTTCAGTTCCTTCCACCTGCTACCCACGACAAATACCACACTGTTGTCTGTGTCCATGTGTTTTCTCTTCAGCTCAATTTCTTCACCATTACCCCCACCCAACCCCAGCCCTCTCCAGCAGCTGTCAGACTGCTCTTTGTGTATGAGTCTGTCTCTATTTTGCTTGTTAGTTAATTCTGTTCGTTAGATTTTTAGATTCCCCGTATGAGTGAAATGATATGGTGCTTGTCTTTCTCAGCCCAGCTTATTTCACTTAACGTTACGCTCTCCAGATCCATCCAACCTGTTGCATGGATAAGCACAAAGAAGGTATATAAGTTCTCAATGAGAAGATACTGTTTATAAGCCGAGAAGAATGTTGCAAAGGGTAAGATTTCTGTCTTTTTTTCTGGCTGAATAGTATTCCATTGTGTAAATGTACCACACACAGTTTGTTTTTATTCACTTATTTACAGATGGGCGGCTTCCAACTCTTGGTTATTGTAGATAACACTACAATAAACATAGGGGCACATATATTCTTTCTAATTAGTGTTTGGGGTTTCTTCACGTAAATTCTTAGATATGAAATCACTAGGTCATAGGCAGTTTGAAAGAGAGAGAAATGATGATGGAAATGATGGAAGAGAAAAGTATATTTGGTAGAACACCTAGAATGAAAAATGAAAGAATTGTGGAAGTAGTTCTCCAAAAAAGGTATAGGATAAGGTCACTGTATGCTTCACAAAGCCAAATCCAATAAGATGCTGACAAGACATTTTTACTATATAATTTTTAGAGTTGCTTTCTAAGACCATTTCTTGCCCTGTGAAAGGAGAATGAATGAGTATAATATATCCAGGATATAGTCTATTATGAAAACTCCCACTCTAAAATGGCACCAAACACTAAATGCACCACTCTAAAACTGACCAAAATATACAACTCAATTAATTCTAATTTTCATGTTTATATGGTTTTTTCAAAATAAAACAGCATACTGTTTTAAAGAAGGATTTCATTTAAAAAATGTCTGGAAGGGGGAAAAAAGACTGCTTTACATAAAAACCATTAAACAACAGTTTTTCCAACTGCTTTAAATTCTTAGGAGGCAAAAGTATTGGTGAGCATAAGGACTGACTTAGCCAAAAGTAATCCTGAGTACTCTTGGTAGGGTTAATAAGGCATTAAGTGATGACATAAACATCTCATTTAAGTGGACTTTTGTTTCATTTGTACTTGAAACTGCTATTTTTATTCAAACATAAACCTCTGAATTATAAGATCTGGTAGCCCTATGACTCACATACTTTATTCCTGTTCACTTTTTGCCTGCTCTGAAAGTACTTTAGACAATCTGTCTTCAACTTTATGTTAAGGTCACCTTATCAACATATCTTTGTTTTCACTTATTTAGTTATAAGAAACTCTTTTTCTGACAAATGAAAGATATTTTTCTTATACCCCAAAAATCTGGGCTGGTATTGTCATATTAATTTGAAAGCTACCCAAGAACCTTACTTTTATGAGTAGTACTGCGACATCATCTTTTATCCCGTCATAACTGGCCCTGTGTCCCCTAAAGTGTGCACATGCCCCACAACTCCTTATGATTGATTTTTCTTTGCTAAATTCTTCACCACAAATTGACCAGTATCAGGTGCCAGATTAACACAATGCATTCTTTTTAAATAATTTTATTTATCAGAAAAATAAACATATATGTCATTAAATAATATTGAGCATATTTATTTTTAGTTGTTTTCAAATCCCAATTAAAACGATAATTTACTCCTTCCCCTCCCCCCAAATTACTGAGATATAGGGATTTAAAAAAGAAAGAAAGAAGATGTAGGAATGAAGGAATGCAGAAAAAGAATGAAAATGTTAGAGAAAAAAAAATGTCCTAAAATATAGCCTGCATATAGTCTTTCTCAGCAACATCCAGTGACTTATTCTAATTTAATAAGCCCTTTTCTTTCTCTTTCTTTTAATATTGAAATAATAATATTTCTCACAATACATATTTACAGTATCAGAAATGTCAGTAAATCTTTATAAATGCACTCAAATAGCTATGAAATGATGATTCAATGCAGTTCATTTACTTCCGAATTTTGACATATTCTGAGACATTACAATATTATTCTCATAAATTTAGTAGATTATAGATTCAATAACCACTTTGAGTGATACAATTGCTTTCTTATACAATAATAAAAGTAAAAAGAAAAAGATTTCCACATATAATGGCTTTCTAAGGACAATTTCTAAAATTATATAAAAGCAAATAAGTAAATTATTTGTGACTGCTCTAGAAAGATATAAACCAAACATAGAAGAATTAGTCAATTACAGGTCTTATACACAATAATAAACACAGGTTTATAAGGTTTTTTTTTTCCTTCTTTTTTTACAGGGACAAATACTCAGAGAGAGGGACAGATAGGGACAGGCAGACAGGAACGGAGAAAGATGAGAAGCATCATTCATCAGTTTTTTGTTGTGACACCTTAGTTGTTCATAGATTGCCTTCTCATATGTGCCCTGACTGCGGGCCCTCAGCAGACTGAGCAACCCCTTGCTCGAGCCAGCGACCTTGGGCCCAAGCTGGTGAGCTTTCCGCTCAAGCCAGATGAGCCAGCGCTCAAGCCAGCGACCCTGGGTTTCTCGAACCCGGGTCCTCTCCGCGTCCCAGTCTGACGCTCTATCCACTGCGCCACCGCCTGGTCAGGCATGTTTATGTATTTTTAAAAATGCCAGACAAGCTCTGGTTCTGGCTTACATTTTCCTTTAGTAAAGAGAGAGAGAGAGAGAGAGAGAGAGAGAGAGAGAGAGAGAGTAAAAAAAAAAAAAAAAGAAAGAAAAAGGAGGCATTTTATTTTTCTGCTTTAGAAAAAATGTACAAAAAGTAACAATGTTTTTCAAAACAATCTTCCCCACAGAGTAACTATCCTGAAGCTAGATAATGACTCTGATTATTGTTTCCCAACTCATGTTATAGCTCAAAACAGAAAAGCATTATGTACCTGGCTCATTGTTCAGATGGAGAAGCTCAAAGAGGGCATATAATATAGAGAACCACTGACATAAGGCTTTTTAATTTGCAAGATATTAGCTACAATTTATTGAGAACTTACTCTATTCTATACATAACAGTAAGCATTTTATATCTATGTCATAATTTCATCTTTAAAACACTATTAGGTGGTTTACTATTATTATCTCTGTTTAACAGTTGATAGAATTTGAGGTGAGTGTGATCAAATAATGTTCTAAGTATACAGTCAGTAAGTGGCAAAATGGGAGCACAACCGACATTCCGGGTTTGTTTGCTCAGGACTAACTGGCTGTGCTCACTCAGCAACCTACGAGCAAGCAGGTAGATATTAAAACAAAGTGCTGCCAGCCAAGTGGCCCTTGCACCAGGCTCTGATCTGAAGAATATTTGAGATGGGAGGAAGTGAGTAGAAAGAATCAATTTATACTTCTAGGGGTTAGGAACATATCATTTTAGTGCTTACATAAATAGGCCACGGTAACATAGCCAAGAAGAAGGAAGCCGAAGTCCTAGCAGAAGGCAGACAGCCTATGGCCCTCACTCCCACGTCTACCCCAAAAAGAGTCTCCCAGTCACAGAAGCAGGGCTTCATATGACCAGAGATTCAAAGGTATCCTGAACATCAGCTAACACAATTTGTATATAGGTACAGTCTTAGTCTCACTGACTGATCGCCTTGTAGACATCTCACCTCTATCTTCTATATAAAAAATGTTTTAAGTATTTTCCCCAGAGTCCAACTAGGCATGATTTTCACTTGACCACACCAGCTAGTGGATGCAGGAGCTGACAATATTAATTCAACAACTCTGCCTGTGAATATACCAGCTGATGAGTAAGTAGTGTTGATTGAAAAGACTTTTATGCATTTCTAAGATTATATTTGTTTAGTCTTTTAAAAGTAATCTTAGAATTTTCACAGGACAAATGTATATTTTGAATGCAAATATGTATTAAAATATTTATTAGCATTATTTTAACTGAGAAAACTGGCAAGACTATATTGTTAGACAGATTTTGTTTATACCATCCAAATCTTTTATATAGTCATGAAATATTTCTTTCTTTCTAAGGAATGTGTTTCTTCGGTTCCATGACATTTTATAGGGGAGGCAATAGAATAGAAGCACAGTGGGATTGAAGGATTTTTCAAACAAAATCATAATTTATGTCAGCTTCCCATTGTAGTCTAGATTTTGAACAGTCAATATGTGCTTAAAGGAACTCTTGGCAGTGGAGAAGGACAGGCATTGCCACATGGAGTAGACTGGGATAGATGAAACAGTGCCGCAGAAGTAGACCCAAAGTGACAACAGCCACCAGCTTTTTGTAAACATGATTAAGCGCATATTCACTTTTTTATTTATTTCACTTTTTATATAACTCTAAGCTTTATATATTTCAGTTTGATTTAAACAATTACAAAAGAAATAAGGGGAAAGCCACAATTCTATGCTTGGGTTAGGTGGTTCTAGCATAAGCCAACAATGGAGAGATGGAATTGATCATCAAAAGGTGTCAAAAGACATGGAACCGCATGGGATGAAAGTTGGCATTCCAAGGTTCAGCCTCTATTTCTGCAAACAGAATGTGTCTTAAATATGAAACTATTTGAATTGTGTTTTATTATGAGAAACAGCTGTTGGTACCCATTGTCAGACTTTTTGTATGCTCAGTTAAGCCACAGAAATAGAACCTGGAAATATACAGTTTTAGATAAGCAAGAGATTCCCATGTGGAAATAAGGCCTACCTGTGTGCTAGAGCTGCCATCATTGATCTAGTGGCTGTATGCCTAATAGTTCTGTGCTTTTCAGAGATGTGGATCAACAACTGAACTTAAAACACACTTTGCAAGAAATAAGGACACAACAATCATGGAGATTATTGGTGTATCTTAGATTTGGGGTATTCATTTAAACATATGCTAAGTGAAACAAAAAAGTTGAATGAAACCAATCAAAAAATAGGTCTGAATCCTCATCATTCTTGCTAATAGTAGAAACAGAGACCAGCTTTTGTGGTCTATCTTAGCTGATCAGCAGTTTCCTTTCAACTCATATTTGAGCAATCTGGATTCTGTCCAAGGTCAGTATTTTATTATCTCACTATTTTGGCACTAATCTCTTGGCTTCTGATCTGGCTATAAATCAATTTAGTTCATACCTGAGTCTTAGTCAAAAGAAATTTTTTCAGTTGGGTATTATGTAGAGACAAAACTAAACAAACCTTAGTCTGGAGGAAAAGAGGCAATATTTTCTTTATTCATTAAAACATCATCAATTCATACTTGGCCCTTCTTAGGAAGCTATCATTTATTATCAACATTTGAAGTCTCTGTGACTCAATCCATATACACACCATTAATAATCTCCTTAAATTCAGGAATGCCATGCGACTTCAGGGTTCTTTGCCACATTTGTCTGTAGTTTCAGACCAGCTGGAATGCTCCTTTTCTAATTACATCAGAGGCGGAGGAGTTATAAGAGAAAATTGAGTCATTTACTTTTCCAGGAGAACTATATCCAAGTTGTTGAATTAAAGATATGTATAGATATTGTACTTTATCTGTTACCATAGTCAAATCTTGACAACTAAAGGTTTTTATGACTTAAGATTTAGAGAAAAAATGGACTTGATCTTAAATGAGCCAACTGTTACTTACATTAAAATACCACTTGAGAGCAATCAGATAGCATTTCATAAATTCCTACGTATATACTGTGAGATTTAATATTAAAATGGGGGTCTCCTATTTTAAGTGAAGGTTTTTCAGCATTAAGTTTAGATCAAGAAATATTTCTTTTGTTTTACTGCTATATCTGCATTTAGAATTTATAAAGGATCTGCTAATAACTTAGCCCAATATGTTATATTCATTCATTTAAATTTTCATATTCCAACCTAAGATTTAATGTGTGTTTTTGATAAGCAAACTAGCTCCATATAATTATGATCTTAAATCAGCAATAGCTGGTACACAATTTTGAGATGAACTGTATGTGTCTTCTGACAGAAGCTTGTCCTAACAATAAATAATTAACAATTAAATCTCTTCTTCAACTGTATTTACTTTAAATTGAATTACAGAGAAATTTTTTAAGTTATTAAATTTTTATAAAAATAAACAAAAACATTTCCAACCAAGTCTTCATGTTAAGTTTTTAGTTAGTAAATGCCTTGACCAAGACCTTTATCACTACGTAATTGTCTAAAACAATCTTTACCTTTGGTTACCTATTCAATCATGATTGGTCTTTCTTCTCCATATTGTAACCCAACATTGAGCAAAGTAGTTGTGAGAAAATGAGTAAGAATTATTAACTGAAACTGTTTTATATGACAACTGGCTTTACGGGCTTGAATGTGTGAAGAGGAGAAAGGACCCAGTTTAAAATTCAATGTAGTTACTTTTTTTCCCTGTAAAATAACATTATGACAAAGAGTCATACATTTTAATCTAAAGCTTCTTATATGAGTTGGGAAGCAGTATATATAATTCATAAAGACATAGTCATGAGCAACATCTCAATATGCAAGTGAAATGTAAAAACTGTGTAAGGACTAAAGTGAGAAAAGGAAATTCTTTTATCACACAAACAGTCCCAGTTTTACAGTGGACATGAGAAAAAAAAAGGGAAGGTGAAAGTAACAGTCATTTGATTTTTATTTTGAAAGGTATTGATGGCAAATTAATTGATGTCTTCTCTTTTTTGTTGTTGTTACAGACTCAGCAAAAAAGTGGCAAAAGACCATTTTCTCTCCTGGCCACAGGAAAATACTTAAGACTTTTTGTTGTCAACTCTCTGACCTTCTGTAGAGGGAACTTCTGCAAGAATCTGAGGGATTGTACTGGTGGTAGAGGCCAGAATGCACTTCGATGTGAACTGTTAAGAAGGCAGGACAGCAGAAGAAATAGCTCAATGAGAAGTGGAGCAGCAACAGTGGAGATATGGGAGCCCCATGGGCCACTGAGAATAACCAAGGTGGGCTAGGGGGCATTTGGGACAGGATGGGTGGGAAAAGAGGAACAATCAGGACTGAAAGAAGAGGTTTTACTAACTCTCCAAATGGAAACTCAGAGCTGCATTTAATTTGAATTTTAAAAACAACAAACCAAAATATTTCTTATACCAAGTGTCCTGAAGCAATTCATATGGTTACACTGTTAACACCTCTTTAAGCTGAAGCAGCTCTCATAACTAATTCAAAAAGCAGACGTACTTTTCCCTCAGTTCCTGTGTGCTCCCCAAAAGTAACCAGGCTTTTAATAATGTTTGCTAAGAACTTCAAATATCTTAGGAATAGTTTCCAGATACCAGAGTTTCTACTGACATCTGACTCTAAGTTCCATTAGACAATTCAGAAGACAGGCTATTACCGTAAGAAAACTCTGGGCAATATTTAAGTTCTGTATCTGCCTCTGTCCTTACATATAAGCTGTGAATTACTGCTTCATTGTTCCAGGAGCATTTTAAGTTTGTAATAGTTTTATTTTTGACTGTAAAACCATTGTAAAATTATTTTCAAACAGAGAATGTGTATATCTTCCAAGAATTGGAATAATAGGTCCACTGTAAAAATTATAATAAACTAAATAATAGGCTTATGACTTATTACACTTATTTAATGACAGATAAAGATTCAAGGCAAAGGTACCAATAAAATAAAACCATGACGTTCTGGTTCATGCTAGTCACATTTACCACAAAGATCTCTACAATAATGCCATTCATTTGTCTAAAGGTGCATAACTATGCAATGGAGTCAATGTGGATTCTTAGACATGCACAGGTTTCTTTTATTATTCCACCAATTTGGATGCAGACTTATTAAGATATGTAAATTATCAGGCAATTTTGTCTTGAAATATTTGTCAGGTATATGCAAAGTAACAAATGGACATGATAGAAAGTATATTTTTACTCCACCAATGAAAATCAGGAAATTGTTTTCCATGAAAGTGTAAGAAAATATATGTTTTATTTTTAATTTTTATTTCTTTTTCCCTTGGGAACATTCTCCTACTTTATTATCATAAAATAATTACTGATTATTATATATTAGATACATCATTATTAAAGTATGTTTATTTAAGGTATGTAGTCTCTTATTGCATATTAAAATAAAATTAATGTTATAAGTATATTAAAAACCATTTACAAAAATCTTTGTGTGAATTTAAAAATTAACTATATAACAAGCCTCTTTTCATAGCTAATTTTAATTAAACAAAGAAACAGAGAAATGAAGGCATATATAAAGATGATCTAATACAAATGTTAATTTAAAGATTTTTTCTATATAACTAAAATAACAATTATTCAATATACCTAATTTATCAGAATGAAATAATTTATAAAAGAACATTGCTGTTCCTCAATAAATTGCAATCATCTACATAGAACCCTGACCTAATGTCTGACTTTTAGCAGTTATTTATATATTAATTAACTCTATGCACAGAGAAGTTGTGCGCACCTGGAAAATTATGAAGCCAATTGTTCATTCTGCTCCCTTATTGAGTGCTGTACGACATCCTGAGCAAGCAATTCAATTATGCTTTGGGGGTGCAGGTGAAAATAAAGGTCCACTTGAGATGGTTTCCAAGCCCTGGCCCAGTGACAAAAAATAATCAAGATCTGATATTCAACCTTTTCCCACTCAAACCATATTTTTGAATTGATATTGAATGTATGAAATGTGAAATTCTGTTGCCTTTTAAACCTCAGGAAAAATATCATATTGCTGCCTATACAAACATAGCATTGCTTGCTGGGTGGTGTTATGTTGGGATTCTATATGTGAAGTGACAAGCAAAGAAACATGACTCCATGGCCTGTTATTCTGTCCTATAAAATGCGATACATTGATTGAAAGAAAAACAGTATTTTTAATTCTCATTCACATACCCACTGAAAAAAGTTAATACCCACCTTCTGGTTTTCTTAAATAAGCTTGACAATCTTAAGCAACTTATCTAAATTTAAGGTGTATTTTAACTTCATATAAATTATAAATTATTTATATATATGTATATATATACATATCTATGTATGTGTGTATATATATATATATATATACATATTTATGTATTTGTATATATGATTATTGTCAGAAAAATGATTGCCAAGCTAAAACTTCCCAGGTAAACCACTTCATGATCTTAAAAGTTAGTAGCTACTGACGTATTTTTTTGAGAATATAATGATTCTTAAATTTCTTGAAAGCTTTTTCATGTTTAGTGATAATTGTCTTCATGAACAATGAAGTGGCAAGGATTTGATGCATATTGATAGGTAGATTTCTAAAGAGAAAGCATAGCTAACCTGACAAAAGAATACATCTTTCCTTCTTGCTAGAGACCCTGGATAATTGGGACGGCATTAACTTCCAATGAATGTTCTTAGGGAAGCCATGTGAACCCTGAACTACCATCTGGGAACTCAGGTTAAAGCTCATGAGTATACATGAGTAGAATGCAAATCTTTTAATTATTGTTAATTTAAAACTCCTATGCTACAATCTGTTTTCTGATATAGTGGTAAATAAAATAGAGAGCATACTTTTTATAACAATATCACATTCAATTTGCAATTCAAAATTTTGTTTGTAACACTAAGAACTGAAATCTTTAAAATTTTCCCAAATAGTTCCAAAACCTCCTCAGTTTTAGATTTATGTTAATATAAAACTGCCCACACGATCACTCTACATGGTTGTCTTAATGTCACCTTCAACAGCCAAGTCTAAACTTTAATTTTTATTCTTTCATCCATTTATTTTTTCTCTTAATTTACATATTTATTATTAGCATCTTTGTCTCCCCTGTATTTCCACCTAACCCTATATCTCATCATCAGTTTCTATCTATTTTCTTCATAGAAAGCATTAAGTTTTATATACTTGACTCTGATTTCATTGTACTACATACCTTACATGCAATCTGCCACTTTTTTGTGAAGAAAATGAATTATGCCTTTTAAAATTATTACAAAATTTGGACATATTGATTATGAATATGGAGTAACAAAAGACCCCAAATAGCAAAAACAATCTTGAGAAAAAGAACAAAGCGAGAGGTATCACACTCCCTGATATGAAATTATACTATAATGAGCAAAACATCATCATCATAGTATAGGTAGAAAAAGAGACACACAGAACAATGGAATAGAATTGAGACCACAGAAATAAACCCACATGTATATGGGCAATTATCTTTCAAAAAGGACCCCCAAAAATACAGTACAGAAAGTAAGCCTGTTCAATTAATGCTATCAAGAAATTTGGAAAAGCACATGCAAAAGAGGAAACTAGACTAATGTCTGACACCACACACAAAAGTCAACTCAGATTGGATTAGAGACTCAAATACAAGCCTTGAAACATTAAAATACATAGAAGGAAATATAGGTACTAAACATATGGTGACAGAAGGAGACTAGAGTTCAATGTTGAGCACACAATTCAATAAATGTGATGTATTATAGAATTTTAGACTTGAAATTTATATAATGTTATTAATCAATGTCAACCTAATAAATTTAATTAGCATAAGAATATACTATGATGGGAAACATTTCATTCTTAAAGAAATAATTTTTTTCTTCCTGTTAATGGTGGTTCCAAATGTTAGATATTTTTTCCCATGGGGGCAAAAGATAGCTAAGTAAGTTAAGCTCAGTAGATTATTGCAAATGGAAAAATAGGAGACAGAAATAAACTTTGGGTAGTCTTTTCCATTTTGTTTGTGTGTGAATTTTTAATATATGCAGGGATGTAAAGAATTAATATAAGTTTGCCCTGGCCGGTGGCTCAGCAGATATAGCTTCGGATGGGCATATGAAAGTTCTGGGTTTGATTCCTGGTCAGGGCACACAGGAGAAGTGACCATCCACTTCTCCCTTCCTCTGTCTCTCTCCCACAGCCATTGGTTCAATTGGTTGAGAGTGGCCAGGTACTGAGGATAGCTCCATCAGAAAGCAACAGCCTCAAGTGCTAAAAATAGCTCGGTACCCTAGCATGTCTCCAAATAGGGTTGCAGGGGAATCACAATCAGGGTACATGCAGGAGTCTGACTTTCTATCTTCCCAAGAAAAAAAGAAAATAAGTTAGGCCTGACTGGTGGTGGTTCAGTGGATAGAGTGACAACCTGGGACTCTGAAGTTCTAGGTTCAAAACTCCAAGACTGCTGGCATGAGAGCAGACTCATCCACCTTGCAGATCATTGAAATGATCCCATGGTCATTGTATTGAGCCCTAAGGTAGCTGGATTGAAGCCAAAGGTTTCTGGCTTGACCAAGAAGTCACAGGCTTGGCTGGAGCCCTCAGGTCAAGGCATATATGAGAAGCAATCAATGAACAACTAAAGTGACACAACAAGTTGATTTTTCTCGTCTTTCTCCTTCTCTCTCTCTCTCTCTCTCTCTCTCTCTCTGTCTCTCTCTCTCTCTTGCTTAAAAAAAAAAGAATTAATATAAGTCAAACTATTTCAGTAAATAAGTTTTAGCAGTTTAACTTTTAAACTTTAAAACAATTCCAAATGAATCTTAAATTTTTCTGGACAATAGCAGCAATTAATTATTTTTTAAACAAGCAGTTGTTTGTAGAACTTTTATTATACAGTATATTTCATCTATTCACTATACTTTTCTGAATTGTCCATATGCAACTACATTCTCTCTCCTTTTTTATTATATTTTTCTGAAGTGAGAAGCAGGGAGGCAGTCAGACAGACTCCTGCACGTGCCTGACCGGGATCCACCAGGCATGCCCACCAGGAGGCGATGCTCTGCCCATCTGGGGCATTGCTCTGTTTCAACCAGAGCCATTCTAGCTCCTGAGGCGGAGGCCATGGAGCCATCCTAAGTGCCCCGGCCAACTTTGCTCTAATGGAGTCTTGGCTTCGGGAGGGGAAGAGAGAGATGGAGAGAAAGGAGAGGGGGGAAAGTGGAGAAGCACATGAGTGCTTTTCCTGTGTGCCCTGGTCAGGAATCGAACCCGGAACTACCACACGCCAGGCCAACGCTCTACTGCTGAGCCAACCGGCCAGGGCCTGTAACTACATTCTCTTAATGCTATCTGCTGTGCTAGTTCTGTAAGTCTGCTGTTAAAATAATACATTAAAGTATTTTTTTAAAGAGTTAAATAGGTTAAAAGCATAATACTTAGACACATAGTTCATTTAATAGGGTGCCCTCCACCTGTACAAGAAACAGAACAGGTTATTAGACAAATATATGAAGAAAATTTCTAGAAAATTTGCTCTACATGCACAGTAACAGACCAAATAAGGAAGAGGAAAGCTCTAAATTTGTCAATCATTAGAAAATCTGTAATAATTATACTTTGAAAAATTATGAGATTATGTTGTTTAGTTATAGAAAATTCTCCATTTAGCACCCATGGTGTTTTCATTTTAATCAATGTGGCTTTAGTTAAACACTTTAACATTGTTCTCCTAGGAAACTAATGATTGGATCTGGTGAGTTGCTTTCACTAAGAATAATTTTCGACTAAAGGTAGTATGAATCCAATATGAAAGAGTTCAATTCAGTAAAAGCAGTTAAATAAGGGACCTCCCCTTTCCCTTAATGAAAAAAATGTAGCTATTTAATGATTTAGATTTGATTACAGTTAGATTTGATTACAGTTAGAATGGATTTGAGGATTCTACTTGTGCCCGATAATAAAGTCATATCCTCAGCACAAATAAGAATTTTATCTTTTTGTCTTTAAAGACAGGAAGGAAAGCTCCAAGTTCATCAAGAGCAGTATGAAACCAGGCCCTTCGGTCCCTGAGATGGGTCTTCTTTCTCATGTTCTCCACTGTGTCCCATGTGCCCTGACTGGTCCCAGAAATATAGCAGTTTCAATTATTGTGGTTTTTAAGTAATATTTTAACATAAAACTTGGGCTGAAAAGAAACTAGAGCATCTAAAAGTATTCCTATGACAGTATTATGTGAGGATTCCTACCAGTCTTAAACCTTATGCTGGTACTTAAAGCCCTAGTTCTTTTAAAACCATCAAGAGACACAGGTTAGAACTGAGCTAATAATCATAATCAATTTGATACCATGTTCAAGCTTGCAGTAAGTTCACCAAGCTTTCCAAATATTTTATAATACCCTTAAGGCTATCTATACAAAGTGTTGGAAAACATGGGAATTGTCAGATGAGAGATATTATGGCTTCATTTTGCTTGCTACTCAATTAAAATATTGACCCAGATATAGGAGTAAGAATTTCTTAAGGAGCAACAAACTCAGCCATATAAGGAAATTGAAGTAATAGGATTTTTATTATCTAAATATATAATTTTCACCAGGCATTATTATATATATTATTATATATATTACAATAATTTTTGTGGTTTTTCTTAAGTTCTTGATAACATTTCTTTTTTATTTTTATGTTGCTTTTATACAATTAAAAATTTAAATCTTATTTATTTTTACTTTTAGAGCACACTTCTCAGTTTTAAGAAATTGATATTAATTTTTATAGTAACTTGATTTAAATATTTTTACATAAATGCATGCATACATTTTTTGCCAAATGTATCCGTCTTCTATTCTAGATTTTTCTAAATATATCTGTACTTAGAATCTCCTTTAAATTTTATATGTAAGTTAAATATTTACCTATATTATTTTTCAATGATTTTTTTGTTTTAATGATCTGGTTTTAAATATTTAGTGTATCTTGTATTTATCTTGTCTTGCCATCATCATGCTTGAATTATTAAAATAACAACTGATTTCATATATCTGCTTCAATTCTGCTCCTGTTAAATCTATCCCCTGCCCTGCTGCTAAACATAAACTTTCTCAAAGCCATGATGTTTTATGCCCTTTTTAAATGTATTTCCTAAACATTCAATTTTAAGTGCCTTATAGTTTATAAAGGAAGGCCATTCTCAAGATCGTCTCTCTTTATATACTGGTCATTTTTATCAGCTCCATTTACATAAATACCTTTCAACAACTTTGAGGGTTATTATTAATTATATATGTAGTTCTAAACTCTCCTGTTTCCTTACAGTGCAGCAAATTTAATGTTTGAATGTGTTTTTGAATTATTATCTGTTCTTAGCTACAATTTAAAAGAAATTCCAGAGAAATAAAAATAGATCTGTCGTTTTTAAACGTTTGATTGTGCTTAGAATAAAATCCTCATTAATGTACCTGCAAAAGAAATGTTTTATTTTGAGGGCACAATCTTATATATTTTCAAAATTTTATTTCTTTTAACTTACTTTTATTTTTTAAGTGAGAGGTAGAGAGGTAGAGAGACAGACTCCTGCATGCACCCCAACCAGGATACAACACACAACCCCCCTAGGGGGAGATGCTCTGCCCATCTGGGTCCATTGCTCCATTGTTTGGGAACCGAGTTATTTTAGTGCCTAGGGTAAGACCATGGAGCCATTCTCAGCTCACCACCTACTTCCAGGACCAACTTTGCCCAAACAATGGAGTCATGGCTGTGGTAGAGGGAGTGGGATGGTGAAGCAGATGATTACCTCTCCTGTGCACCCTGACTGGGAGTCAAACCTGGGACATCCACACATTAGGCCGACACTACCAGTGAATCAACCAGCTAGGGCCTCTTTTAACTTCTGAAAAGCATCTTTTACCAGATAAATTTATTAAATTTAAGTAACTAATATACACATTTCCTGGCTGAAGTAAAGAAGCACATTCAATACCACATATATCTCATAGAAGTTGACTTGCATAATTAATTTAAATTTACATGGATCTGAGCATTGTCATATAGACAGTGAATTGACTTAAATTGAATAAATATAGCATAATGATAAATGACAACATATCAAGGTAAAAGGAGCTCCATGTTGGACCACCACAGGGATCATATTTAGAGAGTTCTTAAATACATATAAGACAGCTTAATTTTGTTCAAAGTAGATAGATATATTCATAAACAAGTATCAAATTTCACAGCTTGTAGCTACAAATTAGAATAAAAATGTTAAAAGAGATTCTTAGAGAAAGATATATATGTTATAAAACTATAACAATTGTGAAATTTAAAAGAATAGAGTCTAAGTAAGATTCTAATATAATGACACTCCTAGTCAGTTGTCTATTAAATCCCTTGAAAGCTTGAGTAAAAATTATACATATTAGATGTTGGCACCAGAAAAACTAAAAGAAAAACAAAAAGGACTTTTAATCTCATATTTTAGACCACAAAAGCACTCAAGTGAAAAACAAGTTTAAATGTTATAGGTAATAGGTAGATAAATCTCCCCACAATGCTGACATAATTTAGATGATGTATATGTATATATTATGTATGTGTAAATATTGTCAGCATTTAATATATATTTGCATTAAATTTGAGTAAATTTAATATTCAAATTACGTAATAGCAAAATATTTTGCTAAAAAAGATTTTTTACTATTTTATAGCTGAGTTTTTGAATATTTTTATAGATTACATTTGTATTGAGTAAAACAGAAAAAAACTGGTATAAGTCAGACTAATTCCTTTTGATCTTATCTAGAAGCTATTCTTATAAAACAAAAATTTATTATTTCTTAGTTGACAAAATTCTGAGTCTAAATCCCACAAAACTACAAAATAAAATTTATCAAGAAGTAAATATTAAAATTTAAGTAACTACCTTCTCTGTATTCTTCATGTTTTATTCATAATATATTTCAATTCTTGTGTTTTAAATGAATTAAAATCAACAACTGATTTTATATAATATATAATATTAGTTTTGTTAGGTCAGTTTATTCTATTGAAGGCAAACTTAGCAATTCTGTCTGTTTTCTTCAAATGTTTACTCAGTATAACCCTCTCATATTTCAATCTTAAACTTTATCTTTTTTGGATCTTTGCATACAAAGTCAGTTGAACCTAACATAATATTTGCATATTAGTGCATTTAGAGAAAAAAATATCACTGTTTACTGTTTATTACAAATTAATGAACAAATAAGTATATGTGCTTTGCTTTATCAAATTCCAGGAAGTACATGGAGAGATACTCAGAGAAGGTATTATCAAATTAGAGAATAATTACAATATTAGTAAAAACAATAGCTAGAATATGCTTAGATAACTATGTCATAGACCCTCTTCTGTTTGTTATGCACATACATTATAGCATTAGACACTTTAAGAAATCCAATGAGGTGCTGTCATTTTTTTTTTTTTGCATCTTTTTTACGCCACACAGGTACTAAATAGTGCATCTTTGATTTACATGTATGCCCACTTAATTTTAAAGCTTATTCTATTATTGGTATATATTATCCATTAATTCTGTTAAGTTGTCCACTCATATAAGCAATTGCTGAAACACTGTGAGGTGAAGATCATAACTATATAAAAGGAGATATTTATATATTCCATCAGATATTTTGTTTCAAAGAAGAGTTGGTAAACTAGTGCTGATTTGGCAACAGCCTTAATTATTCTCACGTCTCCTCTAGGGGAGGGTAAATCTTGATTTCAGACTGTGATATTAGAAATTGGTGAGTAAAGTTATTAAGGGGAAGCACTACCCTTATTTTTGTTACAAAGGTGACCTCTTCAGATTAGTTTAACAGAACAACAGGATGCAATTCTAAAGCTGCAGCCTAATAGGACTTAGCTAGGGACCGTGGACAAGGGTAATCTACACCCATTTTGTCTACAAGAAGTGGAACTGACTCATGCCATATGGCTTTATCTATCAGAAAGTGGCAAAATTTTCAAAATGTTTTCCATTTAAATCTCACAAAAGTGAGAGCATAATTATAATAACGCTCATTAATACTTAACAGGGTTTATACTCATGATCAGTTCAAAATCAAATGTTTTTTATATATACCAATGATATTTCTCAAACTGGTATTCTGATTATTAATCAACATATTAAGTCACAGTATCTAAAATACTGAAATGAAACATGAGTTGTGGGTGTGAACACATCAAAAATTAAACAAATCAGCCTGACCTGCGGTGGCACAGTGGATAAAGCGTCGACCTGGGAACACTGAGGTCGCCAGTTCAAAACCCTGCACTGGTCTGGTCAAGGCACATATGGGAGTTGATGCTTCCAACTCCTCCCCCCTTTCTCTCTCTCTCTCTCTCTCTCTCTCTCTCTCTCACTCTGTGTCTCCTCTCTAAAAATGAATAAAATTAAAAAAAAAATTAAACAAATCAGCCAACAAAAGAAATCCTGTACTCACAACAGCAAAAGACGTTGCTTGTGAAAAATCAAAACAGCATAACACTAGTGGTCAAATTACAAAGAAGTGATAAAATTTAACAGCCAATAGGAAATAATCACATATCTAGCTTTGCAATACTATTTACAAGTACACTTTTACACATTTCAAAAATCATAAAAACAATTCTAATGAACACTGCATATTAAGTGAATAATGCGAAATGAAAACAATAATTCCATTTTGGACTTACATTGCTCTTTGTTTTAAAGTTTGGATATTTCATAAAATACTAATTGTATACCCTTCAATAAAAAACAGAAAAGTAAAATAAACCAATATCTAAAACATTGAGTATCATGTAACATTTTTACATAGTCAGAAAGGACAATAAAATATTTAATCGGAGCATATCTGTAAAGTAAAGAGAATGTTTATTCAGAAATTGTGCTACCTGTAGTGCTGCAGAATAAAAATACCCAAACTATTATTTAATTTTGAAAACTACTAAGATCTCCAAATCATCCTTAAAAATGAAAAGTTACCCCTAGCTGAGTACCCTACAACACTATCAGTTTATGAAATAGTCTCTAATAAAACCACTAAGTCACTACAATGCCAAATATTATTTATGAACAATACTTTCAGCACATAGCTCAATTCATTTCTGAATATAGGCTCTTCAGAATAACATTTAATACTGACTAAGTACATTATTAGTAAACTGTATTCTAAAACCTTAAAACTTTTCTATTTTTTTTTCAGTGAGATATTTTTTTCCCGAATTGAGAAATGTGAATTCAAGTTCACTGATCACTTGTTTCCAAAAATAATAATAATAAATTATTTACACTTTGTTAAAATTTGAGTTTTTTTTTCACAGAAAGATTTCTTTCCCTTTATGAGAAATATTTGTTTTAAAATATATATACATTATGTATATGTATATATAATTTTATATACAATATAAAATTATATATACATATATATATATATATTTTAGTAGGTGGGTATACATTACATACATTTTTTAAGACTATTTTTAGAGTAGTTTTAGGTTTACTACAAAAATGAAAAGAAGCTCCAAAAATTTGCCATACACCCCTATGTAAACATGAATTGCCTTCCTTATTCAAAATTTATTGCTCACAGAGTGAAATATTTGTTACCAAAGATAATGAACTGCATTGACACATTTTAATCACCCAAAGTTCATAGTTTCCTTGGTGTTGTACATTGGAGTTGTTTCACTGCCTCCCAAATCCTTGTTACTTCACTTGTTTATTTCTCCACTCCCAGCCCCATCCCTGGCAACTACTGAACTTTTTATTATATCTATAGTTTTGCCTTTTCCAGAATAATATACAGCTGGATTTATACAGAGTGTAGCCTTCTCTCAATGACACTTTCAATTAGTACTATGCAGTTAAGTTGCTCTATGTCTTCTCATGCCTTGAGTACTCTGTGTTTTTAAGAGTTGAATAGTATTCAATTATCTGGATATACTACCACTGATTTATCCATTCACTTACTGCAGGACATCTTAATTGCTACTAACTTTCAACAATTATTAATAAAGCTGCCATAAACACCCATGTGCTGGTTTTTGTGTGGATATGTTTTCAGCTTCTTTAAATGAATATCAAGGGGCGCAATTGCTGGATCACATGGTAAGAATATGTTTAGCTGTGTAAGAAATGGTCCATCTCTCTTCCAAAGTGGCTGTAACATTTAGAACACACACAGTAATGTATAAGAATTCTTGTTCAAAATCTTCATCAGAATTTGTTATTTTCAGTGTTCTGGACTTTAACCATTCTAACAGGTGTATAGTAGTACTCATTAATTTTTAATTTTCATTTCCCTGGTGCATATACACTGTGCATCTGTGCTTTCTCTCTCCTCTCTCTCTCTCTCTCTCTCTCTCTATATATATATATATATATATATATATATATATATATATAATCTGTATATACTGTTTGGTGAAATGTCTGTTACAACACTGGTCCATTCTTTAATTGAGTTGTTTGTTTTTTTATTGTTGAGTCTAAGAGTTCTTTATATATTTTGGATAACAGTCCTTTATCAGATATGGCTTTATTTATTTTATTTGTTTGTTTGTTTGTTTTTTAGTGTGAGAGAGAGACAGACATAGGAGAGAGGCATATATAGGAAGGGAGAGGATGAGAAGCATCAACTCATAGTTGTGACACCTTAGTTGTTTATTGATTGCTTTGTCATATGTACTTTGACCACGGGATTCCAGATGAGCCAGTGACCCCATGCTAAAAATCAGCAACATTGGTCTCAAGCCAGCGACTATTGGGTCATGTCTATGATCCCAACCTCAAGCCAGATGAGCCCAGGCTCAAATTGGTGACTTCGGGGTTTTGAACTTGAGACCTCTGTGTCCCAGGTCAATGCTCTATCCACTGAACCACCACCTGGTCAGGCAGAAATGTTTTATATAAATATTTTATCCCAGCCTGGGTTTACTTTTAAATATCTTGGACATTTTTTCTCAGTGCAGAAGCTTTTAATTTTATTGTTCCAGTTTATTAAGTCTTTCTTTCAGGCATCTTTTGTGGACCATGTCTCTGGTGTTGTAAGGCATCACTACATCCAAGATTTTCTTCTTGTTAGATTCTGGGAGTTTTATAATTTTGCATTTCACTTTTAGCTCTGTGATCCATTATGAGTTCATCTTTTTTGTGAATGCTGTAAGTTATATGACTAGAGTCCTTTACTTTTCCATTGCACATAGTCCCATTAGTTGAAGAGACTATCTTTGTTCTATTACACATACTTTTGTCATGAAGTGATTTCTTTTTGTGTTACCAGATTAAGAATAGTCATATAGTTATCTAAGATAGTTTTATATATTATAGCAGCAGTGTTTAAACAGAACAACTGATTTTAGTGTTTAGTTTTTTTTATTTTCTTCCACCAATACTAGATAATCTATTTGAACCAATTTTATTGTTTTCTAACACAATTATTTTTCAGTGATTTATACGCTCATTCCAAACAATTCAACCAAAGAAACCTTCACCCCTGAAGATTAAACATTTGATCAATATAAGGGTTTCATTGTAGAAAGTAGTGTTAAAAGTTTATTCATTCAGTGCACTCTTTAGAGATGATTAACTGTCTTTATTATATTAGAGCAAACCCAAAGCTGTCTGCCAAAGGCGATTGTGTCCAAGCCCTGAAACCATTTCATGTGAAAACTCATTTTCAGGCTCCTAATTATTTTTCATTATAGTGGCAGTGTGGAATAGATTGGAATTGGACAGTAATTGCCAGGTCTGAGCAGTGTGGACCATGGCAATGTATCAGTTTAGATGAAGTGTGACAAGGATACATCTAGCTACTATATAACTTCCATTAAACAACTTCCCTGTCCCTGATCATGTAACACTTCATAGAATGTGGTCAGCACAAGGTCATAATAATGGCTTTCTGACTGACTTCAAGTATTTTGTACAAGTACAAGCCGTTAACCCCCTATGTTAGCATTGTTCTAGTAATGTCCAGTAATTACAGTTGTCAAAAATATCTATATCTTCTAGAGGGACAAGAAAACTTTTAGAAGTACAAGTTTTAAATTCTAGTTGATTTATTTCATATGGAATTTTTCAAAAACAATAATGCTTAAAATTAAAACAATAATTTTGTGTGATATAATTTTAAGTGGTAATTAGTCAATATTACTCAGTAGATCTAGTATAATCATATAAAATTTCTAAGCAGAAAACAGTCTCAAATTATTTTTACACATGCAATCAAATAGATCATTTTTAAGTAAAGTGAGTAATAAAGCAAAACAGCCATACTTATTCATAAACCCTTTTCATAAAGAAGTTTCCTCTATATTAGTAAAACTAATGGAATGTACAAGTAATTCTGAACCAAATAATCTTTGCCCTTCTCCCCTAAGGAGCATTTGAAAATATCAGCAGACATTTTTGGTTTGTGGGTGGTGCTATTGGCATTATTAGAGTCCAGAGATGTTACTAACATCCTATAACACACAGAGCAGCTTTCTCACAACATAGACAACAAAGAATTATCTGGCTCAAAATGTTCGAACTGTCAAGATTGAAAAACTCTGGAATATATATATATATATATTTTTTAATTTTCCCTTGACACCTGAAATGTAAAAATTATTCTATCTTTTTATCATTGAATTTTCTTCAATATTTGCCCTCTGTGAAACATTAAACTATCAATATCATTTATTAATAAAATTTTCCTCTATATAACAGTCCATTTTACTTGCCATAAGTTCTTACACTAACAAATTGGGATTTCTGAATCATGGTTCTTGAACTAACTCTTAATGGAATGTTTTTTTTTCTGAACTGAGTTGACTCAAACATCTGAGAGGATCAGTCATTCTAATTTGGTGTGGATCTTTAAAATGCTCTAGGTAGGATGGTGGAAAGATGTACACTCAGATTCTGGCTGTGGCCATGGAAGCAATCTTATAACTTCTCATTTTATATGTTCTGTAATAGTTATATAGCTAAAATCACAGTTACTCAGCATGTATTTCTTCTATATGCATCATGTTTAAAATACTTATATTTTCCTCAGTGAAATTATGTTGTCAGTTGTTCTTTTCCCTTTAGAATGATCAGCATCTTTGTATTTCACATGGTATTTATATCTATAGCCTTCTCCACTGTGCTTCAAATTCTTTTAAAATGTTAAAGACATCTAGATATAATTTCATAAATTCCATTTAAAAAGTCAGCATGACCCATACAATTTTATGACTTAAATCATGATTAAATTTTAGAAATACCCTGTAAATTTATAAGTGAAACATTTTTATTTTGTAAACAAGTTTACCAATATGGCTGAACTTATATAATTGTAATTATTTAAAAAATTCACTGAGAAATGAACTATTTGAACCACTAATTAAGACTTGTTTTGATGAGCAGAATTGTTCAAGATGGATAGCCATAAATCCTCACTTTTGCTCAGTATTTCCAACTCTTTTTGGTGACCTTGTGCTCCATATTGGGCAGTCTATTAAAAGTTTAATCATAGGTTATAAATCTATGTCGTGCTGAGCTGATTAACACATGGACCTACCTTACGGAAGGCAGAAAAAAGCATGACCAAGTGACCCAATTTTAGTGCTGCAGTCCACAAAATGCACACTATAGACCCCACTCACAATTTAGTCATATTTAATGGTACTTTAGTCGCATAAATCTAGTTATATATCTTACTTGATGTAAATTGTATTTGTCTTATTAATACATAGGTTAGGGGTTCATCATCATTTTCACACACCCCCACACACACATGCATATACACAAATCCTAGTGTCTATTTGTGCTTGGTACTGCGTTAAGCAGTTTAAAAAGACAGTTTCTGATCCCTAGAAATTCTCAATCTACAAAGCAGTAATGCTGTTAAGTAGAATATGACTAACAGATACCAGTAAAATTGAGTGAAGAATAATGATTTAAGGCAAAAAGGGGTCAATATAAACACATTTAGTTAACACATTTACTCTGACATATAAACATGAAAGGCAAGCACTCAATAGAAAACTTGGTGTATAATAGAAACTCATTACTGAGTGAAACAGATATTCATAGTCAATAAAAACATGAAAATTATTTATATTTTGCTAGTAAGTAGTAATTTGCAAATTACAATTAAGAATTAATCATTTTATCTATTAGGTTGACTTTTTTTTTCTTACTTTTTGTTACAGAGACAGAGAGAGGGGCAGATAGGGACAGAGAGACAGAAGAAAGAGAGATGAGAAGCATCAGTTCTTTCTTGTTGTTCCTTAGTTGTTCATTGATTGTTTTCTCATATGTGCCTTGACCCGGGGATGGCGGGTTACAGTAGACAGAGTGATCCCTTGACCAAGCCAGGGATCTTGTGCTCAAGCTGGTGAGTCTTGCTCAAACCAGATGAGCTCAGGCTAAATTGGCAACCTTGGGATCTCAAACCTGGATCTTCTGCATCATAGTCTGACACTTTATCCACTCCTCCACTGCCTGGTCAAGCTAGGTTGACATTATTTAAAAGATAGATACTAACTAGTGTTATAATACTGTAGGTGTGCAAATTAGTAAAAGTAGAAGTAACTTGACAATATCTTAAGCATTGTAAAACATACATAATATTTGACCTAAATAATGTAGTTCTAATAGCATATTTTTAAAAATTCCTTATCTATTTGTAGAAAGTTTCTTATCAAATAATGTTAAATGTAGAGTTATCTTAGTAGCCAAAACAACAATAAAAACCAGAAACTAGTGAGAATGTCCCTTAGATAACAGTAAAAGATTATAGTATATCTTTCTAGTGGATTGCTGTACAGAAATTTTAAATAATAAGTATATTTATGTTTTAACAAAAATGTAGTGTTTTTTATGATGAATAAAGAAATGAATATGAGGTGAGAGGAGCAGAATAAGGGAGAATGTTCACTTTATTGTTTGTTGGCTCTCACTTTTAGTTTCTTTTTTTTACAATGTGATTGTTTTGCATGCTGTATTATTCAATTTGAAATGATAGATGAAAAGGGAGGAATAATGTAATTCTTTATACTTGCAAATGTGACTTTAATGATCATACCCTTAGGGGTACAAAGGGCATCTTGTTTCCCTGCAGGTTTTTGGCTTCATTTTACCTTTTAAAGAGCAGGCCTTGATGGAAGAGTAAAATCCCCTGTTCCTTACATGCCTGCACCCTAAAGCAGACATTTTTCATTGACAAGAAGGTCAGCTTGCATTTCTTTCCCAATATTTCTTTGCTTCAACAACTCAACATAACTATTCAGATGTAAAACCACAAACAATATGGAAAGACTATATCCCTAGGTATACAACTATTTTTTTTTTCCATTTTAACTGTTATTAACTAAAGCTCAAATTCATCTTGGATTTCCCTAGACTAGACTAGAATGCTTCTTTGTAATTTATTCTAAATCTTAATTTAAGATGAAAAGCTTTCTCTGAATCTACAGTCTTTTTTATAAATAAAGCTGCCATTGACCATGGTATTAAATCAGAATACAATGTCCCCTTAACATCAGGACTTTGACAGTGGGGTTATGCTATACTTGAACTTTATTTTTCAAAGAAATTATTTTCTTTTTTACTAAAACCACTAAATACAAACCCTAAATGATTCAAAGAAATAACTGAAAAGTAACTAAAAATGTCATCATAAGAGAAATATTTTCCAACTTTCAAAGACTGAAAGCTTGAGAAAACAGATGGAGTTGCAGGAGATTTTTTGACATTAAGTTGAGCTACTGAACACAATATAAACATGAAGCAGGTAAAGAACTTTTTATTTTGCCTACAAAACTCAGGATTCAAGACAGTGAATTTCTGAGTCAAACAACCTTACTTTATGGCTTGTCCTGGGGTAATTGGGTGATCGTGACCAAGGGAGTATCTGAGACTCACTTCATCAGTTGTCATATAGGCAGTTCTTCTTGGAAGAATTAAATCTAATAAATTGTGTGCACTATTTAATTAATGTGATTGTTATTAATATTATTACTCAAAATATTAAAAATATTAAATACCTTTTCTAGTGCAACTTTTTCTTAAAACAATGAAAAATTATACATCTATAAGTTTGTTTTTGTTTTGTTTATTGTTATTTAGTTTTTATTTTTATATACTACATATGAGTGAAATCAAACAGTATTTATATATTTTGTATCTGGCTTATTTCACTTAGCCTAATACCCTCAAGGTCTACCTTGTTGTCACAAATGGTAAGATTTTAATTTTTTATGGCTGAATAGTATTCCATTGTATATATATTCCACAACTTATTTGTCCAATCCTCTATCAGGGGACACTTAGGTTTTTCCACTTCTTGGCTATTGCATTTAATGCTATGATGAAAACAGAGGTGTTTATATTTCTTCTGAATGGCTGTTTTCATATTCTTTGGATAAATACCTAGAAGTGGAATAGATACATTATATGATAGTTTTATTCTTAATATTGTGAAGAATCTCCATATTGTTTTTCATAGTGGCTATACTAATTTACATTTCCATGGCAGTATGAGAGGGTTCCCTTTTATCTCCATTTTCTCCAATGCTTATTTTTTGTCTTTTTTGATGACAGCCAGTCTGACAGGTGTGATTTGATATCTTATTGTGGCTTTGCTTTGCATTTTTAATTATTAGTTCTGTTAAATATCTTTTCATGTGCTTTTCGGCCATCTGTATGTCTTCTTTGGGAAAATGTTAATTCATATTGTCCCATCTTTAATCAGATTGTATTGTTGTTGTTGAGTTATAAGAATTTGTTACATATTGTGGATATTAACCTCTTATCGAATGTATGATTTGCAAATATATTTCCCCTTCAGTAGGTTTTGCCTTTTCATTTTATTGATATAATCCTTTCTATGCAGAAGTTTTTTAGCTTGATGTAGTCCCATTTGTTAATTTTTGCGTTTGTTTGCCTTCTGACAACAAATTGGTTGTTACTAAAGGAGAAAATGACAAAGGAAGGGTGAAATAAGTAAAGGGGGTCAATTTTATGGTGACAGATGAAAACTAGACTTTCGATGGTGAACATGACATAATGCATACATATAGGGAGTTATAGTGTTGCACACCTGAAACTTTTATTACCTTATAAAGCAATGTTACCTCAATAGAAAAAACTATCTTGGAAGTAATTTACTGTTCCTTGGATGCTATCTTAGAAATAGGTAGTTTGTATTATAGAGTAAGTTGTGTGAGAGAACTACAAATGTTTTGCCAAAGTTATATTCAGAATTCAAGTTCCATGGTTATTCTAGCTTCTTAGTGAAGTAAATTTTAGTTTAGAATAAATAAAACTCTTATACTAATTGTCCAGTTATTTAATACTTAAACTTCTTAAAAAACATTGCACTCATTGGATCAAAATAATGTTAAACATTTGGAGATTAAAACTACAACAATAATAGCAACACAAATTGTAGACACCACCCCACCTTTTCAGTGTGAACTTGAATTCTGTAGTAATATATATTTAACACCAGTGTAACCATAAATGTAACTAAACTTTGATTCATCTGACTGTACCTAGTCATAGGAGGCTCTCTTGATATTAACTGTTTATGTTAGGAATTTAGATATTTAAAAAAACAAACTATACATTTCAAAGATTCTTCTAACTTACAAATTATTCTCAGAGACACTGATCTCCTGCAGCAGAGGGTTGAGGGGTTACATGCTAATGCCCTCACTGTTTTTGCAAAAATTATTCCCCTCCTAATAGAAATATTATAGATACTGCCCCTAAAGAGTCCTACAGACCCAAGTCATTTCTTTAGAGTCATATAGTAGTTAAGGAGATTTGGGAAGTATATGGAAGAAAGGAGAAGGAAAAACATTTGAAGGTAGATCAGGGAAGTGGGAGACCAGAAATAAAAAACATTCAGATTCTAGGTCTGTATTCATTAAAAGATGATTTGTAAAAACAGTGAAGAAATATTTTGCACCATATTCTGGATTTCTTGTTTGCTCACAGTTATCTTTATAGAAATAGATTCTTGTTATAGGATCTTTGAGTCGTTGAGGCAAAATAAAAAAGATCAAAAAGTTTATTTGAGCAAATGGAATGTTAACTAAAACATCTTAAAATTTCAGCCATGAGATAACTCAATTATGTATTGAACAATGGAGTTCCTTAATTATTTTGTTTTTACTTTTTACTCTTTTTTGGAATTTTGCACAGCCATGGGCTGGGCTGGGTGGGTTACATTGAGAAAGCATTTAGGTTGTAAACACAGAAGCTGTTTTCACAGAAATAAAAGAGGTACACTACAAAACTAATACTATTACATCTCTGCTGCATAGCACAACTGTCCAGACATGTGACACCGCTAATACCAATTGGTGAAAACTGGTTTGGCTGTGATATTTGCATGCATTTTACTTAATTTTCTGAACTCTAGTTCCCTATCCAGAACACAACATGAAGATGCAATTTACAAGATTGTTGAAAAGAAAGAGAAAGGATATGTTTGTGTTTGTGTGTGTATACACACAATAATTTGATGGTATTCTTTAATACACTCACACCTAACATAAAATGGTGCTGAACAGCTTTGCAAAAAGAGAAACCTCAGAAAATCTTAATAAACTTTAAAATGTTCCTTCTCAATTCTTTTACTACAAAAATGATTGATTGACCTTTAACTACCTAATAATGTAGTATTCTCCTTTGAAAGTACAGTGTAATCTTAATGAGCATCAAAATGTACAGCCTTCTCATGCTCTTGTTCACAAAAAAATAGCATTTAAAAATAATTTCTTTTAGTTCTGCCACAACAATAATTAGAAAAATATAACTTTTTAAATCAATCATCAATATATGCAGCTTTTATGTTGAAAAGAAGACTGCAAAAACTCACCTTAAAATTTCAGTTAATGAAATAAACAGTTATCAATAATCCTGCAAATTACAAATACTCACAAATATGCAAGATAATTTTTGAATTTATTAAGGCATTTTAAATCTAAGAATAAGTCAATTTTCTCTATAGGTTAACCACTGTCATACTTTCAAAAAGCACTCATTAATACATAATTTCATTAGTAAGCATTTATTTAAAAAATAGTTATCTAAATGAATCAGAATGTAATTATAATTATAGTACAGTTAGTTGTTACTGAATCACTTCTGAATACTAGTATATTTCTTATTCAATACAAGAATATTTTAGAAATATTTTACCCATTTAAGGTATCAGTCAAAAATTATATTATTAATTAGAAAGATTATAGCTTAGCTTTTGCATCCAAAATATAATAGTGCACCATTCTTTTTGAAATTTGTTCCTTATTTTGGAGATGCTTGCTGTAAAAACTAAAATTCACAAATCAATGAATTATGTAAAAGCATTACTTTTCACTTCCACTTAATAAAAAATTGTATAAAACTAACAAAAATTTCCTATGTTTCTAAGAAATTACAGATTCAGTCGCTAATATTGTCTATAAAATTCCAAAGCCATTATATAACTTCATGTTTTCAATTAATTTAAATATAAATGTGGAGAAAGAAAAATGTTTTGTGGTGACCTTTACGCTTAAGGGGCTTATTCAATCTCAAAATAGCCTAGCCTAAGAATTTTGTTATTCTTTAATGCACACACACCTAACATAAAATGCAATGGTATAAATGTAGTATTTTAATAATTACAGCTCCAAAATGCTGAATAAAGGCAATAGTTGTCACCACCACCATATTTGCCTAAGAAAGTCAACCTCTGAGGGGATTTCCATCTCTCTTATTAACCTTGAAATTAAAAATATTATTTTGGTTGAGCATTAAGCCTTATGACTCTTGAATAGTTTCTCTTGGAACTTATTATGTATTTCTTCATCAAAGCTTTTGGGAGAGTGAAGGTTAGTACAAAATTTATATATATATATATATATTATATATATATATATATATATATATATTATATATATATATATACTAATTTTTATCATTTTATTCCACTGAAAATATTATCAGAATGAATCATTTCATGTGACCTAATTGTTCTATAACCTTCAATATCCCCATATGTTTCTGGTTACATTAAGATTGATTGTATGTGTCTATTAGCAAGATATCATGGTTTAAACACATAATAAAATCCAGTTTTATACTTAACAAATTGGCTTTATAAAAAATTTGTAAAAATATATATGTGTGTGTTTATGTGTGTTTTGTGTGAGTGTGTGGATAACCAAAGACAATAAATCTTCTCTCTGTAGGTATTTAGTGCAGTTATAATCCAGGCAGCTGTATATACATTGTACATGTTGAAATTTCCATTGATTGTTATTCTCAGCATATATTGAGAGCTAAGTGTATTTTCTATAGCAGTTCTTAAAAGTCCTGTAATTTTCCAAGTGAAAAGTAAAGGTCATATATTGAGTTGATTAAATTATAAATCTATATAAACAGGCCAAGTCAAAACAAACATTGATCTTCCTTAATCCCCAAAATTAACTTTTTAATAACACTGGGGAACAAAATTTTAGTTGCATCCACAAAAACACTTGTTCTTACTTAATTCAAGTGTGCTGATCTCAAATCTGGCCTTAGCTTTTTTTCTGAAAGCTACAGTTTTTTTGCAATTCAAGACTTAAGTTTTCATCTTATTATAAAATTTTCAAAATTTAGTTTAACATAATGAAGTAGAATGTCTTCATGGACATCATCTTTCTGAAAATATAATAATTTATATAATAAAGCAAATACACTAATGCACTAAAAATATGATTGCATCAGAATTTGTCTACAATGTTGAAATAGAACATATTAAAACACTTATTTTAATCATAAAATTTGCGCAAAACTTATTTTAATTATTTTCAAGCAAAAATTTGCATTTGTAGCTCTTGTGTTTGTGTACTTGTTGAGGACAATCTCACTTGACACTCCAGCAGTAGTCTGCCATCATGTTCCTGATGTTCCTGTTCCATCGCCACTGATAACGCTCTTTCTTCATTTTCAGGTTTTGATGAAAGCATTCTCCCTGCTCATGACTAACAGCTCCAAGATTTTCGGGAAACTTATCAAGGTAACTGTTCAGGAAGTGATTCTTAATGCTCATGTTCCATCCAATGTCGTGGAAAGCCAACAGCTTCCTTTGAACCAGAATTTTATACTTTTCTACTTTTTTTCTTGCGAAGAAAATTCTTTCTAATTGCCACAAAAGACTGTCATGCTGCTTTCTTCTCCTTATTCATCTTCCTGGCAAATTCTTCATCACGTATGAGGGTTCGAATTTGAGGTCCATTGAATATACCTGCTTTTATCTTCTTGAAAGACAAGGCAGGAAAAGCAGAAATAATATGTTGAAAACATTCACTTTCTCTATTCAAAGCCTGAACAAACTGCTTCATTAAGCCAAGTTTGATGTGAAGTGGGGGGGAAATGATCCTCTCTCGATTAACTACAGGTTCAATCACAATATTTGCATCCTTACTTCCAGAGCTTCACATTTCGGCCACTCCTTCTGTGTCCAGTGTTTTTCCTGAGCTCGGCTGTCCCACAAACACAGAAAGCAAGGATACTTTGTGAAACCCCTCTGTTGTCCTAGCAGGAAACTTACCATTTTAAGATCCACAGAAATGATCCAGTTATGCTCCTCATACTGCAGTAAATTGAAGACAATTTTTATGCCATTATACTCTTCTCACAGATGAGTTGTATAACCAATTGGAACTGCTGCATAAACATTACTGTTGTGTAGGAGAACACATTTCAAACTCCGTTTAAAGCTGTCAAAAAATAGCTGCCATTCTGGTAACACCTAGCTGGCTGAGAAAACTACTGATATCATGACAGTGAATAGAGTGTTTGTCTTCAGGAAAAAAGTCCACAAACATTTTTTCACGCTTTCTGAAATGGGATTCTTTAGCTGACCAGGGAAGTACATTCTTTTACTAAAACCTGGAGGCAAATAACTCAGCTTCTTTCTTTGATAGGTCCAAATCTCTTACTAAGTCATTCGATTCAGGTTGGCTAAACTGCTGAGGGGTTAATGACTGCTTGCCATCAGAAGGAGACCCTTCAGATTCTACAACCATTTCCTCATGCATCTTATCAAAATACACTTGATCACCATGTTCACTTTCTTTGTCCTTAGAAGAAATAAAACCATTGAAAACTGGAACCGGGAGTGTTTCAGAGTGTGGGATAGGTCGTATTGCTGAAGGAATATTAGGATATGCGATCATATGTTGTTTTTTCTTGTTGATGGCCTTTGTATGGATCAGACAGAAATAACAGTCACTTCTGTGGTTCTTAGTTAGGTTCACACCAAACCATGGCAATACCTAAAGGTATTCCTATGCATTTTCCTTTTGTCCAGTCACAAAGCATTTCCTCACAATTATGAAACCTGATATGAGGAACCTAATTCTTGACTTGATCAACAAGGGAAAGTTGAAAATAGGCAATATATGTATGTGTCACAAATGATGAAATATTGCGCCTTTGACGTTGAAGTGTGTATCAGCCACATATATAACAGAAGGTGTCAGGACTATTCTTACATTTACACCTACTCGAAGAAGCCATGATTCAATCTTAAAACAAAATAAGAGGGTGTTTTCATTAGATATTTTTTACATTTAAAAACAACTACAATTATGTCAAAGTGATATTTGTAAAACATTAATTGCCTTGTGGTTATGTTCAATGCAAGAGTCGTTGCCCTTTAACTCCAATTTAAAAACCAATGCATGCCATTAACTGTAACAAAAATAAATTAAAATTGCATAGAAACTAGAGCATGCACCAAAAATCAAATTTCAGATTTGGAATCATCGATGCAGAGCTATATAGAAAAAGTTCTAAAACTTCATGCAACAGAAAATGAAAAAATTGTTCCTCAGTGTAATAAAAATAATATTCCAAAAAATTCAAACTTTACATATCCAGGAAAAGAACAAGACTAACGTTTAATAGAAACATAATATCAAAAGTCACAATACACATAAGACAAGAATTGATGAGAACAGGAAGAAATACATAATTGCATTTGAAAATACTCTTCTCTGTAACAAACTTGTCACATTTTAAATTCAACATTCCCTATAAAAATATTTCTGAAGCAAATATGAATATTTTATAATTTTTTTTATTTTTGTTTCAATACCACATGCATGTCATATTTATTATGAAATCTCAAATCCATGAAATCTCTTGAGTTTTTAAGTGTTAAAACTTAAAATAAAATATACCCGTAGTCTGCTTTAACAATAATTCTCCATTTATTTCAATTTACCTCTAAAATGAGTGAAAAAGTACTGAATATGTTTTTTTTCTAAACTGAGCCCCGAGCTTCATTATTGTAACATGTGGTAATACTTTTCACTTTACATATTCTCACCAACCTACATGGCTATAATAACCACTGCCTCTACCCTTATTTCAAATTATCTCCCACTGACACTGCACTCTTATGTGCCATATTCATAAATTTAATATAGTATTGATTTACAGTAGTACCTTGAGATACAAACAGACCAACTTTTTTTAAGATATGAGCTGCAACTCAGTCTATATTTTTGTTCGAGATCTGAGCAAAATTCTGAGATACGAGTCATGATTCGGGAAGCTGCCGCTAGTTGGCACATTGGTGCACGGGGCCAATATTGGCAGTTTGATATACGAGTTGACTGACTTAAGAGATAGATTACAGAATGAATTAGATTCGTATCTCAAGGTACCACTGTACTCTAATTGAACATCTTGCATTCACCTCAAAGTTCATGACCCATCTCATCAAATTCCTCTTAAAACTATTTGTTGGGCAAATGAGTTTGTAAAATTTGTATTTTCTGAGTTGCTTACTTTTATTGTTAAAATGGCCACTGACCACACACATTGCACTGCCAGGTGAAACTGCTAATTACCTTCCTGCTTGGGGAGGGGATTTGTTTTGCTAACATGTTCTGGAGGAGGGATTTTCACACCAAAAAAAGTTTGTGAAGAAGGAGAAAGAAGGAGGTCATATTTTTGCAGAGTGAGAGCAGAGAAAGCAGCCCAGATGGTAGGGTTCTGAAGGAGAAGCCAGTTTGTACAGAGAGTAAGAAGCCATGTTGGCAGATGGAGAACACAGAGGTGACTGAGCTAGTGGGGGGCCTTTGATTCTAGGGAAAACCAGAAAAGATTCTTCTGGCTGCGGAACCAGAGAATGTGTGAGTGGGTTTTGGTGCCCTGTGTTTTTATTCACTGGCCAGTTGCGAGGCTAGAATAAAGAGATGTCCCACAAGTTTTTGACTCTGCAGTTTCTTTATCATCTGTCCAAATCTAATGGGAACCTGCATGTGCCTGGTTGTGATGGCCATGATTACAGGCCTTACACTAGTTAATAAACAGTTTTGTGATTGTACTGCTTCTCTAAATAATGAAGGTGAAATAAATGACTTCTAAGTCATTTTAATATGACCTCATCAAAAACAGTACTAAGCATTTGGGAATAGATTCTTTTTTATATTGGTTCTATTTTTTTTACATTTATTTTAATGTGATGAAAACACAAGCACACACAGCTCATAGTATCTTCTGTCTTTGCATTGTGTTTGTTTAGCTAAGCTGGATCCAGATGCCAGAGAAACAGACCTTCTTAAGCTGTTTGACCAGCAACAAGGGTCTTGTACAATTTGACCAAATTATCTCCTCTATCCTCACTGGACCCTGGGACAGAATCAGCTGGAACTCTGTGATGAATGCAACAAACATATGCTTTATGCAAAATGGAGGCTTAGAAGCTGGGACTAATAAATATGGACTTTAATTTATCCTCCTGAGTTTCAGTTCATCCTTGCAGGTTCTAGTTTGTTTTTACTCTCTTCATTTCACATCTAGAGGCAGGTACAAAGGCAAAAAGACTGCTATAGATTGCCCAATTCTTTCCCAGGATCTCATAAAAAATAATTCCTATTATAAATCCCTTATATCACTCATAATAGTTTTGCTTATTTGATTGAATTCTGAGATATTTGCTCAAAAATGTTAGTAATGAGTGTAGCTTTTGAATTTGAAAATCACTCTTCCATAGAATTTTTTAGTGTGTCTCTTTCCATGAACAACCCCCTTAATTTGAGTCTGATCACCTTTTCACATGAATGACTGTGTCAACTTCTTAACTGATAACTATTCCGGAGTAAGGAATAGATAAACAGAGTCTCATTAGATATTCTTGGGATAAAAGGTAATACATGGGCTTAAAGTCACAATGTTGGACCAATCAACCGTGCGCAAGTGAATAGTGAGAATTATCTGTTAAATCATTAATTATCTTTTTGTTTTCTACCACATTTCAATAAAAGAAAAGAAGACTAACATATTAGTGAGAAGACTGACTCTTTGTGTGAGGTCTAGGAATAAATATTGTTTTATCTTCATAGGATATCATCAAGATCCTTGTATTTCTTTCTAATCATTTCATGTCTATATTGTGTGATGACCATGCTATGTTGTTTCTGGTTTAATGCTTAATAAACTGTCTTTTCATTGCCAGCTATCCATAAATATTTGTGTTCTTCCTCTGGCTTCAATCATCAAACTGATCAAAATAATTTTTCCAATCTATTAAACAATTAACACCAACTATCCACTTTAGCTAGCTGGATTAAGGTATTTAGGTTCTTTATGTTCACTTGTGTGTGCTATTTCTTACACAAGCAATATTCTTTGCTCTTTTCCTGCCAAAACATGATTCAAAGCTGTAAAGCCAGTAGTCGAGGCCGCCATCACAACAGCCTGACCCACGCAGGTTTACATTAGATTCGAACAGTCGGTAATGAAACAATGGAGCCCAAAACTGGTGAGCCATCAGCTTTAATTCTAGCTTGCACCCGGCAGGCAAGCAAAAACACACACTGGGCTCCAAAACCCACTCATTCAGTGCTCACAAAGCTACTGACTTATCCGAGTTTCCTAGCATCAAAGCTTTCTAGCTCACCAGACTTATTCACCTCTGTTTCCCATCTCCTCCTGCACAAACTCTTAACAAACTGGCTTCTCTCTCAGCACTCTGCCATCTTGGCTGCTTCTCCTGGCCTCCATGTGGCCTTACTCTGCTCTCCTCTCTATACTAACCTCAGGAACTCAGGAACCAAGAGAGAGAGCTCCCGGACTGCCCCAGTTTATAGCATAGAAAATCCAAACCTTTAATCCAATTATACATAAAGAAAGTCCCTGATACAAAGCCACCCATCTGAGGCATAATGGGATTCCTTAAGAGAGTGCACCACCCTACATCATCCAATCAGTCAAGGGTGTGGGGAAGTGCTTACTCTTAAAATAAGCCTTAGGCTATGACAACCCGGCCTGCCCACAGCCTGTTCCAGAACACACATTAATATCAACAAACTTCCATATGGGCAGCACCATCTTTAACAAAGTGAGCATAATATATTTTATCTGCCCAACAAAAGCTTTCATCACAAATTATTAATGATTATCCCATACATTAGCAAGATCTGAAAAATAAAAAATCAATGGGCATTTGAGTATATGTTAGGAAATATAAAGAATGACAAAAAAGAGAGAAATTTTTTTTGTGATGCCCTCATTCATTCTTCTTTATTTCAACCTAAGTCTATATTCTTTGTGATATGCATTAAAGTGAATAAATTACTTGAATTTTTTAAAGTAGATTTTAAATTTCATTAATATCTAAAGTTAATTTAAAAACAATATTGTGAGTAGATTTTCTTATTTCTTTTTCAGATGTTTTATTGTTAGTATTTAGATGCAAGTGATTTCTATGTGTTGATTTTGTATCCTGCAACCCTGATAAATTTGTTGATCAGTTCTAGCAGTTGTTTGGTAAATTTTATCAATGTAAGAAATATCCAAACCTGTAGAAAATTTTTGTAAGAGTTTATTTGAGCCAAACTGATGGCATATACAAGGGAATAAGATATCAAAATGAAAGTTTTGCAGCTTCTATTATACATTTGAAATTAAAGAGGGAATAAGAAATAGTACCTGGAAGTGGGAAAAAGCAAGGTAGAGATTACAGGATAGTTAACAAGATTATGTGTTTTTATGAGGGCGGTTATGGCTTATTTTGAAAGTGTGTTAATTTAGATGCATAAAAACAATGGATAGGGCTTGCTTGAGGCAAATATAAGCTTTTTGCTGAAAAGTTATGTGCCTGGGGCATGAATACCAACCATCACTTGCCAAATTAGAAATTTACGATCAGATCACTGTGTGAGGTTACTTTTCATAGAACCTCCACTTCCTTTTTATCTTCATCCACAAGTCTGTAGTATGTTCTATATATGAGATCATGCTATCTGCAAAAATACAAAACAAAACAAAACAGTTTTACTTTTTTTTTTTTCCAATTTGGGCGTCTTACATGTGTTTGTCTTTCCTAATGGCCCTGATTTTCAGTATTATGTTGAATAGGAATGATGAGAATGGTCACCCTTATTTTGCTGTTGATCTTAGAGAAAAAGCTTTCAAATTTTCACCCTTAAGGATTAATTGGCCGTTGTCTTGTCATACATAGCTTTAATAGTATTGAGAATATTCCTTATTTACTCACTTTGTTAAGCATTTTAATCATGAAATGATGTATTTTGTCAAATGGTTTTTTGGCATGAAGATGATCATAATATTTTATTTCTTATTTTATAATGTACTTTGTCACATTTATTGATGTGTACATGTTGACCATCCTGGCATCCAAATAATAAATCTCACTTGATCAGAGTATGTGATTGTAAGGCCAGTATGTTATTGTAAGACTGTCACATGCAGGTTCCCATTGAATTCAGGCAGAAAATAAAGAAACAATGGAACCCAAAAATGGTGGGCTATTTCTTTATTAAAGTCTTGCATTGGCCAATGAGCCCAAACAGGGAATGAAAACACTTCCCTTTAACTCAGGGCTCCCAAAGCCACTGACACATGCTCCCGTTCTACAACCAAGATAATCTTCTCCAGTTCCTCCTAGAATCAAAGGCCCCACCAGCCTTAGCGGAGCTCCCAAAGCCCCTCAGCTCTGGTTCCCCACCTGCACACCTTCTTTCTCTCTGCCAATATGGCTTCTCCTTTCTGCAAAATCTGGCTTCTTCAGCCCTCTTCATTCTCTCTGCGCTCACTCTGCAAACATGGTTTCTTTCCCTCTTCTCTTTCTTCTCTCGTTCTTTTCAAAACTGTCTGGCACAAAAAGCTCTCTTCCAGTAAACATCACGAAACTATGGCCCTTCCCAAGCAGGAAGGTAATTTGCAATTTCACAGACCACATATACCTGGAGCTGCCCAGCCCCCAATGCAAACTATAAGTGAGCAAACATAACTGTCATATATTACAAACTTGTTTGACCAATAGTGATACATTTAAGTGTTGTTAAATTTGGTTGCCTAATATTTTGTTAAAAACTTCTGCATCTATATCTGTCCGGTATATTGGTCTGTAAGTTTGTTTTCTTTGAATGTCCATGTCTGGCTTTGGCATCAGGATAATACTGATATAACACATATAATTCTTCTTTGGATATTCTTAAATTTTTCTTACCTTGACCTGTTTCTGTTGCTGTATCAGCCTCTTCACTGCTAGCTATATTCCTCAAATCGCTCACATCATTGTATTTCACCTAAAGTATTGCTGCTAGGGCTTGGCCATTTTGCTCAGTGGTAGAGCATTGGCCTAGCGTGTGAAATTCCTGGTTTCAATTCCCAGTCAGGGAACACAGAAGAAGCACCCATCTGCTTCTCCACCTTTCCCACTCTCCTTCCTCTCTATGTCTCTCTTCCCCTCTCACAGAAAAGGTTCCATTGGAGCAAAATAGGCCGGGCGCTGAGAACGGCTACAAGGCCTTCACATCAGACGTTAGAATGGCTCCAGCCACAACGGAGCAACACCCCACATGGGCAGAGCATTGCCCCCTCATGGACATGCCAGGTGGATCCCAGTCGGGTACGTGCCGGAGTCTGTCTGACTCTCTCCCCTCTTCTAACTTCAGAAAAATACAAAAAAAAAAGTATTGATGCTAACCCCTAATTAATCATTTTCTCACATTATATCTTAAGCTTCTTATCTAGGTTCTGTAGCAAATATTCTTTCCTTCTAAGAGAAATTCTAGTAACAATTGTTGAGATAAAACACTTTTTTTTTTTTTTAGGTAAGAGAAAGGGAGATAGTGAGACAGAGTTCCGCATGTCACCCATCCACACCTTCCTTACCCAGAAACCATCTCTGGGGCTGATGCTCGAGTACCAAGCTAATTTTAGCACCTGAAGCTGATGTGGTCCTCGAACCAACTGAGCTATCCTTAGTCCCTGGGGCCACACTTGAGCCAATCAAACTACTGGCTGCAGAAAAGGATGAGAGAAGTAGGAGAGGGAGTAGGGGAGAAGCAGATGGTGGCTTTTCCTGTCTTCCCTGACTGGGAATCAACCTGAGGTGTACATATGCCAGGCCAACCTTCTATCTACTGACCCACTGGCCAAGGGAAGATAATATAGTTTTCACTCCTGATATATTTGTTTATTTGCCAATTGTTAGGGATATAAATTATATTATGCTCACTTTGTTAAAGATGGCACTGATCATGGGCAAGTTTTTTTTTTTTTTTTTATTAACTTTAATGGGGTGACACCAATAAATCAGGGTACATATGTACAATGAAAACATCTCCAGATTATCCCATCATTCAATTGTGCTGCATACCCATTACCCAAAGTCAAATTGTCCTCTGTCACCTTCTATCTGTTTTTCCCTGTGTCCCTCCCCTTCTCCCTATCCCACCCTCCCCTCCCTCCCCCCATCCCGTAACCACCACACTCTTGTACGTGTCTCGTAGTCTCATTTTAATGTCCCACCTATGTTTGAAATCATGCTGTTCTCAGTTTTTCTTTTTTTCTGATTTACTTATTTCACTCCGTATAATGTTATCAAGGTACATCCATTTTGTTATAAATGATCCGATGTCATCATTTCTTATGGCTGAATATTGTTCCATAGTATATATATACCAAAGCTTTTTAATCCACTCGTCTTCTGACGGACACTTGGGCTGTTTCCAGCTCTTCGCTATTGTGAACAATGCTGCCACAAACATGGGGGCGCATTTCTCCTTTTCGAACAGTGTTATGGTGTTCTTAGGGTATATTCCTAAAAGTGGGATAGCTGGGTCAAAAGGCAGTTCGACTTTTAATTTTTTGAGGAATCTCCAAACTGTTTTCCACAGTGACTGCACCAGTCTGCATTCCCACCAGCAGTGCAGAAGGGTTCCCTTTTCTCCACATCCTCGCCAGCACTTGTTCTGTGTTGTTTTGCTGATGAGCACCATTCTGACTGGTGTGAGGTGATATCTCATTGTGGTTTTAATTTGCATTTCTCTAATAATTAGTGATGTTGAGCATTTTTTCATATGTCTTTTGGCCATCTGTATGTCTTCTTTGGTAAAATTTCTATTCATTCCTTTTGCCCATTTTTTGATTGGATTGTTTGTCTTCCTGGTGTTGAGTTTTATAAGTTCTTTATAAATTTTGGTTATTAACCCCTTATCAGACGTGCTGTCGAATATGTTCTCCCATTGTGTAGTTTGTCTTTTTATTCTGTTCTTATTGTCTTTAGCTGTGCAAAAGCTTTTTAGTTTGATGTAGTCCCATTTGTTTATCTTGCCTTTTATTTCATTTGCTCGTGGAGATAAATCGGCAAATAAATTGCTGCTACAGATGTCGGAGAGCTTGCTGCCTATGTTTTCTTCTACGATGCTTATAGTTTCACGGCTTATGTTTAAGTCCTTTATCCATTTTGAATTTGTTTTTGTGCATGGAGTAAGTTGATGGTCTAGTTTCATTTTTTTGCAGGTAGATGTCCAATTTTCCCAGCACCATTTGTTAAAGAGGCTGTCTTTACTCCATTGTATGTTCTTTCCTCCTTTGTCAAATATCAGTTGTCCATAAAGCTGTGGGTTTATTTCTGGGTTTTCTGTTCTGTTCCATTGATCACTGTGCTTGTTCTTATGCCAGTACCAGGCAGTCTTGAGTATAATGGCCTTGTAGTAAACCTTGATGTCCGGAAGAGTGATGCCTCCTGCTTTATTTTTTCTTTTTAAGATTGCTGAGGCTATTCGTGTTCTTTTTTGGTTCCATATAAATTTTTGGAGTATGTTTTCTATATCTTTGAAGTATGTCATTGGTATTTTAATTGGTATTGCATTGAATTTATAAATTGCTTTGGGTAATATAGACATTTTAATGATGTTTATTCTTCCTAGCCATGAGCACGGTATATGCTTCCACTTGTTTGTATCTTCCTTGATTTCTTTTATCAATGTTTTATAATTTTCCGAGTACAAGTCCTTAACCTCCTTGGTTAAATTTACTCCTAGGTCTTTTATTTTTTTGGCTGCAATAGTGAAGGGGATTGATTCCTTAATTTCTTTTGCTGACAGTTCATTGTTTGTATATAGAAATGCCTCTGATTTCTGGGTATTAATTTTATATCCTGCCACCTTGCTGAATTCATTTATAAGGTCCAGTAGTTTTTTAACTGAGACTTTAGGGTTTTCTATGTACAATATCATATCATCTGCAAATAGTGACAGTTTTACTTCTTCTTTTCCAATTTGGATGCCTTTTATTTCTTCTTTTTGTCTGATTGCTGTAGCTAGGACTTCCAGAACTATGTTGAATAAAAGTGGTGAAAGTGGGCAACCCTGCCTGGTTCCTGATCTTAAGGGGATTGCTTTTAATTTTTGTCCATTAAGTATGATGTTTGCTGTGGGTCTGTCGTAGATGGCCTTTATCATGTTAAGGAATGTTCCTTGTATTCCCACTTTATTGAGAGTTTTAAGCATGAATGGGTGCTGGATTTTATCAAATGCCTTTTCTGCATCTATTAAAATTATCATGTGATTTTTGTCCTTCCTTTTGTTTATGTGATGAATCACATTGATTGATTTGCGAATATTGTACCAGCCTTGCCTCTCCAGAATAAATCCCACTTGGTCATGGTGTATGATTTTTTTCATATATTGCTGAATCCGGTTGGCTAATATTTTGTTGAGAATTTTAGCGTCTAAATTCATCAGGGATATAGGCCTATAATTTTCTTTCTTTGTGTTGTCTTTGCCCAGTTTGGGGATCAGAATTATGCTCGCCTCATAAAAGGAGTTTGGAAGTCTGCCTTCCTTTTGAATTTTTTGAAATAGCTTGAGGAGGATAGGAGTTAATTCTTCTTTGAATTTTTGATAGAATTCACTTGTGAAGCCATCAGGCCCAGGACTTTTCTTTTTTGGGAGTTTTTTGATAACTGTTTCAATCTCCTCTGTTGTAATTGGTCTGTTCAGGTGCTCTGATTCTTCCAGATTGATTTTTGGAAGTTTATATGATTCAAGAAATTTGTCCATTTCATCTAGATTGTCAAATTTTTTGGCATAGAGTTCTTCATAGTATTTTCTTACAATGCTTTGTATCTCTGTTGTATTAGTTGTAATTTCTCCAGTGTCCTTTCTAATTGTATCTATTTGAGACCTCTCTCTTTTTTTCTTGATGAGTCTAGTTAAGGGTTCATCAATCTTGTTTACCTTTTCGAAGAACCAGCTTCTGGTTTCATTGATCCTCTGTATTGTTTCCTTAGCCTCTATGTCATTTATTTCTGCTCTGATCTTTATTATTTCCTTTCTTCTACTTGTCCTGCATTTTATTTGTTGTTGTTTTTCAAGTTCTTTTAGCTGCAGGGTTAAGTTGCTTATATGTTCTTTTTCTAGCTTCTTATGATATGCCTGTAGTGCAATAAACTTCCCTCTCAGGACTCCTTTTGCTGTGTCCCATAGATTTTGAGTTGACGTATGCTCGTTATCATTTGTTTCTAGAAACTTTTTTATTTCTTCTTTGATCTCAATGTTAATCCATTCATTATTTAATAACATGCTATTTAGTTTCCAAGTGTTTGAGTATTTTTCAGTTTTTCTTTTGTGGTTGATTTCTAGTTTCATGGCATTGTGATCAGAGAAAATGCTTGATATAATTTCAATCTTCTTAAATGTGTTGAGGCCTTTTTTGTGTCCTAACATGTGGTCTATCCTAGAAAACGTACCATAAGCGCTTGAGAAGAATGTATATTCTACTGCTTTAGGGTGAAAAGTTCTGAATATATCTATTAAATCAAGTTGATCTAGTGTATCCTTTAATTCTGTTGTTTCTTTATTGATTTTCTTTCTTGTGGATCTATCCAGTGTTGTTAGTGGGGTATTGAAATCCCCTACTATGATAGTATTACTGTTAATCTCGCCCTTAATGTCCATCAAAGTCTGCTTTATGAATGTCGGGGCTCCTATATTTGGTGCGTAGATATTTATAATAGTTATATCTTCCTGTTGAATTGTTCCCTTTATCATTATGTAGTGTCCTTCTTTATCTCTTACTACAGTCTTTGTTTTAAAGTCCATTTTGTCAGATATAAGTACTGCTACCCCGGCTTTTTTTTCATTTCCATTTGCATGAAATATTTTTTTCCATCCTTTTATCTTCAGTCTATGTGCATCTTTTGTTTTAAGGTGTGTCTCTTGTAGACAGCATATGTATGGGTCCTGTTTCTTTATCCACGCTGCTACCCTATGTCTTTTGATTGGATCATTTAGTCCATTTACATTTAAGGTTATTTTTGATATGTAGTTGTTTATTGACATTTTATTCTTTAAAGCTGTATTTTTCTTTTTTTTGCTATATTTTTTTCTCCCTTTGAACTGTTCACACTAGGCCCCTTAAAATCTCTTGCAGGATTGGTTTGGTTTTAGTGAATTCCTTGAGGTTTTCTTTGTCTGGAAAGCTCTTTATTTCTCCCTCAATTTTAAACGTTAGCCTTGCTGGATAAAGTAGTCTTGGTTGTAGGTTCTTGTTCTGCATTACTTTGATTATATCTTGCCATTCTCTTCTGGCCTCAAGTGTTTCTGTTGAGAAGTCCGATGTCATCCTAATGGGGGCTCCTTTGTAGGTGAGAGTCTTTTTTTCTCTAGCAGCTTTTAAGATTTTTTCTTTATCTATTAGCTTTGGTATTTTAACTATGATGTGTCTTGGTGTAGATCTTTTTGGGTTTCTCTTTAATGGGGTTCTGTGCGCCTCTTGGACATGTAGAATGTTTCCCAGCCTTAATTTAGGGAAGTTTTCGGCTATGATTTGATTGAACAAAGTTTCCATTTCCTGTCCTCTTTCCTCTTCTTCAGGTACCCCTATGATGCGAATGTTGTTTCTCTTCAGGTTGTCACAGAGCTCCCTTAGAGTTTCCTCACATTTTTTGAATCTCTTTTCCTTTTTTTTCTCTGCTTCTGTAACTATGTTTATTGTGTTCTCTAACTCACTGATTCGATCCTCAGCGTCATCTATCCTGCTTTTAATTCCTTCCATTGTGGTCTTCAGTTCTGATACTGTATTTGTCATTTCTGTCTGGTTCTTTTTTATTATTTCAATTTCATTTTTTATACTTGTTATCTCTTTATTTAGGTGCTCATAGTGACTATCCATTGTTGCTCTAATTTCTTTGAACATCTTAACTATCATTATTCTAAAGTCTGCTTCTGGTAGTTTGGTTATATCTGGTTCATTCAGGACCTTCTCTGGGGATTTCTCTTGGTTGATTTGGTTTGCATTCCTCTGCCTGCCCATTTTATCTGAGTGTAAGCAAGTTGTGGCCACTGGAGTCCAGTATGTGTTGCCTTTGTGTTCTCCAGGTGTGGTCTGTCTGCAGGCTTGCCACCCCCTCTGTCGCTGCCTAGGGCGGTTTGGTGTGGGCGTTGCCAGCGCTGGCTCACTGCAGCTATTGCTGTGGTTTCTGCCTCTCCTTTGCGGGAGGGGCTGTCACTCAAGCCACTAGCGTTAGCGCGCAGGGCAGAAGTGAGCACCTTTGCTCAGCTGCGGACCCGGACTTTTTCCGGAAGGCTTACGCCCAGCCCCCTCAGTCCGAGCCTGCTCGCCACCGTTTTGTGGGTTGGGCGGGGCTTTTGACGTGCTCTCAGCTGTGAGCCTTTGCCCGTCCAGAATTTAGCCCCGCCCTCAAGGCCAGGGCCCTCCTGCTCAGGGACTGAAACCGAAAACCGGGGATTATTGGGCCGGGCGTGTTTGCTGGTGTGCGCACCGCGGCTAGCTTCCGGTCGTTCTGGCTCCTACCCCGCCCCCACGCTCGGAGAAAGCTCGCGCACGTAGGGCGGTACTCCGCAGTTTCTCCGGCCGGGCGGGGAGAGCAGCGTGATCTCCGCAGGGAACTTCCCCTGGTCTCAGTGTCTCCCTCGCCCCCAACTTAGGAGCCCGCTCGCGCCCACAGATGGCACACCGGGGTTTCTCCTTCTGGGCGGGGTTGGCAGCGTGAGCCTCGGGCCCCTGGCCCGTCCCTGGTCTTAGCCCGGTGCCCGCGGGCAGGGCCGGCTAGCGCAGGGTCGCAGGGCTGATCTCTGCCTGTATTTTTCCCCACAAGTGGGGTCACAGGCGGCCCGCAGCTGCCGGACAGCTTTCGCGCGTCACCTCTGCCACTGCTAGGCTAGCCCGAGCTCTCACTGTTCCGCCCACACCGACAGGACCGCGTTTCGGCGTCCTGTCCCGACCATAGGCTTCAGCAACCTCAGGGGGCTAGAAGTGCCCTAAGTCTCCACACTGTAGGCTTGGGAGCTCCCTCCCTCTAGGCAGGTCTGCTCTAATTGCTGCGGGAGAGCTTGTTTGGCTAGTGTCCTGTCTCCCTTTGCTGGTATTGCTAGCTCCAGGGGAAATATTCGTTTTCGATTAGGGAAGTGACTTAGCCCATGGGTCGGGGTGGCTGTCCCTTAGAGTGTCCTCGTGCCTTCAGTCCACTCTTTGTTCCCGCTGCTCTGTTCCTCTCCTCTGTCCCAGTTCCCCGGAGCCCCGGGTGTGTGGTTGTGAGAGAGGCTTTCTGAGCTGTCCCTTTAAAAAGATTTTTGGGTCTGAGAAGACTCTCTCTTTTTCCCAAATAGTATCCTCATTTACTTCACAGCTCGATACTGTCCAATCGGCTCTTCTAGGGTCTGGGTCTGCAGTCTGGGGCTTGGTTCCTGGGACCCAGGTCCCTCCCTCTCCGCCAAACTCTCCTCCCGCCACGCGGATCTCTCCGGGCTGCCGTTTGCTCCGGGGAGCTGGGCAGCCCTCTTCGCGTTTTCGCTATTCCTACCAGTCTCAATGTGGCTTCTGCAGTGTTCCTTGGTTGAAGAGTCCACTTAGTTTTGCTCCAAGTTGGTTTATCCAGATGATGGTTCTTAAAATTGAGTTATAATCCACTTTGGTTCTGGGAGTTGGAAGTTGGTACGTCTGCCTACTCCATCGCCATCTTCTCCCCCTCCGATCATGGGCAAGTTTTAAGAGTAAGCTTTTCCCCACACCTTTGACTAATTGGATGATGTAGGGTGGTGCACTCTCATGAGGAATCCTCCCAGTAAGTCTCAGATAAGTGACTTTGTATCAGAGACTTCCTTGTTTGTAGATTGGATTAAAGGTTTTGAATCTACGCTATAAAGTGGGGCAGACCGGGAGCTTGCTCTTTCTCAGTTCCTCAGGTTAGTATTAGAGAGGAGAGCAGATGAAGGCCACGTGGAGAAGAGGAGAAGCAGCCAAGATGGCAGAGTACTGAGGGAGAAGCCAGTTAGAGCAGAGTTTGTGCTGGAGAAGGAGATGGGGAACAGAGGTGAATAAGTTTGGTGAGCTAGAAACCTTTGATTCTAGGAAACTCGGATAAGTCAATAGCTTTGTGAGCACTGAATGAGTGGGTTTTGGAGCCCAGTGTGTGTTTTTGCTTGCCCGCTGGGTGCAAGCTCGAATTAAAGCTGATGGCTCACCAGTTCTTGGCTCCATTGTTTTATTACCGACTGTCCGAATCTAACGCGAACCTGCATGGACCAGGCTGTGATGGTGGCCTCAACTACTGGCTTTGCACCAATCATCTGCATTTCTGTTTGTGTTTCTGAAGATTTTTTCTGTTTCTTTGTTTGTTTGTTGTTTCAAATGCTTAGCATCAAACACAGGGTAGGTAGTCAAAACAATGGTTAAATGAAAAAAATGCATTTTTCAGTCCTAGTGTTTCTAGTTAATTATATTACAGAGCAATGTTATGAGAATAAGTTATACCTTTTGTTAGAGTTAAAGTAATTAAGGTGTAATGTATATTATGTTGCTGAATAGCAAGAAGACATTTTCTTTTCAATATCTTTGTTGGGTTAAAACCCCTTACTTTGTTCATTAGTGAACTCCATTAATGATCAAATCCCATAAGTTTGAGTCACATTAAGTCCATTTAAAAACTTTAATTTCTAACTCCAGAATAAGCTAGACTTGTAAAAGTGACATGGAAAGGCTTTTATGCTTTCCCAAACACTGTCTCCTTTTTATGAGCTCGTGTCTGTCCAAAGATGTTTCCTTATGTTATTGCCCTTGGCAAGTAGGCTGTTCTTTTCTTTTTAATTAGTCCTAACTTTAACTGGCTTACTTAAGAGCTCCCATGAGTGACTGTGAAGTTGCTGGGCCCTTTTTGTTTGTTATCGCTGTCTGTCTACATAGGCAAGTATCATCACAGTTAGGGGGTCAAATCCAAGGAGCTCCTTTTGGCATCTGTGATCTCCACTAAGATTACTGTAGTTTAGCTGTCTCCCAACTAATTGGATCAATCTCGCTTCTCCTGATATCTCAATAGCTTATCTCCACTTTGTGAGACCCACCAAGCCTGTAGTTCTTGTTTTCATTGACCTTTTGGGAACTAAAAACCTGAGAGAAGGATATTTCATATAAATGAAATCATACTATATATGGCCTTTTGTCCAGGTTTTTTTCATTTAACATGTTTTTAAGGTCCATCCATAATTGTAGCACGTAACAGTATTTTTTAATGTTTATTACATTGATTTTTTTATTATTTCTTTTTATTAACTTTAATGGGGTGACACCAATAAATCAGGGTACATATGTACAATGAAAACATCTTAAGATTATCTTATCATTCAATTGTGCTGCATACCCATTACCCAAAGTCAAATTGTCCTCTGTCACCTTCTATTTGGTTTTCCCTGTACCCCTCCCCTTCTCCCTATTCCACCCTCCCTTCCCTCCCCCCATCCCGTAAGCACCACACTCTTCTCCATGTCTCATAGTCTCACTTTTATGTCCCACCTATGTATGAAATCATGCTGTTCTCAGATTTTTTTTTTCTTATTCACTTATTTCACTCCGTATAATGTTATCAAGGTACATCCATTTTGTTGTAAATGATCCGATGTCATCATTTCTTATGGCTGAATAGTGTTCCATAGTATATATGTACCAAAGCTTTTTAATCCACTCGTCTTCTGACGGACACTTGGGCTGTTTCCAGCTCTTCGCTATTGTGAACAATGCTGCCACGAACATGGGGGTGCATTTCTTCTTTTCGAACAGTGCATTGAATTTCTTTATGCATAGACCTGTGACACCACCAGCCAAATCAATACTTAGAACATTTCCACCTTCCCAGAAAATTTTCTCATGCCCTTTCCAGGTCAATATCCCTGCCTCTCACGTAGGAACCTCACTGAGAAGTAGCCTTGTTCTTATTAACAGTACTATAGATTACTTATGCCTGTTCTTGAACTTCATATGAATGGAATCATACAGCAAAAAAAAAAAAAAACAAAAACCTGAGAGAAGGATCCTTAACTGCCCCCCACCCCAGACTTATCACTATTTCCTCTCAATCCTTGAAACACACACACAAAACTAAACATTAAATTGCCTAACAAAATGAGGAGAAAAATTACAGCAACTTTGAGATATTTTTCAAATAAAATCCCCTCACGGTCAATATAATGAACAATAATAAAAAAACTACATATTAACTAAGACAACATGTCACATATTTAATATTGCTTAGATTCATTCTTTCAAGGTTTAGGGCTATGCAGGCAGATGTCAAAGGAAAAAATCTTGACTTTGTGAACCTCTCCTTTTTAATGTTTAATTCCATCCCAAATTTAAAGGAAATTTGATTTAAGAGAATTATATCCATATGATTCAAGTTCATTTGTATTTAACTGATCAATGTGTTGTTTTACAAGGCCTGTTTGATGTAAAAGAAAAGAAAGCAAAGTGAGCCCATATCCCCCTTAGGCTTTGAAATGCATTTTTCCCTTTAGAAGTATTTGGCAGTTTATAAATTCCAACTACCAGACTGAACTTTGGTTTCAAATTCAGAGCATTAAAACAGGGAACAGCATCCAAAGGGCAGTAAATTTCAATTTACTGAGAAAATAGCTGTTAATATAATGATTTTTTTGTCTCTCTGCTTATTTTAATTTTTAATTACAAAACCAATTTCTTAAGCAAAAGAAATGTCTTAGTGAAAGCATGAGTGGAAAGAGAGCTTCATCATACTAGAAAAAGAAAAGCAGAAAATAATTTCTGAAATAAGATAACTTTAAAAAGTTGGAGTCTACCTTTTTTTTAATCATCTCCTCCCATGAAGAGGGAAGATGTTATATTGAGAAAAACATGGACTTTGAAATCACCATTATATGCTACAGAGATGTAATAGAGACATGAATTCAGAAGCATTTCAACCTTTGTTTCATAACTTTAAAAATGTCACTTATCTCTAAATGTGCTTGTAAACCCAGTAGCTGAGGCCACTATCACAGCCACCTGGCCCATGCAGGTTCACATTTGATTCGGACAGTCGGTAATGAAACAACGGAGCCAAGAACTGTTGAGCCATCAGCTTTAATTCAAGCTTGCACCCGGTGGGCAAGCGAAAACACACACTAGGCTCCAAAACCCACTCTTTCAGTGCTCACAAAGCTACTGACTTTTCCAAGTTTCCTAGAAGCAAAGGATTCTAGCTCACCAGACTAATTCACTTCTGCTTCCTATCTCCTTCTCTCTACAAAAACTCTGCACAAACTGGCTTCTTTCTCAGTACTCTGCCATCTTGGCTGCTTCTCCTCTTCTCCATGTGGCCTTAATCTGCTCTCCTCTCTAATGCCAACCTCAGGAACCAAGAGAGCAAGCTTCTGGTCTGCCCCACTTTATAGTGTAGAAATCCAAACCTTTAAGCCAATCTAAAAACAAGAAAGTCTCTGATACAAAACCACTTATTTGAGGCATACTGGGAGGATTCCTCATGAGAGTGCACCACCCCACAGCATCAAATCAGTCAAGGGTGTGGGGAAAAGCTTACTCTTAAAACTTCACATGGGTGGCACCATCTTTAACAAAGTGAGCATAATATATTTTATCAGCCCAACAGTGCTCAATGTGAGCTCATTCCTTTCCTTCCAACTCACCTTTTCCTTGGCTTTGAGTCCTTCCCTATATCCTTGACTTAGAGAAACATTTTTTAGAAATTCTTTCTCCCTTTTCCTTTTGGGGGAGGGAAAGTAGGCTCTTTCAAAATTATTTATACATTTTTATTATGTATTAGAGAGAAATTATCTTTCTAGAAGCTGGTTGTGTGTTCATTGATTTTAGTACAAGGATGCTTAAAGGTAAATTTCAAAACAACTTTTAACAATTTTGAAGAAACACATAATCTGTCTATCTGTGAATTAACTTAATTTTGTTTTCTAGTCTTTGTTTCTCCTTCCCTTTGGTTACCTTAAAATTATTATAATTTTGAATCATAGGAGTTTTGTAAGGTCTTTTGGATCAGTCCGGATAAAAACATACGAGTAAATGCGCATATGCACACATATGCACACATAAACAGTTCCGAGCATACACCTATACTGTGCCATGGATGCTAAAAACATACATTGAGAGTTCAGACTGCAATAAAGCAAGAGAAGGTAATCTGAGAAAAAGAGATTAAGACCATGTTTATATTTAAAGCTCATTTGGACTTCTCCCAAAGACTTTTTGCCAAAGCATTATTCAACTCACCATTAATATGTGGCTTTGTAAAAAATATCCATGATGGCCCACTTTTATAGAGTACTTTGCCAGATTAAAAATCCAAAAATTTCGCCTGACCTGTGGTGGCGCAGTGGATAAAGCGTCGACCTAGGAACACTGAGGTCGCCAGTTCAAAACCCTGCACTGGTCTGGTCAAGGCACATATGGGAGTTGATGCTTCCAGCTCCTCCCCCTTTCTCTCTTTCTTTCTCTCTCTCTCTCACTCTGTGTCTCCTCTCTAAAATAAATAAAATAAAAAATCCAAAAATTTCAAGTATATAAGCAATCTATCAGCCCACCCTGAGAGTCTGAGCAGGTTCATAAAGAAACAGATATCTGAGATGCCACTTGTGATAATTCTTCTTCTTGGGTTGGGGAAGGAAGGGAGAAGCTCCTGTTTCTCTTTAAGAATTAATTTTTTTTATATTTTTCTTCTTGGCTTCATTTTATTTTGATTATTATTTTGTCATAATGGGTAGAAAATGGAGAATAAATGTTTATTGAATGAAAAAATAATCTGGTAGTGATGAGAATATTCCCATCATGAAAATGGCTATAGTTATAGGAATCTTGGGCCCAGGAAAATAAATATGATGAATATTTGATCTATTAGTCAATGTCATATTACTGAGAACCATGAAGCTCAGTACTAGGAAGAGTTACAGGATAAAGGATTATCAAGTTTAAAAATTCTGGAAGTGGACAGATCAGAAAACTGACCACTCAATTTCTTCTCACTCTTCTTAAATGTACTTTGTCTTTTTCACTTTTTCAAAGCATTGTATGTGTTCTAGCAGATTTTTTCCTCTTCAGTTACCTCCTTGTTTTTTATTTCCTCAAGTTACTGCCTAGCCCTCTTAATTCCTCAGTGCCTGTAGTGCTGGTGTTTGTGCATGTTCAAAATAAAAAGAAAAGATATTTAGGAGCTGCAATTATATTTGTAAGTATCACCATTATTTGAACAGACCCTAGACTATGTAAATGCAGTAGAGTCTCTGTCATCTAATTTCCATTTAAACAACCTGCAAAGTTAATCAACATTCTCACTTTCTTATTTAAAACATACTACTGAGTGCCAACAATGCAGTTAGCAGGTAGCTCCTTAGTATAGCTACATGTTCTTTCTATCTGTTAAGTTGTAATCTAAAGAGACACTGCTTTTTCCAGATGTCCTTACTATTGAATTAGGCAAATAAATAACTAATAAATAATTAAATAAACCATGAATAAGATGTAGATATGGAAAGAGAGGCTATATCAATTAATTCAAATCATTGTAAAAAACTTAAAGCCAAGTCACTGAAATAAAACAAACAAAAATGTGGCTGAAATACATGTGCATGAGAGAACTAAAAAAATGCTTTAAGGCTGCATTGTCTTTCTTTTTAAAAAAACCCATGCTTCAACCAACATGTGTGCCTAACTGTCAAACCACTGGTCCCAATTGCATAAGTCAAGACATATACTATTATTATTTAATGATGGATTGAAAATAATTAATTCAATTTATTCATCTAAAACAATGGAATAGATGCTCAACAAGCAGTCAATCATATGACCTTCCAGCCTTAGACAATATCTGGTTAGGCACAGCTCCACTGTATGTAGCAATATATTTCTGATGCCATAAAAAATGAACGTTCTGCATAAATATTACTCTCCTCAAGGCACATTTTAAAATAAAAGATATTTGGAGTGTTTTCTTTTTAGTCCCCAAAACAACTAACAGTTTTCTACCCTTGACTTTCAAATAGTGACCTATTATGATTTTCTTTTCTCTGTCAAAGACATCTTAATAGTATATACTTGAAATTGAGGGGTCCTTGGAATCTTTCCCTCATAAACATCAGGTTGGTGAATAGTTGCATTTTGTGGGTTCAGGTTCCTTAACTGATGCTCCCCACATCTTACTGTTTTTTATTATTATTATTATTATCCCACTTTTTGTTAGGCTCTTGGTTCTTCATGGCAAACAACCAAATGTAAATTTGGTTTATAAGTATTAATAGGTGTAAAGATGGTGGACATATGTTCAGACACACCCCAACTAGAAAAATGTGTATGATATAAAAAGGATTGAAAACACCATTTGATTTCAGACTCATACCTTTTATTATGTTTTTCTTTTACTTTGCTTAACTGATTCAACTATCTCAACATCAATGCCCTTACCCATAGACCTTTCACCATGGCTTCGTATAATAGGAACGTGGACACCTTTATATAAGTGTCTAAAGCAGTGGTTCTTAACCTGGGTTCTATCGAACCCTAGGGGTTCGATGAGTCGGTCTCAGGTGTTCGGAGAAGTCTCTGCCACGGAGGCCAGAATAAAGTAATACCGTAATTTGTTGTTAGTTCATACACTTTGTTGGTTTTTTTCTTTGAGCAAGGTGATGTTCATGCACAGCTCATTTTGTGCACCAGTAAAAAAACATATACCTATGTCTTGAATTTGGGGAAAAAATCATATTTTATTTATCACTCAAGAAGGATTCGGTGAATGCGCATATGAAACTGGTGAGTTCGGTACCTCAAAAAAGGTTAAGAACCACTGGTCTAAAGACGTTTTTTTAGCTTCACCTCTTCTTGGCCTTTTAAGTACTAATTCCTGTTTTATTTTATTTTTGTCCTTGCTTATAAATCCATTCAATATTAGCTCAATATATTTATATTTTTCCTACTCCTGAAGTTTAAAGATTAGCTCACCGCAGTGGCTGCTAAGCTAGCCTCACCACTGAATCATTTGATCCCCCTCTGCTTAAAGCTCCATAGGCACAGGCTGCCTCTGCCACTTTCTCTTCCCCAAATCTACATACGTCTAGAAACCTAACCAGTGCTGTTCTCTTCATCTTCCATTCCCAAGGTAAGAATTGGGAAGAAGTTTTATGAAGGAAATGGTACCCACAGTAAACTTGAAGAAAAAATAGGAGTCAAATATGGTTTCTAAAGAAAAGAAAATGACCGTTATATTTGTCCATGTTGTCTTATTAACACTTCCACAAGCAGCTTCTTCTTTTTCTCTAGTCCGACTCTGTGTGATCACCACTATTTACTTGGCATTAATTGTCATCTGTAGAATGAGGACACTACTCTGAGTTATAGAATTTTCATTCTAAATTCCTTATTGAGATCTTCATTTGGATGCTTTACAATTTCACACAATATATTCCAAATGAAACTTTGAATTTCCCTTAAAGCATATTTTTTACTCCTGTCTTTCCCTTCTCAGTAAATGGCATGACCATCCACATCATGAGCAGGATCAGGTCCCAAATCTAGGCTTCATCTTTGACTGTTACCTTCCAAGCTAATGCAATACCAAAATCCCAAAACTGGGTCTTTTTGTTTGTTTGTTTGTTTTTTACAGGGACAGAGAGAGGGATAGATAGGGACAGACAGGAACGGAGAGAGATGAGAAGCATCAGTCATTAGCTTTTTGTTGCCGTTGCGAAACCATAGTTGTTCATTGATTGCTTTCTCACATGTGCCTTGACTGCGGGCCTTCAGCAGACCAAGCGACCCCTTGCTGGAGCCAGAGACCTTGGGTGCAAGCTGACGAGCCCTTGCTCAAGCCAGATGGGCCCACGCTCAAGCTGGCGAACTTGGGGTCTCCAATCTAGGTCTTCCTCATCCCAGTCCGATGCTCTATCCACTGCGCCACCACCTGGTCAGGCACCAAAACTGGGTCTTCATAACAGAGCTTTATCCACTTCTTTCTAATCCACTATCACATTTTATATTCTTCATAGCAGTTATCTTTATGAGAAATGTTGTTATTATTATTTTAATTTATTTTCCATTTCTTCCAACTATAGGGTTAACTCTTAGCAAGATTTCTATTCATTTTCAAATTGCAAACGCGCTTGCCAGGTGGTGGCACAGTGGATAGAGCGTCGGACTGGAAGTGGAGGACCTGGGTTTGAGACCCCAAGGTTGCCAGCTTGAGCACAGGCTTATCTGGTTTGAGAAAAGCTCATGTGACCCCAAGGTGACTGGCTCGAGCAAGGAGTCACTTGTTCTGCTGTAGCCCCCCGATCAAGGCACAATATGAGAAATCAATCAATGAACAACTAAGGAACTGAAATGAAGAATTGATGTTTCTCATTTTTCTCCCTTTCTGTCTGTCTGTATCTGTCCCTCTCTCTGACTCTTCCTGCATCTGCCAAAAAACAAACAAACAAACAAAAAAAAATGCAAATGCTTCAAAAACAAAATAAAATCCTGGCTATCATTCATAAACAGCTGTTGGCTGATTGGCTATTCAAGTCCAAGTTACCATAATCGTCCCTTGAATTTTTGCATTGACAGTTCAAAATTCTCACTCTTATATTCAACAGGACATTTACTGCTGCTTTAGGGAAAGTAGTATGGCTCCAAACCATAGGCCCCATACCAACAAATAACCAAACAAAATACAGGGGTTAAAATTAGAAAATATCCCCTAACAATTGAGTCTATTTAGTAAGGAATTTATGAAGGATTGTCAGAATAGGCTCTACCAAAATCAAATTCTTTAACAGCTTCCCTTTACCAAGTCTTCCAAGTCAAAGTTGTTGACCTAATAGGAATTGCAGTGACTATACAGCCAAGTTGGTTGGTATGCCACCCACAATACTTGTCCTGTTTAAGGGGCTTTAGGGAAGACAAGTGAGAATGAGAGTTTGGGAGCTTGAGGAGTAGGATGAAATATCTGAGCAGAAAGTGGAGTCCTCATGTATCTGGATAAACTACTAGATAGGCTGTGCAAAGCCTTTGAAGAATTTACAATATCTCTTAAAAAAACAGTACTTGAAGTCTCTCCTTGGAGAAAGCATTGAAGGCCAACCAATGTTAGCCAATTCATCAATAAAAACTGCCAAGGAATGAAAAGAAAAGCCTGGAGTTGCCCCAGAACCAATTCACTCTGTATTCAAGGAGCAAGCTCCAGCTCACTCTGAACTTAAGGGAGGAGATGCGAAATAAAAATAATGGGAAAGCAAAGTTTTAAACTTACCTAGGCTTTTAATATTTGAAAGTATTTTGCACGAATTATTTTTCATTTGGTTTGGTTTTTCAAAAGACAGGGGAAAAAAAGAAGTTACCAGAGTAAGAGATTAAAGAAAAAAGGTTTCAAAATCAATAGGTCAACTAAAAACTAAAATCAGATTATTTCACCATCTGGCTCAAAACTCTAATGCTTTCCATGTCTTTCTATTGCTTGGAGAAAAAGTAAATGTCCTGGCCAGGCTGATAGCATTGTGTCGTCTGAACCCACCAAGACTCTGGTTCTCAGATCCCACCACATTTTTTTCCATCTCACAAGGCTTTCGTCACTCTATTTCATTGATGGATTGTCCTTCCCTAAATCCTTCTAAGGCTTGTTCCTCTAGGACAGGGCCCCCAAACTATGGCCCATGGGCCACATGAGGCCCCCTGAGGCTATTTACCTGGCCCAAGCCACACTTCCGGAAGGGGCACCTCTTTCATTGGTGGTCAGTGAGAGGAGCACAGGATGCATCTGCACCCATAGTTCTCATTGAAATACTGGTCAGTTTGTTGATTTAAATTTACTTGTCCTTTATTTTAAATATTGTATTTGTTCCCATTTTTTAACTTTAAAATAAGATATGTGCAGTATGCATAGGGATTTGTTCATAATTTGTTTGTTTTGTATAGTCCGGCCCTCCAACGGTCTGAGGGACAATGAACTGGTCCCTGTGTAAAATGTTTGGGGACCCCTGCTCTAGGATTTAGCTTAAATGAAACCTCCTTAATGCTTTATATGACACCTTCTTCCCCAACTGCATCCTTGTCAGTTTCCCTCTGCCTGGCTTCCTTTTGCATTGCCATTTACTTATTTATTTTTAAATGTTATTTATTGCCTTGCCAGTTGCCTCAGTGGTAGAGTGTCAGCCTGGTATGTGGAAGTCTCAGGTTTGATTCCTGGTCAGGGCACACAGGGAAGTGCCCATCTGCTTCTCCACCCTTCTTTCTTTTTTCTCTATAACTCTCTTCCCCTCCCATAGCCAAGGCTCCATTGGAGCAAAGTTGGCTTGGATGCTAAGGATGGCTCCATGGCCTCTGACTCAGGCACTACAATGGCTGCAGTTGCAATGGAGCAAGACCTCAGGTGGGCAGATTATCACCCCCTAGTGGGCTTGCCAGGTGGATCCCTGTCTGGCACATGCAGGAGTCTGTCTCTCTGCCTCCCCGCTTTTTATTTAAAAAAATATAAAAAAACACACACATTATTTATTAATTTTAGGGAAATAGAGGGGAGAGTGAGTGAGAGAGAGAGAAGAGTAGAGGGAGAAGCAGAAAGCATTGACTCCCATATGTGCCTTGACTGTGCAAGCTCAGGGTTTCAAATTGGCGAATCTCAATGTTCCAGGTCAATGCTTTACCCACTGTGCCACCGCAGGTCAGGCCACATCACCATTTCGTAGCATAGTACCTGACACAAAGTGTAGATGCAGTAAATAGGAAATAGATGAAGGAATTGTTTACTTACCATTATAAAGTAATAATTGTTTGAAACTTTGCTGCTCATATAACTTTTTAACAGAATCTACTTTGCCAACATTTTTGTTGTAAGAAAGTGTTCCTGGAAAACATATTTGATTTCCTGATGGAGCTAAATAATATTATGACCTTGTAGGTTAGTGACTCACCCATGCATGTGACTCCACTTGAATTTTTAAGCAATTTTTAATTGATTTTTAAAGAGAGAGGATGGAAGACAGTGAGAGGGAGAAAGAGAAACATCAATTTGTTGTTCCACTTACTCACACTTATTCATGCTTGTCATTGGTTGATTCTTGTAAGTGCCCTGACAGGGGATTGAATTTGCAACCTCGGTCTGTTAGATTGAACTTGCAATCTAACCAACTGAGCTACCCGGGCAGGGCCAACAGTGATTTCTTAACATTATTTTTTTCTTGTCTCCAACCTAATTATCATTATCAAACTATTGTATTTTCTTATAAAGTATATTTTCTAAGGCAGAATTTTGAAACAGGCTTGCATAGACCTCTTCCTTTGCAACAGGCTGGAAATAAGCTTTGACACAAAACAATAATTAATTTGTAAAAAGAAAAATTTAAACAATTGTGAAAATTCCATAAATATTCTCTGGCTTCTGCGGACCCATTCAAGTAAAGCCAGATAAATGCCTGAAGGAAAAGTCACTGCAGATTTGACACTGAGATTCTTTGTGTCTCTAATTTTTCTGATGCTGAAATCAACCAATTAATCTTTGCTGATACTAAGCAAACTCAGTTCATTTTCAGAGCTCCTGTTAATCAAAGTTTTGTGGCCATTTTAAGTTTGTTTGTCCTATTGAATTTGAAATGAATCCAAATTAAGAATATTGATATATGGTTTGATTAGGATATAACCACTCCGAAGTGAGAGTCTACAGAAATGAATTAATATCAGGGGGCGTGTTCAGCGGGGCAGCCAGGTGCCATACAATAAGTTTCTGGTCAGTGGTTTATAACTGAATGATTCCTGGACTTTGAAGAATCACATGACTAATTATAGTTGGCCAGTGTTTTATATTTCAGAAATTGCATGATTACTTTGAAGAGTCCCATGGCTGGGTTTATACTGTTACAGAGAAATGGTCTAGTCCTTAGGAAGTCTAGATTTTTGTGCAATTATATTCAGAAATGTTTTGGCTGCAGAAAGTTATTTTGAGTTTTGCCTGCAGAGTTTTGCTTGTGTATGCATTTATGTCTGTTTTTGCAATTATCTTTAGCTAATTCTATAATTGCTTCAACAGTGTTCTGTGTGTCTGCTTGTCTTTGTGAGCAGTTACTTGGAGACCTTTATTGTGATGGCCAGTGAGCTGCTTTGGGCAGCCCTCCATTTTGAAGCTAGGTCTCCATCTAACCAATGCCATAGGAAACCAGGAAGCAGGGTTCTAAAAATCTTTAGACTTTTGATTTTCATATTCACTCTGACAATGATTAGCTACCGATTGCCTTTTGTGTAAAATCCTATGTATTTGTATTGGGCTGTTGAGCTGCTTTATTTTGTGGCAGTCTTGAAATAAAACAATTACATGTGCCAGCGGTCTCTCTATGCACCTGAAAAGTGCTGTTGTTAGACATTTAATGCTGTTCAGTGCTGTTTCCATTAGTGAGCTTGCTTGTTTTTGTATTGAAATAAACTGTTTAAAACTCTGTCTTTTCAAATGGAGTGTAAGCGTCTCAAAGTCATAGGCTATATACTTTATTCATCCTGTATTCCTGGCACATAGTAGGTACCTGGTAAATATTTATTGAATGATTAGACGCAACTTTGTCACAGTCATATGCAGAGCTTAACACAAGCCTTACAATATGATAAACGATTGATTTTTGAAATCAAGATCTAAAATGAATTCTAATACAATCTATCCACCTAAATGTAGTTGTCGACCCATGAATGTCAGCTGGAGTGAATTTCTTGCGTCAGCTTCTCTCATTTTCTCTTCTGATTACAGTCAACTACACAGTGGTTCTTAACCTGGGTTCTATAAAAACCTAGCGGTTCGATGAGTCAGTCTCAGGGGTTCGGAGAAGCCTCTGCCGTGGAAGCCAGAATAAAATAATATCGTAATTTGTTGTGAGTTCATGCACTTTGTTGGTTTTGTTCTCTGAGCTAGGTGATGTTCATGCACGGCTCATTTTGTGCACCAGTAAAAAAACATATACCTATGTCTTGAATTTGAAAAAAAAAATCACATTTTATTTATCACTAAAGAAGGGTTCGGTGAATGCGCATATGAAACTGGTGGGTTCGGTACCTCAAAAAAGGTTAAGAACCACTGGAACTACATAATGTACTTTCAAAAACCTTGATTGGGGGTCCTAATGTTCCTGGTAGTATTGATATTAACTTCTAATCTTTTCAGTTTGAAGAATTTCTAAATTACCTTCATTCCTTTTTGGACTTGGCCTATGGCTCAGCTCTTGGTTCTGTTCATCTGTCTGACTTTACTGCCTTAGGTGTTTTCCAAAATATTTTAACAAATTAAGCTTTAAATCGGGAAGAGTCCACTGTCTACAAACAGATAATATTCCTAAAGATTAGGTGCTAAAGGACAAAAAAAAAAAAGTAGACTGGATGACATAGAATCTAATAAATTTTATCTATGTAATACAAGTTTCTGGCAGAAATCTTGCATTTTTTATGAAGACAAACCGGTTTTAAAGATTCATAATTTAGCCTGAACAGGTGGTGGCGCAGTGGATAGAGCATCGGACTGGGATGCGGAAGACCCCAGTTCGAGACCCCGAGCTCGCCAGCTTGAGTACGGGCCCATCTTGCTTGAGCAAAAGCTCACCAGCTTGGACTCAAGGTCGCTGGCTCCAGCAAGGGGTTGCTCGGTCTGCTGAATGCCCGCAGTCAAGGCACATGTGAGAAAGCAAACAATGAACAACTAAGGTATCTCAATGGCAATGAAAAACTAATGATTGATGCTTCTCACCTCTCTCCGTTCCTGTCTGTCTGTCCCTATCTGTCCCTCTCTCTGACTCTCTCTCTGTCCCTGTTAAAAAAAAAATCATAATTTAAAAGTTTCAAGTAGTTTTCAGCAGAAGTTTGAATTTGCCTTTAAGATAAACTAACCTTATTATGCCATAATCACACCAAGCAAATGGACCTTTATTTATAAAAATGTGATGTATTGATACAGAGGTCCTCAGGTTATAATACAGTTCCGTTCCTACAACAGTGACATAAGCTGAATTTTGGAGTAAGTGAAAATACAACCTAGACTAAATCAATTACCTATCCTAACTCAGTTGTAGAATCATAATCTATAACATAAAAACACAACTAACCCACAGAAAATGTAAAAGGAAATAATTATACCGTAGTGTCCACTGTACTGTAGTATCAGAGAAAAATGAGTATAAAAGAAAATTTCTAACCTTTATTCCTGTGGTTGGCTCACACACTGGAAGGGGCATTGCAAGGCAGAAGAGAGTGACCTTTTGGGAGGAGGAAGCTGGAGAGGCAGGAGAACCTGCAGAAGGTGCTGAAGATACTGGGTCAAATGAATCAGGGTTGCCTAAGGAACATGCAGGAGACGCTGGAGATGATTTTACCTGTACTACAGGTGTTTCATCTTGAGAAGCAGCTAAAATAGAGGGTCAGTTGCACACCTCTCTCCCTTCTTAAACAATTGTTCCAGGCTAGTCTGGAAGGTGGATGACTTCTTTCCTTCTAAAATCTGCCTAGAGCATTGCAAGGCATCCATAACAGCTCTGTAGACCTTACTGAATCTGTCATCCCTGGATAATGCTAATGGAGTAAGCCAAAACATTCATGCCTCAATTTTTTTAAAGTTTTTATAGGAATGAGTGTAGTAAACCAAAACATTGTATGTTGAGACTGACATACCCCGAGGATCCCCTGTATTCTTTTAGATTGGAAAGATCTTTGTAAGCATGTTCTAAGGAGATAAACTGTTACTTATAATAATGGAAACTTTTTTTTTTTAATTAAGGGCAGGCTTGTAACTCTGAAAAGCATATTTCCTTTAGTAAAGGTTTATTTTTTAAATAGATCTATAGACAGCATAGTCTCTAAAAATTATTATTGTTTTCTAGTAGTTTTATAGCAAAACTCTAGAAATTAGCATTTATACTTGCTGCATTTAACTCATTTCTTCTTAGGTTTTCTTAAAATATTTCCATTACTATATTAAAACTGCTCTTGTTAAGGTCAACAAAGAGCTCCATGAAGCTAAACGCAATAGTAATTTGTCACTACATAAATTACTTATGTCTCAGCAGCATTGACACAATTTATCATTCCCTGCTCCTTGATAAACTTTATTTTGTTGACTGCAGGATATCATTGTTTCTTCAGGTGTTATTGCTATATCTTTGGTCACTCTTCTGTCTCATTATTTGTTCCCAATTCTCTCAAACCTGTAATATTCAAAGGCTCCACCCTTCTCTTTGTTATATATCTGAGTATATGGAGTATTTGTAAAATAAATACAAAATATTTATTTTAAAGTTTACTAAAGAATATGTAACTCCTTTTCCTGCAATTATCATATTTCAGAAGTTATGAAGACTACATTTAATTATATTCTATTATACCAATATTTTTATAATATATAGTAGCAAAATGTTTATAAAAACATATTTTCAAATAAAAAGAAGAAATATAAAATTTGATATTATGTACTTATCTTCCAAATTTTCTTGTAACTTATTCCTTTCATTATAAAATTGCATAAACTGACCAGGGACATCTCAATGTGGATCCTAATAATTTGTAAAGAATATAAAAAAATAAAAATAAATCTGCTGCAAGTAATCTTTAAGATTCTGCATAATTTCTGGGTGTAGGGAGGTAAGATTGGCTTGCAGTTTTCTTGGGTGGTAGATGTTGAACTGAATTTTTCTGTGCCAATATGAGTAACACTGCCTTTTTATTAAACTTGCTTACATAATTTCAGTCTCAAAATGTGTCTTTAAAAAAATGACTGCTGTGGTATAGAAAAATAGAGCAATATTACATACAAAGTCTGACTATACCTAACAACTATGGAGATATTAATTCAGTATTAATACTGGAATTTAAAATTGTACACACTTTTAGATTAAAGATGATAAAAATAAGCTTAACTATTTTTATGGATTTGATTGATTTCTAAACCTTCTTCTCCCTGAAACAATTAGTGATCATGCTCATATGTTTTGACTGACAACTGTCTTAAATGCCCCTCAAATTAGGTCAGGCATATTTATCTAAAAATAAATCAAATAAAGTCAGTGAAAATTAAACAATTACTTTGAATTATATATTGTCACATCTATACAGAATATTTTTTCCACAGAATGGTAAACATTTTCTTTCTAACATTTTGCAATATAAATTTAAACATACAGATATATAAACTCTTTGAACGTGACACTCATAATTAAGAAAAGTAGTCAATAAGCATACAGTAAATAGTTAATAAATACTAGCATATTATTTTTAAATCATAATTAGGGTTTTTAAACATCAGACTCAGTATAATTTATTTTTTTTTAGTTCACATGAATTTCTATTATGCTTGTGTTTATTATTTTAGGAATGACTACATATAATTTTCATTTTCACTAATTCAGTTTTATTTAAACATTAACAAAGCTTACATTTCAATATTTTAACATTTATGTGAATAAATATAGTTTTTAATCAGATGCACTCATTTAAAAAACTATAAAATATTTTCCCAGTGTGCTTTCTGCACTGTATTTATGTAATTTGTGCTTTGCAGAAAGACTTCTTGGGAGCCCGTAGGACATGGATCTGAGAAACAAATGAAATAGGAGTGAAAAACAATACAAAATGATGTGCATTATTTCTCATTAACTTTATATATATTTTTAAATGTTTGCAAAGAGGCTCTAATGCGGCAATCTCTGCATTCATTTGCAAGATTTGAATGAGAATGATAGCAAACAGATGCTGTACATATCATATTTAAGATAATAGACAATTTTTTGTCTTTTCCTTAATTTATAAAAAAATCTACAGATATTAAAAGAAGCAATTAGAAATGCTTCCAGTCTTTTAAAGCTGAAAAAAAAAAACTCAGAATGTGTCCTTTTACATTTTCTCCCTTCAAAGCAAGAAGATACTTTACATGTGCTTCATATAAGGTAGAATACATTTGCATATACTTTAAGTTTATTTTATTTCTGTTTTTCTCAATGTTTCATATAAAAAGAGATTGCTTTTTCTGTTGTAATCATAATACTTTATTTTTATGAAGTCTAGGGTGTGTAAAGAAGCTTAATAGACTTTAACATGGATGAGAAATACTATGAGAACTAAGAATTACGATATTAAACTGTAGTTAAGGGATGTTCAAAGTTAGACAAAAACACTCAGCTTGAAGGCTGGCTATAAGTTGTATTATATTCCAGTTTGGGGAAGAAATAATAATTGCTACTAAACTAGGACAGAATTAGTTAGGAAGTATCCTTAAATGATAACAGTTGAGCTGCTTTGATGTTCTCCATCTCCTCTGATCAGCCTCCTCATAGTCTTTATAGATTTCTTCTTGATTCTCCTGGGCCTATTTTTCTACACTGTAATTCTGATGTAGTTTTTCTCTGCATCTCTCTCACTCACCATCTTTGAAGCATCAAGAATTTGGTCAATCAGAATGAATTTTGGCTATAAGAAGTAGAATTTCCAGTTAAAGTTGACTTAAACAATGAGAATGTTGCAATAAGCTAGGAAATGAACATTTCATGTAGACAGTATACACCAATTTAAAAATGCTAAAGACACTCAACACATTAGTCATTAGGTCAATGCAGATCAATATCAAAATTAGATGCCATATCAAAGCACCTCAGATGGCTATGATCAAATAGTTAACAAAAAGTGTTGGTAAAGATGTTGAGAAATTGGAACACATAAAAATTGCAAGGTGTAGTACAAAGTATGAAAAATGGTACACCTGCTTTGGAAAACAGCCTGGTAGTCCTTTAAAAGCTTACATATTGAGTTACCGCATGACTTAGTAATTCTACACTTGATTATATACCCAAGATAAATGAAAATATATATCTACACAAAAATTAATTCTAGATTGTTCAAAGAAATACTATTCATAATGGCCCAAAGTGGAGTCATTTTAAATATCTATCAATTGATGAATGAATACATAAATGTGGTATTCATACAACAGAATATTTGTCAAAAAAATAAATGTACCACTGTTATACAACAACACGAAAGAACACCGAAAAAATTATGCTAAGTGAAATAATCCATTCACAAAAGACCACATATTGTGTGTTTTCATTAATATAAAACATCTAGACTAGGCAAATCTATAGAAATAGAAAATAGATTAATGATTGTCGGCCTTGAAAGCAAAGACTCAGGGATATGACAGGTCACTGCTAAAAAGTACAAGGTTTTTTAGAGTAATGAAGATGTTATAAAATTTATCTTGATGACAGTTATACAACTCTGTGAATATACTAAAAATGCATTGTGTAGTTTTAATGGATAAATTGCATATATGTGAAAAATATTTTAATAATTCTGTTTAAAATGAGAGGAGATAAATATCTCCAAATAAATGATGGGCAAAAGGAAGAAATGAGATTGTAGATTATCTTTATTTTTATATGCTTTTTAAAACAGAAAGAAAAATCTACCAAATTTCCCCTTGCTTTTTTTTCCCAGTCTTTCTTTTTCAAATTTTTGCTGAAGACTGGAGGGAAGGGAGTTAATCCCAGGTCCCATTGCTCATAAAAAGTGAGGCTGAATACATAGCCTCAGGGTAACTATGGTGCAGACTTTGCTACAATACCAGTGGTTATTGACATGGTGTTTCTATGGACAGCTTTACCAATAGCTGTAGTGCACCATTTTTTGAAAAGGAAAAATCAGCTCATGTGTCAGAATTCACTATCATCATAGTCTTTTCCTGAAAATTATTCATTCAACAAAGATTTCTTGAGCATCTGCATATTTTGGTTTGCAACTTTGGTAATTCCCCAGTGAAATTTGAAACAGCTACCCAATACCTCAGTACTCATTGTGGAGATGATTGGAGTGGATATTGCAAGAACATTGGATTATCTTATGAACTAGCCCTCCTATCCCCTTATTTAATTTGGAGAGAACTTGGGCAAATGGCTAACCCTAAACTTCTTTTTTTTAATTTAACTTAATTTAATTTTTTAAAAAATGTGTTAAGTGAGAAGTGGGGAAGCATAGAGACAAACTTCTGCATGCACCCTGACTGAGGTCTACCAGGCAAGCCCCCTAAGGGGCAATGCTCTGCCCATCTGGGGCCATTGATTCATTGTATGGCAACCGAACTATTTTAGTGCCTGAGGCATGGCCATGGAGTCATCCTCAGTGGGTGGGGCCAACTGGCTCCAACAGAACCATGGCAGTGGGAGGGGCCTATAGAGAGATAGGGAGATAGAGAGATAGAGAGAAAGAAGGGTGAAGAGGAAAGGTGCAGAAGCAGCTGGTCGCTCCTCCTATGTGCCCTGACCAGGAATGAAACATGGGACATCCACATACTGGGCTGACACTCTAGCACTCAGGGCCCTAAACTTCATAAGAGCAAAGGCGAATAGAATTTTTAATCCTTGAGAAAAAATTTTCCTCAATACCTAAGAATATACAGAATAGAAGAATAACTATTGAGAAAGTAGAACTATAAATAGTATGATCAAATATTTAGAAAGGATGTCCTTGGCTGACTGTGGTGGGCAGAGCCATATATAAGTGCATATTTTTACTCTTATATACACACTGGCTGATGAAAAGCCACCCAAATGGTGACTTGAAATGCCATCCTATATGATAAGATTGTTAAAGAAACATGGCTAAAGCATGGAAAATTTTCTCAAGGCCTTCCTCCTAGGTACCCTCAATTCTCCTAGGTACCCACAGATTCTGAAAGGAGTACTTGAATATGAAAAGTATTCAGTCCACTGACATGGTAAATCAAGCCCATATCCAGTCTCTGGGTGTTTCTGAAATGCCAGATAATCACAGGATTTTGTTTGTTTGTTTTCACAAGTCTTTTGTTGCATGATAGCTGTAAGCAGTCATTCAGTGGAATGATTCTGCATTATTATTAAATGCTCAAAACATTTCTTTTAAAGACGACTTGACCAAAATTAAGAAAGCTTCTTTAGACTAACTTTCTTGGCTTAAGATCAGACTTTAAACATCATTTCGGATATAATAGCTCTTCAGTACTTACTATAGATAACTCATTCTAATAATTACTCTAACTGATGTAAGCAGGCTATTTAGAAAATTGTAAATAACTCAGAGAGTGTAGGACATTGGAAAAAGAAGATTTTGAGTGCCCTAATTAATGTGGAATACTGATTACACTAAATTTGGTAAGGGGAGAGGACATGCTCACTAATTGGTTTTATTTATTTATTTATTTTGCTTTTATTTATTTTTATATGCTGTGACCAGAAAAAAAATCATTTATTTATTTATCAGAAAGTGAATACAACAAAACTACAGCTAAAACTTGTTTATAAGATGGAAATGGATTTACTGGCTCAAGACTACAGCACCCACTGTCATTTGGCCTCAGCTGAATTGAGCCAGGGCTTGATTAATGTCACTGGATACTAGTGCATCTGTCTACCTGTGTGTTTGTCTTTCTCTCTCCTTCCCTTCCACTTATTTAGTTTGAGTAAGCTTCTTAGGTGTCAGGTGGTTACAAGATGAATCTTATAGCTCCTGTTGTTATTGTTCTATTAGGTTGAAATTTAGTAAAGAAGGTATGCAGCTCCCTTTTCCAAATTTCCAGTAAAAGTCTCCTTTAATTTCACTGGTAAAGAAGCACATGAGTAATATGTCTATCCCTATCAAATTAATATACAAAGTATTCTGATAGCTTAGGCCAGGGATCGGGAACCTATTGCTCATGAGCCAGATGTGGTTCTTTTGATGGCTGTATCTGGCTTGCAGACAAATCTTTAATAAAAAATAATAATAATGATAAAAATGAAAAACGTTCTCACGAAATACAATCCATTCATTTCTTACCACTCATGTTCATGGTTGCAGGTGACAGGAGCCAATTACAGCTGTCCTCCAGGACAACACCAAATTTTTATTGGATAATGCCTAAAGTACACCAGGTTGTTATGAGGTCAGGATGTAAACTTCCCTCCTTTTAATCAAGTAGTCAGGTAACTAATTGCAGAAACCCTTTTGACAAAGAAGATGGCTGAAAGAAAAAGGGATGAGGAGTATCATACTTTTCAGCAGGAATGGACAGAACAATTCTCCTTTGTGGAGAGAGCAGGTTCTTCAATGTGTCTAATATGCAATGATAAAATTGCATCAATGAAATGGTCAACTATAAAGTGGCACTTCGACACACGCTATACTACATTGGCATAGAAATATCCAGCCGGGGACAGCAGGAAGAAAGCATGTTAAGAGCTACTGTTCAGAGGGTAAGCTAGTCAGCAGTTAACTCCGTGTTAGGACCCAACAAGGTGACTGGAATTCAGCTAAATTTGCTGGTGCTATAGCAATTGTGAGAAACGGAAAGCCATTCACAGATGGGGAGTATGCCTAAATATTCATGCTTCACGTTGCCAATGAACTTTTTGATGACTTTTTGGATAAAGACAGGATAATCAAATGAATAAAAAACATGTCTCTGTCGGCAAGAACTGTTCATGATTGTACCATCATGATGGCAAATCAAATTGAGGCAACACAAGTGAAGGACATAAATGCAGCACCATTCTTTTATCTTGCTTTGGATGAGTCAACAGACATAAGCCATATATCCCAGTTCCACGTGATTGCAAGGTATGCTGTCAGTATCACACTACATGAGGAAAGTCTTGCTCTTTTGCCTATGAAAGCGACAACAAGAGTGGATTATTTATTCACATCTTTCACTGATTTCACTAAAAAAATCTACCGATGGATAAACTTATTTTTGTGTGTACTGATGGTTCTCCACACATGGTGGGGAAAAACAGAGGATTCGTAGCAATTCTTTGTGCACATGAAAAGAGACCCATCCTAAGTTTTCACTGCATCCTACATCAGAAGGTGCTTTGTGCTCAGATGTGTGGCGAGCAGCTTGGTAAGGTGATGTCACTGGTCATTGGGGTGGTCAACTTCATTGTTGCCCAAGCTTTAAATGATTGCCAGTTAAACACTGCTGGATAAAGTTGGGAGTAATTATCCTGGTCTGCTTCTGCACAGCAATGTGTGTTAGTTGTCAAGAGGGAAGGTGCTCAGCTGTTTCACGGCTTGTCTAAGCAAAATCTGGACTTCTCTTGAAATGGAAAACATAGAGCATTCTGAGTTAACTAACACTGAGTGGCTCCTGAAGTTCTACTATCTCATGGACATGACTGAACATCTGAACCAGCTCAATGTGAAAATGCAAGGCATTGGAGGTACAGTCTTATTCCTTCAACAAGCAGTGTTTGCATTTGAAAACAAGCTGAAATTCTTTATTCCCGACATTAAAACAGGTCATTTACTACACTTTGAAAAACTGGAATAGTTTAAAGATGCATGCACAGCAAGTGACCCTGCTCAACATCTTGACCTCCAACAGGTAGCGAGCTTCACATCTAATCTTCTGCAGTCATTGAAAGCATGCTTTGGAGAATTTCGTGAGCACACTCATCTTTTTCAGTTCATCATCCATCCACACGAGTGTGCAGTGGACAGCACCGACCTGAGTTACATCCCCAGTGTCTCTGTCAGAGATTTTGAGGTACAAGCTGCTGACCTGAAGGCCTCAGTCATGTGGGTGAATAAGTTCAAGTCACTGAATGAAGATTTGGAAAGACTTGAACGACAGCAAGCAGAGTTGGCGAGCAAACACAAGTGGGGAAAAATGAAAAAACTTCAACCCACTGACCAGCTGATTGTCAAAACTTGGAATGCACTGCAGTGTGTGAGTATTGGTGTACTGACAATGTTTTGCCTTATGTATGCATGTGAGCAGTCTTTCTCACATCTAAAGAACATTAAGACCAACCTACAATCATATTTAACAGATGGAAGTCTCAATGCCTGCATGAAGCTTAACCTCACCACCTATCAATCAGACTACAAAGCCATCAGCAAAACTATGCAGCACCAAAAGTTGCAATAATGGTAAGAAGTACTTTATTCATCATTGGTTAGCAACAGTATAACAATGTTATTAAAAAGAATTCTGAGCCTGACCAGGCGGTGGCAGTAGATAGAGCATTGGACTGGGATGCGGAAGACCCAGGTTCGAGACCCTGGGCTCGCCATCTTGAGCGTGGGCCCATCTGGCTTGAGCAAAAGTTCGCCAGCTTGGACCCAAGGATGCTGGCTCCAGCCAAGGGGGCTCAGTCTGCTGAAGGCCCGCGGTTGAGGCACATGTGAGAAAGCAATCAATGAACAACTATGGTGTCGCAACGGCAACGAAAAACTAATGATTGATGCTTCTCATCTCTCCCCATTCCTGTCTGTCTGTCCCTATCTATCCCTCTCTCTGACTCTCTCTCTGACCCTGTAAAAATAAATAAATAGAATTCAGAAACTCATTGTACTTTAAAAGTGTTGGTCTTACATAAAATATACACATTTACTTGTACTTAGTCTTAAGCATATTGTATGGCTCTCACAGAATTACATTTTAAAATATGTGGCATACATGGCTCTCTCACCCAAAAGAGTTCCTGATCTCTGGCTTATACTCAAATAACCAGGAATAAGTTTAACTCCATCAAGAAATGTGGGATAATAATGGGGATGGAATTGATCCTTAAAGGGAAACTTACTAAAATGATAGAAAAGAGAGGACTTGATGGTGTACAGCAAAAACAGAATTTTTTCAGAAAGTCCACAACTTTCACTGTCTCTCTCATACTCACACATGTACTCCACATACTTATATGCTCATATCTACAGAAGAGAGACATACATCCTATAAATACACATAGACATTCTCACATCTCTAAAAATAATTTGCTATCTCCCTAATCTAGACAATTGGGAGACTCATTTCATTTCTGTGTGCTACTCCAACTACCAAAGGCTTTAATATGTCATGTGGTCTTTGCAGGTACCCTAATACACCTAATAAATATTACAGAAAGGAAAGCATTTAAAGAGATAAAATGAGAAATAATGACAAGGAGTACACTCCTGGAAGTGGATGCATTTTCTTGTCTAGCCTGTTTTACTAGTCCTAGGTGCAATTTCTGAGAGAATACACTCTATCGTGATCCATGGCCCTATTGGAAACGCGTTCAGCAGAATGTCTTCTCTGGGACCTGTATTTCTTTAGAGACTCATTTGACTTTACCATGGATGTGAGAAGTCATTATTTTGGACAATAATAATATTTCTTTACATCATTATTGTCCAAACATGAATTATTTTTTATACCACATCTTCTTTAAAAAAATACTATGGTTTCAATTAATTCTCAGAGTTTGAACATCAGAGGCCATTAAGGAAAGTTAAAAGGCTCTGTTGAGACTTTAAATGTAGAAAATTTCCTAGAAATATTTAGTTCCCAGACTGTAGCCTTGGCTTCAGTACTCTGTTGATCCCAAAGCCCTTATTTACATGCTGTCAATCTGAACCTTAAGAGAGTCTGCAGGAAAAAATATATATATTCTGGGGTTGAAAAGTACTAGCAATCTGTTTCTTTCCTTATGCATGCATTCCATTTTCATCTCTTCAACAAGAGCGATTGTTCCCTTTATCTGACAGAGAGAGCCAAACAAGAGGTATCTAAGAGATATCTTCCAGGATCAGCACAATTTTCAAATAAAGGGCAAGATAGTAAATATTTTAGACCTTTTTGACCTCATAATTCTATATCTCTTATTCTTCTTAGTTTTATTTTACAATTTAAAACTGTAAAAGCCATTATTAGCTGTAAGCAGTACACAAATAGGCCTAGAACCAAATCTGATATATGAGTTGTTGTTGGCCATATCCTGGCAAGTGAATGAGGCTTCAGCCAGGACAGGATCCTACTTACTGCTGTGGATCTCAAGCCCCAGTCTCTGCCAACAATAATTTTAGTTTAAGATAGAGAGTTGTCCTCTTCCAGCACAAATGAATAAATATGGATTACAAAACAGACAGAAGAGGGTAATGTTACTAAAGTTGTATTATCTTTGTTTCTCAATGTCTGAATCAGCTGAGGTCCTTTTGTTTTCAAGTGATGGAAAAAGGTTTTAAGTGAAGAATAGATAAGCACACATATTTAATTTAATCTACCTTCAAAGGATATTATAGTTTACTTTACCTATATTTTAAGAACCTTATAATAATATACTAACATTTCTTCACCGGAAATGTTATTAAATGTTTTACTTTTACATAGTATAAACTTCATAGTACATTGTTTTTAACTTTAACTATCAATTGACTTTTTTTAAAAAATGTTTCCTGCCTTCTTTTTTCTTTTTAATTTTTTTTTTATTTATTTTAGAGAGAAGACACAGAGTGAGAGAAAGAGAGAGATAGAGAGAGAGAAAGGGGGCAGGAGCTAGAAGCATCAACTCCCATATGTGCCTTGACCAGACAGTGCAGGGTTTTGAACTGGAGACCTCAGTGTTCCCAGGTCGACGCTTTATCCACTTCAATTGACTTTTAAAAATGTATAAATTACAAGACAAAAACATCATAGATATTTATCCATGTTACTATAATTTCTAGTTCTTGTCATTTGTTTGTATAGATCCTTATTTCTGATATTATGATTGTATTTCTTTCTGAAGGACTACTCTAACATTTTTTTAAATAATATAAAATTATTGGTGATGAATTTTCAGCTTTTGTTATGTCTGAAAAGGTCGTTATTTTACTTTCATATTTTATTGCTAGAAAGGGGGAAAGAGAGAGAAGGAAAGAAAGGATCTATTTTTCTATGTGCTCTGACCAGGGATTGAACCAGCAGCTTCTGTGCTTTAGAATGGTGCTCTAATCAACGGAGCTATCCAGCTCCAGCCTGGGTTCACCTTCATTTTAAAAAGATATTTTCAATGGTTATAAAATTCTATGGGAACACTATTTTTCCCCCTTTTTGGTACTTTACATGTGAGTCTACTTTTTTACTTAATTACTTGTAAGGTTTTCTATAAGAAATCTTTAGTCAACTATTTTTCTGTCCTCTAAATAACATGTTTTACCTTTCACCCCCACCTCTGGCTGCTTCTAAGATTTAATTTTCCCTATAACTTTATTAAACAATCTAAATGTAACATAACTTTGGGGTGTTTTAACTATCTTTAAGCTTAGTGTTAGCTAAAAGATTTAGGCAAGTGTGTTTGTAGTTTTCTTTAAATTTGAATATATTATACAACATTTCTTCAAATATTTTTCTGTTCTCTCTCTTCTCCTTCAGTATTCAAAGTAACATATATACTAGGTCATAAAATGTCATAATTTATTGATAATTTATTTTCTTTAACAATTTAATCTTATTTCTATTTTATATTTTCAAGTTCATTATTCCCCTTTTTTATGCACTGTCTAGTTGGCTGTTAAACCTATCTAGTCTATTTTTCATTTGATAGTTGTAGTTTTTAAGCATCTTTAAATAATCAATTATAGGCTATTTCTATTACCCATTGTCTACTCAAACTTAAAGTACAACTATAACATTATAGGATTATTAATGAATTAATAAATAAAATTTTTTATAAATAGTCTATTAAAAATTGAATAAACATTTTCAAGGAACTTCAAAATAGTCCCCAATATTTTTCAGAGAATGATGGATATATTATTAGGAGAATCTTAAAATATATTTTGATATTACAAATAAGTACTCAACTAATTTAGATGTTGGGAATATGAGGAACAAAATAAATCATATAGAAATGGGGAATGTGATTCCTCTTTTATTCCTGACAAACTGTAGCACCCTTCAAATACAGGACATGAACTAAATAAAATGCTCTTTATAATCATGGCATGCTGCAATCAGAGAGAAGGACATGTGATATATATTAAGAGACAGTAAGAAAATATTTCTTTGCTTACTATTTGTTTAGAAACATTAATTATAAATACTTTCTGTTCTGGAAAAAGTAAAAAATTTAAAAAGCAACTGAAAACAAATAGAATTGTTACACCAGCTATAACAGATATAAACGATTATAGTGAGCCACACATTAGAAAGAGAACACTAGCCTGATCAGGTGGACTGACCAGGCAGTGGACTCAGCCTGGGACTCAGAAGACCCAGGTTTGAAACCATGAGGTTGTTGGCTTTAATGCCAGGTCACCAACTAGAGTGTGGGGGTTGCTGCCTTGAGCATGGGATCATAGACATGACCCCATGGTCGCCTGTAACCCAATGTCCCTGGCTTGAGCTCAAGGTCACTGGCTTGAGCAAGGGGTAACTGGCTTGGCTAGAGACCCGCCCCCTCCCCGCCATCAAGACACATATGAGAAAGCAACCAATGAACAAGTACAGTGTCACAACAACAAAATTATGTTTCCCATTTCTCTCTCTTCCTTTCTGTCTGTCCCTATCTGTCTCTATCTCACTAAATAAATAAATAAGTAAATAAATACCAACATTTATGGTTAAGGGACATGAGTAAACGATGAGCAGAAATTTAAATCTAAATGGCTTACACACAGCTGAATAAATGCTCTCCACATTCAAAATTTATATCTTTTTAGTCAAATTAGGGGTAGACACTTATTCTATAAAATGCTGATTAAAATATTAATCAGCATAATCTTTCCAAAAATCAAATTACCATTATCTATTAGAGGCATTATATATATATATATATATATATATATATATATACATATATATATATACATATATATATATATATATATATATATATATGCAATAGAGAGATAGAGAGACAGACAGACAGGGACAGACAGACAAGAAGGGAAAGCAAATGAGAAACAACAACTCATAGCTGCAGCACCTTAGTTGTTCATTCATTGCTTTCTCATATGTCCCTTGACGGGAGGAGGGAGAGGGAAGAGGGGACAGACAGCAAGGGGGGTGGGGTGGGGGTCCTGCTAAGCCAGTGACCTTGGGCTCAAACCAGTAAACTCAGGCTTCAGGCCAACAACCATTGGGTTCAAGTCAGCGACCATGGTATCATGTCTATGATACCACGGTCATCCGAGCTTGAGCCTGCCCTCAGGCCAGTGATCTCAGTATTTTAAGCCTGGGTCCTCATCATCCCAGGCTGATCCTCTCTCCACTGCACCACTGCCTGGTTAGGCGATATTTTTCTCATGGGTTTACCTCTAGGAACTATATAAATATTGGGATAATAATTATTATTATTTTTTTCTTTATTTTCTAAATGTTATACTTTATACTCAGGAAAGAATAATAAATATTATATTAAAATTTATAGCATATATTAATGTCTACTGGAAATGATACTCCTCAAGGCAATTAACTGATCTAAAAAAGGAACTTTCTCTTTAAATTTATTTTACATATATTTATTTTTTTGTATTGCTTATACATTATATATTTTATAAAATAAATCTAGACATACAAATGTAAGCAACTATAAACACCAATCTACTGTAAAACCTTGTCTATACAAAAATTTGGAGTAATGAGTCAACTCTTCTAGATAGGTTTAGCTAAGTTTCTAAACTCAATGTTTTTGAAGTTTTGTTTATAAAAGTACACTCCTGTGAGCATAATGCAAAGAAAAAGTAAGCATGCAAGTAATATTTGACTGCACAAAATAGATGACATAATTCTTGGACACTAATAGCTGAAATTATTAAGAGTTGTAAGAAATAATATGTAGTATGAGTCTTATTAATGATGATAGTTACTTTTTTATTGAAATCAATTATATGTTAGAAACTTTGTACATACTAGGTCTATTTACAAAAATTCTGAAAGTGTGTGTTACAATGCTACTTTTATTCAAAAGGAAACTGAGTCAAAGCAATTTTTAAGAAAATTGATTTAAATTATGAAATTCTTAAATAGTAAGGTCAATATTTTAGACCAACTCCTTTTATTATGAAGACAAGGTTTTTTTTTGAGTTGGTTTTCACATTATTTTCTGTAGGTCCCTAGAGTTGTTTAATGTGAACCTATTGGATGGCTCTTTGCATCCCATTTCCAGTTCATCCCCATCTTCCCCACCTTCCTCATACACACACTTCATCAGCAGTAGGTCCCTTTCTATCTGTCTTATATATACAGTCTTGACCAGGTTCAGATTGAAAACAAGCAAGAAAACAGACTAAAATGCAATGCACTCAACTAAAAAGCATCTATCTGTTCTTCTCTTCCTTCTCCCTTCTCTCTCCCATCACCTGTTCTTCCTTCTCTGCTCTTCCTTCCCACATTCCTTGACTCCCTCATTAAGCTCCCTATAGCCAAAACAAATAACTTATACATAAGTATAAAAACGAAAACAGTCAACATTTATGATGTAGGAAAAATGGAGAAAATATTTATTACTAAGTTCTACTTATCTCTAATATCTGGAACTCGGTTAAATTGTTTCTCTCAATAGCATCTTTGCAGCACCTTTTCTGTGAGAAGTTATTCATTTATCTGGTCTAGGAGCAATGGTTGATGATTGTAGCTTTATTAAATGTCATTGAGGTCAATGAAAGATTTGTGTGCGGAGAGAAAATACATGTCTCTAAAGTCTTACCAAAATGACAATTCTGAGTGAAATTAGAGAGGTTTATTGGAGCTGCAACTGAATTTAGGGTTCAAATTCATATATTAAAGTGGGTGTACTGAAATTGTCTATGACACAGAACAGAGGTTCCCAACCCTGAGTATGGGGGAGTATATATCAAAATTACCTGTGAAACTTTAAAAAACACACAGACAGGAGATTCACCCATACTCACTAAATCAGAATCTCCAGAAATTACCTTTGTATCTTCTTACTTAGGATTGTGAGCTTTTGCAGGTATTATGATACTTAGGATTGTGAGCAAATTAAATATGAGATCATTGAAAGTGGCATACCTTCAACATATAAGTGGTTGGGAATCTGTATCTGAATCCACATCTGTATGCATTTAATGTTCATCTTTATGTTCCATAGCTAACACATTATATTATTTGTCTCTTAGTTAGGGATGTTCTATCTTTCACTTTGCTTTTACTTTGTTCTTAATAGCTTAGATTTAATTTCCACCCAAGCTAAAATTTTAAATTGACAAGGTCAGTGATAATTATAATGGGACAGATTCTCACTGCGATGTTAATGTATTGAACTGAACTTCCTTTAATATTAATGAGAGCTCAATGGGGAGATGACAGTGATAAGTATGCAATATGAATTTTCTTCCTAAACTGTTAAAGTAAAAAGTGTAATAGCATTTTATTTGTTTGCAACATAAAATAAAATGCTTCTTTCATCCTTTCAGTCATTATTTTGAATAATTTTTAAAATTCTTCAATGGTAAATATTTGTTTATTGTGTTTAACACTTCTTTTAGTCCATCACCTTAAAATTAATATGCAGAAATAGATTATTATAGATAAAACTAAACAGGTGTTAGATGATTGAATATATCATATATTCATTAACCAGCATAGTAAGGATCTACCAAGAAAGCAAAGTTCTATTAATTTAATATTTGAATTTACTCCAGTACAAAATAAAAGCTTATTTTCTTAAACCTAAAATCTTCTACTCCACTTTTAGTAATTCACTTTGCAAGGAAGGTTGTAAATCATTTTTGGATAAGCAGTTATTATTTATTCAAAGAATATTTGGATCTTAACTTTTTGTCTTCTCTCATAAAATATTTCATTATATTTCCATTTGATAACACAAATTACATTTGTATGACATTTTATAATTTAAGAAATGGGTTTCTTTATGTTGCTACACTGAATCTTCCTGAAAGGTTTGCAAGGTAGGTAGACAGACATTACCTTTAAAGATGAAGATACCGAGTACCCTAAAGATAAAGGCCAAAGTCTTCCAACTGAGAAATGCTAATGTCAAAACTGAAACAAATGTCTTTTGATTCCAAGTTCATAAAATGGAAGGCTGAGATTATAAAGAGATCTGAATGAATTTTAACAAATTAGTTGTGGGGTTATCTTTGGATTTTATTTTCTAAGTGTTTTTATTTTTCTGTTTTCCTAATAACTTTGAGTTGGTTGGCAGCAAGCTTACTAGTTGTATAAAATGTTACACAAGTATCTAATTTCTTAATGTCATATTTATTAACTTGTTTTTATCTTCTCATGGCTAGTATTTTTACATATCACTTTAAGTACTTAGCACAGGGTCTAGTACAGGAAAACATTCAAAAGTATGAAATGTGATTTAATTATATAAATTTAACTAGCTATTTCAGGTATGTATGACTTATGATAAGCTATATCTATGGATGTAGTGTAAATCAACTATCAATCATCTAATAAAATATTTATCACAATTATTTGGTGTTATAACATAATGCACATTATTAGAGCTTAGTATTATGTGTAATATGCAAGTAAGTAGGATGTTAGTGTATACTTGACAAGCAAGTTGAAAGGTGTCACTATGATTCTATTTCATAATTATGATCATATCCATCAGTGATAACGGCCCTTTAAAAAAGACTTCATCCTCTGTAACCTCATCTAAGCTATACAGATATGATTCTCCTTATCTTTCTTGTGATGTTTGTCATATCCGCTTAAAAATATCAATGACTTTTAAATAAAGCCATTTTTAGTAGTGATTTGTTTATGCTTTAATAATTTTACTCAATAGCAAAATGTCTTTCTTTAATTTTAAAATTAAAAGTTATACACCTCATAAAAATTCTACCTTTACAAGATAATGAATGCTGATGATTAATAGGTTTAACTAAGAGTTGGGGTAATAAATGAGAAAGAAATTATTTCTATGCTGAAATATAAATATGAAGAGCAGAGTACTATGGCAAACTACTAGATAATGTTTAACATTATTTATATAATATTTAACCTACTTGCCTGACCAGGCGGTGGCTCAGTGCTTAGAGCTTCAGAATGGGATAAAGAGAACCCAGGTTCAAAACACCGAGGTTATCAGCTTGAGTGCAGGCTCATCTGGTTTGAGCAAGGCTCACAAGCTTGAGCCCAAGGTCGCTAGCTTGAGCAAGGGGTCACTCAGTCGGCTGTAGCACCCCAGTCAAGGCACATATGAGGAAGCAATCAATGAAAAACTAAGGTGCTGCAGCAAGGAATAGATGTTTCTCATCTTTCTCCCTTCCAGTCTGTCTCTGTCTGTCCCTCTATCTGTCTCTCTCTGTCACACACACACACACAAAATTAACCTACTTTAATGTTAGTTTTAATTTTATAGAGTTATAAGAATTGTGGAATTTATTTCTTTGTATAGCATTTTAATATATTACTAAAACTGGAATTTATAGCTTGTAATGATATGATTTAAGATTTCTTATGAAATATACTCAACTATTATTTTTTATTATTTTTAAAATTTTATTTATTTATTTTTAGAGAGAGAAGGGAGAAGCAGGAAGTATCAACTTCCGTATGTGCCTTGATCAGGCAAGCCCAGGGTTTTTTTGTTGTTGTTGTTTGTTTGTTTTTTAAACCTAGGGTTTTGAATCAGCAACCTCAGCATTCCAGGTAGATGCTTTATCTGCTGCGCCACCACAGGACAGGTGTAATATACTCAATTATTAAGTTCATTATGCCCCTGGAATAAAGCTGGAAACTAGTAAATGCTTATAAAAAAGTACACCCAGAGGGTAGGCAGGACCACAATGTCACCTATCACAAAAGAACACACAGGTACAAGATCCAACATTACTTCTCAGTGTGTCATTTCTCACATGTAAAACACAGGTTTAGAGTTGGGATTCCTTTTGTTCACTAGAAGAAATTTCATTATTTCATGCATGTATGTACACTTCATTCATAACATTAGGTTATATGAATTATATGAATAAATTATGTGCTAAATAAAAGGAGGAAAATAAAAGAAAAATATAAAAATCATATATCAGCTCTACAGTGTTTGAAATCGCACATCTTAGTATTTAGACCCAATGAAGAAAAATCTATTCTGAATTGTGATATCCATAATTACAAAATATTAAAGCATCAGTACTGAGCCAGACAATTGCATATTTAGCAATCATTCAAGATATACTTTTAAAAATTTAAAAACTGTTTATAAAATAAGTATATAATATGCACTTTCACAAAGAAACTGACTTATGATCCAATAGTGTATTTTGGTTACCAAAAATATTATCTTTTCTTTTGAAGAAATTGCAAAAAAAAATTATAAGTAAATTGTCTGATTATTATTGATTCAGTGAAAGTTTTTTTTTTAAAAGTTGCCTCTATTATATCAACTTATATTAATTGATGTTCTAACATTCTCTCTTCTTATTTAACTACTCTTAAAAATAAACTGATGTAACCCTGGTCAGTTAGCTCACTCTATTAGACTGTTGCCCAAAATACCAAGATTGTGAGTTTGATCCCATGTCAGGGTATATACAGGAAGTGGCAAATGGATGCGCAACTAAATGGAACAACAAATGAATGTTTTCTCTGTTTCTCATTTTCTCTCTCTCTTTTTCTTTTTATTCTCTCTATCTCTCTAAGATCAGTCAATACACTAAAAAAACTCTTAAAAGCAACTAATATCAATTGTAGACAAAACAAAATATTAATAATTTATTGATGCCTAAAGCACAATTAATGTGCACGATTAGTGACAGAATAGAGAAACTCAGAAATTAATCTACACATACATGGTCAATTATTTTATTTTACAAAGGTACTAATAAAGTGCAATGGGGAAAGAATAGTCTCGTCAATAAATAGTGATGGGAAAATAATATCTACATGTAAAAGAATAAAATTAGATCCCCACTTTGCACTATGCACAGAAATCAACTCAAATAGATTAAAGACTTGAAAGTAAGACCTGAGATATCAAACTCTTGGAAGAAACTCTAGGGGGTAAGCTAATTGACATCAATCTTGTCAATGACTATTTTTTCTTCTCTGTGAATTGAACACCAAAATCAAAGGCAACAAAAACAAAAATATACAAACAAGTAGAATTACACCAAACTAAAAAATTCTGTTCAAGAAAGGAAACAATCAACAGAATTAAGAGCCAACCTATGGAATGGGAAGATATATTTGAAAACCACATATTTAATTAGCAATTAATATCCAAAATATATCTAGAACTCACAAAACTTAACACCGAAAAAAACAACAGCAAAAACAAGCACAACAAAAAAACAAACAAAAAAAAAATGCAATCCAATTAAAAAAATGGGCAGAAGACCTGAATAGGACTTTCTCAAAAGAAGACATACAGATGGGCAATAGACATATAAAAAGATGCCAAAGGCTACTAATCAGAGAAATGAAAATTAAAACCACAATGAGCCTGACCAGGAGGTGGCGCAGTGGATAGAGCATCGGACTGGGATGTGGAGGACCTATTCGAGACCCCGAGGTCACTAGCTTGAGTACAGGCCCGTCTGGCTTGAGCAAAAGCTTGCCAGCTAGGACCCAAGGTCGCTGGATCAAGCAAGGGGTTACTGGGCCTGCTGAAGGCCTGTGGTCAAGTCACATATGAGAAAGCAATCAATGAACAACTAAGGTGTCACAATGAAAAACTGATGATTGATGCTTCTCATCTCTCTCCGTTCCTGTCTGTCTGTCCCTACCTATCTCTCTCTCTGACTCTCTCTCTGTCCCTGAAAAAAATAATAATAAAACCACAATGAGATATTACCTCACCCCTATCAGAATGGCTATTATCAATAAATTAACAAACAAGTATTGGCAAGGGTGTGGAGAAAAGGGAACCCTTGTATACTGCTGGTGAATTCTAAAATACTACTCACTATGAAGACAGTATGGAGGTTCCTCAAGAAATTAAGACTGTAATAACCATCCTCATTCTCGTGGTTGAACAGTGGATGTGCTTTGTAGTGGCTGGTGACTTCACGCCAGCCAGGCTTAATAATGCGATGGGTTATACTCAGCAGTAGGGCAAGGTTTTCATTTACTTCCCTAGCTGGGCAGAGCTGTAGAATAGGCTACATACCTGAAAAGGCAGGTTGGCTGGGAACACAGACTAGGCTGAACTGCAGACTGGCTGGGAGAAGGCACTGGCTGGGCTCTGTAAATGACTGTAGTCTTTGCTTGGGCATTACCACATACAGCAATGTGGTCTGCAAAGATATGAACACTCGCTGTAAGGCCCACTCTTTTCTCCATGTCTAGTGCTGTAGCCATCACCACAATCAACTTTAACATACTTTTATTACCCTAAAAGAAACCAATAGCCTTAAATAGTCACTCCCCATAAACTTTCTCTCCTCTCACCTCTCCCAGCTCTACATAAGCACTAATTAACTTTCTGTCTGTATAGAACTTATTCTGATCATTTCATATAAGTGGAATTATGCAACATGTGGTAATTTGTGATTGGTTTCTTTACCTCTGCATGTTTTCAAGTTTAACCACATTGTACAATCGATCTTCATTTTTATTATTGAATAATTTTCATCTAATGTATATACAATTTAGTTTGCCCATTTATCAGTTGTTGATCATTAGGATTGTTTCCACTTTTGGGTTAATATAAATTGTGCTGTTATGAGCATTCAAGTATAAGTTTTTGTGTGGATACCTTTTCATTTCTCTTGAATAAATATCTAAGAATAGAGTTTTTGTGTTACAGTATAGGGTAACTTTATGTTTAACCTTTTGAAGACTCTCATACTGTTTTCCAGGGTAAATGTGCCATTTTGGATTTCCATCAAATATGGGTTAGTTTATTGATTTCATTACAAACTGCCAACATTTTTTATTAATTATGTATTTATAATTTAGTAGTTGTAAAATGTTATAGTTAACTTATAGTTAATGAGCCATTGGCAAATCTAAATAACCAAATCATTCAGTAGCATCAAATTTAATTATTCTAAATTCTCTCTAACAAAAGTCCAATTATTTGAACAATTAAGTAAAGATATGGTTAAATCAAATCCCTGGTACTGTATAAACAGTAAGTGTTATCTTGTGGTTTTGATTTGTGTTTCTTTTTATGATATTACTGGTTATTTTTTTATATTTTCTGAAGAATTATTTATTCAAATCTTGCCCAGTTTTTTAAATTAATTTTAATGGGGTGACACCAGTAAATCAGGGTACATATGTTCAAAGAAAACATCTCCAGGTTATCTTATCATTCAATTATGTTGCATATCCATCACCCAAAGTCAAATTGTCCTCTGTCACCTTCTATCTGGTTTTCCCTGTGCCCCTCCCCTCCTCCCTAATCCATCCTCTCCTCCCTCCCCCCACCCCGTAACCACCACACTCTTGTCCATGTCTCATAGTCTCACTTTTATGTCCCACCTATGTATGAAATCATGCTGTTCTCAGTTTTTTTCTGATTTACATATTTCACTCCGTATAATGTTATCAAGGTCCATCCATTTTGTTGTAAATGATCCGATGTCATCATTTATTATGGCTGAGTAGTATTCCATGGTATATATGTACCAAAGCTTTTTAATCCACTTGTCCTCTGACGGACACTTAGGCTGTTTCCAGATCTTCGCTATTGTGAACAATGCTGCCACGAACATGGGGGCACATTTCTTCTTTTCGAACAGTGCTATGTTGTTCTTAGGGTATATTCCTATAAGTGGGATAGCTGGGTCAAAAGGCAGTTTGATTTTTAATTTTTTGAGGAATCTCCATACTGTTGATCTTGATAGATATTCTTCTCATTTTTACTAAGTCTAGGGTTTTAGGTTTTCAGTAGTGAAAGAGAAATAAGATGAGAAACAATTAGCTTCATATGAAAGATATTTTTTTTACATTTGTACACTCATGTGTAAATAAATACCATGTGCTCTTTTTTAAAATGCAGATTATGCTTCAGGGCTCAAGAATCTGTATTTAAAAAAAAATTTCCAGTTGATGCTGATCTTGGTGGCTTATGGACCACACTCAAGGTGATTCCTTTGGTATTGTTTAGTTAAAATCATCTGAAGAACTTTTCTAGAAGCACATAGGTAATCCCATCTTGCTTCCATTTCTCACCTCTCCAAAGAGAGCTGAGGACTTATCAATGACCTCAGAGATGGGGACCTAGTGATACATATTTTGAACAAAATAAAAAAGTGTAAAAACTGTCCAAATAATCCTAATACAATGTATTTTTACCAGGTGTTAAACCATTACTTTGTAATCATAAAAGTCATAAGCAAAACTTCAAATTCTAGATGTAAAGCTGTAATTACATAATCAGATTTAAAATTGATTTACTAAATTTGGAATGAATATAGAGTGAAATTATTGATTTCAATAGACAAATTGGAGATAGCCTCCCTAGAAAATAGAAAAATGCCCCAAATCACCAAGATAAATGCCAAATTGCATTAAACTCAAGAAATGCATGAGATTTTTTAATATTTCATTGTTTGTGTGATTCCAATTATAACCACTTTGTGCACATTAACAATTTTAGCCTCATATACATTACAATGACATTCAAGGGATAAATTAGATTATTCACTCATAACTTTATTTAGGAAGAAATTTATTTCCATTTGAAACAACTCATTTTCTCCATGGAGTATCAGTGAAGTTCCTAAGAGAAATCACTTGGTCAATGCCAACAGTCTGCTTCAATTTCCTACTATCCAGGGATCCTGAGATTCAAACATCTGTGAAATTTCCAATGGCTTCTTCATGCCAATGGAAAGTAAAAATATTTCTTGCTTTGATGGTGTTTCCAGATGTTCTTAATTCTGTGCATATGGCAAGGGCCATTCTTTTCTAATAAGCTAAGTTTTCAAAGAATCACACAAAGCAACTGAAATGCGACAGATCCTGAAATCTACCCATAGACTGGCTTTATCTCAAAAGCATTTATATCCTTGACAACCAATATAATTATCTCAATACCTATATGCAAGATTTTACACAGTCATTATGATGGAACAATTTGTAAAAAAACCTTTGGTTTCTGGCAGAAGGAAGCAATTTAATTACTGAAAAAAACTTCAGTTTGCTATAATTTCCTTTTGAAACTATAAGTTTTTTTTATTGTTATAGACCTCTAGAATTTGGTATCGGGAGATATTCCAGGGACACACAGCTGGAAAAGAGGAGCTGCCTTTGGTTTGATATTCTTATTTTAATGTGCCCTCAGCCTCATCTTTAACTGTTCCACTACAAGATTATATAAGATTAAAAAGTTGCAACAGCAGAAAATAGTTACTACCTACAGGCTGAGCGAGAATGAACAGAGAAGGAACTAAGAATTTAGAAGAGCTCCCACAAGACTAAGATTTAGACCTTTTGGATAAGGTGAGATTGCCACAGGAAAATGCAACCTAGTAGTAGTGGATAAATTTCCTAGTTGGCCTTGTTGGGCCACAGCTGGTTGTAAATATAGGCCTGGCTTTCAGAATAAGATAACAAGTTATGCCAAATAAGTGTGAAAATTAAAGTAATAGGTGCAAATGAGATAATTCAAGGAGATATAATAAAACATAAATAGAAGAGAACCCAGGTAAAATAATAGGTCATAATAGGCCCACTGTAATTACAAAGACTGGTAAGATGAAAGGAGCAGAAACAGTAAATTGCTATCGTATGAAGCAAAGAAAAATAGCTCAACATAGCATGTCATATTTACCAAAAATAATTTAAGCTGGCAGGAATGTCTATATATGGAAGAAGAGACTCTTGTTCCGCAAGGGAAATAATACATATTAGTTAAATCATTCCAAGAAAAAATATAGCATATATATATATATATATATATATATATATATATATATATATATGCGCTATATTCCTATATTCCATCAAAATATTTATATCCTTTCACATACTGAGTCCACTTCCAGTAATAAATAAAGATTTAATTTGATGCCACATGAATCTTCTTGGTAAATGCAAAAAAATATTTTTTTCACATAGTTTCAAATTTTCTAGCTACACCAAGACAGTTGCAGAATAGCATGAGAATATTTTACTGAAACACAGACATTGCTGTCAACTAATATTTGATGTAAAATGCTTCATATTATTATAAACAAAACATGAGATGACTACTGGCACTATGGAGTTACTTTCTGGGATTCTTTGGGATTTTATGGTTAAAGATAAAGTAATTGATTTATTGCTTTTTTCACATACCTTCCATAGTCATGTTACTTGGAAAAGTTTTATGGAATTAGAAAAATTGGTAGACTTTTCTTGATCTCTTACACCACAATGAACTGTTTGGGATTTGCCATGTTTTGTAGTTTTTGCAGTTTCTTATAGGGTGAACACAAAGGAAAAGTCAAATGTGAGTCATTCTGTTAAGTTAAAAAGAATAGATTTTTGGCTCTGTACAAACACAACTACAAGACTGGCTATTGTCATTGAATTGACTGATCAATTTGGTAAACAAATATCTTTCTGTTTATTGATTAAACATGCTGGTTGGTTTTGTACATTTGCTTGTCTGTGGACAGCTGCAGCATAGTTAGTTAATGTGAACCTAGAAGTCAGACAACCTCAGCTTATATCTTGCCTCCTCCAGACATAAATGTTATCTTATTCTGTTCCTCCTGTATAAAATGGAAATAATAATAAAACACATTTTGCCTGACTAGTGGTGGTGTAGTAGATAGAGTGTAGGCCTGCTGAGGACCTAGTTTGAAACCCTAAGGTTGCTGGATTGAGTGCAGGCTCACCAGTTGAGTGCAGGATGCTGGGTTGTGCATGAAATCATTGAAATGATTTAGTGGTCATTGGCTTATGCTCAAAAGTCACGAGCTTGAACCCCAATGTCTCTGGATTGACCCCAAGGTTGCTGCTTTGAGCAGGGGTCACTGGCTTGACTTGAGACCCTTAGTCAAGGAAGATATGAGAATTAATCAATGAACAACTAAAGTGATGCAACAACAAGTTGATGTTTCTCATCTTTCTCTTTTCCATCTCTTTCTCTCTCATTAAAAAAATAATAATAATGGACCACATTTCTGAAGGTAATTATGAGAATTAGATAGTATGTACAATGGGCTTACACAGTGCCCGGCACAAAATAAGCCTATCAATTAATTTTTTAATCATCATAAATACATTTGTGTTGATATATTACACACTCAAATCTGGCATCAAGTTATGCATATATATTGCAAATTTATTTAATATATTTATTTTGAAAGCTCATTACACTAAATAATATTTTTAATTAATTAATTTAATTTGACTTGTTCTTTAAAACCATGTGAAAGAAATAACCAAACGTTAGACAACTTGAGCTGTGTCAACTTGCCACAAATAGACAAATTCAATTAAAAATGTAATTATTTATTCCAGTGGTCTGTTTAGAGAGTATAAAGCATTTAATTTAGTCACATTTTATTTAATTGCTCAAATAATTGGGCTTTAGGTAGACAGAGCCTAGAGTGGTCAATTTGACGCTACTGAATAATTTGGCTGTTTGGATTTGTCATGACTCATTAACTACAACTAGCAACTTCTTATTTCTGGTTTACTGCCATTCTCAGGACCATGCAGTTAGGTTGCCTAAAATTTTAACATTAAGAATATTTTTTGCTGTATCTAATCATTTTTCAACCATGAAAATCTAATATGAATTTTCAAAAATGTACTATTTATTATATTTTGGAGACTGCATATATACACAATAAATATACATACATAGTCTTCAAATGACACACATATATGTACATAGTATATATAAATATACATATGCACAGTCATATACAATTATACTCATTACCTAAAATTTTATTTCATTTTTATAAGATTATGAGAAATGATAAAGAGTGGTTGGATAGCTCAGTTGGTTAGAGCATTATCTCAACATGCAAAGGTTGTATATTGATCCCTAGTCAGGACACAGGACACATATAAAAATCAACCGATGAACGGATAAGTAAGTAAGTAAGTGGAACAACAAACTGATCTCTCTCTCTCTCTCTCCATATATTTATATATACCACCCTTATTTCTGTCTCTAAAAATCAGTAAAAAAGGGTAGAATTTGCTCACTGCCCTAAAGCTTAATTATGTCTTTCTATCAGTCTAGTTAAAATATTTTCAAATATTTAAAAGGCAAATACTCATATTAACTTATTAAAATAAAGTGGCACTATGATATTCTTGCCATTCAGAATTACACACATAAGCTAATAACAACCAGTGAAGAAATAGGAATATATGAAAAACAGTTTATAGAGAACTCAATTACCTAAAATAAAAGTTTTCACTAATGAGAATTCAAGTACAATCCATTAATTCATATATATTTAATAATTACTGTTAACCTTACCACTGGAATCAATATGTAGGCATTTCTTTTGTCCCCAAACTATTCCTGATGTTTTGTGCTATAAATAGTAATACAAAATAGACAAAACCACCAAGGAATTCCCCTCTATCAAGAGCTTAAATAAAAAATTACATAGTCTGAAAAAACAGTTGTGCATTAACTCACTTCAAAAGAAATTTAAAAGAGGAAGGAAAGTTCCAGGGAATGAAAGACCCAATTAAAAAACCAAGAGGAATTCTTTGCAGTTTCAGGTTTTGTATTATTCTTTTAATTGTTTTTTTTTTTCTGTAAACCATCAAGAAACACAGTAAGCTTTCATACTTGTCAAAAATATAGAAAAAGCATATATATGTCTTTACTCATTATCTAAAATGTTCTTATACTGTGAATAGTAAATGGTAAAGAGTGAAAATTTTCCTGTTACACTTCAGCCTGCAAAGCAGAAAAATGAGTTAATTTTACTGAAGCTCATCTCCTTCCATTTTGTAGGGTCTTTGGTGACTGTCAGAACCCTCAAGTGAATGAGAGGTGAGGAAATAATATCATTTAAGTGAAATAGTTTTCCTTCAAGGCATGAAATAACTGGAAAGAGTCTGTACCCTTTTATGATTCCATCTGGAGTTGAATGGGTTTGAATCTGATGTGTCAAAAATATTTATAATAGATGACTTGGGGCCTGATGCTGCTGCCCTTGGGCAGTCAAAACTCCAATTGACTTCAGTGAGAACTTTACCTGCTAAGGTCCAGCCACCTTATGCCTGAAGGGTAAAGAGAAACCTTAAATGAAGCACTGCTGCAGGGTTTCAATAACAAAAAACAAAGTCTTAGATAACTAGAGAAAGGAATCTGTAGGAGGTTGCCTGTCAGTGCGCTTTAATTGACAAGAGTAGCCTGGTCTAATAAGAAAAAAATAATTTTGATAGCTTCTTATCCACTTACTTATGAACATAAACTCTGAATGTTTCAGTAGCAAAGTATAATGCTAGTGCTCCTAGACCTTTTATTCTATTTTGATGTCAAGTACTCTAAATAAGTGTTTGTGAAGAGCTTATCAACTTTCTCTTTCCCCTAGGTTTATCAATTACAAAACAGAGAAATACAGTCAATATGAATTAAAGATCAAAAGATCATTGAGTAAAACTTTAAGAAAGGTTTTTCATTCAGAGAAATTAAAAATAAACTTTGAATTTAAAAGTAAACTGAGATGAAGGTACTTGAGAAATCTACTAATCCAAACACCTCACTATATATATATATATATATATATATATATATATATATATATATATATATATATATATATATGTAGAATTCAGAGACAGGAAGGCTTCATCTTTCTTCTCTACTACTCTAATGATCCCTTTCTTTGTCATACTCCAGTCTCATCTATTTTGCTTTACTCACCTCCCCATCTAAAAATATACCACTGGGTGGTGGACGACTTTCTATTTTAGTTGAACAGATATAAACTCTCTTTAAAAACCAGATAATGTGTGTACTTTCAGTTATAATACATTAGATATTAGATCCATTTTTGTTCTCTATTCAATAGGGTGCTTGTGCTAGATTACTTTAGCAGTTAACTTCCATATATATTACTGCTCACAAAAGTTAGGGGATATTTCAAAATTAATACGAAGCTATAAAATATCCCCTAATTTTTGCGAGCAGTATATTATGATTTTATCTCAATCTCTCTTCTCACCAGTTTTCACTCTTTTTTTTTTTTTTTTTACAGGGACAGAGAGAGAGTCAAAGAGAGGGATAGATAGGGACAGATAGACAGGAACAGAGAGAGATGAGAAGCATCAATCATCTGTTTTTCCTTGCGATAGCTTAGTTGTACATTGATTGCTGCCTCATATGTGCCTTGACCGCGGACCTTCAGAAGACCAAGCAACCCCTTGCTTGAGCCAGTGACCTTGGGTCCAAGCTGGCGAGCTTTTGCTCAAGACAGATGGGCCCACGCTCAAGCTGGTGACCTTGGGATCTCGAACCTGGGTCCTCCGCATCCTTGTCCAATGCTCTATCCACTGCGCCACCGTCTGGTCAGGCCAGTTTTCACTTCTATTACATTTTCCTAATAGACTTGATCCAGGCAAAAACTACTGAGCAACATTATCTCTGGTGAATTCATTATTTCTTTTCTTTGACATCTCTCTGCCTACTTCAGATGCCAATACTTTAACACTGCCCTGTCAAGTGCAATGAGGCATGCTGTGGCAACCCATGTTTAAAACTTGTTGATGTAGGATCACTCAAATACTTAATTATTACCCACAGTAAGAGATGAATGTTTATCTGCATTCGGTGCACACACACCCCTACACATAACTAGAGAAACATTTCGTGAATTAATATTTTTCTCATATGTGTAATAAAAGAATATTTTCTGTTAAATAAAATTTCACTCTAGTAAAATGCTAGATATGTCTCAATAAATTGATTTTCCTAAAATGACCAACTTTGTGTTAAGTTGCAAATGTTAACTTAATGAGCTAGTAATCCTGAAAACACGTTTGGACATCTGATACTTTTAATGAAGTAATGACCTTAACAGTGTGAGTTTAATTGCCATGGGGCACTAGTGGAAGGAAAATTTGAGTGTAAAAGGCATTTTGCACTGTTGACCTTCTCCTAGATGTTATCTTCTTTATGACCATCAGTGAGACCTCTCCATGTGCTATTTTAGAAGTTCTGAGAAATTTATCATATTTAATTGAGAATGCTTACATATAGATATCAAGTGAAGTTATGCTTCTCTCATAGAGACCACTACTGAAATAATAATATAGATAACTGGGAATACTTTGACTTTGTTTTTCCCATAAGTCCTGATCCTACCTGTTCTGATAGTCATTGTTCTTACAGTATGTCTAAAACAGTGGTTCTTAACCTGGGTTCTATGGAACCCTAGGGGTTCGATGAATCGGTCTCAGGGGTTCTGAGAAGCCTCTGCCGCGAAAGCCAGAATAAAGTAATACTGTAATTTGTTGTGAGTTCATGCACTTTGTTGGTTTTGTTCTTTGAGCAAGGTGATGTTCATGCACGGCTCATTTTGTGCACCAGTAAAAAAATATACCTATGTCTTGAATTTGGAAAAAAAATCATTTTATTTATCACTCAAGAAGGGTTCAGTGAATGCGCATATAAAACTGGTGGGTTCGGTACCTCAAAAAGGTTAAGAACCACTGGTCTAAAATGAGTGTGAATCCCCCCAGTGAAAGATTTTTTTGGACTCTGGAAAGTTAAGTGTCTAGATAAGTTAGAAAGCCTGAAGGAAGAAGACACTTCTGAGGTAATTAATAATTTTTTTAGGTTTCCCATTTGCTAGAAAGTAAACATATGAAGACAGAGTTTTTGTATAAGGAGCAGCAGAGCCAGTATCATCTACACCTTTCCAAACTAGATACACAAATACAAATCATTCAGCCAAGAACCCACAGTTATATGAGCTATCCTCATACACTGAGAATGATCACAGTTCATGGTTAGAAAATACATAAAAATTTTCAAAAGTGTTCATTTGGAGTGCCTTTCATTTATTCAACTTATTTATTACCTGTGATGTAACTGGCCATACTATAAGCGATATGGAATGAATGACCATTAAAATAAGTGTTTGTAGACTGAGGAGAGTTAGGAAGAATTAAGCTCTAAAGATGTCACCACCGGACTAATCCTGATAACATTACAGTGCACAACAACCAGAGTTGTTTCATTTCTTCACATTGTACTCTGAACTGCAGCAAAGCTGCCAACAAAAGAGAATGAAGCAAAGAAGGAAAGAACTCAAACTCTACTAATTTTATTTTATACTGAAAATTATAAAGCAGACTTTAAAGTTATTTTGCTATCAAAGAATTTAATTTAAAATAGCAAGTGGTTATTTTACAGTTTCATTATTCAGAAATCATTGTCTAACAAAGCATTTAAAAGACAGTTCTTAGATGTATAGAGTGAGAAAAATGAAACTTAAGAGAGAACAACTACTGATAGGAAGTACAGGTATATGATTCCTAGTGGGAAAATATATTATCATAAGGAGAAACACTTACTGTAAAACATTTTATAGGGGAGTTATAGGAATTATGTCCCCTTCCATTATATAATGTGAGAAGAGCAGTTAAATTAGCCCTGATTTTAATTGCACATAATAAAACGACCAGACAAGCAATTTGTTTGGCTTTAGAAGGAAAAACTCTTGTCTTTTTTTGTTGTTGTTGTTAGTTTTTCTGCACAATTTTAGTTAAAAATGTCAGTGGTTGGTTTAGTGTATGGATTTTACATAAGATACATATTCATTTTTCAGTTTGAAACTGTTCATTTTATTGATTATGTGGGGCTTTAATTGTATGCAGAGTGGTCCTCTTGGAAAAGCAAATTGAAGCAATTGCCAACAGACCCTCAGTATCATGGAGGGGAGGTGGAAAAGGCAGCTAGCCACTGGTGGCTTAAATAAAAGTGGTGTCAATATATAAAATACAATTACTTCAGGTGCAAACTGCCCCCTAGGCCTGCCTCAGCTGTTTATGTTCTTCTGTGATACCTCTTCCTCCAAATCATCTACCTGCCCACCAACTGCTAGTCTTTGTAGCTGTGGTTACTAACTATTGGTTAAAATCAATGGTGGGATGCAGCCAGTTCACATGGGTTTGGCAGAACTGATAGCTAAATTTTTGTTAAGTTTGGTGAACTGGTTGTTAAAATGGCACTTGTAATCAGGGCTCTCTCTAAGGTGGGCACCTGGACAGCCGCCCAATGTGGAAATCATAAATTTAAATTCCTTCCTCTTTTTTAACATTCATCTGTGCAACAGTGTACTCTAAGCTCCCATAGTAATGTTCATTTCGTCCACAGGTAAAAAAGAACTGCAAGTGAGGACGCCAAACAAGAAGCAATATGGAAATATCCTAAATAACAGTTCTATTACTTTATTTGCCAAGTATTATTTCATATTTTTATTACTATTTTAAAACTCTTTCTTATAACATAATCTAGTTTTGTGTATCTCTTTTATTGTTCTTATTTGAGTATTGCATGAAATAATAAACTACCTTTTAGTATATCATTTCTTTATACTTAAAATGGTCATTAGGGCAGAGAACCAGTTGTTAAATTATTTGAATCCCATCAATGGTTAAAATATTTACCATAACAAAATTCCAAAATCTAATCTGCATGAAGATATTAAACCTATAGAACAGGGGTGCTCAATACGTTGATCGTGATCTACTGGTCAATTGCGAAGGAAGTGTGAGTAGATCACATGGCATTAAAAAGACATTTTAGGTGATGGGTATGCAACATAATTGAGTGATAAGATAACCTGGAGATGTTTTCTTTGAACATATGTACCCTGATTTATTAATGTCACCCCATTAAAATTAATAAAAATTAAAAATAAAGACATTTGTCTTTTGATTGGCATAGAGGGTAGCCAATCTGACTTCTGAACTTTTGCCACCCTATGCATGCGCGTTAAAGCGCACTAAGTTGTTCAGTTACATTACTGAGTAGTTAGCCTTCAATTTATTTAAACTAAATACAACAAAGGATATAAAAATGAGTGCCGTAACTGGTCCAAGTAAGAAGCCTAAAACCTACCACTTTCATACAGAATGGGAGGGGATTTTTTTCACTATGTCATATTCTAAGTATGTTTAACTCATCTGTCTGTGTGCCATTGCTATTCCAAAGAAGGGAAGTGTGGAGCGGCTTTTTCGGACTGTTCTTAAAAACTATGACATTGACTTTCCTTCAAAAAGAGAGCTGAGAAGGAGAAAGGTGAAAGAAGAATACACAATATTAAATAGTAATAATAGTACCTTAAATAATGATAATATAGAAGAAATAAATTTATGTTTTGCATTTTTATTGTAGGTAGATCATTTTGACTTGGTCATCTTATAAGTAGCTCACAAGCTGAAAAAGTGTGGGCACCCCTGCTGTAGAACATAGGGCTTAATGGTATGACTGCTGCACTTCCACAGACAAAGCCTACTTACACCTGAATGTGGTTTTAAAGCCTTATCTGTTAAAACATTATCAAAAGAGGACCTATTTGTCGCAATAAATCACTATAGTTTAAAACCACAAAAATTGTTACTACCATATTGCCATGTTATCATAATCAGGCAGCTAAAACCTGGAAATATTTATATTTATAAAATAATAGAATAATACATCAGAAAGAGCTAACACTAAAAAGATGTTAAATGTTGATTCATGAAATGAACAGTTAGAAGCCTGTTTGATATAAGTAAGATGAAATAAGATAGCCACCTAATAAACTTTCCCCTCATTAAAATTAGAAAAGGCATATATTAATTTAGGTGTGAGTTATACTTGAAACATTTATTTAGTGAATTGTTTTTGGAACTTAAAGTGTGTGTTCTTTTTTTTAAAACATTGGGTTTAACATGACTTCAAGTTTGTAAGGACAACAAGAAAAGTCTCTAAAATTTATAATATACCTGGGGATAGAACTTTTCTAACTTTAGTATCTTGCAACTTCTTACTGGTATAAAACTCACAGTTCTTATTAAACCTCTTTGTTCTACCTTCTTATTATTATTTTTTTTGGATAATATTTCAAATTGAATAATTTTCCCATTGATTTACATTATAATTTCCCAAATGATTTTTTTTCATTTTTATTGACCCTCAGTTAAATACTACCTCCACACACATAAGCTTATAATTTATTTTCTTAACTCATCATCAAATAATTTATTTCAAAAACTATGAATACACTAGAGGACTTACCTTTTAATGAAGTTTTAGCAATTCATTACAAGGGAAAAAAGCCTTATAAGATGCAAAGATAAGCCATTGGTTTATCTAATCATATTTTCCAAAACTGTGGATGTTTAAACATTAGCACCCGGAATATTTGGAGAAATACATATATAAACAATGCCCAATAACATGGATGGACCTTGAGGAAATTATACTGAGTAAAATAACTAAATCAGAGCCTGACCTGTGGTGGCACAGTGGATAAAGCATCGACCTGGGAACACTGAGGTCGCCAGTTCAAAACCCTGCACTGGTCTGGTCAAGGCACATATGGGAGTTGATGCTTCCAGCTCCTCCCCCCTTTCTCTCTCTCTCTCTCTCTCACTCTGTGTCTCCTCTCTAAAATGAATAAAAAAATAAAAATTAAAAAAAATAAGTAAATCAGAAAAAACTAAGAACTGTATGATTGCACACATAAGTAGGATATACAACTGAGACTCATGGACATAGATAGGAGTGCAGTGGTTACCAGGTGGAGGGGAAAGGAAGAGAAGGAGGAGGGTGGAGCGAGGGGAAGGACATAAAGAGGGACAAATATAAGGTGACAGAAAATGATTTGCCTTTGGGTGATGGGTATACAACATAATCAACAGTTCAAATGCTATACAATGTTTACCTAAAACCTATGTGATCTTTATTGATCAGTTTCACCCTATTAAATTTAATTTTTTGAATAAAATTAAAAAAAAATAAACAATGTTCACTGTATTGCCAACATGGGAACATTAGTTATGTCTTTGATGGTGGGGCTATGCTGTGGGAAGTTAGTTACTGAAGAAGGTTATTCAGGCTGAACAAGAATATTTGTGAGGTTTCTGTAGGCCTTAACTACATATAGACTTTAAGTGTGCTGTACAAGTGGCTAGTGTTGAGACATTACTCAATAAGAGCTTGGCAAAAACAGATATCCCTTTATGGATGAAGCCAGATTTTGTCAATGACAAAAACTGAAAGCTTTAGTCACCAGAATAAAAAATACCCCCAAAAAACAACCAACCAGCCTGACCTGTGGTGGCGCAATGGATAAAGCGTCGACCTGGGAACACTGAGGTCGCCAGTTCAAAACCCTGCACTGGTCTGGTCAAGGCACATATGGGAGTTGATGCTTCTAGCTCCTCCCCCCTTTCTCTCTCTCTCTCTCTCTCTCTCTCTCTCTCTTTGTCTCCTCACTAAAATGAATAAAATAAACAAAACAAAACAAAAAAACAAACAAACAAAACCATTTAATTACCATAATTACCGACTGAGTCAAATGTCAGCTTTATTTAAAATGTAGTATTCTTCTTGGAAAGATGCTCGTCATATTTCCTGCATGTCATCCCATCCAATCATCAACTCTCTTGCATAATTCAATTTTGTTACTTAATACTTATACAGTGCTAAAGTGTAATAATATTTTTAAAGGTAAAATTGTAAGTGTCATAAAAATAGAAAATGAACATGTTACTGATTATATTTAACTAATTAATTAAAAAGAGAACTCATAAGATGTTATAACAGGTTCAAAAGATTTCAAAATTTCAGACACTTATATACCATGAGGAATATAAATATGAATTTATAAATAGATAAAGAATTGATCTGTACCCACAGGCAAACATTCAATTGCATTCTACCAGACACAGCTCAGTTTACATTTCTATGGATGGGTCACTTGTATTAGCAGTGGACTTCTACAAAATACAAAATTGTAAAATATCTCAAAGACAATGAATGGTGCAGCAAAACCCAATGGGTGCCTCAGACAGGGCAACCAACATTTTAAAAAACATTTTTAAAGACTTGAATATTTTTTTGTAACAGAGGCATAAATATCTTTTGACTATTAATCTCAAATTTAGAGTCAGTATGGCACAGATACTTGGAATTATTTTATTTGTCTAGTAAGAAGATGTATATACCATCTTGAACTGTAATACATCTTTTATCAACATAATGACTGACAGTCTGAGTTCTGAAGTCAGACTCCTTTGTTCTAAATTATTAGCTGTGTGACATCAGAAATGTTACTGTACTTCATGGTTCTGTGCCTATAAAATTATTACCACAATAGATGATGGTGTATAAATTTGCTATAAATGGTTTCTATATTAATTTGAATAAAATATTTTTATGAATCTATTATTATTTCTTTATCTGAATTTTTGTTATATCATTTTAAGAAAATGTTACTTTAGAATTTTGTTATGTGTCTGTATTTTATCATTGCCTACTTTTCCTACTTTCAAGACTATATATATATATATATATATATATATATATATATATATATGTTTATATTTCTCCCCTTGTGACCTTGATAGTGTTTAGATAAATTTTATTAATAAATATTTTATAAACCTCTTAATACACTATACTACATTATAAAATATTTTTATCTAAACAATCAATTATATTTTAAATATTTTAAAATAATAAGAAAAACTTTTATTTTCAGTGTAACCTCAGTTCCTTCTGATTCTTTATGTTGATCCATAGTTCTATGTAGTATGTTTTTTCTTCTGCTTTAAAGGTTACTTTTTACATTTTTTAGTGCTTGTGAAAAATTCTTTCAACTTTAATATATTTGAAAGGGTATATTTCACCTTTGTTTTTGAAAGATATTTTTTCAGAATAAAAAATTCTAGATTGACAGTTATTTCCCCATCACTTTATAAATGTTGCTTCACTGTCTTCTCCCTTTCATTGTTTTCAGTGGGAAATCTGTCATTTATATGTATATAAAGATAGTCGTATTTTTTTCTGTACTAACCATAGTTTTTCCCTCTGTCTCTTTTAAGAATTTCCCCTTATCATTGGTTTTTGAGTAATTTGATTACAATATTATTTTGTGTAGCTTTCTTTGTTTCCAAAACTTGGGCTTCATTGTTCTTGTATTTTTAGAATTATATTTTTCAATGAATTTGAAATATTTCAGACCATTATTTCTTCAAAAACTTTTTACAACTCCCATCTACCTTTTTTTCTTTAAGGAACTCTAATACTTATATATTTGGCTGCTTAAAAATTTCCCAAAGGACACTGATGTTTTGTTTATTTTTTAAAAAATGTTCTTTTCTATATTTTAAGTTTGCTAATCTTTTCCTTTTTTATTTAGAAATTAAATTTAATGAGGTAAAAAATAAATTTAATGAGGTAACATTAAACAACAAGAGTACATAGGTTTCAAGTGTATATCTCTACAGCATTTGAACTGTTGATTGATTTGTGTGCCCATCACCCAAAGTCAAACCATCTTTCATCACTGTATATTTGTCCCTCTTTTCTTCTAAAATATATAGGCTGGTAATACAAGCCAGTGTATTTACTTCAATTCAAATATTATATCTCTAAAAGTTTAATTTGAGTCTCTCTTTGTATATTTTATGTCTATTTATTGAAAGATAGTATATATTAAAATATAAAGTATATTCATACAGTCAATATATATTAAAATATTTATAACAATTCTTTTAATGTTCCTGTCTGCTAATTTTACATTTGTGTCAATTCTGGGTTTGTATCAAATGATTGATTTATTCCCTTAATATGGATTACATTTTCTTGTATCTTTTTATGTCTGCCATTTTTTCGATTGGCTGCCAGACATTGTGAACTTTGCTTTGTTCGGTGATATTTTTGTTTTTTTATAAATATTTACTAGCTTCATTCTGTGTCACAATTAAATTACTTAAAAACTATTTTATTCTTTTAGATCTTATTTTAAAAATTTGTTAGGTGAACCAGTATAGTGTTTAATCTAGTATTTTCACTCTACTGAGGCAAGATCTCTATGGTGCTCCATTGAATGAGAATTATGAAAATTGGTCAGTCTGACAGGAAAGGCCGGGTATTATTCCTGACCCTGTGTATGCACCAAGCATGGCCCCATCTAATCCTTTTGGGTCATTCATTTTACAGATTTAGATACAGGAAGTCCCCAAGTTACAAACATCCAAGTTATATGCAACTTGTACTTATGAATGAAACACCATAAGGGTTATTGGTAATCAACTTCAATTGGACATGAGTGAAAATGATATTACAAAATTAATGAGCTCGTACGGCAAAGAACTAACCAATGAAGACCTAATGGAACCAGAGCAACAAATGATAGAATTTAAGGAAGAAAAAAGGGACCTAGAAACTTCAGAACTAAAATAATTTTCTACAAAAGGGTTAGCAGATGCTTTTTGTTTCATTGAAGCAGAAATGGCAAAGTTAGAGCACCAAGATCCTGGTACAGAGAGGTTCACCAAAGTTTACCATACAATGACCAAAGACCTGAGATGTTACATGGCCATTTATGATGAAAAAAAGAAAAGCTCTGTACAAACCTCCCTTGAAACCTATTTCAAGAAACTGACTCCAGCAGCAGAATCAAACCCTGACTCACTAACACCAGTCCCATCCTCTCTAACAAGTCCATCATCTTTTATATCATCCAAGTTTGTTTAAGGTTGTATTTTAAAATGTTTAAGTATTTAAAAAAAATGTTTAAGTATTTATATACACAAAAAGGTAAAAAATACTATATTAAGATAACATCTGTTTAAGTTGCATTTTATAGGTAAATGTACCTGTTCCAACTTACATACAAATTCAACTTAAGAACAAACCTACAGAACCTGAATCGTTCATTACCCAGGAACATTCATGTGGTAATCAGTACTTGAATGAATATGTGTTCTCCTTCTGTAAAGATCTCTCCTCCAAATGCTGTATACTCCACCCACTTAAGTCTCACCACACTGTCATCTTAACATCCTTAATTTAGAAAGTCTGAGAGGCTCTGTCTAGCTTCCCCTCAATGATAAAGCTTAAAATCTCCCTCAAGAAAATTAGCTGACAGCCTGACCAGGTGGTGGCACAGTAGATAGAGCATAAGATTGGGATGCGAAAGACCCAGGTTCGAGACCCCGAGGTCGCCAGCTAGAGCACCGCGGGCCCATCTGGCTCACCAGATTGGATCCAAGGTTGCTGCCTCGAGCAAGGGGTTACTCAGTCTGCTGAAGGCCCGTGGTCAAGGCACATGTGAGAAAACAATCAATGAACAACTAAGGTGTCTAATGGCAATGAAAAACTAATGATTGATGCTTCTCACCTCTCTCCGTTCCTGCCTGTCCCTATCTATCCCTCTCTCTGACTCTCTCTCTGTCTCTGTAAAAAAAAGAAAAGAAAATTTGCTGACATAATCATTATTTCTAGTCCATTATGGATGACTGTCCATTGTTGCCTGATGTCCAATGGTTTAAAATTATTATTTCACAAATTTAAAAATCTGGTTTTCTGAGAGGTGAGAGTAAATCTGGTTCCATTTAGTTCATCTTTGCTTAAAGCAGAAGTTTTTATTTTAACTCTTTGATGATAAAGAAATTTTCAAATGATCTCTCCAAGCATGCTTAGATTTGTCTGTTGACTCCTTATAAACACATACTGCTTGAATAGAATGTTTTGTAGCAGATAGAACAGAGAGCTTCTGAGAGAATGCTTGCAAATGGTATATAAGGAATTTCAAGTGAGATCTACATAAACATAGTATAAGGAGAGAAGGGTGTCTTAAACTAAGAGCAGACATAGTAAATAAGACTATTTTTTGAAACTGACTTACACAGCCAAAAATACCTACAGAGAAGAATATATAGTTAAATACACATATATTTCTATCTATACTTCACAATATTTTTAATAAAAGGAGCCCATATAAATCTGATCTAAAAAAAGTGTTATTTCCACATGACAATAGTTGTATTCTTTGTATTTGTTGATTTAGAAATTACAACATAACAAAAGATGACTGTGAATTTAGTAACTTGCAATTCTTCTAATTTATTAAGCGTAACAGCATCTCTATATATGATATGTATATGTATATATGAGCTATGCATTTATATAACCAAATGTTTATTTATCTACAGATAATTCTTGATACATGAATTGAAAACTCTTTAAATTTCAAGGCCTGACCAGGCGGTGGAGCTGTGGATAGTGCATCAGACTGGGATGTGGATAAACCCAGGTTTGAGACCCTGAGGTTGCCAGCTTGAGACCGGGCTCATCTGGTTTGGGCCAAAGCTCACCAGCTTGGACCCAAGGTCGCTGGCTCCAGCAAGGAGTTACACGGTCCGGTGAAGGCCCGCGGTCAAGGCACATATGAGAAAGCTATCAATGAACAGCTAAGATGTCGTAACTGCAACAACAAAAAACTGATGATTGATGCTCATCATCTCTCTCTGTTCCAATCTGTCTGTCCTGATCTATCCCTCTCTCTGACTCTGAAAAAATAAAAAAGAATTCAAGAGTCTTACAGAGGTACAATGCTGGAAAAATATAATTCAGAAAAACAATTTTAATTTATTACATGTAAAAAAGAATATATATATATATATATATATATATATATATATATATATATATATATAGAGAGAGAGAGAGAGAGAGAGAGAGAGAGAGAGAGAGAGAGACTAAAATTTAGAAAAACCTAGAGAGTTGCCTACAGGGTTTAGATTTTTCTCACCTAAATTTCTGACTCTTTCTGAAAGCAAAAAATTAACAAAATTATTTTGGAAGTTTTAACCTGAATTACATAAATTGTACTAAATTCAATAAATTGTACTTGATCTCACGATCATCTCCCTCTAGACATTTATAGTCAGGCATCCCTATTCAAGTTCTATGAGGGTGCAAGGGAAAATGATTTCTGGTCTGAAACGAGGTTTAGTTAATCGGTGGTATATAAGCTTGAGACAAATTTATAATTTATGTATCCAAGTTACATAATACACATTTTCTTTGAGCTCTACAACATGAAAGAATTTGAAAATAAGGATATATTTTTTTCCTTCAACATATACAATGATTGTGCTTAAATCTCTTTTCTTCAAATGAATCTTTAAAAAGATGTTCATGCCTTTAATGGAATTCATCAAAATAATTAAAGTAAGCATATACAAAGATTAAAGTCGGAATCAACAGAGAAACAGAAGAAACATTTTGCAAAGAACAATGGAGAAAAAGTGAAAGACATAAGATCTGCTCACAGAGCACTTTCCAAAGGTTACTTTTCAGCTCCAGGAAAATAGCACCAGATAATCATCGATATACCTTTTAAAAGATTAGGACAAATAACAAATTAAGCAATCAAAAAAAAAATAAAGAGGAAGGAAAAGAAACAATTTTAGCTACTCATACATCTCTAAATCAAACAAAAACAAGAATGTAGCTTGCATTAATGTCTGTGAAGTCAAATATCTTTCCCTCTCTGCTCTGCCTTGTAATTGAAGTTAGTTGACCTTTCCCATTGTTATCTTTTGATATATTTATCATCTAGATGCATATTTATAGACTTATTTGTGGAAATGATGCTGACACATTTTTTTTTGTATTTTTCTAAAGTGAGAAGGAAGGAATAGACAGACTCTTACATGCACCAGGCAAGCCCACTAGGGGGCGATGCTCTACCCATTTGGGGCATTGTTCCATTGCAACTGGAGCCATTCTAGTGCTTGAGGTGAGGCCACAGTGCCATCCTCAGTGCCGGGGCCAACTTTTTTCCAATGAAGACTTGGCTGTGGGAAGGGAAGAGAGGAAGATAGAAGATAAAGAAGAGGGGGAAAGGTGAGAAAGCAGATGGGCGCTTCTCCTGTATGCCCTGCCAGAAATCGAACCCAGGACTTCCACATTCCCGGCCGATGCTCTACCTCTGAGCGAACAAGCCAAGGCTGACACATTTTCAAACTACATTTCATGATTCTATTTTTAGACTATTTTTTTAATATGTCAGCAATTCTTGGTTTTTGTTTGTTTTCTAGAGCTTAAAGAAATTAGACAAAAACAAGGCCTATTAACTTGTTCTTTTTGCCTTAAATGTCTCAAAATCTGTGATAATTTTGTGTTTTCTTTACTACCTCAATGTATTTTATTTAGCTCCTTTTGGGTGAGTAATATAAACTTGCTGCCTTCTAAAAATTTACATCTTAACAAGGTGATAAAATGGGCATTATCAGTGGTAGACAAAAATATTAAAGAGTGCAAAGAGAGGCATTAAGGTGGATGGAATTTCCCATATAAAATAAAATATAAGAGGGAGAAAAAAAAATAAAATAGGGACATGTAAAATCAAATTTTACTATTATTACTTAAGTCAATTTTCTTAAGTTTCCGAGGTTTAGTGTTTTTTGTCAATAATATGAGGAGACCTACAGTTCATAAGGCTGTTTTAAAGATTAACTGAGTTAAAGATTCAAATGTTTAGTAAATACATTATATTAGTTATTTTTATATTAATTAGGGGGTTCAGAGATTTCACAAAAAAAATGTTTTTTTGCTTAAAAAAGGATGGAATTGATCATGTTAAAAAATAATATACAGTAGGAGAATCTGGAAAGAAGGATGCATGGATAAAGTCATAGATGAAAGAAAGTGCAGGGAATATCCAATAACACAAAGCTAAAAGTATTTGGAAGAATCATATGCATAGGAAAGTCCTGAGAATGAAATCTGAAATAAAAAGCCAGAAAACATGAAGAAAATTCTTAAGAGCAAGTTATTGAATATAAATGTTTCAGTTAGCAAATCAGAACTATTGAATATTTTAAACCAGCTTCAATGCATAAGTAACAGAGGAAAAAGGGCTAGAAAGCCAATTTGGATTCCAGCTTGTTACCTGCCAAATAAAAAGTACCCATGCAACTTGGCTTCTATTTTCATATTCTACATAATTGAATATACAAATTATATTTTGGGTAATAATGTTATATACAACTCTCATTTTTATTGACAGGCAAAGAAAATACACTCATATGTGTCTTTGGACATGAGTTGCCTACTTTTCAGTTTACATAGCAATATACAGATTAGTGCCTAACTCAATGATGGCATTTAATAATAAATTTTGGTGCAAGAAAAAATACCTTAATTAAGAACATTTTCACTAATCCCAGAGATACAGGTAACAGGACAGCAAATCTGAGAGGGAAGGCGGAGGGAGTTAGGGGGAGGGGAGCAAAGGGAGTATAAATAGGTATACGGGGGTGGGGGTGAGGGTGGTATATTCAGTGGGACACTTGAATCTATGTAAACACAATAAATTAAAGTTAATAAACATTTCTATAAGAGAAAAAAAGTTTTTAAATACTATTTAGTTTATAGTTCACTTCTCTGGTAAAAAATAAATATTATTTTTACACAAAATCTAGCTCTCTGTATACAAATTTCATCAATATATGATTTATGTTTCACAAGATTTTGGGCTTAAATTCTTCTAAAATTATCTTATATAACAGTATTATAGAAAGAATTGTCATGATAATATCTACATACCTCAATTTTGTACATTATAAAAACCAAATCTCTGTATCAATGTGGTGTAATGACAATGAGCATATAAAATTGTTCTGTTGGCTGATGTAAGGAAAGACGAGATGGCAATTAATATAATTTAATGAGTTTTAATTATAAAACATTTTATATTCATGAATTCCCTTACATTTCCAAACATTCCTATATTTTAAGTAATAACTCCATTACAAAGAATGGAAAACTTAACCTTAGACAGCCTAACATGTGAAAGGTAAAAATAGTGGAACTTTTACTGACCTAAAGCCCTATATTGGTTTATAATTAGTCTCATTTCTTAGTAGATAATTCTACAATCTACAACTACAACAGTAGCAACAATAAGAGATAGATATGGTTGGACACAGATAGCTATATAGTAATATTTTTATCATCCTTAGAGTATTACACTCAAAATAACTGGAGTCTGACCAGTGCTAGAATTTTTTGACAGTAATCACTTTCCAAAAAACAATAGATCAAACTTGCCTAAAATTATCCAATATACAAAGTCAAAAGGGCTTCTCAGATTTGTGGTCTCAGAAAGTTGATTAGCATAAGATTTTATCTGTAGGTTTCAGATATCTAAGAGATGCCTTGTTGAAGAAATGAACAATATATTTGTTGTTTCATTGATTATTATGAGGTATGCTGGATATTTAGATAAGTAAATAAGATCACCAACTACTAATGAGAAATGACTTGCTGTGTGCCACTTAGTAACTAATAAATATAATCTCTGATAAAAGAAAGACCACCTACATTTTTTCATAAGAAATCAGGCAATTAAAAATAAACTTCAGTGTTTTAGATTTTATTTATGAAAGAAGAGTAAAGATAGAGGTAGGTAGATTATAAAACAAAATTCTTCATATTACAAGACCTTAAAAAAAGTTTTATTATAGAAACAAAAAGAGGTAAATGTAGAATCCAGAATGGAAAACATGGTAGAATCTAGATTGCAAAACTGATCCCAATTCTTCAGTGTCTCCCATCAATAGGTTGAGTCTGCTTCCCAACCCTTTGAATCTGGGCCCGCGTTTGCCTTGCTTGTCCAGGAAAGTGCAACAGAAGGGATGCTGTGAGAGCTCTGAACTGAGGTCTGGGAGCAACTTGCAGTTTCTGCTTGCACTCTGCAGCTATGTGAGGAAGTCTAGTCTACCTTGCACCTGTGACAGGCCAAGGAAATATGCTGAGCTCACAAGGGTCTCTAGAGTTCTTTTTTTAATCAGGAAAGAACTCAAATTTTACAAAGCATCCAAGCTTCACAATGACTAAAGATTTCAGAACTGGCTAAAGAAGGATGAAATCAACGCAGGAAGTTAACTCAGTACGTGAGACATTATTAACAATTAAACAAGGTTTTATTAGCCAATAGAATTCATGTCATCTACTCTAGTAACAAACAAGATGCTCGTCAATCTAATTAGTTTGAAGGGATATTCAAGAACTAGCTTAAAACAAATTTATAAGAAAACAAAACAAAATACCCTAAAAAATAACAAAAAATAAGCAGTGTAATTTAAAAATGCAAAAATATGTGATGATTAAGACATTTGAATGATGTCTTAATCCTTCAAATGAGCATAAGCTGCTCTTTTGATGATGCAGCTTTAGGTATTTAGGGACTAATTATCAAAATGTATCAAAATGATAGATTGAGAACACAGATAATAGATCAATACCACTTGCATGCATTTCTAAATTCCTGCATTAGAGAAAAGAGCCAAAATACATGAGTCTGCACTTTTGTAAAAAAGTACTATCAAAGAATGGCACAACTTGAAAAGATAAAAAACAGGAAAAACAAATATCAGATATTTCTTTTCATCACAATAGCTAAGGGTAACAACTGTTAAAATTTCAGCATATATTCCTTCAGTAGTTTTCTACATATATTTACAAGAAACATAATATCCAAGTCATTATTTTTTAGTTGTTTTTTTTGCTTGTTTATATAACACAGGAAGGATATGTTCAGTATTTAAACTCTAAATCTAGTGTGCATAGTTTCTTTTTTCTAATTTTTTTCTTTTAGTTTTAGTTTTAATGGGGTGACATGAATAAATCAGGGTACATATGTTCAGAGAAAACATCTCCAGGTTATCCCAACATTTATTATGTTGCATAGCCATCACCCTAAGTCCGATTGTCTTCCGTCACCTTCTATCTGGTTTTCTTTCTGCCCCTCCCTTCCCCCCACAACCACCACACTCTTGTAAATGTCTCTTAGTCTCATTTTTATGTCCCTCCTAGTGTGCATAGTTTCTATGCAAAAAAAAATGCTCCTATTGGTAGAGTGCAAGTTGATACTACTTTTAGAAAGGGAAATTTGGCAAAACATATAAATAAATTTAAATAGATACACCATTTAATTCATAAATTCAGAAAATTAACCTTAAGAAAACTGTAACAAAGCAAGCTACAGAAATTCCTTATCTAAGTAATAATTTTTTTTTTAAAGACATGGAGGAATCTTTATTTTTTTTTTTAATTTCTTTTTATCCATTTATTTTAAAGAGGAGACAGAGAGAGAGAGAGAGAGAGAGAGAGAGAGAGAGAGAGAGAGAGAAAGCGGGGAGGAGCTAGAAGCATCAACTCCCATATGTGCCTTGACCAGACCAGTGCAGGGTTTTGAACTGGCGACCTCAGTGTTCCCAGGTCGACACTTCATCCACTGCGCCACCACAGGTCAGGCTAAATTTTTAATTCATGTATATCCAAGTAGGAAGCACTGCGAGGTACTCCTTAGTTCAATTGAATTGTTATTCAAATATCTAAATAATGTTTTGGAAAAGAGTGACGATATTTCCATGTTGTAATATATTAAGTGATAAAGTTAATACATGACCTCATTTTCAGAGTACTTTTTTCATTTAAAATGCTCTTACCATTTGTAAAAACACTTTATAAATAATATGCACTCAATCATAAATCTTTCCAAAGCGCATGTGAAGTAGGTACTAGTGTCTTTCCCACTGCATCAGTAGACACACTAAAGAATGGGCAAGTTAAATGATTTTCTTGAGGTCACACAACTACTAACGAGCAGGTATTCAAACCCAGGCAGTTTATTTCACAGTTGCTAATTTTAATACATTACTACATTATGTTACTGCATATTCATTTGTGTGTTTATGTGTACATGCATATCTATACACATGTAAATTCTTTATGTTTTATGTAAACAAATGCTTAATATATGTACATATATACTTGTAACTTTTTAAGTGTAACATTCTTTGGTTATTTACTTTAAACTAAATAAAGCTACATGACTAAACTTCATTTTCCTAGGTAATATTAAGATCTGCCAAATAAAATTTAAAATGCTACAGGAAGTGATTACATAAGATAATAACATATAATGCAAACAGGTTCTACTGTCCTTCCTAACACTTGGTATTATCTTATATAATACTGATAGAATATACAGAATTATATTTCATTGTAGTTATAGTGAAAGTATGGAGGCTCAAGGAACACTTCTTATAAGACTCTTGGAGGTAAGTATTTTCATCCTTAATTTACAGGGAAAGAAATTGAGATTCAGAAAGATTTCTTCCTCTGGGTCACACAACACATAAATGGACAAGATCTTTCTGGCCACTGATTTCATGTTCAGTATTAACTTTTGTATGTGTTTTTTTAGCTTCACAATTCTCACCATCTGAAAGCTGAGATGAGATTCAGAATTTCTCAACATGCCTACTGAAAATAAATTGCTTCCCACTAGATAATGTTGCCTTTTTCAAATCCAAAGGAAAGAATGTCTGATATTTTAAACATCACATGTGTGTTCGTTCACCCCTCCACTCAGCCTTAAAACTGGTATAAATTTATTCTTTGGGAAAATGTTGTATTTAACAGGAATGTCTAAAATACTTTCTGTGATTGTTCCAGTATGCTCAACTGAACCAAAGAAAGCATTACTCTGAACTATTCTTATTAAGGCAACAAACTTTAGAATAAAAATTGATGCTATTTTTCTTCTTTTATTCTCATAAAGCACCTTCCTGAAAGCAGCACTGGTAACTAACAAAGAGAAAACAATGTTTTGTACATAGTTTGCTTTTATACATACATGTTCTGGTAATAAATTTTTCAAAATGCTAAATATCATGTTATCTTCTGCCAATTTTTAGAAGTCATCTATTTGTGTCTATTTACCTATGGTTATTAAAATAAGTTATTTGACCAAAAACAATTGTCCAGAAACTCAATGTAAAATCTAAGTACAGTCTTTGAAGGCAATTTGAAAATTCACAATGTCAATGACTCACTGACTATCTTTTATAGCTTTTCATTCTGATTAGTTAAAATTTAATTTAGTTGATACTTTATGATGACTTTAGAAACTATACTTGATTTTGTCATGCTTTATGCTTTAACAACTGGAGACATAATGTTAGGCTTCAGCAGATGGGATGGATGTTGAACTATATCACATTATAGCCTTAGATCATGTGGATCCAAGACTATATCTAAAACAAGATTTACTAGTATATCTGGAATAATATTGATCAGTTAAGATATGATGCTTCTTAGTTAAAAAGAATGTATCTTTTATTTCTATTTATTAAATAGTTCCTTGAGCTATCAGTAATGAAAAAATTGTTTTGTCCTCTAAAAATCTTTAAATTTAGGGCTCTATTTCATTGGATTTTGATTGAAATAAGAGAGGAGATGGTGGTAAACCAACTTATAACTAAAAACATAAAATTATAACATTGAATATGAATGAAAGAAGTAACAATTCTTAGGTTAATGAAGGGATTCATTTGTAAATCCAAATCCAAATGAATAGCTAAATAAACAGAATTTAATGTTGTTTAAAGTATAGGAAGCTGAGATGTTTGGTTATTTCCAAGTTTCCCCCAAATATGGATATCAGGTAGGTTTGCACTTTCTAGACATCTTGTATTTGAGTGAGGCAATGTAATCAGTTCTGAACAATGACCTTCCAGTATCACTTCTAGTGTGGAGCATTCAGTTGCTTGTAGATCTCCAAAGCTGTATTTCTATTCTGACACAGAGCTGAGAAAATAGAAGATATTTACATAGAAGATGATTAGTCTGGATATCTGTAGGATTATGTAGGACAGCTACTCTTAATGACCTGGGAAAGACATGTAGCGTAAGCATGAGAAGAGTATTATCTGATATTTATAGACTGTTTACTATTGCAATATAAGCCACTCTATGTTGAGCTAAACACAAATTGGTACACGGGGACTAAGTGCTACCATACAAAACCTAAAATGTATGTTATTGGCTTGTAAGCCAGGCTATATGTGGTAGAAAAACTAATATTAAATGGCTAAATAATGAATAATCATGTTATTGCATTATGCACTGGTAAAACAAACTGTTGCCTATAATAACTTGCAAGGTAGGTAATTCTTCCAATGATAAATATGATTACACACTGCAAACACACACAAATATAATGATACATTATAAGAGAAGAGATGGGAAAACAGAAGACAAGTAGTACATGTTGGTTAATGTTGGTGGCACTGACAAAGTGTTGTAAGAATGATGAGAGGTCATAAAAAATCACCTAGTTTGGAAGCAAGAAGAAAAGAAAACAGCATTCAGAAATTCTAATTTTATAGTTTTTTAAGGCAATTACTTCTCAGTAAAAATGCAATGGAAATGGTCATTGAGTAACAAAAACCTATTAGAACTCACTGTATGGCAAAGATCAAATAAAGAGTATGGCTGTCACACCCACTATTAAACCTCTGAATGAATTAATATGGCACCCAGTAAATCTTTTCAGTTGGAAAAATAGTTCAGAGAAAAGGATTGATTTACTGGAAGCATGCTGAGAAAGCTGCTCAGTTCTTCCAGGGCACATGTTCTCCAATGCCCACTTCATATGGACTACAAAAGTTAATGAAAAAGAAAGTGCCTTTTAGAAGGAAAAACTAAAAGCAATGGAAAACAATGAATGGGATGCCTTCCTAAGGAACAACAAGGAGCTTAATTCCCTACTAGCAAGATAATGTACCTTCATTCATCTGCAGAACTGAATTTCAGAATTGTAAGGTACAATGACTATTCCTTTTCAACAACAAACAACTATCGTGAACTTGACCCTGTGTCACCATTATACGTTGAATTTTTAGTTCATAGATTTCTATATTAAAATGAATAACATTGGAGAGGGGGGTGGAGGGAAAAGGAGGGTCATAAATAGAAACAAAATATAGGGTGACGGAGGATAATTTGACTTTGGGTAATGGGTACAAGGCATAATCAACTGTCCAAATGATGTGGGGATGTTTTCTCTAAATCTACACACCCTGGTTGACCAATGTCACCCTGTTAAATTAATTGTCTAAATAAAAAAAAAAAAGAATAACATTGGAGTCTGATACAAAAACCATCATGCATCACCCAGAGATTCTGAATTTTTACCTTGATTCTGTGAATGAACCCAGGCACTTTAGATGACTGCCTTAGGGATGGCTGAGTAACTTATCATGTTATAATGAGAATAATGAAATATTTTGTAATCAGAAGAGTGGACTTTGTCAGTAATTATTCCTGTTTATCAAATTTTTCTACTTCATTTATTTCCCCTCAGAACATGACATCACTGAACTTCCTGGTTTCTTGTGTATTGTTAAGCCCATATACCTAGTTATAGTTCATGACATAATGACTTTGCATTAAGCCTAGTTTAAGTAGCACAGTAACTTTGGCTGTGTGGTTTGTTCCCTTACTGTAATGCACTTTGTTCTTCCTACAGTTAAATAAAAGATATGAAATGAATATCAATACACTTTGAGAGAGGTGGATCAAATTTTTTCCTATTATTTCCAGGAAATTGAAGTTGTCTTTTCTTATTTATTGGCTATATATTTCTGCTTCAAATAAATAATATATATTTTCAAAAGGCTTTTTATTACTCAATTTCGGTTAACACTACTTTCTGGAGATTATGATGACTAAGTCACAGCTCATGTAAGCAGCTCAACATGTCAAGGTTGTCTGGAGTATCCCATTTTAATTATACATCTTAACCTGTCTTTGAGGAACAATCCCAAATTTGATAACGAGGAAACTATAGCTTAAAAGTGCAGTTAAAAGTATTATAGGGTTACTCTTTTTCTTTATATGATTCAGCTTGAAGAAGTTTCACATTAATAGTAAGCATTTTAAGAAAGAAGTAAGAAAGAATAAATGGATAAAAATAGGTGTCAGAGAAGAAAGGACTTCAGGATTTGTCCTGGTAGTCCAGTTGGTTAAAACATTGTCCTGATATATTAAGGGTGTGAGTCAAATTTACGGTCAAAGCATATAAAAGAAAATCAACCAATGAATGCATAAGTAGGTGAAACAACAAGTCAATGTTTCTCTTTCTTATCAATAAATAAAAATTAAAAAAGAAATAAACTTCAGAGAGTCTGATTGAGATGTGGACTCAAAGATACAATATAAAGGCTATAAAACTTTTGTCTGATATAACTGATACACTATAAAGACAAGCAAAAGTGGGTCTTAAGAACAAGAATTTTGCAATAGAAATATACATAAAAACAGAGTCATTAAGTGCTACTAATCTAAAACAAGGTACTTCATCCTTACATAGTTTGTGCTCTTCAGCACTCCATTTTTCTGGAATCACAAAGAAATATCAGAGGTTACATTCTTAGGGTCATTTTTTTCTAAATGAAAACCTCCTTCGCACACCCCATTTCCTGGTTGAGGGTAGCAAAACGATTATTGAAGCAATAGAAACTTATTTAAGGTTAGTATCTATTTGGAGAATTCCACTTAAAATTTGTCCTTTTTAAATATAACCGTTCAGAGACCTAGGCACCACTGATAGATAAATGATTCATAAGGAGAAAGGAAAAAAGAAACTGTGGGGAAGGGGGACAGGAAAAGAGAAATCTGCATAGCAGAAATTCTATTTGGTCCGTGACAAAAAGAAAAGAGGCAAATCTATCATGAAAGAGAGAAGAAACTAGTGTACTATTTATACACAATACCAATTCTTTATTTTTATTTATTTGTTTATTTATTTATTTATTTATTTATTTATTTATTTATTTATTTATTTATTTTACAGGAACCAATAGATAGAGAGAGGGATTGATAGAGAGAGACAGACAGGAACGCAGAGAGGTGAGAAGCATCAATCATTAGTTTTTCGTTGCCGTTGCAACACCTTAGTTGTTCATTGATTGCTTTCTCACATGTGCCTTGACCTCAGGCCTTCAGCAGACTGAGCAACCCCTTGCTGGAGCCAGTGACCTTGGTCTCAAGCTGGCGAGATCCGTTGGCAATATCCGCGTCTTGAACCTGGGTCTTCCGCATCCCAGTCCGATGCTCTATCCACTGCGCCACCGCCTGGTCAGGCACAATGCCAATTCTTTTTTTGTGTTTTTAGAGAGACACACACAGAGGCAGACATGAAGGGAAAGAGATGAAAAACATCAACTAATAAAAGTAGCACTTTAGTTGTTCACTGATTCCTTCTACCATATGCCTTGATGGGTTGTTGAGGGTGAGGCTCCAGCTAAGCCAGTGAACCCTTGCTCAATACAGCGACATTGGGTTTCAAGCCAGCTCCCCTTGGGCTCAAACCAGCAACCATGGGGTCATGTCCATGATCCCACGCTCAATCCAGTGACACAGCACTGAAGCTGGTGAGCTTCACTCAAGCTGAATAGCCTATACTCAAGTTCGACAAGCTTGGGGTTTCAAACTTGGGACCTCAGCGACCCAAGTCAATGCTCTATTCACTGCATCACCATAAGTCAGGCTATGCAATACCAATTCTTGAATTTAAAAGATGTAGATGTATGTGCCTGTGCGTGTGCATATGTGTATGGCAACTAATGAAACATCTATGGTTTAGATTTTAATAGCTCAGCAGTAAATTTAATAACTCAACAAAATCTACTGGTTTCAGTTATAAACAAAGTAAGCTGCAATTTATGTTATGGAAGTTTACACTAAATCTTTGAGTTTACTGATTAATTTGCAATTTCTATTAATATTGCACACTTTGTGCAATTTTACACATTGTCTAACTACTTACTTTTCATTAATCATCACCTCTCTCTATGGGAAGAAGAGTGTCATAGGAGACACTCAACCCCATGTCTCCTGAAGTCCAGTCAATTGCCGCATTTGATTGACAATTATGAGCAGCTACAAAGTATTTATAAGCAAAACTATTATGCATAATTTTATACTGCCCTTGAACTAAACATTCATCAATACTAGGGAGAAATAGGTTCATTTTGTAGTTCAATTAAGTAATGGGCCAAACACTGATAGGATGTTTCTGGTCTACATACTTTAACATTATTCAGGAAAAGAAATATCCATATCATAAAGGAAACATTATGTCTTAATATGCTGTAGAGAGAATATTCTGTGCACAGTGGCAGGAAATTCACAAACAGGCCCATCCATCTTTCCTTTTTTTCCCCCATACTCCACCTCCCTTTGCCTGCTTCTCATTAAGCAGCTTGGATATAGGAACAAAGCCATTCTAGTGCCTGATAATGAAGAAAACAGAGATGTCCAGCATGGTTTATATGATTTGTCAACCATTACATAAAAACACATTTTTGTTTTTAAATAAAATTAAACAATTTGCACATAATGAAGTTTTCTTCATTTTCATATGAAAATACAGTAAAGACATCCTTTATGTAAGCATTGTAATTTCTCTTCCTATCTCGTATTTACAGTGCTTTCCTTTTTCTTTTACTCTGTGTTGTCAAAAATCTTTCTACAAATATTCATAGCAGCCACTAGCATCGTTTATTCCAAGAGAATGCTTGTAATTTCCTTATATCTTGTGATAAGTTTTAAAGAAACAGTTCAGTTAACAGAACTTCCCATTATGCCAGGAATTGAAAAAGAGTAACTTGGAAAAGTTATACATTCCTTAATATCTGAAAAAATTATTTCATTAATATGCTAAGGTTACAAATTGGCCTACTTTAGAAATTTGGGACTCTGCCCATTAATGTAAGCTCTAGAGAGAACAATGGTTTGCCATATTAAAAAATATTTTTAAAAAGCCATTGAAGCTTAAATCGCAAAGCAAAACAAACAATAACATTTTAGGTGTTTTTCCCCTTTAATTTTGCTGATAAACAATTCTTGTTCATTATCCCCATGATGGT